>CP097504.1:23909203-25109203 GCA_023547065.1 Musa troglodytarum
CATCAACTATCTAATCCTGATCGATAGTAGACCTGCGTCACTCAAAACGCAGTTAGATCACAAAACACAATCAATTAGTTTCATCATCAAAATATGAGATTCAACAATCTCCCCCTTTTTGATGATGACAACTAATTGATGACTAATGGAGTTAACCATAACTCCCTAGAGTTTAACCAAACTCCCCCTATCAATATGTCATTGATAGAATACTTGGATTATCCTAAATCCAAGCAGCATTCATCACAAGTTATGAGAAATATCAAATCATTATGCAAATATATAAAATATTTAATTCAATGCATGAGTCATCAATCTACTTCTCCCCCTGTGCCATCAACAAAAAAGAGAAGTTGCATCATAGCTAGTTTAAAAGATATGCAAATTTTACAACACGCTAGCTATTAATCACATCATACAACATTTAAGCATAGCTTTGCAATACAACATCTAAAAATACAATTCAATCATAGCAAGTTTCAAGATATGCAAGATGGCATTTGTTGTGATGGTATTCATGATCGTAAGTTTTTTTATTCTCCTTTGAGAAGTGTAAGGAAATAGTATTTAAAGATGTGCAAGTTACACTTTCTTTGCTTTGTTTGCGATATGCATGTAATTTTTGTTTCTTTTCTCTTGAGAAGTGCAAACTTATAAGTTTTGCTTTCTTTACATGCTAGGAATTTTGCATTCATTTATAATATGCAAGCTAACAAAAAGCCTTCTCTCCCTTTATCAATGTCAAAAAGAAGGGAAGATGTAATGTTGTAATTGATTTTCCTTTTCATCAAAATGGCAAATGAGATATTAGAAACAAATATTGACATAAGTGTTTCTATCATCAAAATTCAAGTCATGAATATAAATTCAATATTCAAGTCAACAAGCTAGCTCCTCCTTAGTTATTGTCAAAATGAAGTGGAGGACTCAATTGTTAAAAAATTTTTAAGCCATATAGAGAAATCATGTCATGATATCAAGAAAAATTTAAGGACATAATTTATTTGACAAATCCTTTTAATAGAGTAAAAGAATTATACAATCAAGGATCATGATAAAAATATATCAATATCATAGATCAAGTCATGATTCATGATTCATCATAAAGAATATTAATTTTCAATCATCACACAAGGCATACAAGGCAAAGAAATCTTATCATTTCTATATCATGATATATATGACATCAAGGCTCATGATTTATTTGAAAATGGATAGCATAAAGAGTACCTTGATTGATGCATAAGATTTTTCATCAAGATCCCATTTCATAAGAATTAAGATATCAAGTTCACGAATTCATAAAAATTCAAGTATTGAATTCCGAGAAATCAAAAGACAAGATACATTTCATTTAAAGAGTTTTCTTTTGATAAAACGGAAGGAGCATGATAAACGATCTTGATTTATAAAGAACTTCAAGTTATAATTTGCAAGATCATGATTTCAATAAAATATCTTTATAGAAAAATAAAATCTTTTAGAGCTTGATTCAAGCATTACAAACATCTCAAAAAGTCATGATTCCAAGAGATCAAGAGAAGAATCATGAGTAAAAGTTTAAATTCAATTCATCAACTTCAAGCTCTTCATCAAAATTACTTTCGAGATTCATACAAGGTCATAAATGAATTCATCTGTCTTTCATTTGTAAAATCCAAAACTTTAGAGAAAGAGAGATGTTCAAGAAACATACATTTCTCTTTTAGTGATTTGTATTAATTTCGTATGAACATGCCTTTGTCCTTTTTTTTATGTCGAATAGAAACAAGCATGAATGTTTAAGACATAAAGGCTAAATCTCGTGTCATGAATTCCAAAAGATATCTCAAGTTATCAACATCACATTAAAAAGATATTTCAAAAAGATATATCGATAAGTGATTCATTTGAGTACAAAACCACTTGATTCATGCATAGGAATTCCAAGTATCAAATATCAAGATATCAAGACTTGGATTTTGATAAAGCTCATTCAAGTTCGAATCATCAAAATCATTAACATAGTTAATGAGATTCATAAATGACATAGATTTGAATTATTTTTATCTTTGGTAAATGGTAAAAAGAAACAATCATAGAGGAAAGTATTTTGATTCACAAAAATATCTCTAAGTCAAGAATTTAAAGTCAAGATTTCAAGAGATCAAGAGAGGAGTTATAAAATCATTCAAACTCATTTTGTCAACTAGAAACACATAATCAAATTATCAAAATCATTCTCGAGATTCAAGAGACTTATATGAACATAGTATACATGGATTCATCATTTGTCTTTTTATGCCAAATCAAATTAAGTATTCAAAAACGAATGACAAGTTTCATTATAAAAATCATCAAGATAAAAATATAACATATTATTTCAAGACATGAGATTCAATTTATCATGATAATGTGTTTCATTTTAAGTTGTTTGTTCCATATAAGTGTACTCATGTTTCAAAAGATGAGTATCAAATTTTAAAATCGAATATGAATTTTTCATCAAGATATAACACCTTTAAATTCTCATAAAATCATTAATCATGACAACAAACTTTTAATATTTTCATTTCATCATTATCAATGATGATTTCATAGGGTATGTTCAATTATTTACATGAAAGCCATCATCATATAATTTTGAAATACAAGTTGTCATTAAAGCCATCAAGATCAAATGCATCAAAAATATTTCATATGAAAATTTTATTATAAGCAATGGAAATGGTTTACATGTAAGCATGCTCTTGTCTTTTTCTACTAGATTCATGTATCATTTTATAGATTCGAAAAGTAAGTTTCAAGAAAAATTATTTAAACCAAATGCATGATACACTTATTTATTTTCAAAATATTCATCATGATTATTTTCCTGAGATTCACAAGATTGGTAAAGTGAATTCATTAACCTCAATAGGATAGAAAATAAATTTTCATTTCATGCAATTGTTTTCATGTGAGCATATTCAAATCTTTTTATGAAAACATGTATCAACAAGATAGTTTAGTCATAAACTCGTTAAGACCAAACACATCAAAAATAAAACATCACATTTTTAATTTTTATGTGTTTTATTTTATGTGATTGATCTCATATAAGCATGTTTACATTTTCACACAAAAGCTAAGCATCATATAAATTTGAAATTATCAACAAAATCTTTCATTCCAAAAATTTGTTAGGAGTGAAGTATATTGATTAGATGTAAGCATGCTCAATTCTTTTGTATAAACGATATTTATCATGTTTAAAACCGAAACTCAAGTTTCATAAAAAAAATGTAACATGTCATCTAAAAATTTCATCATAAAAACAAAAATTAATCTAAAATAGAAGATTTCATATCATAAGCATGATACAAGCATTTATCATCAAAACACTTTCAAGAATAACATACATAGATGTGCATGATGTTTAAAGTCAAAAACCAATACGAAAAGTATATATGGAATTTTTTTTGTACAAGAATTATCATTCACAAAAGATTTGACGTTTTAAGCATCATCATGCAATCATCGTATAAATTTCTAGAAGGAAAAACATAGTATAAATTTTTTTAAAACAATTTTTATTTCCTACTAAGAGTAAATTAAGTACTCATGAAAAACATCATGTAATTTTAAAATAATTTGAGGGAGTTAAGTTGCTTACCTTGTAGTTGAAGCCCGTCAAAGCCTAATTCGTCGTTTCATCATTTAATTCTTCTTTACGCTTCTTCTTCATCTTTGGCCTCTTCCTTCGTTCAAGTTCATTTTTAGTTATAGATTCTTGTTTAATGAACTTATTAAGATTCATTAAAAGTTCAATGTCCTCTTCATTGTCCTCATCACTTGAGTCATCACTCAAGTGGCATTTCATAGTTTGGAGTTCCAAATTTTTCTTGTTCTTTAGAAGGTGGTTCATATATTCATCATGTTCAACATGTTCCAAGAAACTCATTTTAAAAATTTAAAAAATATTTACTAAGAGCTCTTAGACTATTGATGATATCTGTGAAACAGGTGTACATGTCGCCGATAGTTTCGCTTGGTTTCATTCGAAAAAGCTCAAAATCATACAATAAAAAGTTTACTTTAGAGTCTTTGACTCTACTAGTTACCTCATGCGTGATTTCAAGTGTTTGCCAAATGTCAAAAGCTAAATATCCGATTGAACTCGTTCTTGTCCAAAGCGCAAAATAAGACAATCATAGTCTCTGCATTTAAAGAAAAAGATTTTTTTCTCAAAGTTCGACCATTCGTTCGTCGGTTTAGAGGGAAGTTGAAAATGGTTTTCAACAATGTTCCACAAATTCAAATCCATTGAAAGCAAGAAAATTCTCATTCGAGTTTTCTAATAAGTGTAGTCCGATCCGTTAAAGAACGGTGGATGAATTGCTAGTCATATATGCCCTGCAAGCCAATCACATGAGTGATGGCACTTGTGACGTGATATGCACTTTATCTCTTTGCTTATTATTAGACATTTTATCACTTTATCTTGCGTGTTGTATATACTGTGATGTCCTTGGATCTATGCAATGAGAATTGGATCGTGATGAGATCATGATAATGAGACCGATTCATCTTTAAACACAAACCCTAAATTATCCTGATCATAGGTTATTCAAGAAGGACATCGAGATAACCGGAAAGACTGGTGTGCTGTATACTCGTTCATATGATGGAGGTAGCTGGTCTCATAGCTACTCGTGTGGGGACACTAAGGGTACAGTGCAGGTGCTCATTGGAGAATGAGTTCACTGATTGATCCGCCTACGAAATGCTGGATGGTTATTGATACCTCATGTTAGACAACGATTCCGTAGTCCCAGTAGTGTATCTGGTCCTTAGACTTCAGACACCAAGGATATCTTGTATGAGTACTCCACTCTTTGATACCAGACTTATAGGTTTGGAAAGTTCTAGATCTAATACAGTCGGTTATTGGGAGTGGTAGCCAACCTTACGAGGGCTATTAAGTGTCAATAGAGGATCATCCGCTCTCGGTATCATGAGAGGAATATCTCATGTGTTCTTGCTCGAACAAATCCTTGGCCAAGGTTATTCGGATTGAGAGAGAAAGGGTTCTCTGGGAGAATCCGACAAGAGCAAGACTCGAGGAGAGACCGTGTGGGCCTGACAGCACCATGCCCGGTATAGGGTCTTTGGGATATTAGATGGATGAGAGATTATATATACATGGTAACTGAGGACAGATACGTCCAAAGGATTGGATTCCCCTGTATCGTCTGGGGACCACGGCATAGTGGCTGGTACGTCCGTAGTCGATGAGTTGGGTGAATTATTATAGAGATAATAATTCACTAAGTCAGAAGGAGTTCTGACAAGTATGACTCATGGCCAGCTCGATATTGGGCCTAGAGGGTCACACACATATGGTAGGTGTTGCGACGAGTAGAGGTTCGGATATGAGATATCCGTTGAACCCCCTATCTTATTGGATATCCATTAAGCCCCTGAATTATTAGATCCTGAGATAAGATCCAATAATTGCTAATAAGAGATTATTGGGTAGAGACCCACTAATCCAAGATGCTTGGGTAATTGGATGGAGATCCAATACCCAATAGGGAAAAAGATCCATTAAAGTTTTTAGGGGACCTATATAAATAAGAGGGAACCAAAGCTCTATAGGCTGAGGGTTTCTTTTGGTAGCCACCCCCTGTTCTCCTTTCCCGAGAGAGAGAGGTGCATCATCGCAATCCTTGCCGTGTGGATACCACTAGAGAGGAGGATGCTTGACCTCCTTCATCCTCTCCCACAGATCTGCAGGAATTCAGGGATATACGATCTCCCTAGGTATCTACTTTTACACGTGTAGTTTTGCGGATTTGTTTTTGACGCACCGATCTTCGCACGACGACGAAAACTTTCTATAGAAAATCTGAGGTTTTGTTTTTCTGTTCTTCCGCTGCGTATGAGATGTTGCTCCCCTGACGGATTTTCTAACAGTGGTATCAGAGCTAGGTTGTTCGTGCGAAGATCGGATTTAAACTACACGTGTTGTATTTTAGATCTGCTTTTGACGCCAAAATAGTTGGCGCAAAAGGGCCAGGAAGGGCAGCAACTGTTGCTGCCCTTGTTGCGCTCATGCAACGGCCACAAGGCTGCTTGTAGCATTGCTGCTTACATGGCGACAAGCGCAACCGCCGCGCAGGCTCTGAGCGCGGTACTGCGCCGCCGCCCAAGCGCGCGAACGCGGGCGCGTCGCGAGGTGCCCAGGCTGCTTCGCAGGCGCTGCCCAGCGGGGGCAGCGTCGCCGCGAGGGCGCCACCCGATGCTAGGTGCCGCGCGGCGTGCTGGGTGCCCCAGCCCCTCGGCGCCGCCCGCGCCGCCTGCCAGCGCACATTAGGGTTTTAGGGCAAAAAACTATTTTGCCCCTCGGAATTTCAAAAATTATAAATTTTGCCTCTTTTGATAGAATTACCAAAATACCCCTCAAAATTTCAGAAATTTTAGAATATGTGCCCTTTGATAGAATTACCAAAATACCCTTTTGGTCAAATTACCAAAATACCCTTAGACATTCAAAAATTCCCTTTATGTCCTTGATTTCAGAAAAATAAATATATTAATTAAATAATTTAATTAATTATTATTATTTTTATCTAGTAGTTGTATAAAATAATATATACATGTGATGTATGATGTGGATAGATGATCATGGACTTGTGATGTGATGTGTGTACATGTGATTATTATTATTGGAGCCTACGAGCCTCTATTCTTTTCTTATTTATTGTCGGGCTTGCGTGCTTGTAATTATGTTGTAATTACATGAGGAGGCGCAGTAGTAGCGTGACTCACGAGGCCGAGACGGACGATCCGACGCATGGAGATGTGTTGAAGATGTCGACGGATCCGACGAAGCGAGATGGACGATCACAAGGCATAGAGATGCAGCGAAGTACACATAGATCTTGATGTGAGTGATTGGGCCCACTGGCTCGGGCCTGATCACATTAGGATGTGGTCCATGATCATCTGGTGTGATTGCTCATGTGATGTGTGATTTTATATATACACATACTAGATATGTATATATATTTGCATGCGATGTAGATATATATATTAAATACGTATGTGTGTGACACATTATATTAGGAGATCAAACCAAAATCCTCTCCATTAATAATATTAAGTCGGTAAACGTGAGGCAATTAGATTGACCCACGTGGGCTTTCATTATTATAGCTAGGAACCGATTCCCGGTGTAGGTTGAGTTGGTCGAGTCTCTCGAGACTCACCTATATCGCGTCTCGCTATTTTATCTACGACATAGAAATGTCATAGGTGACCTGAGGACATGGTATGCTTGATCGAGTCCCTCGAGAGTATATCACCGAATCAGACTCATTTGGTAACGATGGTGATGACTTAACCGAACATCATGGTTGGTCGAGTCCCTTGAGGCCATGGTGGTTCGGAGGCCGAACAAGACGGGATTCACAAGGAGTTGTGATTGGCAAGAGTTGTCTACCTTTACGGGCTTAATATGATTGGTCGAGTCTCTCAAGGTTACGTTAAGACGCTGATTGGATCCTGATCCCTACTAGAGATCCGTCGGGGGTCTCCGATTCACATACCAGAGGGTGTTGTGTGTCTCGCGAAAAATTAGTGGGAATACATTAAGATAGAAGTCCTTATCTTAATTGTTTAAATTTCTGCAAAGTCTACATGTTATTTATTTTTGCTATATCTTTTATTTTAGAAAAATATCGCTTTCAAATCCTTTACGTGGCATACTTGATGCCAACCGCCTCACTGGCCCAAATTATACGGATTGGCTTCGCAATCTGAGAATCATTTTCATGACGAAGAAAATCGCGTATGTCCTTGATACAGTGATCCCTACACCCGACGAAGGGGCAAGCGAGGATGAGATCGCTCATTATGTGAAGTACTTAAATGATTCCACTCTTGCTCAGTGTTATATGTTGGCCTCTATGACTACTGAGTTACAGAGACAACATGAAAATATGGATGCTAATTCCATACTCCTGCATCTCCACAAACTATTTGAGGAATAGGGAAGAACTCATTGATATGAGATATCAAAGAGTATTTTTCGTGCTTGGATGACGAAGGGGACACCGGTTCAGAATCATGTCCTTAAGATGATTGAGTGGATCGAGAAACTCACAGGTCTAGGAATGGTCCTAGAGGATAACCTATGTGCTTCAGTCCCTACCAGATTCCTTTTCTCAGTTCATAATAAATTTTAATATGAACAAACTTAAGGTGACTCTCCCAGAGCTCCTCAATATGTTGAGTGAAGCAGAGAGCACCATCAAGAAAGAGAAATCGGTTCTCTACACTAGTGAGACCAGAAAGAAAAGGAAGTCTGAGAAGACCCTTAAGAAGGGCAAGGGCAAGGGCAAAATGGGTAAGGCAAAGGTTGCCAAGAAAGACCCAACAAAGGACAAAGGCCAGTGCTTCTACTACGGCAAAGATGGGCACTAGAAGAGGAACTGCAAAGAGTACCTTGCAGAAAGGGCGAAACAGAAGCTTGGAGAAGCTTCAAGTACATTCATGATCAGTTTCCATTTATCAGAATCTTATGATAACACATGGGTATTAGATACCGGGAGTGCTTATCATATCTGCAATTCGTTGCAGGTTCTAATAGAACCTAGGAGATTGAACAGAGGCGAGATGGACCTTAAGATGGGCAATGGAGCAAAGGTTGCTATAGTGGCTGTTGGCAAGGTCACCTTACATCTGCCTGGTGGAGCTATTATTGCATTAGATGCATGCTATTATGTTCCTTCTATTATCAAAAGCATTATTTCTATTTCATGTTTGATAGTTATTAGATATAAATTAGTTTTTGAGAACAATTGTTGTTCAATAATATTAGATGATGAGATCATCATGAGAGGAACATTGCATAATGGTTTATATATGCTAGATATAACTCCACATATCATGAGTGTAAGTGAGTCTAAGAGGAAACGAGAAGTGGAGAACCAGACAGGATAGAGTATTAAAACCCTTCGATCAAATTGAGGAGGTGAGTACTTGAGTACAGAGTTCACCTAGTTCCTCAAAGACCATGGGATTTTATCCCAATGGACACCTCCTTATACACCACAGCTTAATTGTGTATCAGAAAGGAGGAATCGCACACTGTTAGACATGCTACGTTCCATGATGTGTTTCGTCGATCTACCCATCTCATTCTAGGGATATGCCCTAGAGACCGCAGCTTACCTTCTAAACAGAATTCCAACCAAGTCAGTGATGTCTACTCCATATAAGATATGGAATGGGAAATTGTCTAATCGTAAGATTGTTAAGATTTGGGGCTGCCCTACCCACGTTAAGAGACACAACCCTGATAAGTTGGAATCTAAAACGGAACGGTACAAGTTCGTGGGATACCCCAAGGAAACTTGTGGGTATTATTTCTATCACTCTGAGGATCAAAAGGTTTTTGTAGCCAAGAGAGCAGTGTTCCTTGAGAATGAACACATTCTTGGTGGAGACAGTGAGAGCATGATAGAGTTGAGCGAGGTTGGAGAACCTAGCTCAAGCACCATTCTAGAATCTGTTCAGATACCTAACACATAAGTTCCAACTTTATGTAGGTCTGATAGAGTATCTCATCCTCCTGAGAGATATGTGGGACATATCAGAGGAGAGGATGTTAAGGATATTGATCCTCAGACCTACGAGGAGGCTATTATGAGCATAGACTCCGGGAAATAGTAAGAAGCCATGAATTCAGAAATGGATTCCATGTACTCCAACAAGATTTGGAACCTATTTAATGCACCCGAGGGTATTGTACCCATTGGTTGGAAGTGGATCTTCAAAAAGAAGATTGGAGTAGATGGAAAGGTAGAGACCTATAAAGCAAGGCTAGTGGCTAAGGGGTATTGTCAGAGGCAATGTATTGACTATGATGAAACTTTCTCACCTGTAGCCATGCTAAAATCCATTCGAATTCTATTGACTATTGTAGCACACTATGATTATGAGATCTGACATATGGACGTCAAAACCGTATTCCTCAATGGCAACCTCAAGGAAGAGGTGTATATGATATAGCCTAAGGGATTCGTGTCCAGGGATAACTCAGATAAGGTGTGCATGTTGCTTAGGTCCATTTATGGATTGAAGCAAGCTTCCCGAAGTTAGAACATAAGATTTGATGAGGTGATCAGATCTTATGACTTCGTTAAGAACGAAGATAAGCCTTGTGTGTATAGGAAAGTAAGTGGGAGCACTATCACCTTTTTGGTATTATACGTGGATGACATCCTAATCATTGGGAATGATGTAGGAATGCTCTCCATAGTAAAGACTTGGTTATCTAGGCACTTCTCCATGAAGGACTTAGGGGAAGCATCCTACATATTGGGGATACAGATCTATAGAGATAGATCCAAGAGGATGCTTGACTTGTCCCAGTCCAGGTATATAGATACCATTGTCAAAAGGTTTGGCATGAAAAATTCCAAGAGAGGTCTCATACCAATAAGACATAGAATATCACTTTCTAGGAGTATGTCCCCAAAAACTCCTAAAGAAAGGGCACACATAAATATGATACCATATGCATCAGCGATAGGATCTATCATGTATGCTATGCTATGTAGCAGGCCTGATATAGCGCATGCTCTGAGTGTCACGAGCAGATATCAGGCAGATCTAGGCTTGGAGCATTGGAAAGCAGTAAAAAGTATCCTTAAATACTTGAGAAGGACTAAGGATCATTTACTGGTATATGGAGGTAGTAGACTCAGGGTTAAGGGCTACACAGACTCGAGATTCCAGTCCGATATCGATGATAGCAAGTCTAATTCAAGGTATGTGTTCACCCTAAATGGATGAGCAGTATGCTGGAAGAGTTCCAAGCAAGACATTACTACTGACTCGACCACAGAGGCGGAATACATTACTGCGGCAGAGGCAGCAAAGGAGGGAGTCTGGATGAAGAAGTTCATCACAGATCTAGGAGTCATCCCAAGCAGCGAGGAGCTAATTCCTTTATATTATGACAAATATGGGATGATTACTCAAATAAAAGAACCTGGGTCTCATCAGAAGTGTTTTGAGGAGGTTCCAACTTATTAGAGAGATCATGACCCGAAGAGATGTAGTAGTGGAAAGAGTTCCATAGATAACATTGCAGATCCACTGACCAAGCTATTATCTCAAATTATCTTTGAGCGTCATAGAGGTCTGATAGGGATTAGACACGTAAGTGATTGGCTTTAGGTTAAGTGAGAGATTGCTAGTCATATATGCCCTACAAACCAATCACATGAGTGATGAAACTTATGACTTGATATGCACTTTATCTCTTTACTTATTATTAGGCGTTTTATCACTTTATCTTGCGTGTTACATATACTTTGATGTCTTTGGATCTATGCAATGGGAATCGGATCGTGATGAGATCACGATAATGAGACCGATTCATCTTTAAACACAGACCCTAAATTATCCTGGTCATAGGTTATTCAAGAAGGACATCGAGATAACCGGAAAGACTGGTGTGCTGTATACCCATTCACATGATGGAGGTAGCTGGTCTCATACCTACTCGTGTGGGGACACTAAGGGTATGGTACAGTGCAGGTGCTCATTGGAGAATGAGTTCACTGATTGATCCGCCTACGGAATGCTGGATGGTTATTGATACCTCACGTCAAACAGCAATTCCGTAGTCCCAATAGTGTATCTGATCCTTAGACTTGAGACACCAAGGATGTCCTGTATGAGTACACCACTCTTTGATACCAGACTTATAGGTTTAGAAAGTTCTAGATCTAGTATAGCCGGTCATTGGGAGTAGTAATCAACCTTACGAGGGCCATTGAGTGTCAATAGAGGATCATCCACTCTCGATATCATGAGAGGAATATCCCATGTGTTCTTGCTTGAACAAATCCTTGGCCAAGGTTATTCGGATTGAGAGAGAAAGGGTTCTCTGGGAGAATCCGATAAGAGCAAGACTCGAGGAGAGACCGTATGGGCTTGACAGCACCATGCCCGGTATAGGGTCTTTGGGATATTAGATGGATGAGAGATTATAGATACATGGTAACTGAGAACAGATAGATCCAAAGGATTGGATTCCCCTGTATCGTCTGGGGGCCACGGCGTAGTGGCCTGATACGTCCACAATCGATTAGTTGGGTGAATTATTATAGAGATAATAATTCACTAAGTCAAAAGGAGTTCTGACAAGTATGACTCACGGCTAGCTCGATATTGGGCTTAGAGGGTCATACATATATGGTAGGTGTTTCGACGAGTAGAGGTTCGGATATGAGATATCCGCTGAACCCCCTATCTTTTTGGATATCCATTAAGCCCATGAATTATTAGATCCTGAGATAAGATCCAATAATTGCTAATAAGAGAATATTGGGTAGAGACCCACTAATCTAAGAGGCTTGGGTAATTGAATGAAGATCCAATACCCAATAGGGTAAAAGATCCATTAGGGTTTTAAGGGGGCCTCTATAAATAGGAGGGAACCAAAGCTCTATAGGTTGAGGGTTTCTTTTGGTAGCCACCCCCTGTTCTCCTCTCCCTAGAGAGAGAGGTGCATCATCGCAATCCTTGCCGTGTGGATATCGCTAAAGAGGAAGACACTTGACCTCCTTCATTCTCTCCCACAGATCTGTAGGAATTCAGGGATATACGATCTCCCTAGGTATCTTCTTTTACACGTACAGTTTTGCGGATTTGTTTTTGACGCACCGATCTTCACACAATGACGAAAAATTTCTATGGGAAATCTGGGGTTTTGTTTTTCTGTTCTTCCACTACGAATGTGATATTGCTCCCCTGAAGTATTTCCCAACACGAACAACCGAAAAGCCCTCTTGAAACCCATGAATTGCTATTTCTCGCGGGTGTGAATCCGAAAGAGAAATAACGAGGCTCTGATACCAATTGTTAGGGATCGAGCGGCACTAAGAGGGGGGGGGGGGTGAATTAGTGCATCGGTAAAGAACGATAAACTTTCGGAGATTTTAAACAGGTTTCAAAAACTTCATATGAAAAGAATATTATTTCGATTAAAACTGTATCGATTGCATTGAAAGCATACGTAAGAAGATTTGGGCAATGAACTTAGCAAAGTATAGGTTTGCAGAAAGATAAATGCATGAACATAAACGGAAACCATTTTTATAGTGGTTCGATCATTCGACCTACATCCACTCCCGATTCCTCTTTGCTTGAGGTCATCGGCTTTCCACTAGCTATCCTCCTTCCAACGAGCAAGGATGAACTCCCTTACAACATCTCTCCTTTTGACGGGCTTAGGAGGTAACCCTTACAAGGCCTCTCACCCCTCTCTTGGACTAGAACACACTTAAAGCTTAGAGGGAAGATTTTGACACTATTTCAAGAGAGTTTTCCCACTTTCTTTCTCAGTTCTAGACCCCTTTTCAACCATGAATGAGAGGGGTATTTATAGACCTTAAAAGGATTCAAATTTAGAGCCCAAATTTGAATCACTTTTGTGTTTCCCGGTTCTGGCGGTGCCACCACCTATCAGTGGCAGTGCCACCGCTTGTCAGTGTCAGACACTGACAGTGTACTGGGCGGTACCACCGCCTGAGCTTGCTGCCCAGTGATGGTACCACTGCCAGCCCGGTGGTGCCATCGCCTGAATCATTCCAGCTCACTAGTTGGGCCTTAAACTTGGCCCAAACCAGTCCGAAATAAGGCTCATGTGGCCCATACTTGGTTTATAGGATTAACACCTAATCCTAAACTAAATTATGTGCTAACTATAAAATTAAAAACATTTCCTAAGCTATTACAAAGTCCATAAATTAAGACTTCTTCCGGTGAGCTTCCGGTGAACTTCCGGTGGTCTTTCGATGAACCCTCGGAAACCTTTCTGCGGACTCCCAGCAAGCTCCTGGACTTCATGATGATCTTAGTAAGTTCCAACGAGCTTCTTTGTCAAGCTCCGCAAACTTCCGACGAACCTTCCGGCGAACTTCCGAAAACCCTTCGGCAAGCTCCCTACTCATTCTCAGCCAATTCTGATAGCACTCTCAATGAATCTTTGGACTTTCGTTGAACTCTCGAACTCCCAATGATCCATCACACTTGTCTTCCGGCACTTTGTTTCGCTTTACGTCTTCATCGTTATCGTAGTTAATCCTGCACACACACAAACAAAACTCTACTTCGATCTAGATAATTATTACAACGCGAATTGACATTCAGTTGCTCGGCACATCATTGGTCGATGCTTCATCCGATTCTTTGGCGCATCATCCTCTTTTATGTTTTGTTGCCCAATCGGTGGTTGACCTCCGCAACCCCGATATCCTTGGTGCAACACAGTCTTCTTAGTTCGATGCCCAACGTCCGAAGCCTTCTGTCGATTGTCGACCGAACTTTTGGCTCGATATCCAATATCCTAACGTGATCACCCGGCGTAACGTCAATTCCTCCGGCGTCAACTGTCTAATCTTGATCGATAGTAGACCTGCGTCACTCAAAATGTAATTAAATTATAAAACACACTCAATTTGTTTCATCATCAAAATCCGAGATTCAACAATATATGCATATATATATATGTGTATATATATATACATATGCATATGTATATACACATATATATATATATACATATATACATATACAAATATATATATACATATATATATATATATTCTATATAGATATGACTTAATGGTTCACTAATTATATAATTTGAGAATAAAAAAAATAAAATATTCATAACTTTTATTAGTAATTAAAGACGTTTAATGTTTCAGAAAAAATATTTAAGTTATTTCATTGTAAGGGTGAAACCAAGAAAAATTTATTAATTATATTCGTTACTAGTTTTAGTAACTAACTGAATCGTTGGTTCAAATAATAAATCCAATAACCTGAGACTTAGTACATGTTGTAATCCCTCCTCAACTATGATTAGTCTTCACATCTTTATATAATTTAGTATCTACCTACCATATCAAATCATAGATTTATAAAATATAATAATTCATCATAATTTATAAAATATATTTTTTTCTATCATTAAAATTAATTTCTTATTTTTATAATAATAAATATTCTATTAACTAGAAAAAGAATCATATCTTCTTAGTAAGGTCACAAGTCTCTTTCATCTAAGTTTCAGATTATAAAGTTGTAGATTACTCTGAAAATAAATATAAGATAAAAACATATCAACAACCACACGTGCTAATAGGAACTTCGAAAAAATCATAAAAATAATCTTTAATATTCATAAAATAAATGTCAATAAGAAATAATAATATATATATTAATTATAAAATTTATGTATCAGATAAATGATGATAATTTATTATATAGTAGATAAAATCATGTATCAGCCACATGCAATACATACAAGATAACTAGGTAACAAAGACGTACATCACACCCGATGGTGCACTCTCTCGATAATAGATGGAGAGACATACTCTACGGGATGGATTCCTCCCAATAACTGATAGAGATAATCCATATCACACTCCCAACAGCGGATGGAGTGGTATCCCTCACCCGCCCAAGTGGGGACATGTTCCTCGCAACAGCGGATGAAGGAACCGTCTAACCATCACATCTGACGATCCGCCAATCCCTGAAGGGAATCACCATACCTACCCTCGGCAGGGATACATAAATATTCATGATCATTTATTCATTCACATATGTATCTAAGAAATAATATTATTAAATATTATAAGAGACCATGCTTTATGTATGATCTACTAGACTATGTCCATTGGTGGTTAGCACTGTGATGGGCTCGTAGCTTCCTTCACAGGTGACACTTCTAATGTGGACTATAAGCCTAGTTACATCTACTACATAGTAACAATTATGTCAATATCCTAAATTTAAGAAAAGTAAAAAATCAATAATTATTTTTTAATGATATCTTCCAATAAAACCTTTAAATTCATAAAATCATAAAGACTTAAAAACATCAATATCTCAATAGTCCTCAGTCAACTAAACTATAATTGGAATAGCTTATTTGACTTAAACCAAATCCAATTCAATTATGATCTAACAAAACCAACATCAAATCCTTGTAGAATCTGTTTGGAATCATCCTACACTGGTCTAATTTAAATTTGATTGATCTCGATTAGGTCAAGTAGGTTTGAATTAGTCATGTTAGTTTGGAATCATCTTAAATTGATCTTAACCAATCAAACATGTCTAATTTACCGATAAAGGAAGAGGAAATTAGATTATATCATATAATGCTAGCCCAAACTGAACCAATTCACTTAAGTCTTGGACGGGTTATATATGCTGCACATGCCTGTCCCAAGTAATATATTAGGTTAAGGTACAACGGACTAGATAGAGGAGCGATGACGTGTACAATGTGCAATGTGTTGGGATCGAGAGTGACACTAAGAGAGGAGGGGGGGTGAATTAGTATAGCGGATAGGGGTGAATTAGTATAGCGGATAAAGATGACAAATTTTAACGATTTAAAAATATGCTTCTAGAAACTTCGTACGATAAAACTGATTTTGATTAAAGCCCGGTTGGAAATGTATTGAATTTAAAAGCATTTAAAGAAAATGATGAGGAAGTCGAATAAGTAAAGAAGGTTTCTGAAATATAAATTGAGATAACATAAATGCAAACCGATTTTATAGTGATTCGGTCATACGATCAATGTCCACTCTCGATTCCTCTTCACTTGAGGCTACCGGCTTTTTTACTAGCTATCCTCCTTTCAACGGGCGAGGATCAACTCCCTTATAGTACTCTCCTTTTGACAGGCTTAGGAGGTAACTCTTACAAGCATTCACTCACTCCTCTCTTGAAGTTGAAAACGAATAAAAACAAGAGGAGGAATTTTAGAAGGATTTCTACAATGTTTTGTTCCTTTCAAGATCTCTATGCTTGTGTGTTCTAACTAGGGATGGGAGGGGTTTTTATAGGCTCCAATTTTATTCAAAATTGGAGCTATTTTCCATCCTATTTTTCAGGGTACTGGTAGTACTATCGCCTATCACTGGCGGTACCACCGCTTGTCACTAGTTTGACTCTGACACTGGTCGGTACCACCGCTCAGTTTGGCAGTACCACCGCTTGACACACTAACACGGTCAGTGTACTAGGCAGTACCACCACCCAGCCAGTGATGCCACCACCCAGGCACTCTACCCTAGAGCGGCACCACCGCCGAGTCTAGCAGTGCCACTACCCTAGTTTGGAGGTGCCACCACCAGACAAGGTTCAGCAACCCTGTTTGAGCCTTTCATCTGGCCCAAACCTATCTAAGTACGGGGCCCCTAACTGGGTTGGCCCAATTACAACCCAATTAAGCTAATCCTACTCTGATCTAGATAATTATTATAATACGAATCGTAACTAGTTGCCTGGCGCATCCTTGGCACATCGGTGTTTCGTCCGTTTCTTCGGTGCATCGTCTTCTCTTGTGGCTTATTACCCAATCAGTAGCTGACCTCCGTAGCCCCAATCTCCTTGGCGCAACTCTACTCTTCTTGGCCCAATGCTCGACGTCTGAAGCCTTCTGTCGATTATCGACCGGACCTTCGACTCGATGTCCAATCTTCTGACATGATTTCCTCCAACGTAATGTTGATTTATCCTACGTCAATTATCTAATCTTGATCGAGAGTAGACCTACGTATCTCAAAACATAATTAGATCACTAAAACATACTCAATTAGTTTCATCATCAAAATCCGAGATTCAATAGTCTCCCCCTTTTTGATGATGACAACTAATTGATGACTGACGGAGTTAATCTTAACTCCTCAGAGTTTAAACAAACTCCTCCTATCAATATGCCATTGATAGAACACTTGGATTATCCCAAATCCAAGCAACATTCATCATATGTTATGAGAAATATCAAAACATCATGCAAATATATAAAATCTTCAATTCAATGCATAAAGTCATCAATCTATTTCTCCCCCTATGTCATCAATAAAAGGAGAAGTAACATCTTAGCTAGTTTAAAAGATATACAAGTTTATAATTATACTAGCTATCAAGATATACAACATTTAGGCATAGATTTGTAACACAACATTTAATGATAGCAAGTTTCAAGCATAATAAGTTTTACTTGCTTCTTGTGCAATGTTGCACTTTGCTTCTCATAAGATTGCAAGTTAGCAATTTGTTGGTAATGTCCTTGATAAAAAGTTTTTTTGAGCTAGCAAATTTTTCATTGGGTGTGCAAGCTAGCAAAAACTTTCTCCCCCTTTGTTTTTGTCAAAATGAAGGGAAGAGTACAATTCTTTTCCCTTTACATGAATTTTTGAAATTATGATAATTAACAAAGATAAATATTCATGGGGTAATAAATAACAAAAAGAGCTACTTGAAGCATTCTCATCAAGATCGCATTTTAAAGAAAATTCTAAGTATCAAGATCATGCTTTGCAAACATTTTCTTTAACATTAATTTTCAATTAATGATATACAATCAAGAATCATAATAAAAACATATTAATATCAAAGATCAAGTCATGATTCATTTTATCATTTTATTTAAAAAATATAAGAACATGACTTATGCACGAAATTCTCATCAAGATTATAATTAATAAAAATTCAAAAATATTGTTCCAAAAAATGAAGATCATGACTATGATAAGGCTCATTCAATTTTACAAAACAAATCATCAAAATCATTCACGAGATTAAAAAAAATTCTTTAATCTCGATAAGATAGGAAAAACTTTTTCTTTTGAGTAATTCAGTTCATCTAAGTATGCATTTGTCTTTATATGCCAAATCAAATAAAAGTAACGACATTTAAACTTGAAAGACAAATTTCATCATAAAAATCATCAAGACAAGAATATAACATATTTTTTTAAAACATAAGATTCAATTTATCATAATGTGTTTTATTTTATAATCAAGCCATTGCCTTTAATAAAAACAAGTATTAATATTCAAGAGTAAAAAGACAAATTTCGACAAAAAGATCATTAAGAGCCAAAAATATAGCACATTACATATAAGGCATCTTCCAACTAAAAATCGATTCAACATGATAATGTGTTTTATTTTAAGTTGTTTGTTTCATATAAGTGAGCTTATGTTTTAAAGGATGAGTATCATTTTTAAAACCAAAACATGAGTATTATCATCAAGATATAACACCTTCAAATCCTTATGCATGATATCATGAAAACAAACTTTTTATATTTTTATTTCATCATTATCAATGATGATTTCATAAGATATGTTCTAATATTTACATGAAAGCCATCATTGTATAAATTTGAAATACAAATTTTGTCATTAAAGTCATTAAGATCAAATGCATCACACATAAAATATCATGATAGTGCCTTTTCTCTTTTTTTATGTGTTTCAATTTAAGTGATTTGATCCTTCATATGAGTATGCTCATGTTTTTCATATAGATCCGAAAAGCAAGTTTCAAGAGAAATCATTAAGACCAAAAACACATTAGTTTAAAAACGTAAGAGTCAATCATCATGTATAATGTTTTTTATTTCTAAGTTGTTGATTTCATGAGTGTGCTCATGTTTTAAAAGATGAGTACCATGTTTAACACCAAAACATGAGTTTTGTCATCAAGACATAACATCTTCAAATATTTATACAAAAGCCATTGTTGTATAAATTTGAAATATAAGTTTTGTCATCAAAACTATCAAATCCAAATATATTCACAATAAAACATCATGATAGTGTGTTTCACTTTAAGTTGATTGATCTTGTTTAAGCATATTCACATTTTCACACAAAGGCCAAGCATCATATAAATTTGAAAAACAATTTTCGTCATGAAAACCAACAATACCAAACATTTTGTTACAAAACATAGGATTTCAATTTTCATTACTTCAAATCCTCATTATATGATACCATAAAAGTATTAATCATAAAAGCCAAAATCATCAAGATATACAATCATAGATTGATCTTAGGTGTATAAGCATTATCATAAATTATGAAGTATAATTTTAAATTTTTTTTTAAAAAAATAAGAAAAGCATGAGATTAAAAAATTATTTTCTACTAACTAAATTAAGCACTTATAAAAAATTTATGTAATTTCAAAATAAGATAAGAGCAACTTGGGTGAGTTTCTTACCTCATTGTTGAAAATCGCCAAGGCATAGTTTGCATCTTCATTATTTTTGCGCACTTTCCTCTTCTTTATTTTTGTGTACTCATCTTTGGAGTGTTCTGGTTTCTTGCGTTCATAGCAAGTGTTAGTATTCTTTTCATTTGTATTCTTTAATTCTTGTTTAATGAACTTTTTAAATTTTAATGTCAAAAGTTCAGAGTTCTTAACATTGTCCTCATCACTTGAGTCATCACTCAAGTGGTATTCTATTGTTCGAAGTGTCAAATCCTTCCTGTTCTTTGGAAGGTGGTTCATGTGTTCATCATGTTCATTGTGTTCCAAGAATGTCATCTCATAGGTCATTAAAGGCCCAATGAGTTCTTCAAGAGACAAGCCATTTAAATTTTTAGCTTCTTGTATGGCCGTTACTTTATGATCCCACCTTTTTGAAAGAGATCTTAAAATCTTGTTTACGAGATCAAAATTCGAAAAAGATTTACCAAGAGCTTTTAAACTATTGATGACATCCGAGAAATGGGAGAACATGTTATCGATAGTCTCACTTGGTTCCATTCGAAAAAGCTCAAAATCATGCATCAAAATATTAACTTTTGAGTCTTTAACTCTACTCATTTCTTCGCGTGTGATTTCAAGAGTGTGTCAAATATTAAAGGCCGTCTCGCACGTTAAAATTCGATTAAACTCAGTTTTATCTAGAGCACAAAATAAGGCATTCATAGCCTTTGCATTTAATGAAAAAGATTTTCTCTCTAAATTCGACCATTCATTTGTTGGTTTAGAGGGAAGTTAAAAGCAGTTTTCAATGACATTCCATAAGTTTAAATATAGAGAAATCAAGAAAACTCTCATTTGAGTTTTCCAATATGTGTAGTCCGATCTGTTAAACAAAGGAGGATGAACAATCAAAAAACCCTCTTGAAAGCCGTGAAGAGCCATTTCTCACGGGTGTGAATCCGAAAAAGAAACAACAAGGCTCTGATACCAATTGTTGGGATCGAGAGTGGCACTAAGAGGGGGGGGGGGTGTGAATTATTGCAGTGGATAAAGATGACAAATTTCGATGATTTAAAAATGTGCTTTTGGAAACTTCGTACGATAAAATTGATTTCGATTAAAGCCCGATTGGAAATGTATTGAACTTGAAAGCATTTAAAGAAGATGATAAGGAAGTTGAACAAGTAAAGAAGATTTGCTGAAATGTAAATTGCGATAACGTAAATGCAAATCGATTTTATAGTGATTCAGTCATACGACTTACGTCCACTCCCGATTCCTCTTCACTTGAGGCCGCCGACTTTTCCACTAGCTATCCTCCTTCCAACGGGCGAGGACCAACTCCCTTACAACACTCTCCTTTTGACGAGCTTAGGAGGTAACCATTACAAGCACTCACTCACTCCTCTCTTGAAGCTGAAAACGAATGAAAGTTAAAGGAGGGATTTTAGAAAGATTTCTATAGTATTTTGTTCTTTTCAAGATCTCTGTGTTTGTGTGTTCTAACTAGGGATGGGAGGGGTTTTTATAGGCTCCAATTTGATTCAAACTTAGAGCTAAAAAACTTTCCATCTTGATTTTTCGGGGTACTGGCGATACCACCGCCTATCACTAGCGGTACTACCGCTTGTCATTGGTCTGACTCTAACACTGGGTGGTACCATCGCTCAGTCTGGCGATACCATCACCTAACACACTGATATGGTCAGTGTACTGGGTGGTACCATCGCCCAGCCAACGGTGCCATCGCCCAAGCACTCTGCCCCAGGGTGATACCACTGCCCAGTCTGGACGGTACCACTGCCCAGTCTGAATGGTATCATTGCCTAAACCACCTAGGAGACTGAACCCAAACGGTACCACTGCCCCAGTCTGATGGTGCCACTGCCAGACAAGATTCATCAATCCTGTTTGTCTCTTTCATCTGGCCCAAACCTATCCGGGTACGGGCCCAACGGGCCCCTAACTGGGTTAGCCCAATTACAACCCAATTAAGCTAATCCTACTCCAATCTAGATAATTATTACAACGTGAATCGTAATTAGTTGCTCAACACATCCTTGGCACATCGGCACTTCGTCCGTTTCTTCAGCGCATTATCCTCTCTTGTAGCTTGTTGCTCAATCAGCAGCTGACCTTCGTAATCCCGATCTCCTTGGCGCAACTCTGCTCTTCTTGGCCCGATATTCGACATCCGATGCCTTCTGCCAATTGTCGACCAGACCTCCAACTCGACGTCCAATCTTCTGACGTGATTTCCTCTGGCACAACGTTGATTCATCCTACGTTAATTATCTAATCCTAATCGAGAGTAGACCTGTGTATCTCAAAACGTAATTAGATCAATAAAACATACTCAATTAGTTTCATCATCAAAATTCGAGATTCAACACAATGCCAATCGCATAACTAGGCAGGCTTAACTTCATGAACTAGGCTAAGCTTTACTTGTAAGTTGGACTAAGCATTACCACTGAACTAAGCCATGCTTGGCTCGTGGTTTGAGTCATGTCTAGACACATAATTTGGGGGTGTATCTGACTATATGGATTGGTTATGCCTAACCGCATAACTTGGCCTATGCTTGGCCATATAATTGAGTTATACCTTATTATATGGGCTGGAATGTACATGGCCACATGGATTGGATCGTACCTAGCCACATGGCTGGGTCATACCTGGTCATATGGGTTAGGTCATATCTTACCACATGACCTAACTCCTACCTGACCACATGGGCTAGGTGATGCCTAGTCACATGGGCTGACTATACTTAGCTATATAGGCTGGGTCGTATATAACCATATGGGTTGAGTCGATCTAGTTTGACATATCAACTTAACTCAAGTTAGACTCCGATTAGAATCCTCTTATCAAATTAGATTTCAAAAATCCAAATTATCAAAGAATAACTCAAATTCATGAATTAAAGAATTTAAATTCATAATCTTAAATTTAAAACTAATTAAATCATAAAAATTCATACATAATTCTTAAAACACATATATATCTAATTAAATAAATTAGAACCATTAATCTAAAAATAAAAATTTTAATAGTTAAATAAATATTAAAATTCACTTAAGCTTACGAGACCAATATTAATCAAATAATCATTCTAATATCATGAATCAATTATCATTATTTATAAATCATAAAATTTTAAAATTAAAACATTATTATGTATCATAAAATTATAACAATCCTAATATCAATATTTTAAAACATAAATCAAAGCTAATTAAAAGCAAAATGATCATACTTCTCATTGGCTATCCTTTCCTCGAGATCATCTCCTCGGAAAATCTTCTCCTCAATCCTTTCATTATTAGGCTCAGTAAGGAATAAGAAAAGAGGAGTCTCTTTATATAGGAAAAGATGAAATTTCCCTAAAAGGTAAGTAAACATTTAAATTTTATTTTAAACTTATTTTTATTTACTTTCACACATAAAAATAGAAATATAATATTTATTTATTATTTCACAAATAGAAAAGGAATGTATATTATTTACTTCCTAAAAATCACATCACTTATTAGAAAATAAATTAATTAATAATCTAATTGATTAGTAAGATTTCTAACTTATCCACATGATTAAGGAAATCAAATTTAATCATTTCCTTAACTATAATACACAAACATGGAAGTTAATAATAAGCAATATATCATAATTAATTTATGTTAAGGGAGAAATTATCGATGATTACATTTCTCCCCCATTTAATAGAAATTTGATCCCCAAATTTGATTAAAAATAATATTAATCAATATAGTTAGCCCTTGAGATGCTAAGTTAAAATATAAATTTGAAAAATATTTAGATTAAATGTGCCACTTGAAAACTTTAAGTTAAAAGATATTTTTAATATATGACAAATTAATGAAATTTATTGAATAAATTTAATTTTAGATTACTCATAACAAGTATATCAAAATTTAAATCTAACAAATCAATAAAATTTTTAAGTTTTAAAAGTTAATTTATTGTTGATAAAAATATAAGTTGAGGTGTAACTCAACAAATAAAAGTAATTAAAATATTAAAAATTCATCCAACTATTCAACATATATTCTTTTATAATTTCAAATTATTTATATATTATATGTGCTAAGAAATAATATTATATTTAATTCTCATTAGATCTCATCATTACATTAAACAAATAATATATGATAAATAATTTGATATTAAATCAAGGCTCTATTTAAATTAATTACCAATACAATTAAGTTTAAATATCAATGCATGATTAAATTTATTCAACTACGGCACATATTTTATTAATGTCAAAAATAACTTCTATAAACCATCCTAACACGTGTCAAATTTAATCTCAATTTTAAGAATAATATGTGGTACCAAAAATTATAAAGATAAAAACTTTTTAATTTATATTTTTAAAAAATCCTAAAGATGAAGAAGAAGCATAAAGAAGAATCAAATGACGAAACGACGAATTGGGCTTTAACGGGCTTCGACTACAAGGTAAGTAACTTAACTCCCTTAAATTATTTTAAAATTATATGATGCTTTCCATGAATGCTTAACTTAGTTAGTAGGAATTTTTTTTTCATGCTTTTCTTGTGTTTTTGGAAATTAAAAAAAATGTTTTAAAAAATTATATCATGCTTTTCTTTCTAGTACTTTTGAAAAGTAAAATTTTTGAATGGTGTATGCAACATTATGAATGATGATTATATGATTTATGATAATGTTTGTACACCTAATAGGATTAACCCATGCATGTGTATCTTAATGGTTTACATTGTCTCTAAACATGATGTTTGATGATTTTATATCATGCATGAGTTTTTGAAGTGATGTTGATTTGAAAACTTCTATCTTGGATTAATGGGTCTTAACCCTTTTTATGATGAAATTTTTAGTTGATGCATGCCTTCATGAAATCAATTGCAAAACTAAAAGACCTAACCCACAAATTTTCAAAATGAAAGAAATGTGGTTTTGATATTGCCTTGTGTTATATTTGGACTTAATGGTTTTCATGACAAAAATTATTTTTCAGATTTTTAAAATGATGTATGATTTTAGCAAAAGTTTGAGCATCGATCATCTTATTATAACTAATGTAAGAAAGAATTAAAATGATTTTGATGATATTTTCGTTTGTGAATATGATGCATGACATTTTCATATGAAAAATTTGAACATTTTTATGAAAGATCAAATCACTTAAATTGAAACTCATAAAGATGAAAAAATGCACTATCATGATGTTTGATGCATTTGATCTTGATGGGTTTAATGACAAACTTGTATTTTGAATTTATACAATGATGGGTTCCACATAAATGTTTGAACATACATTATGAAATCATCATTGAAATGAAAATATTAAAAGTTTGTTATCATGCTTACTGACCTTGTGATATCATATCTCGATGACAAACTCATGTTTTGGTCTTAAATTTGATACTCCTTTTGAAACATGAGCACACTTGTTTGAAACAAAATGAAACACATTAGCATGATAAATTGAATCTCATAATGTGTTATATTGTTGTCTTGATAATTTTTATAATGAAGTTTGTCTTTCGGTTTTGAATATTTTGATTTGGCATATAAAGGCAAAAGACATACTTATATGATGAAATATAAAAAAATTATATTTTTTTATCTTATCGAGATTAATGATTTCATGATATCTTAAGAATCTCGTAAATTATAGAAGTGATTTCGATGAATTGATTATGATTTGATAATTTGAACTTTTCTCCATTGTTTCAATACTACTTTGTATGCTTCATGACTTGTTAATTGAAATATTAATGTAGATTTTTGATGTATCACTTATCATGATTAATACAAATTTCTAGTATTTTGAATCTCAAAAATGATTGCTTCTTTTTTTTCATTTACTAAAGAGGAAAACAATTCAAGTCTTGATATATCGATAAGTGATACTTGAAATTATTTTTATGATTCATGATGAATTTAGATCTATCATGTATAAATCAAGTTGTTGCTTTTGCTATCAAATGAATCATGAGCCTTGACATCACATCTTTCATGATATAAAAATGACATGATTTCCTTACCTTGTATGCCTTTTGTAATGATTTGAACATTGATGTAAAACAAAATTTATATTCTTCCCTTTCCCTTTATTTCCTTCTTTAAAGACAAAAAGGGAAATAAAGCATGTTAACATCATTAATCATGACTTGATTTTGATTTCTTGGAACTATATATTTGAGATTCTATTTATGAAATCATGATCGTGATGATTTGAAAACTCGTACATATAAATCAAGATTTTCTTCATGACAAATATATATAAATTTTGTTTATTCATGAATTGATCTTTAATGACATGACTTCCTTGTGTGATGATTGAAAATTAATTTTCTTTATGATGAATCATTGAATCATGACTTGATCTATGAGAATGCTATTTTTTTATATATATCATGATTCTTGATTGTATACCCTTTATCATGAATTAAAAATTGACGATAAAGAAAGTATTTGTGAATCATGATTTTGATTTCTCGGAACTATATGTTTAGAATTTGTTTTAAAATCATGATCTTGATCATGCTAAAATGAATGGTTATGAATCATGAATGATATCTTTTGATCCTTATTGATTTTTCATATTGATATCTTTTATTACATGATATGATTGAATGATTGATTGATACAAATTTAAATGATGTGAAAAGTTATTAAAGGAAGAAAACAATCTAAAATTTGATATTTCAATATTTGATACTTGGAATATTTTAAAATGTGTTGTTGATGAGAATGTTTGAAATTGCTCTTTTTATCTCATGAATCTTCATCTTGATCTTGTTAAGAAAAATTTTAATGAACCATGAATCATATCATTGGTATTCACAAATTAATCCTTATTGATATCTTTCATGAATTCTTTAAATCTCCTTGAGCTTTTGAATTGTGATGAATCAAAAATTGCTTTGAATATTGATGAAGATTTTTTATTGATGGAAGTTGATAAATGATATGAAAAGAGGATTCAAAAGAAAATCTTTGTATTTGATCCTCCTATTCTTTTTGACAAAACCAAAGGGAGAGAAGATTTATTGCTAGCTTGCAACTTCAATGAAAAATTTCCTAGCTCGATCATTGAAATGAAGGAATATCCTATCATGAACATTTTAAATGTTGCTAGCATGCTAGCAAAGTGCAAACTTGCTATGATGAATTATAAGAAGCAAGTGATGGATTGCTATGCTTGGACATCTTTGAAAAACTTGCCATGATTGAATGTTGAATGTTGATGAAAATTTAGCTAGTATGATTGTAATATTTGCATATCCTTGAAAAATAGCTATGATGTTACTTCTCCTTTTTGTTGATGACATAGGGGGAGAAGTAGATTGATGACTTCATGTATTGAATTGAATATTTTATATATTTATATGATGGTTTAAATGTATTCTCATAACATTGTGATGAATGTTGCTTGGATTTGGAATAATCCAAGGTTTCTATCAATGACATATTAATAGGGGGAGTTTGTGTTAAATTCCGGAGAGTTATGGTTAACTCCGTCAGTCATCAATTAATTGTCATCATCAAAAAGGGGGAGATTGTTGAATCTCGGATTTTGATGATGAAACTAATTGATTGTGATTTGTGGTCTAATTGCGTTTTGAGTTACGCAGGTCTACTATCGATCAGGATTAGACAGTTGACACTAGAGGAATTGACGTTGCGCCGGAGGTGATCACGTCTGGATATTGGATGTCGAGCCGGAGGTTCGGTCGATAATCGGTGGACGGCTTCGTACGTCGGGTATTAGGCCTAGAAGAGCGTGTTGCGCCAAGGATATTGGGGTTGCGGAGGTCAACCGCTGATTGGGCAATGGACCGTAAAAGAGGACGATGTGCCGAAGGATCAGACGAAGCATCGACCAATGATGTGCTGGGCAACTGAATGTAAATTCGTGTTGTAATAACTGTCTAGATCGAAGTAGAGTTTTCGTTTATGTGTGTGCAGGATTAACTACAATGACGATGAAGACATAAAGCGAAACAAAGTACTGAAAGACAAGTGTGATAGATCGTTGGGAGTTCGAGAGTTCAACAGAAGTCCAAAGATTCGTTGGGAATGTTATCGGAACCGACTGAAAACGAGTAGGGAGTTTGCCGAAGGGTTTTCGGAAGTTCGCCGAAAGGTTTATCGAAAGTTCACGGAGCTTGCCAAGAAAGATCGAAGCTTGTTGGAACTCACCAAGATCATCATAAAGTCCGGGGGCTTGCTGGTAGTCTGCAGAATGGTTTTCGAGGGTTCATCGGAAGACCACCGGAAGTTCACCGAAAGCTCACCGAAAGAAGTCTTGTCTTGCAGAGTTTGTAATAGCTTAAAAAATGTCTTTAAAATTTATAGTTAGGACATAATTTGGTTTAGGATTAGGTGTTAATCCTATAAACCAAATTTGGGCCAATTCGGACTTCATTTGGACCGGTTTTGATCGAGTTTTCGGTTGAAAATACTGTGCTGAAATGACCTGGGCGGTAGTACTGCCCAGTGGTCGAGAGCCAGGAGGTAGCCCCGCCCAGCACCCGCGGGCACCAGCGGTAGCACCGCTGGATGGGCGGTGGCACCGCCTAGTACTGCCAGCGCCGGGAAATTCAAAATGGTTCAAATTTTGGCTCCAAGTTTGGGCTCCAAATTTGAATTACTTTGAGGCCTATAAATACCCCACTCATTCAGAGTTTAAATGAGGTCTAAGAATTGAAAAAAAGAAGAGGGAAACTCTCTTGAAAGTGTGTCAAATCTTCCCTCTAAATCTTAAGAGTGTTCTAGTTTAAGAGAGGGGTAAGAGTGCTTGTAAGGGTTATCTCCTAAGCCCATCAAAAGGAGAGGTACTGTGAGGGAGTTCATCTTCACCCGTTAGAAGGAGGATAGCTAGTGGAAAGCTGATGGCCTCAAGCAGGAGGAATCGGGAGTGGACGTAGGTCGGATGACCGAACCACTATAAAAATCTGGTTTGCATTTACATTCTTGCTATTTACTTTGCTGCAAACCCTTTCCACTTAATTTGATGCTCTACTTCTCATCTCTGCAAACATCTTTAAGTTAGAGCTTTTCTTATATGAATCCTCCGATATGGCTTTCATAATACGAAACGAAGTTTTTACCGTACGAAGTTTCCAAAACTTGTTCAAATCGCTGAAAATTTATCGTTCCTTACCGCTACACTAATTCACCCCCCCCCCCTCTTAGTGCTCTCAATCCCTAACAGTTTCGCATGTAGAAATCTGATCAAACTCTTTTTTATCTAAAGCGTAAAATAAGGCATTCATAGCTTTTGCATTTAAAGAAAAATATTTTCTCTCTAAATTCGACCATTCGTTCATCGGTTTAGAGGGAAGTTAAAAACCATTTTCAATAATATTCCATAAATCCAAATTCATAGAAATCAAGAAAACTCTCATTCAAGTTTTCCAATAAGTGTAGTATAAACTGTTAAACAACAAAGAACGTATAATCGAAAAACCCTCTTGAAAGCTATGAAGAGCTATTTCTCACGGGCGTGAATCTGAAAGAGAAATAACGAAGCTCTGATACCAATTGTTGGGATCTAGAGCGGCACTACGAGGAGGGTGAATTAGTGCAGAGGATAAAGACGATAATTTTCAACGATTTCGAAAATTTTGTACAACAAAAGATAATTCATTTCAACGAAAATGTATTAGAGAAATCATATCAGAAAAGCTCTAACTTAAAAATGTTTGCAAGTGATAATGAAGCAGACCATCAAATCAAATGGAAAGGGTTTGTAGCAAAGTAAATAACAAGAACAGAAATGCAAACCTGGATTTATAGTGGTTCAGTCATACGACCTACGTCCACTCCCAATTCCTCTTCTCTTGAGGCTATCGGCTTTCCTCTAGGTATCCTCCTTACAACGGGCAAGGATTGACTCCCTTTTACAGTACTCTCCTTTTGATGGGCTTAGGAGGTGACCCTTACAAGGCCTCTCAATCCTCTCTAAGGATAGATCACACTTTAGAATTAGAGAAAAGATTTCGACACTATTACAGTAGAGTTTTTCCTTTTCTTTCTCAGGTTTTGTATGTATTTCAACCATGAATGAGAGGGGTATTTATAGGCCTCAAGGTGATTCAAATTTGGAGCTTAAATTTGAATCATCCCGATTTTCCAAGTGCTGGCGATACCACCGCCCAGCCAGCAGTGCCATCGCTCGAGCACTCTGCCCTAGGACGGTACTATAATATCCCTCATTTCTGATATTTATATACGGATTTATTTTGAATCATTCATAAGGATCTATTTGTAAAAGTTGAGGACTTATTTGTCAAATTGGAGGACCTATTTGTAAATATAAAAATTTCAAGAGCTAAAATGTTAAGTTGAAAAAAAAGAAAAAAAAATGTCAACCCCCCATGCACCTCTATTTCCCACGTGGTGCATTAAGAAACAGAGGAGAGGCAAGTGTCATGCGTAGGAGAAGAAGAAGAGAAGAAAAGAAGAAGAAGAGAAGATAAGAAGAAGAGAAGGAGAGGAAAGGAGGGGAAAAGGCAGAGAAGAGAGCTGTGCTCCTCTACCTTCTGCACAAAGAGGTGCATCGGTGGATGAGGGGACAGAGAGGAAGAAGAGAAGGGGAAGGAGAGAGGAGAAGAAGAAAAGGGGAAGAAGGAGAGAAGAGAAGAAGAGAAGAGGAGGAAGGGAAGAGGAAAGAGGGCTGCGACGTGGCTATGGCTGGGAAAGAAAGCAGAGGAAGGAAGAAGAAGAACAGAAGAGGAGGAGGGAAGGAAGGCTGTGGCTGCAGCTATGGTAGCTGCAGCAGGGAACGAAGAGGCTATGGCCGAGAGAGAAGAAGGAGAGGAAATAGCACAGTGGAAGGGATTGTGGCTATGGCTGCAGTCATGGCTATGGTTGTGGCTACGACAGCTGCAACTACAGCAGCTATGGTTGGAAAAAAGAAAGGGAAAGCAGGTGACTGTGACCTCCTATGTTCTGTATGAGCTGCAGCTACGAAGAAAGAAAGAAGATAGGTGAAGAAAATGACACATGGAGAGAAGATGGAGGAAAGGTAGAAGGATTTGGGCTTACAATTTTGTTGGATTGAAATCTTCGAAAGGCAAGTGTTCCACTCTTTCTATTGCAATTTTAATCTTTGCTTTTGCCTTGGATATGTGAAATTTGAATTATTCTAGCCTTGAAATCTGATATCTCTATTGTTTGGAATGTAAATGTTTGAATCTGAAAAATTATCAAGATTCTGACCCTTCTACTTTATTTCGGCTATAAACCCTGCATAGAATTCAAATTTAGGCAAAACATATTTGATCTGAATATAGATTTGTAAACCTTTCTTTAGACAGCTTACTTGTATGATTTGGGGTAAATTTATCTATCCAAACACCAAATTGAATCAACTCTATGAAATCCATCAAACAGAGACTGCAAGTTCTGATCTTTTGATACTAAACTACCTATAACTCTCTATTGGTAACTTTGATTTACACAAAATTTACTTTGTTGGAAACTAAACTAAGAGATATTTCATTTGGTACTTAGACTGCAAGGTTTGGAGTCCAAATGACTGCCCAGACTTCTATTGAATTCGACGCTAAAGTTTTGCAAAATAGAGATTTTGTTCATTGACTCTTTGTTACCGAATCATTTGTAACTCTTTGATTGGAACTCCTATTTATATGAAACTTATTTTACCTAAAAGTAGATTGATTTAGTTTTCCAATGTTATCTTTCTTGAGTAATTTAGAGCACAATTGATAATCCAAATAATTCATGCAATGTACCTTTCCAATTCTACCAGAATCAAGTTCTTTTGTTGATGTTGTCTATTCACGTTCCATCCTATTGGAAACTAATTTCAGCTAAACTTTTCTTTATTTTAGCTTTATATTAGTCCTTTGCAATTCTTGTATTGCTCATTGTGAAATTATTTGTATACCTAAAATCTATTATGTAATATTCATGTTGGCACTACCTTATTTCGTAAAGGCACATGCATATTTTCGTTGTTCCGCATGTGCTTTCGATATATGCCAATATTATTATTCATACTATCCTTTTGTACTCTAGTGTCGTGTGTTAATTTGGACCTTTGTTAGAAATGGTAAAGGATATATAAGCCACCCCTGATCCTTACCGATTCACACCAAGTGCCTAGCTTACACACTTTGGGGGTAGGCAGGGTGGACAGTCCATGACTAGGACGTCACATGATTAGCTAGAGGGAGAATGTCATGTCTAGCATCCTGATTGCATTCTTGATGGGGCAGACAAGGTGAGACTTATGTTTGGTGGTCATACGAAAGAGGGCTACAGCGTGGCTATTTCTTTTGGTTATAAATGATTTACACAAGACTTACTTTATTGGAAACTAAACTAAGAGATATTTCTTTTGGTACTTTGATTGAAAGGTTTGGAGTCCATATGACTGCCTAGACTTCTGTTGAATTCGACCCTATAGTTCTACAAAATAGAGATTTTGTTCATTGACTCTTGGTTACCGAATCATTTGTAACTCTTTGATTGAAACTCCTATTTGTATGAAACTTATTTTACCTGAAATTAGATCGATTTAGATTTCTAATGATACCTTTCTTGAGTAATTTGGAGCATAATTGATTATCCAAATAATTCATGTAATGTACCTTTCTATTTCTGCTAGAATCAAGTCCTTTTGTTGATGTTGTCTATTCACGTTCCATCCTATTGGAAAATGATTTTAGCTAAACTCTTCTTCATTTGAGCTTTATATTAGTCCCTTGCAATTCTTGTATTGCTCATCCTGAAATTGTTTGTATACTTGAAATCTATTATGTAATGTTCATGTTGGCACTACCTTGTTTCATAAAGGCACATGCATATTTTCGTTGTTCCGCATGTGCTTCCGATATGTGCCAATGTTATTGTTTATACTATCCTTTTGTACTCTGGTGTCTTGTGGGATGATTTGGACCTTTGTCAGAAATGGTTAAGGGTATATGAGCCACCCCTGATCCTTACCAAGCCACACCAAGCACCCCACTTGCACACTTTGGGGGTAGGCAGGGTGGCAGTCCATGACTAGGATGTCACATGATTGGCTGGGGGGAGAATGTTATGCCTAGCATCCCGATTGCACACTTGATGGGGCAGGCAAGGTGAGACTTATGTTTGGTGGTCATCTAGAAATGAATGAACTATATTATAAGTGTGTTCCCACAATACCCTCTATATTATTGATATGATATCCAAAGCTTTGGTTATGTGCTTTGGATACAAATTAAATGAATGTGATTACCAAATATGGCATTCGAGCTTCTGTTTCTTATTTGTTATATTACTATGCTCTGAAACATTTCATATGCTATTGATATTATTCTGAAATGTTTCATTTGTTATTGATACGCTTCAAAACATTTCGTATGCGATTGATATGCTCCGAAATATCTTATGTGTTATTGATATGCTTCGAAATATCCTATGCGCCATTGATATGCCCCGAAATATTTCATTTGCTTTTGATATGCTTCAAAACATTTTATACGTCTTTTTTATGTTCCAAAACTTTTCCTTTGCCCTTGATATGCTCCAAAACCATTTCATACATCTTTGCTATGTTCTAAAATATTTCATTTGCATTTGATATGCTCTGAAACATTCCCTATGATATCAATATGCTTCGAAATATACTAAGTGCCATTGATATGCTCCGTAATGTCCTATGTGTCATTTGATATGCCTCAAAATGCTTCTTCTACCAGTGATGTATTCCGAAATGCTTATGCCCTTGATATATTCCGAAATGGTTCTTATGTTATTTGATGTGCTTTAAAATACTATTTATGTCATCTAATAAGTTCTAATTCCTCTTTACTGCTGTTGTTATGAACCAAATATGTTTTGAATGAAATGACATTTGTGATTCTATATCTAATGAGCTTATATCCATGAATTCTTGTATCTCTACCTTGCATTTGGATACCAAGTCTATTTGAAGCTATTTCCCTCTTGTTCTGGATTTGCTTGCCACTTGCTAAGCTTTGTAGCTCACTCCGTGTTATATAACCCTTTTTCAGGTTAGCTTGTCACTCGCTAAAATGTTAGAATTGAGCCACGATAGTGAACAACTATTCAGATTATGGCAAGTCATTATGGATTGTTATGTTATTATTTTATAAATGTATTTTGTATGAAATGAGATGTTGTCGATAGATTTGGATTGATGTATCATGTAAAAGCTTTAAAAGACCTCGCATGATTGAGATTTTGGAATGTTGAGTTTAGTTTATGATGATATAAAATTATGGTAAATGATTAGAATTCTGATTTGCATAATTCTTACGCTAGTGGAATTATAAGCGAGGTTAATATTTTGTTAAGTTGGTTTTGGTATTTATAAAGGTTTGTGTGATGTTATGTATGATTATAACTACACAGGTTTATAGACATGACTGATATTTGAATGATTCTATGTATCCTCAAATGTTAGTTTGGATTCTGGGATTAGATCGTTGAAAAATTTAACGTTATAGATTTTTAAGACAAGGTCACACCTCCTTATTGATATTAAAATTCGGGGGGCATGACAAGTACCACTGCCCGAGACTACCTGGGAAGTTAGACTTGGGCGATGCCACTGTCTAGTCTGGCGGTGCCACCGCCAGACAATGTCTAGCACTCCCGGTTAGGCCTTAAACCCAGCCCAAACCGATCCAATTCTGGGCCCAGTTGGCCCCTAACAAGGTTAAAGGATTAACACCAAATTCTAACCCTAATTATGTGCTAACTATGAAATTAAAGATATTTCCAAAGCTATTATAAAGTCCACAAGTCAAAACTTCTTTCTCCGGCAAGCTTCCGGTGAACTTTCGATAGTCTTACGATGAACCCTTGAATACTATTCTGCGGACCCCCGGCAAGCTCCAGGACTTCACGATGATCTTGGTGAGTTCCGATGAGCTTCTTCGGTAAGCTCCAATCTTTCTCAACGAACTCCGCAAATTTCCGACGAACCTTCCGGAGAACTTCCGAAAACCCTTCGGTAAGCTCCCTACTCATTCTCGGCCAGTTCCGACAATACTCATAATGAATCTTTGGAATTCCATCGAACTCTCGAACTCCCAACGAACCATCGCACTTGACTATGGCACTTTGTTTCGCTTTGTGTCTTCATCGTTATCATAGTTAATCCTACACACACATGTTAGGGATCGAGTGGCACTAAGAGGGGGGGGTGAATTAGTGCAGTGATAAAGAACGATAAATTTTTGCGATTTAAAATAACTTTCGAAACTTCATATGATAAAAATCATGTTTTTGACTAAAACCGATTTCGATTAAAGCGTAATGGAAAGTGCTTAGAGTAGGGAGTGTTTAGAGAGGAAGAAGGCAATGATGAGTAAGTTGAGCAGTGAAGAAAAGACGGTTTACAGAAAGGTAAATGCAAAAATATAAACGCAAATCATTTTTATAGTGGTTCGATCATCCGACCTACATCCACTCTCGATTCCTCTTTGCTTGAGGCTACCGACTTTCCACTAGCTACCTTCCTTCCAACGAGCGAAGACAAACTCCCTTTTACAAACTCTGTTTACAAAGCTTCCCTCAACACCTCTCTTAAGAATACTTCAAAACTTTTGAAAGAGGGATTTCTACTTCAAATGACAGAGTTTTCCCTTAGTTTTCTTGCACTATTCTTGCTCCCTTAGCAAGAACATATAGGGTATTTATAGACCCCAAGAGGATTCAAATTTGGAACACAAATTTGAATTGCCTCGAACTGTGTTATTCTGGCGATACCACCGCCTAACAATGGTGGTACCACTGCCAGTCTGACACTGACATAGTCAGTGTACCAAGCAATGCCACCGCCCAGCCCGGTGGTGCCACCGCCTGGGCTTGCTGCCCAGCGGCGGTACCACTGCCCAGCCCGGTGGTGCCACCGCCTGGGCTCTCGGGCTCTGGGTGGTGCTAGCACCCGGGCTTTCGGCCATTGGGTGGTGCCATCGCCTAGTCTTTTCAGCACACTGGTTTGGGCCTTAAACTTGGCCCAAACCAGTCCGAAACAAGGCCCAATTGGTCCCTACTTGGTTTATATGATTAACATATAATCTTAAACCAAATTACGTGCTAACTACAAATTTTAAAGATATTTCCTAAGCTATTACAAAGTCCACAAGACAAGACTTCTTCTGGCGAGCTTCCGATAAACTTCCGACGGTCTTCCGACGAACCTTCGGAAACCATTCTGCGGACTCCCGGTAAGCTCCTGGACTTCACGATGATCTTGGCGAGTTCCAACGAGCTTCTTTGGCAAGTTTTGATCTTTCTTGGCAAGCTCCTCGAACTTCCGACGAACCTTTTAACAAACTTCCGAAAACCCTTTAGCAAGCTCCCTACTCGTTCTTGGCCAGTTCCGGTAGCACTCCCAATGAATCTTCAGACTTCTGTCGAACTCTCGAACTCCCAATGATCCATCATATTTGTCTTCCAGCACTTTGTTTTGCTTTACGTCTTTATCGTTATCGTAGTTAATCCTGCACACACATAAACAAAACTCTACTTCGATCTAAATAATTATTGTAACGTGAATTGACATTCTGTTGCCCGACACGTCATTGGTCGGCGCTTTGTCCGATTCTTCAGCGCATCATCCTCTCTTGCGTTTTGTTGCCCAATCGGCGGTGACTTCCACAACCCCGATATCCTTGGTGCAACTTCGCTCTTCTTGGCTTGATGCCCGATGTCTGAAGCCTTCTGCCGATTGTCGACCGAACCTCCGGCTCGACTTCCAATATCCTGACATGATCACCTGGTGCAACGTCAATTCTTCTAGCGTTAACTGTCTAATCCTGATCGATAGTAGGCCTACGTTACTCAAAATGCAGTTAGATCACAAAACACAATCAATTAGTTTCATCATCAAAATCTGAGATTCAACAATCACTCCCTTTTTAATGATGACAACTGATTGATGACTAACGGAGTTAACCATAACTCCTCGGAGTTTAACCAAACTCCCCCTATCAATATGCCATTGATAGGACACTTGGATTATCCCAAATCCAAGCAACATTCCATCACATGTTATGAGAATACACCAAACCATTATGCAAATATATAAAATATTCAATTCAATGCATGAAGTCATCAATCTACTTCTCCCCCAATATCATCAATAAAAAGAATAAGTTACATTTATCTAGTTTTTAAGGATATGTAAATTTTACAATCATACTAGCTATCAATCAAGATATTCAACATACATCACTTTAAAACATTCAATCATAGCAAGTTTTTGAATACTTTCTCCCCCTATCTCATTTGAGAAGTGCAAGCAAATTATATTCAAAGATGTGCAAGTTACATTTTCTTTTCTTCCAATGTGATATGCAATCAATTTGTGTAAGCATTTTATCACTTTAAATATGCAAGCAAAACATTACAACATACAAGCATAGAAGCATGGCAAGTGTAGGAATGCAAATTTTCGAAGTTTTGCATTTTCTCTTCTTGAGATAGGTAAGATAGCAATATTTACATCCTTTGAGATAGCAATCCTTAGCTTCTTGTGAAATTGCAAGGTAGTAATTTTTTGATATTCAAATTCTTTTCCTCTTTTGTAGGCTAGCAAGATATCAAGTTTGCACTTTGATTTCTTTGTAATATGCCAAGCTAGTAATTTTCTTTCCCCCTTTATCATTCTCAAAAAGAAGGGAAGATGCAATGTTGTAATTGATTTCCCTTTTCATCAAAATGGCAACTGAGATATTAGAAACAAATATTGACATATGTGTTTCTATCATCAAAATTTAAGTCATGAGTATGAATTCAACATTCAAGCCAACTAGCTCCCCCTTAGTTATTGTCAAAATAAAGTGGAGGACTGAATGGCTAAAAAATTTCAAGCCATAATCAAAAGATATCAATCATTTAGCAAATTTCTTTTGCATCAATTTTCAATCATTACACGTGATATTCAAACATTTGCATCAATATTTCAATCAAGAAGTATTGAAATGTAAGAGAAAAATCAAAATAATGCATGCAAAGTTTCAATGATCAAAGCATATTTTCTCAAGTTGAGTATCGAAAAGTCAAGAGAAAACAATTTACATTTTTCTTCATATAACATGGGAGAATCATAAGAGAGTATAGAGTATGAGATAAAAACTCAAGTTATCAAGAACATGATTTCATAAAAGTAATTCAAGAATATTGTTCCGAGAAACAAGAGACAAGTCATATTTCATTTGGAAAATTCTCTTTTGATAAATGAAATAATCATGGTATGCGATCTTGATTTATAAAAGTTTCAAGTTCTAATTATCAAGATCAAGATTTCAATAAATATTTACTTTAGCAAAGAATCACATAAGCACTTCATTATTGCATAAGAAATCTCATTGCATCATGATTTATAAATTCTTTCTCTGCACATGAATCATAGGAGATATAATAGTAATGATATCGATCATGATTCATTTGGTAGCAAATAGCAAGGAAAACAATTTATTTCATGCATAAGAAATTTTGTCAAGAAATCAAAAGAAGATTCATGATTCGCTTGAAATAAATGATCTTATTTAAATCAATTTATCAACTCGACAATCCATCATTAAAATTTTATTCATAGGATATTTACAAAACATACTAAATGAATTCATCACTTGTCTTTCATGAAAAATTAAAAATTTCAAGAATCATATATTTCCCCTTTTTATGATTAATTTCATTTAAACATGCCTTTCTCATTTAATGTCAAATCAAGATAAGCATGAAAGTTCAAAACGTAAAGGGAAATTTTATAACACAACTCATCAAGTATGATTCTAACCATTCATTTTCAAGACACGATAAAAAGAGTAAATCAAGGAATCAATCATATCATGTCATGAATTTCAAAAGGCATTTTAAGTTATCATAAATTCATAAAAATTCAAATATATAGTTCCGAAAAAAAAATCAAGATCATGACTATGATAAAGCTCATTCAAGTTTGAATCATCAAATCATTTTCGTGATGCAAAACATAATATGCATGGATTCATCATTTGTCTTCAATTGAAAAATAAAAAAACTCTAGAGATAGAAAGATTTCAAGAAACATGCATTTCCATTTTATAATTCATTTCATATGAGCATGCCTTTGTCTTTTATTGTAAGATAAAATAGAAATATCAACATTCAACACCGAAAGATAACTTTTATCATAAAATTCGTCAAGACAAAAATATAACATATTATTTCAAAACATAAGATTCAATTTATCATAATGTGTTTTATTTTATAATCAAGCCTTTTCCTTTAATAAAAATAAGTATTAACATTCAAGAATGAAAAGGCAAATTTTGTCATAAAGATCATTAAGAGCCAAAAATATAGCACATTACACATAAGGCATCTTCCAACTAAAAATCGATTTAACATGATAATGTGTTTCGTTTTAAGTTGTTTGTTTCATATAAGTGAGCTCATGTTTTAAAGGATGAGTATCGTATTTAGAACCAAAACATGAGTATTGTCATCAAGATATAACACCTTCAAATTCTTATGTATGATATCATGAAAATAAACCTTTTATATTTTTATTTCATCATTATCAATGATGATTTCATAAGATATGTTCTAATATTTATATGAAAGCCATCATCGTATAAATTTGAAATACAAGTTTTGTCATTAAAGCCATTAAGATCAAATGCATCACACAAAAAATATCATGATAGTGCATTTTCTCAATTTTTTTTATGTGTTTCAATTTAAGTGATTTGATCCTTCATATGAGTATGCTCATATTTTTCATATAGATCCGAAAAGCAAGTTTCAAGAGAAATCATTAAGACCCAAAACATGAGACACATTCATCATAATTATTTTCAAGAAATTCACAAGATTCATAAAATGAATTCATTTATCTTAATAGAATGGAAAATACATTTTCATTTTATACAATTTGATTACACATAGGAATGTTCAAAATTTTATATGAAAGCCAAGCATTAACACATATATTTGTGCAAGACACAAGATTCACTCAATCATGCAAATATGTAAAGTCAAGACAAATGTTCATGAATTTAGGTGTACATGCATGAGACACCATACATCAAGATTAAAACCGAAGACCGATATGAAATTCATAAACATGCATGGAATTGTTATTTTAAAAGCATACATGAAGTTGATCTTGTATTAGCACAAGTTAAGTGATCATTATTTATAATTTTTACTTTTCAAAAATACTAGAAAGAAAAGCATAATATAATTTTTGAAAATAATTTTTTATTTCCTACTAACTAAATTAAGCACTCATGAAAGACATCATGTAATTTCATAATAAGGTAAAAGCATAATGGGTGAGTTGCTTACCTCATTGTTGAAACCCGTCAAAGCCCAATTCGTCATTTCATCATTTGATTCTTCTTTGCGCTTCTTCTTCATCTTTGGCTTCTTCCTCCATTCAAGTTCATTTTCAGTTTTAGATTTTTATTTAATGAACTTGTTAAAATTTATTGTTATGTATTCATTGTCCTCATCACTTGAGTCATCACTCAAGTGGTATTCATTTGTCTGAAGTTCCAAATCCTTCCTATTCTTTGGAAAGTGGTTCAAGTGTTCAATGAGTTTAAAATATTCTAGGAGACTCATTTCATATGTCATTAGTGAGCCAATTAGTTCTTCAATAGGTAAATTATTTAAATCTTTAGCCTCTTATATTGCGGTTACTTTAAGATCCCACCTTTTTGGAAGGGATCTTAAGATCTTGTTTATGAGTTCAAAATCTAAAGAAGATTTACCAAGAGCTCTTAGACTATTGACAACATCCGTGAAACGAGTGTACATGTTGCTGATAGTTTCGCTTGGTTTCATTCGTAAGAGTTCAAAATCATGCAATAAGAGGTTTACTTTCGAGTCTTTAACTCTACTAGTTCCCTCGTGCATGATTTCAAGTGTCCGCCAAATATCAAAAGTCGTTTCGAACGTAGAAATCCAATTGAACTCATTTTTGTCTAAAGCACAAAATAAGGCATTTATAGCCTTTGCATTTAAAGAAAAGGATTTTTTCTCTAAGTCTGACCTTTCGTTCGTCGGTTTAGAGGGAAGTTGAAAATGGTTTTCAACAACATTCCACAAATCCAAATCCATTGAAAGCAAGAAAATTCTCGTTCGAGTTTTCCAATAGGTGTAGTTCGATCCATTAAAGAATGGTGGACGAATAACCGAAAAACCCTCTTGAAAGCCATGAAGAGTCATTTCTTACGGGTGTCAATCCGAATAAGAAATAACGAGGCTCTAATACTAAATGTTAGGGATCGAGAGAGTGGCACTAAGAGGGGGGGGGGGGGTGAATTAGTGCAGTGGTAAAGAATGATAAATTTTTGTGATTTAAAACAACATCCGAAACTTCGTATGATAAAAATCATGTTTTTGACTAAAATCGATTTTGATTAAAGCGTAATGGAAAGTACTTAAAGTAGGAGTGTTTAGAGAGGAAGAAGGCAGTAATGAGTAAGTTAAGCAGCAAAGAAAAGATGGTTTACAGAAAGGTAAATACAAGAACATAAACGCAAACCGTTTTTATAGTGGCTCGGTCATCCGACCTACATCCACTCCCGATTCCTCTTCGCTTGAGGCCACTGACTTTCCACTAACTGCCTTCTTTCTAACAGGCGAAGACAAACTCCCTTTTACAAACTCTATTTACAAAGCTTCCCTCAACACCTCTCTTAAGAATACTTCTAAACTTTTGGAGGAGGGATTTCTGCTTCAAATGATAGAGTTTTCCCTTAGCAAGAACATCTGGGGTATTTATGGACCCCAAGAGGATTCAAATTTGGAGCCTAAATTTGAATTGCCTAGGACTTCGTCATTCTAGCGGTACCACCACCTGACACTGGCGATACCACCGCTAGTCTGACACTAACACAGTCAATGTACCAGGCGGTGCCATCGCCCTAGCCTGGGTGGTGCCACCGCCCAGGCTCTCAGCCACTGGGCAATGCCACCGCTGAGCCTTTTTTAGCACATTGGTTTGGGCCTTAAACTCGGCCCAAACTAGTCCGAAACAAGGCTCAATTGGCCCCTACTTGGTTTATAGGATTAACACCTAATCCTAAAACAAATTACGTACTAACTATGAATTTTAAAGATATTTCCTAAGCTATTATAAAGTCCACAAGATAAGACTTCTTCTGGCGAGCTTCCGGCGAACTTCCGGCGGTCTTCCGATAAACCCTCGAAAACCATTCTGTGGACTCCCGACAAGCTCCTAGACTTCACGATGATCTTGGCAAGTTCTAACGTGCTTCTTTAGCAAGCTCCGATCTTTCTTGGCAAGCTCTATGAACTTTCGACGAACCTTTCGGTGAACTTCCGAAAACCCTTTGGCAAGCTCCTTACTCGTTCTCGGCCAGTTTTGACAGCACTCCCAACGAATCTTCGGACTTCCGTCGAACTCTCGAACTCCCAACAATCCATCACATATGTCTTCCGACACTTTGTTTCGCTTTACATCTTTATCATTATCATAGTTAATTATGCACACACACAAACAAAATTCTACTTCGATCTAGATAATTATTACAATGCGAATTGACATTCTGTTGCCTGGCACATCATTGGTTGGTGCTTCGTCCGATTCTTCGACGCTTCGTCCTCTCTTGCGTTTTGTTGCCCAATCAGTGGTTGATCTCTGCAACCCTGATATCTTTGGCATAACTCCGCTCTTCTTGGCCCGATACCCGACGTCTGAATGTTAGGAATCTAGCTAGGAGAGTCCTAATCTATTGGGACTCTAGTTAGGAGAGTCCTAATTTAGTTTTATTGATAAGGGCATTCATGTAAATCCTATCTAGCTGACCCCTATTAAAGAGGTGAAGAGGCCGGCTAGGATAGGGTTAGGTTGCTTCTTAGAAAAGGAGTCCTATTAGAAATAGAAGTCCTATTAGAAAAAGAGTTCTATTAGAAGTAGGAGTCCTACTAGAGAAGAAGTCATATTAGAAGTAGGAGTCCTATTGGAGAAAGAGTCTTATTAGAAGTAGGAGTCCTACTAGAGAAGAAATCCTATTAGAAAAAGGAGTCCTATTAAAGAAAAAATCTTATTAGAAGTAGGAGTCCTATTATAGAAGGAGTCCTAATTAAGAGTTGGTTAGAAGTAGGAGTCTTGAGTAAGATTCATATTAGGAGTTGGGGCTTCGAAGCCCTATAAATAGCCATGTATTCATCCTCTTTTCATCAATGAATAGATCAATCTTTTAGCAGCCTTTGAGTAGCAACTTGGAGGAAGGAACCCCTATAGAGTTCCAAGGAGGCCGATCCCCTATAGAGATCAACCCCAAACTTAGAATCCGCAAGGGTTCTAACACTTGGTATCAGAGCAGCGTTCTTAGCATCTCGCTGCCCTTCCACAGCCATCCACCAGCCCTCCACAACCACCCAAAGTAATTCCCACAATTGCTAAGAAGATCATCGCCAAATTCTGCCGTCATCTCCACCACCGTAGATCATCCTTTGATCTTCCCGTGAATTGCAACAGGTTCTGGTTATCTACCTTACTGCTACTGCAATTTAGTTATCCTTATTCAGAAAAATCTAAAAAATTCATTCCTATATTGCTGCATAAACTTTTCGTCGCAAAGTTTTCATCTCTACAACGAAAGTTGCACTGCAGAATTTCAACCGCATAGCACTATCTTTTTGATCTTGCTACTGCATTTTTTCTATCCAAATCTCTATGAAATTTTTATGATGGCTTTGACACTTCCTAATAGTAGTTTTCCCTTTAGTTTTGTCAAAAAATTCTCAATATAAACCACTTATCTTTTATGTCCAAACTGCTACATTTTAGACGTAAAAATCTGCTATTGTACCTCTCCGTGATCCTCAATTTTGCCGAACCTCTTGTTGTCGTTTCTCTCTACGAAATTTTTAACAGCATTACCTCTCCCTTATCAGTAGATTCCCTTTAAGTTTTACTTGAATCTCTTTTAAAAATTTCTGGAAAAAATTACATCTTTACTGCTAGAATTTTTTCGGTGAAAAATCTAGTGTTGCACCTTTGTCCTTTTTTCTTTTCCGTAACCTACCAAACCCTAGTCACCTTGCTACCACAAACTAAGATGTCTTTAGGGCATCCCTCTAGCCTTAAGACGCAGCCATCATAACCTAGTTTCATAACCCTAACAGCATCAAAAACTACAGCCCAAAATAGTAAACCATTACAGCCGAACCCTTCTATCACCAATCTATTGTCCGAACCTTCCACCACCTCATGTCATTAACTCGTCAACTGAAAAAAGACAAGGGCATCTCTGATCTACAAGCATATGCTATGGCTTCTCAAGATCCAATTGATGCCAAATTTGAAGCATGAGAATCTCGGATTGAATCACGGCTTGAATCACGCTTGGAAGACAAATTGCGCGCTTTGTTTGCATAATTCAGAATTGGACAACCATTGAGTCCAACCAAATTGTAGCAAGGAGAGAATTCAGAAAGTACCCCAGAGAAGGAGGGACAGCCCTCAGACATGCTTCAACCATGCATGAGGGTGGACTTCCCACGATGGGAAGAAGGAGACCCGGCGGGGTGGATTTCACGTGCCGAACGTTACTTTCGCTACTACCGAACGTCGGATAATGCAATGGTGGAGATTGCTGTCATCCACCTTGAAGGAGATGCTATTCAATGGTACAATTAGCTAGAATATAATCATGGGGCTCTGATGTGGAATCAATTTAAGAACGCACTGCTAAACCGTTTCAGACCTACGGAGTATGAAAATATCGACGGCCAACTCGCAAAGATTCGACAAACCTCTATGATTCAAGAGTACCAAACTAGGTTTGAGAAGCTATCCTACCTTGCTCATGATTGGACTAACCATCAATTGTTAGGAACATTCATCGAAGGACTCAAGCCATAGATAAAAGGGGAAGTTAAGGCGCGAGAGCCCCGTACCATGATGGCTACGATTTCTTTTACCCGAATACAAGAAGAATAGCTCAGCCAAGATGCTCAGAGGATGAGAACCACTCCTAGAACCTCAGCATATAAACCCCCTTCTGCTCCCAGCCATCCTTCACTGCCAAAAAAATTGACAAGAGAAGAACTACGTGACCGATCAGCAAAGGGTCTTTGTTGGCATTGTGACAAGCCATGGAACCGTGATCATCACTGCAAAAGGGGCCACCTCCTATTGATTGAACCTCTTGAAGACATGGAGGAGGAGATCCAAGAGCATGAGGAAGTGGTCACAGATGAAGAACGGCAGCCAATTGATATTACGATGCATGCCCTTGTCGGTTACACGAACCCGCAAACAATGAAAGTGGGAGGATTTCTGAAGCAATAATCGATCATCGTTCTTATTGACACCGGGAGCACTAATAATTTTATGAATAGAAAGGTTGCTGTCTGGATGGCCTTACCTATTAAGAATTGTAGCAGGTTTGATGTTAAGGTCACAGATGGACAAATTTTGAAGTGTGATCGTAGGTGCTCACAGGTGAAACTGTTACTATAGGTCCAAGAGATAATTACAAATTTTTTCCTCCTCCCTCTTGATGATTATAAGGCCATGCTTGGCATTGAATGGTTAATGAGATTAGGTGATGTTTCTTGAAATTTTTTAAAATTAAATATGAAATTTTATAGTAAGGGGAAACAGGTGATACTGTGCGGGAAACGTGGGGGCGACGTAACGACGATTTGCACACAACGAATGGAGAAAGTTTTACACAAAGCATGCAGTGGCTTTTTGGTACAACTTGAGCAACAATCTAAGGGAGAGCCAACTAAATTTGAAGATCCAAACCTACTTCCCTTGCTTGCTGAATTTTCAGATATATTTGACGAACCACGCAGCCTACCTCTTAACCGCTGGCATGATCATCGTATACCGATTCTTCCAGGCAAACCTCTAGCAAATACTTGGTCATATCAGTATCCACATCTCCAGAAAGATGAAATAGAAAGGATTGTAAAAGAGATGCTTGAAACAGGAATTATTCAACCAAGTTGCAGCCCTTACTCTTCACCGGTGCTTCTCGTATGAAAGAAAGACGGAACATGGCGAATGTGCATTGATTACCGAGCTCTCAACGGCATAACCGTCAAGGACAAGTACCCTATTCTAGTAGTAGATAAATTGCTTGATGAATTAAAGGGAGCACGAGTCATCACAAAGCTGGACCTTCGATCCGGGTATCATCAAATATGAGTATGCGAAGAAGACATACCGAAAACTGCCTTTCGAACGCACAACGGTCACTACGAATTTCTGGTACTGCCCTTTGGTCTCACCAATGCTCCCTCCACCTTCCAAAACCTTATGAATGATATTTTTTCCAGAGTTATCTTCAACATGTTCTTTTTGTCAAAAAAATAAAGTGCAACTTTCTTCAACAAAAGGTGGAATATCTTAGGCATATCATATCAAAGGAAGGGGTGGCAGTGGACCCTTCCAAAATTGAAGCAATGCAAGATGGCTGCCCCCTCACTTATACCAGTAAGGTGTTATCTCTTTCCCATCTCAAGATGACAATTTACGACAAGGAGATTCTCACGATTGTACATGCGGTGGCCCAATGGAGACTGTACTTGATCAAGCGATGCTTTCAAATCAAGACCGACTGTAAAAGCCTAAAATATTTCTTGGAGCAGAAGATATCTTCCCTTGAGTGGCAAAAATGGATAACAAAGCTTCTTGGATATGATTATGAAATAACTTACAAAAGGGGGAAAGAGAATGTTGTTACAGATGCACTTTCGCGGCTACCCAAGCAAGCTAAATTATCGACCGTTTCACTTTCAACCAGTGACTTCCCTGAGGATATTAGAAGGGAATGGCAAGATGATCCAAAGACCAGAGCATCTTTGAAGCTTTCACCTCGGTTCTATGGATCCCATCAGATTTTAGAGCACATCAAAGTAGTAGCATACAAATTGGACTTACTCGCCAGCTCTCGAACCCATCTAGTCTTCCATGGGTCATATTTGAAGCTCAAGTTGGGACAAAACGAGATAGCTTAAAGCTATCTACCAAATATGACTACCCAAGGAGAGCTCCAGACCGAACCAAGCGCCATTATTGATTGACGGATCATGACTCGATGACGACGACCCGCAATTGAAGTGCTAATATAGTGGGCGAACCTACTAATAGAAGATGCCACTTGGGAGAACTATGATGACTTGAATATCAAACTCTCAGAATTCATGGAGCGTCAGCCTTGAGGATAAGGCTGATTTGAAGAGGGCGGGTCTGTTAGGACTCTAGCTAGGAGAGTCCTAATCTGTTGGGACTCTAGTTAGGAGAGTCCTAATTTAGTTTCATTGATAAGGGCATTCATGTAAATCCTATCTAGTCGACCCCTATTAAAGAGGTAAAGAGGCCGGCTAGGATAGGGTTAGGTTGCTTCTTAGAAAAGGAGTCCTATTAGAAATATGAGTCCTATTAGAAAAAGAGTTATATTAGAAATAGGAGTCCTACTAGAGAAGAAGTCCTATTAGAAGTAGGAGTCCTATTAGAGAAAGAGTCTTATTAGAAGTAGGAGTCCTACAAGAGAAGAAGTCCTATTAGAAGTAGGAGTCCTATTAGAAAAAGAGTCTTATTAGAAGTAGGAGTCCTGCTAGAGAAGAAGTCCTATTAGAAAAAGAGTCTTATTAGAAGTAGGAGTCATATTATAGAAGGAGTCATAATTAGGAGTTGGTTAGAAGTTGGAGTCTTTTAGTAAGATTCCTATTAGGAGTTGGGGCTTAGAAGCTCTATAAATAGCCATGTATTCATCCTCTTTTTATCAATGAATATATCAATCTTTTAGCAGCCTTTGAGTAGTAACTTAGAGGAAGGAACCCCTATAGAGTTCCAAGGAGGCCAATCCCCTATAGAGATCAACCCCAAACTTAGAATCCGCAAGGGTTCTAACACTAAAGCCTTCTGCAGATTGTCGACCAGACCTCTGACTCGACATCCAATATTCTGACGTGATCACCCGGTGTAACGTTAATTCCTCCAGTGTCAATTGTCTAATCCTGATCGATAATAGACCTGCATCACTCAAAAAGCAATTACATCATAAAACATAATCAATTAGTTTTATCATCAAAATCTGGGATTCAACAATACAAGCCAAAACTCTACTTCGATTTTGATAGTTATTACAATGCAAATTGACATTCTATTGCCCGACATGTCATTGGACTATCGATGTTTCATCCGATACTTCGGCACATCGTCCTCTCTTGCAGCCTATTACCCAATCGGTGGTTAACCTTCGCAACTCCGATATCCTTGGTGCAACACTTTTTCTTCTTGGCCCGATTCCCGATGTCCGAAGCCTTCTGCTGATTATCGACCGGACCTCTAGCACGACATCTAATATCCTGACGTGTTCCTCCAGCACAATGTCAATTCCTCCTATGTCAACTATCTAATCCTGATCGAGTAGACCTGCATGACTTCAAATGTAGTTAGATAAATAAAACACAATCAATTAGTTTCATCATCAAAATCCGAGATTCAATAGTATCGTCAAAGCCAAGATGTTGACTATGACGAAACCTTCCTACCCGTAGTCATGCTAAAATCTATCCGAATTCTATTGGCTATTGCAGTACACTATGATTATGAGATCTGGTAGATGGATGTGAAAATCCCTTTCCTCAACGGCAACCTCAAGGAGGAAGTGTATATGATACAGCTTGAGGAATTCGTGTCCAAGGATAGTCCAGATACGGTGTGTAGGTTCCTTAAGTCTATCTATGGACTAAAGCAAGTTTTCCAAAGTTGGAACATAAGATTTGATGAGGCGATCAGATCTTATGACTTCATTAAGAATGAAGATGAATCTTGTGTGTACAGGAAGGTATGTAAGAGCACTATTACATTTTTGGTGCTGTATGTGAATGACATCCTGATAATTGGGAAGATGTGGGAATGCTCTCCACAATAAATACTTGGCTATCTAAACACTTCTCCATGATAGAGTTAGGGAAAGTATCCTATATATTAGGGATTCGGATCTATAGAGATAGATCCAAGAGGATGCTTGGCTTGTCTCAGTTCAGGTACATTGACACCATTGTCAAAAGGTTTGACATTAAAAATTCCAAGAGATGTCTCATGCCGATGAGACATAGGATATCACCTTCTAGGAGTATGTCCCCAAACACTCTTGAAGAAAGGGCAAACATGATTAGGATACCTTATGCCTCAACGATAGGGCCTATCATGTATGCTATGCTATATACTAGGCCTGATATAGCGTTTGCTCTAAGTGTTATGAGCAGGTATCAGGCGGATTCAGGCTTGGAGCACTAGAAAGTAGTAAAGTGTATTCTCAAGTACTTGAGAAGTACTAAGGATCTTTTACTGGTATTTGGAGAAAGTAGTTTCAAAGTTGAGGGCTACACGGACTCGAGCTTCCAGTTCGATGTTGATGATGATAAGTCAAATTCAAGGTATGTGTTCACCCTGAATGGAGGAGAAGTATGCTGGAAGAGTTCCAAGTAAGATACTACTATTGACTCGACTACAAAGGCGAAGTACATTATTGCGGTAGAGGCAGCAAAGGAGGGAGTCTGAATGAAGTAGTTTATCATAGATCTAGGAGTCATGCTGAGCAATGAAGAGTGAATTCCCATATATTACGACAACTACAGGGTGATTACTCAAATAAGGGAACCCGAGTCTTATCAGAAGTGTTCTGAGGAGGTTCTAGCTTATTAGAGAGATCGTGGCTCGAAGAGATGTAGCAGTGAAAAAAGTTTCATCTGAAGATAACATTGTAGAGCCACAAACAAAGCCATTGACTCATATTGTCTTTGAGCATCATAAAGATCTGATGGGGATCAGACACATAGGTGATTGGCTTTAAGTTAAGTGCGAGATTACTAGTTATAGGCGCCCAACAAGCTAATCACGTGAGTGATGACACTTATAACATGCTGCATCAATCTTTTTACTTATGATTATTAGTTTTTTCTCACATTATCTAGATGTATATTATAATATCCTTGGATCTGTGCAATGAGAATCAGATCGTGATGAGATCACGATAATGAGATTGATTCACCTTTAAACACAGACCCTTAATAATCCTGATCACAGGTTACTCAAGAGGGATATCGAGATTTAAATATAGACTGGTGTGCTGTATACTCGTCCATATGATAAAGGTGGCTGGTCTCATAGCTACTCATGTGGGGACACTAAGGATACAATATAGGTGCTCATTGGAGAATGAGTTCACTGATTGATCTATTTACAGAATGCTAGATGGCTATTGATACCTGACGTCAGACAACGATTCTGTAGTCTTAGTAGTGTATCTGGTCCTTAGACTTGAGACACCAAAGATGCCGTGTATGAGTACTCAATTCTTTGATGCTGGACTTACAAGTTTAGAAAGTTCCAGATCTGGTATAGTCGGTTCTTAAGAATGGTAGCTAAACTTGTTGAGTCTCGAATTTTGATGATAAAACTAATTAATTGTGTTTAGTTGTTTAATTACATTCTGAGGTGATGTAGGTCTACTCAATCAAGATTAGACAATTGACGCAAGATGAATCAACATTGCGTCGGAGGAAATCATGTCAGTATATTGGACGTCGTGCTAGAGGTCCGGTTGATAATCGATAGAAGGCTTCATACATCAAGCATCGGGCCAAGAAGTGTGGTGTTACACCAAAGAGATCGAGATTGCAAAGGTCAACCGTCGATTGGGCAACAGGCTATAAGATAGGATGGTGTGCCGAAGAACTGGACGAAGCGTCGACCAATGGCGTGCCGGGCAATAGGAGGTTGATTCATATAACTAACTAGATCGAAGTAGAGTTAAGGTTTATGTGTGCAAGATTAACTATGATAACGATGAAGACATAAAGTGAAACAAAGTGTTGGAGTCAATTGCGATGGAATTGCTGGGAGTTTGAGAGTTTGACGGAAGTCCAAAGATTCGTCGGGAGTATTGTCGGAATTGGCCGAGAATGAGTAGGGAGCTTACTGAAGGGTTTTTAGAAGTTTACTAAAAAGATTCGTCGAAAGTTCATGGAGCTAACCAAGAAAGATCGAAGCTTGTCGAAGAAGCTCATTAGAACTCTTCAAGATTATCATGAAGTCTAAGAGCTTACCGAGAGTCCATAGAATGGTGTCCGAGGGTTCATCAAAAGACCGCCAGAAGTTCACCAGAAGCTCACCGGAGGAAGTCTCGACTTTCTAGATTTTGTATTAGCTTAGAAAATATATTTAATTTCATAGTTAGCATGTAATTAGGGTTAGGATTAAATGTTAATCCTATAACCCTGGTAGGGGCCAATTGGGCCATATAATGGACTAGTTTGGGCCGAGTATAAGGCCCAACCAGGAGTGTTGGACCTGTCTGGCGATAGCACCACCCAAGTGTAGCTCTCCAGGTTATATTGCGCGGTGGTACCGCCTAGTACACTGACCATGTCAGTGTGTCAAGCGGTGGTACCGCCAATGTCAGGGTCAAACAGGCGATGGTACCGTTAGAACCTAATAGACCTAAGATGGGATAATTTTTAGTTCTAAGATTGAATCCAATTGGAGCCTATAAAAACCCCTCCCATCCTTGGGTTGAAGATACAAGCACACTGAACCAAAAAGTAGGAAAACTCTGTTAAAATCCTTTCTCTCCTCTAGTGTTCACTTGTATTCAAGAGAAGGAGTGTGTTAGTGTTGGGATTGAGAGCGGCACAAGAGGGGGGGGGGGTGTAGTAGTGTGGCGGATAAAGATGATAAATTTTGATGATTAAAATAATACTTTCGAAAACTTAATATGATAAAACTGATTTTGATTAAAGCGTATCGGAAACATGTTTTACTTGAAAGCATAAAAAGAAGAAAGGTGGCAGTGAACTAGGTTTGTAAAAGGTGGCAGTAAAGGAAATAGGTTTGTAGAAGGATAAAAAGCAATAAGGTAAATGCAAACGATATTTATAGTGGTTCGGTCATACGGCCTACGTCTACTCCCGATTCCTCTTCTCTTGAGGCCATTGACTTTTCCACTAGCTATCCTCCTTCCAACGGGTGAAGACCAACTCCCTTACAGCACTCTCCTTTTGACGGACTTAGGGGGTAACCCTTACAAGCACTCACTCACTCCTCTCTTGAAGCTGAAAACGAATGAAAGCTAGAGAAGGATTTTAGAAGGATTTCTATAGCATTTTGTTCCTTTCAAGTTCTCTATGCTTGTATGTTCTAACCAGGAATGTGAGGAGATTTTATAAGCTCCAATTTGATTCAAACTTGGAGCCAAAAAACTTCCCATCCCGATTTTTTGGGGTATTGGTGGTACCATCGCTTGTCACTGGTGGTACCATCGCTAGTCTAACTATGACACTGGGTGGTACCACCGCTCAGTCTAGTGGTGCCATCACCTAACACACTAATATGGTCAGTATTAGGCGGTACCACCGCCCAACCAACGGTGCCATCGCCCAAGCACTCTGTCCTAGGGCGGTACCACTGCCCAATCTAGGCAGTACCACCACCCCAAACTACCTAGGAAGCTAGACCTGGGCGGTGCCATCGCCCTAGTCTTGCGGTGCCACCGCCAAATAGTATCCAGCACTCCTAGTTGGGCCTTAAACCCAGCCCAAACCAATCTAATATAGGGCCCAGTTGGTCCTTAATAGGGTTAAAGGATTAACACCTAATCCTAATCCTAATTATATGCTAACTACGAAATTAAAGACATTCCAAGCTATTACAAAGTCCACAAGTCAAGACTTCTTTCTCCGGTGAGCTTTCGACGAACTTCCAACGGTCTTCTGATGAACCCTCAAATATCATTCTACGGACTCCCGGCAAGCTCCTAGACTTCACGATGATCTTGGCGAGTTCCGACAAGCTTCTTCGGCAAGCTCTGATCTTTCTCGATGAACTCTGATGAATCTTTAGACTTCCGTCGAACTCTCGAACTCCCAACGATCCATCGCACTTGACTCTAGCACTTTGTTTCGCTTTATGTCTTCATCGTTATCATAGTTAATCCTATGCACAAGCCAAAACTCTACTTTGATCTAGATAGTTATTACAATGCGAATTGACATTATGTTGCCTGGCACATCATTGGTCGGCACTTCGTTCGCTTCTTCAGCACATCATCCTCTCTTATGGCCTGTTGCCCAATCGGTGGTTGACCTCTGCAACCCCGATATCCTTAGTGCAACACCACTTTTCTTGGCTTAATGCTTGACATCCAAAGCCTTCTAGTGATTGTCGACCGGACTTCCGGCTCGACGTCTAATATCTTGACGTGATTTTGTTTGGAGCAACGTTAATTCCTCCAACGTCAATTGTCTAATTCTGATCGAGTAGACCTGCGTCGCTCAAAATGCAGTTAGACAATAAAACATAATCATTTAGTTTCATCATTAAAATTCAAGACCTAACAGTCTCCCCCTTTTTGATGATAACAACTAATTGATGACTGACAGAGTTAACCTTAACTCGAAGTTTAGTCAAACTCCCCCCTATCAATATGTCATTGTAGAACACTTGGATTATTCCAAATCCAAGCAACATGTATCAGAATCATATCAACAAAAACATCATGCAAATATATAAATATTCAATTCAATACATGAAGTCATCAATCTATTTCTCCCCCTATGTCATCAACAAAAAGGAGAAGTAGCTGTTAGGATCGAGAACTGCACTAAGAGGGGGGGGGGGTGAATTAGTGCAGTGGATAAAGACGATAAATTCGGCGATTTAAAACATGCTTTCGGAAACTTCATATGATAGAAACTGATTTTGATGAAAATTGTGTCGGAAAAGCTCTAACGCAAACTTGAGAATATTGAGAGAAGATAAAGGACAATGAACAAGTAAAGTAAAGGTTTGTAAAAAGGTAAATGCATGAACATAAATGCAAACTAAGTTTTATAGTGGTTCGGTCATCTGACCTACATCTACTCTCGATTCCTCCTCTTGAGGCCACCAGCTTTTCCACTAGCTGTCCTCCTTCCAATGGGCGAGGACCAACTCCCTTACAGCACTCTCCTTTTGATGGGCTTAGGAGGTAACCCTTACAAGCACTCTCTCCTCTCTTTTAACTTGAATACAAGAGAAATGGTCCAAATTTTTGGAAAGTTTAGTGCTACATCTGCATGGAATCAAATCTGACAAAGAAATAACAAGTGGATCCCGAGCAGTTGGACATGGGATAGACCGGGCTCACAGAGACATTCCTTATGCACATGGCAGGCCCTTCTTGCCAAACTACCCACAATGGACAATATGAAGCGAAAAGGTATATATCTTGTTAACCGATGCTCTCTTGTATGCAACAGGAAGAAAGTATAGATCATATCTATTTTGCTTGTGACTACACTAATTGGGTATGGATAGAGATTCTGAAAAGATTTGAAATACATAGGCTACTAATGCCAAACTTGCATCAAGAACTAGAACAGCTGTAGCATAACTTCTCAAGAAAAGGGCTTCTTACACAATTGGCAAAGCTTATCTTCCGATGTACTATTTGGTGGATTTGGAAAGAGGGGTGTAGCAGAATCTTTGAGGGTCACAACACACACAATGCTCACTTTCTACTTGAGATACTTAGCGACTCACGATCATGCATGGAGTAGGATTTGGAAATGAGGCATTTAACAAGTAGAGAAAAAGAGATCTTCCTCAGATTCAATTTTATAATTCTTTAATGCTTCCTTTGTATTGTCTGATTTTCTGCTTTAAAATTGTGATATATTCACTGGTTGTCCAGGAATAGTTGGTTATTATATTTTACTATTTGTTGCCTATGGTAGAGAGTCATAGTCTATAATATGTGTAGTCATGATTTCTGTTTAACTACTCTCGGAGATGAGTCTGGTGGAGTGAGACCATTCCACCTTTCTGAGGTGGGGTGCATTCTCCTAGACTGCTCTAAGAGATCTCAGGCTTTAGTCTATAGCTTGTGTAGACAAAGCTAATTTGTATAATCTTCATACTAAATCTACTTACATTTACTTACAAAAAAAAAAAGTCTAGAGGAGGGGATTTCTAGAAAGAATTCTATAATGTTTTCTTACTTTCAAAGTATATGTGCTTGTGTTTTCTAACCAGAGATAAGAGGGGTTTTTATAGACCCCAAGGGGATTCAAATTTGGAGCCCAAATTTGAATCCCCCGGATTTTAGGGGTACTGGTGGTACTACCGCTAGTGCTGGGCGATACCACCGTCTAGGCTTTTTGCCCCTATTAGTGTACTGGGTGGTACCACCGCCCAAATGTTCTGGGGAGCTGGACCTGGGCAGTGCCACTGCTCCAATCTGGTAGTGCCATCGCCAGACAACATCCAGCACTCCTGGTTGGGCCTTAAACCCGGCCCAAACTGATCCAATATCGGGTCTAGTTGGCACCTAACAGAGTTAAAGGATTAACACCTAATCTTAACCCTAATTATGTGCTAACTATGAAATTAAAGACATTTTCTAAGTTATTACAAAGTCCATCACATCAAGTCTTTTTCTCCAGCCAACTTCCGACGAACTTCCAGCGCTCTTCCGATGAACCCTCGGATACCATTCTACGAACTCCCGGCAAGCTCCTGGACTTCACGATTGATCTTGGCGAATTCTAATGAGCTTCTTCGGTAAGCTCTGATCTTTCTCGGTGAGCTCTGCGAACTTTTGATGAACCTTCCGGCGAACTTCCAAAAACCCTTCAACAAGCTCCCTACTCGTTCTCAACCAGTTTCGACAGCACTCCGACGAATCTTTGGACTTTCATCAAACTCTCGAACTCTTAACAATCCATCACACTTGACTCCAGCATTTTGTTTCGCTTTGTGTCTTCATCGTTATCGTAGTTAATCCTTCACACACAAGCCAAAACTCTACTTCGATCTAGATAATTATTACAATGCGAATTGACATTCTGTTGCTTGGCACGTCATTGGTCTATCGACACTTCGTCTGATACTTTGGCACATCGTCCTCTCTTGCGGCCTGTTGCCCAATCGATGGTTGACCTTCTTAACCCCAATATCCTTGGTGCAACACCACTCTTCTTAGCCTAATGCCCAACATCTGAAGCCTTCTACCGATTGTCCAATATCCTGATGTGATTTCCTCTGATGCAACGTCAATTCCTCTTACGTTAACTGTCAAATCCTGATCGAGTAGACCTATATCACTTAAAATGTAATTAGATAATAAAACATAATTAATTAGTTTCATCATCTCAATCCATGACCTAACAATAGCATCTAGCTATATTTAAAGATAAGCAAGTTTTTACAACATGAAGCTAGATTTTCATCATAACATATAAGCGCAAAAGCAGAGTAAGTTTTTTAAGTTCAAGCATGACAATTTTTACTTGCTTCTTAAGATGTACAAGTTTGCACTTCGTTTCTCATGAAAGGCAAGATAGCAATTTTCATTTACTTCTTGAGATATGTAAGTTGCACTTTTGTTTCTTCTCTCTTGAGAAGTGTACTTTAATTTTGCTTTGCATGTTTAAAATTTTTGTAAAATTTTCATCACTTAAACATGCAAGCTAAATTTTTGTTACAACGTACAAACATAGAAGCATGGCAAGTGTAAGATTGTAAATTTTCTAAGTTTTGTACTTTTTGCTTCTTTTGATAGGTAAGATCTTTCTTCTCTTTTTGAGGAGTGCAAAGCTAGCAATTTCTTCTCCCCCTTTGTCATTATCAAAAAGAAAAGAGGAAGTAGTGATATAAAAATTTCCTTTACATCTATTTTTCATTACAATTACATCAATAAAAATATACATCAATCTTTCAATCATCACATGATACATACAACCAAGAATCATGATAAATAAAAACATATCATTCTCATAGATTAAGTCATGATTTTTGATTCATTATAAAATAATTTTTTTTATATCAATTTTTCAGTTTATGATAAGGAGTATACAATCAATATAAAAGAATCATTATATAAAAACATATCAATATCATCTAACCAAGATTTGTGGCTGGGTGGCTGGGCGATTGGGCGACGGCAATGTTCTGCGTGCACGGTGGTTCTGCGCGCAGGAGACCAGAGGCTGTTGTTCCTCTGCACCGCCCCCTTTCCTCTATTCCTCTTCTGGAGAACAGAGGGGGAGGAGATCGAGGGCGGCGTTCTCACCTCGGCCAACTGTAGGAGTTGGGGCTGCGGACCCCCTGGGCGACGTGACTAGGCGATGGCGGGGGTTGTCTTCCAGCCCTCGGCACGGTGCAAGAACGATCGGGGCTCGCTATTGCAACGAGGACCGAGCCTCTGCTCCGCCCCCTTTGTTCCTCTTCTGGAACAAAGAAGCGGCGACGGGCAGGCGCAGGCTGAGCACTGCTTGCTTGGGAGATCAAGGGCTGCGCTTCTCAAGATATTTCTGCCTTCTTCTTGAACAGAAGGGGCGATTTCCTAGCGGGCGAGGGTGTTGCTGCAGCGATTCTGAGTGCAAGATTGGCCAGCTAGAGGGCTCGATTGCTGCTGTCCTCTGCTCCTTCGCCCATCGCTCCTCACCACAGTGGAGGAGCTGCGATCAGGGCGATTGGGCGACGGCGGTTGATCGGGTCGCTGGCGGGCGGTGAGTAGCGGTCCCTGGCAGATCTGCGAACAAAGGGTTCCACCTGCGGAGGGAATCTCACTGCTTCTTCTCCCTAGGGCATCGGAGAGCTATTGGGCAGCGGTGGCGGCGTCCCTGTTCTGCACAGCGAGCAAGAAAGGGAGGTGTGGTCTCGCTGCTGCGCTCCCTCCCTTGCCTCTCTCTGCTACTGCACGAAGAAGAACAGAGGAGGTGACGATCACTGCTCCCTCTCTGCTGTCCTTCGTCAGGCGGCGGCTGCTGGGCAGCCCCTATTCTACCCTCCTCTTGTTGGGGCAGCGCGCAACTCGAGAATGGCCGGTGACGGTGGCAGCAGGGTTGATCCGAAGACGAGGCTTCCTTCTCAAGTTGCTTCTTCTTCCCGACGAGATGGTTCTTTGATGACGCAGCATAGAGGTAGGTCGCACTCTAGATCGCGACCTCCTACTCTCATTTCTCGAGATCCTCGAGCATGGACAAGCCTCTTCAAGGCTCTGGTTGGAAGCTCGGATCTTAGTTTGGATTTCTTTGTTCCAGAAACCTAGGCTGATCAGAAGATTGCTGTGTATGAGATTGTTGATTCTGAAGAGCTGATTAAGACATGATCCATGGAGCTTGTTGGTTATGTGGTCAGTTTAAAGACATCATATTTTTCGTTATCCTCATTCATCAAGACTCGTTGGGGAACATCAGCATTTGATCTGCATATGTTAGAGAATGGTTTTTTTGTATACAAACTCTATTCTGAAGAGGATTTGCAATAAATTCTTGAAGGGTTTTGGACTATTCGTAACCATCCGATGATTCTACGACGTTGGTCTCTTGATGTCCGTTTGGAGTTAGACAATCTACAGTCTATTCTTTTATGGGTATCCTTTCATGGTCTTCCCTTGCATCTTTGGAGTCGATGTTTTATTGCTAAGTTATGTAGCACCTTGGGACAGCCATTGTATATTGACAAAGCAACAGCAGCACAGATGAGATTGGCTTATGCACGAGCATGTGTAATGGTTTCTTCTGATGGTGATCTTTCAGATGAGGTTTTTTATCGTGATCTTGATGGGACCACTCGTACAGTGCATGTTTCATATTCTTGGAAGCCACAGCGTTGTAAGATTTGCTACTCTTTCAGTCATGCACATGGAGCTTGTTAGCAAACTCAGAAACCGATCACTTAGGTTTATCGACAACGCTAGTCATCTCAGCACGGAGTTGATACTACTATTATAACTACTGACGAACAAGGCGAGTCTCCTTCAGGGGCAGTAGTGCTGGTGAAGACGAGCGAGCATTCTGACTCACTTGGGCAGCATCATGATCAGAAAGACAAATCGGGAACTTTACCTCTTCCTAATATATCAGAGTCTGTCACAACAATAGTTTCTCAGGTTACCCATACACAGGAGAACGAGAAACCTTCGTCTCTTCCTACATCGATAGGAACTACCACAACGGGGATCCCACGTCCTACTCATCGTGCTAACCAGGATATTGTATCTCAACCAATCCCAATAAACCTCGTCAGTCAGGATATTAAGCCTCAACAACCTTCAATAAACACTACCAACCTGGATATTTTGGGTATTTCAAAGTTTAAGCATTTGCAAGCTGTGGATGAAGTGGATAAAAATAAAAATAAAGGTTTAAAAGGTAAGGATATTATGCGGGAGGACATTGCAAAACCCAAGGATAAGAAGAAGGATGGTACTGGTAAGTTGCACATACTTCTATCTACCTAGGAAGAGTCCTTTATTTCCTTTCTAACCTGTTTTGATTCTGATGAAGATACTTTGTTGGAATGTTCATGGACTGAATAAATTTGAGAAATGTCCGGAGCTTAATAGAACAATCAAGTCTAATGCTTGTGATATTGTTATTCTTGTGGAAACAAAAATTAAAACATCTCGGATTTGTGTTCAAAAAGATTTAATATGGCTAGAGGCAGAATTTTTTACTAACGATACTTGTGACACTAATGGTAGAATATGTGTATTATGGTATCTGAACTCTGTTAGTGCTTGCTTTATTTCTACTACAGAATAATTCATCCACCTTAAAGCTGAGGATAAAAGGAATAGTTGTCAATTCCATATTACTGGTGTATATGCTTCTAACAGTATGCAGGAAAGAAATGTTCTATGGAATGATCTGATTAACATTGCAAATGGTTGTCGTACAGTGCCTTGGATTGTTCTTGGTGACTTCAATACTATTCGGTACACACATGAAAAAGTGGGGGGTAAACCACTTTCAGAGAGCAAGCTTCAAGGTTTTAACGATTACATAGATATCGCTGCATTGATTGATATGAAATCTGTAGGGGATTGACTTTCATGGAGTAATCAAGTCTGCCGGGAAAATAATAGCTCGACTTGATAGGTGTCCGATTAATCGTGAATGGTTATGACTTATCACGATTCATACGGAGTATGGATCTTAGTTTGTTCTCTGATCACTCTTTAATATATATACATGCAGACAAAGTAATTCCCAGAGGCAAGAAACCATTTAGATTCTTTAACATGTGGAGTACCCATCCTCAGTTCCTTGAGGTTATCAGATCAACTTGGAATGTTAATGTGCATGGATCTCTCCCTTACATTTTATGCCAAAAGCTTAAATCATGTAAAGCAGCACTAAAGGAGTGGAATACAAACACTTTTAGCAATATTATCACCCGGGTTCAGTTAATCAAAAAGAAACTAATGGCGGTGCAACATGAGCTACATCTTCAGCCCTTTGACGAGAATCTTATTTGCAAAGAGGCAGAAGCTAGGTCTCAATTCATGCAAGTCCTAAAGCAGGAAGAAAGTTTTGCAAAACAGAAGTCTCGACAGCATTGGCTTACTTTAGGGGATTCTAATACGAAGTTTTTCTATATAGCCATTGCTACTAGAAGGGCTGTTAATTGTATCAGGAAATGTAAAGACCAAGATGGTATGCTTATTGAGAATTTAGATGAAGTTAAAGCACATACTGAACAATTTTTTTATTCTTTACTCAATCAAACAGAGCAGCCTAATAATGTTCATGTGGAGCCTACTTGAAAGCTTGATTCGAATGACATCACGATTCTTAATGCACCAATTATAGATGAAGAAGTTGTATGAGTTGTCTTCAAGTCACCAAAGCACAAAAGCCCTGGTCCAGATGGATTTTCAATTGAATTTTACCAAATTGCATGGCCGATCATTGGAAATGATGTGATTAAAGCTTGTCAGCATTTTTTCTCTTCAGGTCATATTCTTAAAGTGATAAATTGTACTTTTATTTCTTTGGTTCCTAAGAATGCGGTGATTCACTAGAGCACTATAGGCCCATTTCTTTATGCAACTTTATTTACAAGATCATCTCCAAGTTTCTTGCAGATCGAATGCAAATGATTATGCATAAGATCATTAGTCATACTCAGATTGCTTTCATTAAAGGGAGAAGTATACATCACAATATTCTTCTTGCTAACGACTTGGTCAAAGATTTGCACTCCAAATCAAGAGGGATAAAAATATATTTTAAAGCTGACTTACGAAAAGCATTTGATTCAATTAATAGACAGTTTCTCTACAAGATGCTCCTCAGTTTGAACTTCCCTCAACAATGGATTAATTGGATTCAGTGCTGCTTGGAAACTCCAAAATTTTTAGTTCTGTTCAATGGTTCCCCCGTTGGCTTCTTTGGGAGTATGAATGGATCCTTCAAGGAGATCCACTTTCTCCATATCTTTTTATAATTGTCATGGAAGGACTCAGCTGTATGTTAGAAAAGGCAGTCTCTAATGGCAGCATTAAGGTACCCCATGCTGATTTTATTCATATATCCCACATAACATTTGCAGATGATCTTATTATTTTTCTTCGCAATGACACTACTTCGGTGAAGAATTTGGCTACTATTCTGAAAGATTTTGGTTTGGTTTCTGGCCTTCAACTAAATCATGCAAAAAGTAAAGTCTATATGGGTTCTTGCGTTGAAGATAAAGACTTTATTATACAAACTCTGGGAGTTAGCGAGGGAAGTCTACCAGTTCCTTTATCCGGGTCTCCCACCTGTTATCCACTAGCATTCATAAAATTCACCACACCTATCCTGCAAAAAATAAAGAATAGAATTTCCTCCTGGAAAACTAGACTTCTTTCCAAAGCAAGACGACTTGAACTCATCCGATCTGTGTTGTTTTCTTATTCTATTTATTAGTTTAATGCATTTCTTCTACCTGTTGGACTTCTTCAGGATATTGAACGGCTATTGAAGAACTTTTTCTGGAATAGTACGGATGGAAAGGCAATGCATATGGTCAATTGGGATAGCATTTGTAGACCAAAAGATGAGGGGGGCTAAATCTCCGAAATCTGAGAGATTGAAATAAAGCTTGTTTGGTACAGAAATTATGGGATCTTTTACAAAATAAATCCTTATGGTCACAATAGGTTTCTTCTAGGTATCTATCTAAGGAATCAATATGGAAAGTTTCAACAAGAACATATCATTCTACTGCTTAGAAAGGAATTTTGAAGGCAAGAAACTGGCTAATCAACCACATTTCTTATACAATCTTTTCTAGGACCAGAATTAATATGTGGTATGATCCTTGGGTGAATGGAAAAAGTATATTTCAATTATATAGTGATCAAGTACGAAGAGATCTTGGGGCCCCTAAAGATTGGAAGGTTTCTAAGTTCATTGCTAACGGTACCTGGTGTCTTCCTAATCCTATTTCTCCTGATATGCTATCACTTTGGCCAACTATTACAGCTCTTCCAATCAGGAATAACTCATCAGATATGCTTAATTGGCTTCATGACAATGGAAAGTTTAGTGCTACATCTGCATGGAATCAAATTAGACAAAGAAATAAAAAGTGAATCTCGAGCAGTTGGACATGGGATAGATCGGGCTCACAGAGACATTCCTTATGCACATGGCAGGCCCTTCTTGCCAAACTACCCACAATGGACAATATGAAGCAAAAAGGTATATATCTTGTTAACCGATGCTCTCTTTGTATGCAACTGAAAGAAAGTATAGATCATATCTATTTTGCTTGTGACTACACTAATTGGGTATGGATGGAGATTCTAAAAAGATTTGAAATGCATAGGCTACCAATGCCAAACTTGCATCAAGAACTAGAACAGCTACACCAAAACTTCTCAAGAAAAGGGCTTCTTACACAACTGGCAAAGCTTATCTTCAGATGTACTATTTGGTGGATTTGGAAAGAGAGGTGTAACAGAATCTTTGAGGGTCACAACACACACAATGCTCATCTTCTGCTTAAGATACTTAACGACTCACAATCATGCATGGAGCAGGATTTAGAAATGATGCATTTAACAAGTAGAGAAAAAGAGATCTTCCTCAAATTCAATTTTATAATTCTTTAATGCTTCCTTTGTATTTTCTGCTTTAAAATTGTGATATATTCACCAGTTGTCCAGGAATAGTTGGTTATTACATTTTACTATTTGTTGCCTATGGTAGAGCGTCATAGTCTACAATATGTATAGTCATGATTTCTGTTTAACTACTCTCGGTGATGAGTATGGTGGAGTGAGACCATTCCATTTTTCTGAGGTGGGGTGCATTCTCCTAGACTGCTCTAAGAGATCTCAGGCTTTAGTCTATGGCTTGTGTAGACAAAGCTAATTTGTACAAACTTCATACTAAATCTACTTACATTTACTTACAAAAAAAAAACATATCAATATCAAAGGCTCAAAATATTTCAATCATGAGTCATACAAGCCATAAAGAAATCATGTCATGAACACCAAACGACATCTTAAGTTATCACATTAGAAAGACATTTCAAAAATATGTATCACAATCATAAATATTGATAAGTGATTCATTTGAATGTATCATTTCATTTGTAAAAGAATCAAATGAGAATATGATTCATGCATAAGGAACATCAAGTCATCAAGATCAAAAGAAAATTTTAAGTTTCAAATCAAGATCATCAATTCATGCATTCAAACTATCAATGCTTAATAAGTTATAATTCCTACAAAATAAAGATGTGAATCCGAAAGTTTAAAAATAGAAGTCGTGAATCATTTTGAAAGATCTCATTCAATTCATCAACTCCAAACTTATCATCAAAATCACATTCAAGAGGTTCACGAGATTCACAAAATTAACTAAATGAATTCATTGATCTCGATAAGATAAAAAATACATTGCTTTTCAATTTATGTGAATCTTCATATGAGTATGCCTTTGCCTTATAAAAATATCAATATTAAAAAAAATGAGTGGCAAGCATTGTCCTAAAGATCTTCAAGACAAAAATATAACACATTACTTTAAGACATAAAATTCAATTCAAATCATTAAGATCAGTATAATAGTTGAAGAGATTTATCAATAATGGCATGAATTCATCACTTGTCTTTTATTGAAAACTCAGAAACTTTAGAGAAAGAGAGATGTTCAAAATATATGCATTTCTCTTTTAGTGATTTCAATTCATGTAAGCATATCTTTGTCTTTAATAAAAACGAGTATTAAATTCAAGAGTGAAAGGCAAATTTTGTAAAATAAATCACAATATGCATTATCGTATAAGTCCGAAATCAACATTAAGAACTTTCATTCGGAAAATTTATTAAGAGCAACATAGATTGATTACATATGTAAGCATGCTCAAGTCCTTTTTGTATAAAAGATGTGTATCAAGTTTAAAATTGAAAGGGTGATTTCGTCATCAAAACCATTAAGACCAAACACACAAAACATCATGATAACACATTTTCCCATTTATATGTGTTTTATTTTATATGATTGGTCACATATGTGTATATTTAATTTTCATATAAAAAGCCATGCATCATGTTTAAAATTGAAAGCATCATCAAAACCATTAAGATTCATGGATTCATCATATACATTATTTTAAAATATGAGATTTTAAGTCATCAAGCATGATACAATCATTAAATATGGCTTCATAATACATCATCAAAATTATTTTAATTCTTTCTTTTATTAGTTGTAACAAGATGATCAATGCTCAAATTTTTACATCATTTTATAAATCTGAAAAATAATTTTCATCATGAAAACCATCAAGTCAAAAAACATCATTTTATTCCAAAATGTAGGATTTCAATTTTCATTATTTCAGTTCCTCATTAAGCATGATACAAAATTTAAAGATCAAGCATAATACCATAAAGCATCTTCAAAATTTTTATATGAAAGCCAAGCATTAACACAAGATTCGCTCATCATGTATAGTTTTAAAATGTAAAGTCGTCAAGATAAATGTTCATTGATTTTATCTTATTAGGTGTACAAGCATGAGATGCAATTATCATTAAGACACTTTCAAGAATAACATACATAGATATGCATTAAGTTTAAGACCAAAATCGAATACAGAAAGCATACATGGAATTTATGCATTATCACAAATTAAGTGATTATCATTCATAATTTTTACTTTTTAAAAATACTAGAAAGAAATGTTGAATCTCGGATTTTGATGATGAAACTAATTGATTGTGTTTAGTGATCTAACTACGTTTTGAGTGACATAGGTCTACTATCGATCAGGATTAGACAGTTGACGTAGGAGGAATTGACGTTGCGCCGGAAGTGATCACGTTAAGATATTAGTTATCGAGCCATAGATCCGTGTTGAAACTCAAATTTTGATGATGAAACTAATTGATTGTGTTTTGTGATCTAATTATGTTTTGAGTGACGTAGGTCAACTATCGATCAGGATTAGACAGTTGATGCTAGAGGAATTGATGTTGCGCCTGGTGATCATGTCAGGATATTAGATGTCGAGCCGGAGGTTCAGTCGACAATCGACAGAAGGCTTCGGACATCGGGCATCGAGCATCGAGCCAAGAAGAGCGGAGTTACACAAAGGATATCGGGGTTGCGGAGGTCAACCGCCGATTGGGCAACAAGCCACAAGAGAGGGCGATACGTCGAAGAATCGGATGAAGTGCCGACTAATGATGTGCTGGGCAACTGAATGTCAATTCACGTTGTAATAATTGTCTAGATCGAAGTAGAGTTTTGTGTGTGTGTGTGTGCAGGATTAACTACGATGACGATGAAGACGTAAAGTGAAACAAAGTGCCAGAAGACAAGTGTGATGGATCGTTGGGAGTTCGAGAGTTCGACGGAAGTCTGAAGATTCGTTGGGAGTGCTGTCGGAACTGGCCGAGAATGAGTAGGGAGCTTACCGAAGGGTTTTAGGAAGTTCGCCAGAAGGTTCATCGAGAGTTCATGGAGATTGCTAAGAAAGATCGAAGCTTGCCAAAGAAGCTCATTGGAACTCGCCAAGATCATCGTGAAGTCCGGGAGCTTGCCAAGAGCCTGCAAAATGGTTTCCGAGGGTTCATCAAAAGACTATCGGAAGTACGCCGAAAACTCACCGGAAGAAGTCTTAACTTGTCAGACTTTATAATAGCTTAGGAAATGCCTTTAATTTCATAGTTAGTATGTTAATTTAGGTTAGGATTAGGTGTTAATCCTATAACCCAAGTAGGGGCTCATTGGGCCTTGTTTTAGATCGATTTTGGCTGAGTTTTTGGCCCAAATTAGTGTGCTGAAAATTGCTGGGCGGTGGCACCGCCTAGGACCAATGAGCTGGGCAGTGTCACCACCCAGAGGTCGAGAGCTATGTGGTGGTACCGCCCAGCACCCGAGAGCATGGGCGGTGGCACCGCTGCCTTGGGCGGTGGAACTGCCCTGTACACTATCAATCTAACAACTGACAGGCAGTGGCACCGTCACTAATATGCGATGGCACCGCCAGCACTGGGAACAACGAAAGAGATTCAAATTTAGGGTCTAAATTTAAATCCTCTTGGGGTCTATAAATACCCCAGGTGTTCCTACAAGAAAGGAAACAAGCACAATACTTTGAAAGTAAGAAAATGTTGCTCAAATCTTTCTAGAAAATCCTCCTTAATTTTCACTTGTATTCCACCGAAAGAAAGGAGAGAGTGCTTGTAAGGGTTTCCTCCTAAGCCTGTCAAAAGGAGAAGAGCTATAAGGGAGTTCATCCTCGCCCGTTGGAAGGAGGATAGTTAGTGAAAAGCTGGTGGCCTTAAGCGAAGAGGAATCGGGAGTGGATGTAGGTCGGATGATCGAACCACTATAAATCGATTTGTATTTACTTTCTTACAACTTACTATACTATAAACTATCTTCACTTTGCTTCCTTACTTACTCGACTTCCTCTTCATCTTCTTGCGTATGCTTTCAACACAATTGAAACGGTTTTAAATGAAACGTTGTTTTCAACGTATGAAGTTTCCGAAAGTTGTTTTTAAATTATCGAAGTTTATCATATTTATCCACTGCACTAATTCACCCCCCCCCCCCTCTTAGTGCCGCTCGATTCCTAACAATTAGTATAAGAGTCATGTTATTTCTCATTCGGATTTACACCCGTAAGAAATGGGTCTTCATGGCTTTCAAGAGGGCTTTTCGGTTGTTCGTCCACCGTTCTTTAACAGATCGAACTACACCTATTAGAAAACTCGAATGAGAGTTTTCTTGCTTTTAATGGATTTGGATTTGTAGAACATTGTTGAAAACTATTTTTAACTTCCCTCTAAACCGACGAACGAATGGTCGAACTTAGAGAAAATTTTTTTTTCTTTAAATGCAAAGGCTATGAATGCCTTATTTTACGCTTTGGACAAGAACGAGTTCAATCGGATTTCTACATGTGAAACGAGATTTGAAATTTGACAAACACTTGAAATCACGCACGAGAGAACTAGTAGAGTCAAAGACTCGAAAGTAAACCTCTTATTGCATGATTTTGAGATTTTTCGAATGAAACCAAGCGAAATTATCGGCGATATGTACACCCGTTTCATTGATGTTGTCAATAGCTTGAAAAGTCTTGGTAAATGTTTTTTGAATTTTGAACTTACTAACAAGATCTTAATATCCCTTCCAAAAAGGTGGGATCCTAAAATAACAGCGATATAAGAAACTAAAGATTTAAAAGATTATTCTATTGAAGAACTCATTGGATCCTTAATGACATATGAAATGAGTTTCTTGGAAAATGTTAAATATGATGAACATTTGAACCACCTTCTAAAGAACAAGAAGGTTTTGAAACTCTGAACTATGAAATGCCACTTGAGTGATGAGGACAATGAAGAGGACATTGAACTTTTAATGAATCTTAATAAGTTCATTAAACAAAAATCTAAAACTGAAAATGAACTTAAATGAAAGAAGAGGCTACCAAAGAAGAAGAAGAAGGATCACCAAGAAAAATCAAGTAAAGAAGAAACGAATTGGGCTTTGACGATTTTCGCCAATGAGGTAAACAACTCACCCATTATGCTTTTACCTTATTATGAAATTACATGATGTATTTCATGAGTGCTTAATTTAGTTAGTAGGAAATAAAAATTATTTTCAAAAATTATATTATGCTTTTCTTTTAGTATTTTTGAAAAGTAAAAATTTTAAATGATACTTGCATGATTTGTGATATTGCCTAGGATTAATCCATGTATGTGTATCTTGATGTTTTATTTTTCGTCTCTAAACATGATGCTTGATGATTCTATATCATGCATGAGTTTTTGAAGTAATGTTAATTTGAAACTCTATATTTTGGATTAATGTGTTTTGGATTAATCATTCTCATGACCAATTAAGATGACATAATGCATGAACACCTAAAAAGATGAATTCCATGTATGCTTTTCCGTATCGATTTTCAATTTTAAATATGATACATATCTATGTATGGATTTCGTTAAAGTCTTTTGATAATGGATGTTTGTATCATGCTTATGATTTAAAAACCTCTATATTGGATTAATTGGTCTTAATCATTTTTATGATGAAATTTATAAAATGAATTTCTCAAAAATTTGAGCACCGATCATTTTGTTATAACTAAAGAAAGAATTAAAATGATTTTCATGATATTTTCATTTTTAAATATGATGCATGACATTTTCATATGAAAATTTTGAACATTCTTATGAAAGATCAAGTCACTTAAATTGAAACTCATAAAGATGAGAAAATGCACTATCATGATGTTTGATGCATTTGATCTTAATGGGTTTAATGACAAACTTGTATTTCGAATTTATACAATGATGGCTTCATATAAATATTTGAACATACCTTGTGAAATCATCATTGATAATGATGAAATGAAAATATTAAAAGTTTGTTGTCATGTTTAATGATTTTATGATATCATAAGAATTTAAAGGTGTTATATCATGATGACGAAACTCATGTGTTGGTTTTAAACATGATACTCATCTTTTAAAACATGAGCATACTCATATAAAATAAATGTAAAATAAAACACATTATGCATGATGAGTAAATTTTACATCTTGAACTATTGTGCTTTTGGTCTTATCGATTTCATGACGAAATTTTTTAGATGACATATCATATTTTTAATAGTGAAACGTGTCTAAGTTTTAAACTTGATACACATCCCTTATACAAAAAGGACTTGAGCACACTTAAATGAAATATATTATCATGTTGAATCAAATTTTTGTTGAAAGATGCCTTATGTGTAATGTGCTATATTTTTGGCTTGAAAATCGATATTTAAAATCATGCTTGATGAGTTGTTTTATGAGATTTTGCCTTGAACCTTCATGATTGTCTCAATTTGATGTTAAAAGATAAAGGCATACTTATATGAAATGAATCATAAAAAGAAAATGCATGATCTTGAAAATTTTTCTATCTCTAAAGTTTTCGGTCTTGATGAATCCATGTGAATCTCTTGAATCGAATCTTTTGGAAAATGTCACATAATGTAATTTGACTTAATGATCTTTATGATGAAATTTATTTTTCCATCTTGAATGTTGACATTTCCTTTTAAGTCAAAGACATGATTAAATGAATTTAATCAAAAAAGGAAATGTATGATTCTTGAAATTTTTGAATTTTCGATAAAAGACAAATGATGAATCCAAGTATATTATGCTCTTGAATCTCGAGAATAATTTGATTACGAGTTTTGAGTTAACAAAAGAATTTATGACTCCTCACTTGATCTTTTGAAATCATGACTTTGAATTCTTGACTTGAGATATTTTATGTGAATTGAAATACTTTCCTCTATAATTGCTTCTTTTTATCAGACGTAAATAATCCAAGTCTTGATATATCGATAAGTGATACTTGAAATTATTTTTCATGAATTTAGATCTATCATGCATAAATCAAGTTGTTGCTTTTACTATCAAATGAATCATGAGACTTAACATCATATCTTTCATGATATAGAAATGACAAAAATTCTTTGGCTTGAATGACTTATGTGATGATTGAAAATTTGATGAAAAAGAAATGTGCTTAATGATTGAATTCTTTTATCATGGCTTAAAAATGAATGAAAAGAAAATATGTTAGCACTTGTAATCATGACTTGATCCTTGATATTGATATGCTTTTATATATCATGATTCTTGGTTGTATGACATTTATCTTGAATTGAAAATTGATACATTTATCTTGATCTTGCTAAAAGGACATTTGTGAACCATGTATGATATATTTTGATCCTTGTTGATTTTACATATTGATATCTTTCATTACATGATATGATTGAATCATTAATTTATTCTTTTTATCATGGCATAAAAATACATGCAAAATATGCTAGCATTGGTATCCATGACTTGAACTTGATTGCATGCTTAAATCGATTTTTTCTCCTATGCTTCAATACCTCTTTGTATGATTCATGACTTGATGATTGAAATATTCATGTAGAATTTTGATATGTATCACTTGTCATGATTTGAATATTGAAGTAAAAGAAATTGTGTTCTTCTTGATATCTTTTATGATCATGACTTGGTCCATTATATTTGTATCATGATTTGAAGATTGATGAAAATTTTTATTGATGCAAGTTGATAAATGATATGAAAAGAGAATGTAAAGAAAATCTTTATATTTGATCCTCTTATTCTTTTTGACAAAGACAAAGGGGGAGAAAAATTGCTACCTTGCAATTATACAAGAAGCTAAGGATTGCTATCTCAAAGGATGCAAATATTGCTATCTTGCCTATCTCAAGAAGGGAAAATGCAAAACTTAGAAAATTTGCATTCCTACACTTGCTATGCTTCTATGTTGTAATGTTTTGCTTGCATATTTAAAGTGATGAAATGCTTACACAAATTGATTGCATATCGCAAAGGAAGTAAAGAAAGCGCAACCTGCACATCTCAAGTAGTGAATGAAAAAAATTACTATCTTGCCTATCTTTTACAAGGAAATCAAAGTGCAAACTTGCACAAGAAGCAAGTGTTAAATTTCTATACTTAAATGTTGAATGATGTGATTAATAGCTAGTATGATTATAAAACTTGCATATCCTTTTAAACTATCTATGATGCAACTTCTCCTTTTTATTGATGACATAGGGGGAGAAGTAGATTGATGACTTCATGCATTGAATTGAATATTTTATATATTTGCATGATGGTTTTGTTATTTTCTCATAATATGTGATGAATGTTACTTGGATTTGGGATAATCCAAGTGTTCTATCAATGGCATATTGATAGGGGGAGTTTGGTTAAACTCTGGGGAGTTATGATTAACTCCGTTACTCATCAATTAATTGTCATTATCAAAAAGGGGGAGATTGTTGAATCTCAAATTTTGATGATGAAACTAATTGATTGTGTTTTGTGATCTAACTACATTTTAAGTGACGTAGGTCTACTATCGATCAGGATTAGACAGTTGATGCTGGACGAATTAATGTTGCATTGGGTGATCATGTCAAGATGTTGGATGTTGAGCCGAATGTTCGGTCGACAATCGGCAAAAGGCTTCGGACATCAGGCATCGGGCCAAGAAGAGCAGAGTTACGCCAAGGATATCGGGGTTACGGAGGTCAACCACTGATTGGGCAACAAGCCACAAGAGAGAACGATGTGCCGAAGAATCAGACGAAGCACCGACCAATGATGTGCCGGGCAACTGAATGTCAATTCACGGTATAATAATTGTCTAGATCGAAGTAGAGTTTTGTTTATGTGTGTGTAGGATTAACTACAATGATGATGAAGACGTAAAGCGAAACAAAGTGCCGGAAGACAAGTGTGATGGATCGTTGGGAGTTCGAGAGTTCAACGGAAGTCTGAAGATTTGTTGGGAGTGCTGCTAGAACTAGCCGAGAACGAGTAGGGAGCTTACCGAAGGGTTTTCGAAAGTTCACCGGAAGGTTCATCGGGAGTTCAGGGAGCTTGCCAAGAAAGATCAGAGCTTGCCAAAGAAGCTCGTTGAAACTCGCAAAGATCATCGTGAAGTCCGGGAGCTTCCCGGGAGTCCACAAAATGGTTTCCGAGGGTTCGTCGGAAGACCGCCGGAAGTTCATCGGAAACTCGCCAAAAGAAGTCTTAACTTGTCAGACTTTGTAATAGCTTAGGAAATGTCTTTAATTTCATAGTTAGCATGTTAATTTGGATTAGGCATATGTGTTAATCCTATAACCCAAATAAGGGCCCATTGGGCCTTGTTTTAGACCGATTTGGGCTGAGTTTTTGGCCCAAACTAGTTTACTAAAAAGTGCTGGGTGGTGGCACTGCCCAAGACCAATGAGCTGTGCGGTGGCATCTCCCAGAGGCCGAGAGCTAGCGGTGGCATAGCCTAGGCTGACACGGTGGCACCGTCCAACACCCGAGAGCATGGGTGGTGGCACCGCTGCCTTGGGTGGTGGAACCACCTTGTACACTATCAGTCTAACAACTGACAGGTGGTCGCACCACCACTGACAGGCGGTGGCACCGCCAGCACCGGGAACAACAAAAGAGATTCAAATTTGGCCTCCAAATTTTTATCCTCTTGGGGTCTATAAATATCCTAGGTGTTCCTACAAGAAAGGAAACAAGCACAAGACTTTGAAAGTAAGAAAATGCTGCTCAAATCTATCTAGAAAATCCTTCTTAGTTTTCACTTGTATTCCACCGAAAGAAAGAAGAGAGTGCTTGTAAGGGTTTCCTCCTAAGCCCATCAAAAGGAGAAGAGCCGTAAGGGAGTTCATCCTCACCCATTGGAAAGAGGATAGCAAGTGGAAAGCCAGTGGCCTCAAGCGAAGAGGAATCGAGAGTGGATGTAGGTCGGATGATCGAACCACTATAAATCGGTTTGCATTTACTTTCTTGCAACTTACTATACTGCAAACTATCTTCACTTTTACTTGACTTCCTCTTCATCTTCTTGTGTACACTTTCAACGCAATCGAAACGGTTTCAAACGAAATGTTGTTTTCAATGTACGAAGTTTCCGAAAGTTGTTTTTAAATCATCGAAGTTTATCAAATTTATGCGCTGCACTAATTCACCCCCCCCCCTCTTAGTGCTGCTCGATCCCTAATAGTCCGATCAATAATCGACAGAAGGCTTCGGACGTCGTGCATCGGGCCAAGAAGAGCAGAGTTGCGTCGAGGATATCGGGGTTATGGAGGTCAACCGCTGATTGGGCAACAAGCCGTAAGAGAGGACGATACGCCAAAGAATCGGACGAAGCACCAACCAATGATGTGCCAGGCAACTGAATGTTAATTCACGTTATAATAACTATGTAAATCGAAGTAGAGTTTTTGTTTGTGTGTGCGCAAGATTACTACAATAACGATGAAGATATAAAGCGAAACAAAATGCTGGAAGACAAGTGTGATGGATCTTTGGGAGTTCGAGAGTTCAATGGAAATTCGAAGATTCATTGAGAGTGCTGCCGAAACTGGCCGAGAACAAGTAGGGAGCTTGCCGAAGGGTTTTTGGAAGTTCACCGGAAGATTTGTCAGAAGTTCGTGGAGCTTACCAAGAAAGATCGAAGCTTGCAAAAGAAGCTCGTTGGAACTCGCCAAGATCATCGTAAAGTCCAGGAGCTTGCTAGGAGTCCGCTGAATGGTTTCCGAGGTTTCGTCGAAAGACCGCCGGAAGTTCACCGGAAGCTCGCAGGAAGAAGTCATGACTTGTGGACTTTGTAATAGCTTAAGAAATATTTTTAAAATTCATAGTTAGTATATAATTTGGTTTAGGATTAAGTGTTAATCCTATAAACCAAGTAGGGGCCACATGGGCCTTGTTTCGGATTGGTTTGGGCTGAGTTTAAGGCCCAACCAGTGAGCTGGAATGAGATAGGCGGTGGCACCGCCCAATGGCCGAGAGCCCGGGCGGTGGCACTGTCGGGCTAGGCGATGGTACCGCTGTTGGGCAGCAAGCCCAGGCGGTGGCACCACCTAGTACATTGTCAGTGTCTGACACTGATAGGCAGTGGCACCGCCACTAACACTGGGAAAACCGAAAGTGATTCAAATTTGGGCTCCAAATTTGAATCCTCTTGAGGCCTATAATTACCCCTCTCATTCATGGTTGAAAGAGGGTCTAGAACTGAGAAAGAAAAAGGGAAAACTCTCCTGAAATAGTGTCAAAATCTTCCCTCTAAGCTTTAAGTGTGTTTACTACCAAGAGAGGGGTGAGAGGCCTTGTAAGGGTAACCTCCTAAGCCCGTCAAAAGGAGAGGTGCTATAAGGGAGTTCATCCTCACTCGTTGGAAGGAGGATAGCTAGTGGAAAAGCTGGTGGCCTCGAGTGAAGAGGAATCAAGAGTGGACGTACGTCGTATGACCGAACCACTATAAATCGATTTGCATTTATATTCTTGTAATTTACTTTACTATAAACCATCTTCACTTTGATGCTCTACCTTCTCATCTCCTTCTTATGAATCAATTTACTTCTAAAGCATCTTTCGTTGCAGATTTAATCGAAGCATCATTTTCAACATACGAAGTTTTCGAAACTTATTTTAAAACACCGAAAGTTTATCGTTCTTTATCGCTGCACTAATTCACCTCCCCCTCTTAGTGCAACTCGATCCCTAACAATTAGTATCAGAGCCTCGTTATTTTTCTTTTGGATTCACACCCACGAGAAATAGCTCTTCATGGGTTTCAAGAGGGCTTTTCGGTTGTTCGTCCACCATTCTTTAACGGATCGGACTACACTTATTGGAAAACTTGAATGAGAGTTTTCTTGCTTTCAATGGATTTGGATTTGTGGAACGTTATTGAAAACCATTTTCAACTTCCCTCTAAACCGATGAATGAATGGTCGGACTTAGAGAAAAAATCTTTTTCTTTAAATGCAAAGGCTATGAATGTCTTATTTTACGCTTTGGACAAGAATGAGTTCAATCGGATTTCTATATGTGAAATGACTTTTGATATTTGGCGAACACTTGAAATTATGTACGAGAGAACTAGTAGAGTCAAAGACTCAAAAGTAAACCTCTTATTGTATGATTTTAAGTTTTTTCAAATGCAACAAAGTGAGACTATCGACGACATGTACACCCATTTCATGGATGTTGTCAATAGTCTAAAAGCTCTTGGTAAATATTTTTTGAATTTTAAACTCACTAACAAGATCTTAAGATCCCTTCCAAAAAGATGGGATCCTAAAATAATGATGATATAAGAAATTAAAGATTTAAATGATTATTCTCTTAAAGAACTCATTAGGTCTTTAATGACCTATGAAGTGGCATTCTTGGAACATAATGAACTCGATGAACACATGAACCACCTTCCAAAGAACAGGAAGGATTTGGCACTTCGGACTATAAAATGCCCCTTGAGTGATGACTCAAGTGATGAGGACAATGTTGAGAACATTGAACTTTTGACATTAAAATTTAAAAAGTTCATTAAACATGAGTTAAAGAACACAAATGAAAACAACACCAACTCTTGCCATGAACGCAAGAAACCGGAACGCTCCAAAGATGAGTACACAAAAATGAAGAAGAGAAAAACTCGCAACAAAGATAAAGATGCAAACTATGCCTTATCGGTTTTCGACAATGAGGTAAGAAACTCACCCAAGTTATTTTTATCTTATTTTGAAATTACATGATCCTTTCATGAGTTGCTTGATATAGTTGGTAGGAATTTTATTTTATGCTTTTTCTTTCTAGTAATTTTTGAAAATTAAAAATATGAATGATGATTGTATGATTTGTGATAATGTTTGTACACCTAATAGGATTAACCCATGCATGTGTATCTTGATGTTTTACATTGTCTCTAAATATGATGCCTGATGATTTTATATCATGCATGAGTTTTTTGAAGTGATGTTGATTTGAAAACTTCTATCTTGGATTAATGGGTCTTAACCTTTTTTTTTTTGATAAAATTTTTAGATGATACTTGTCTTCATGAAATCAAAAGACCTAACCCACAAATTTTTCAAATGAAAGAAATGTGGTTTTGATGTTGCCTTGTATTATATTTGGACTTTATGATTTCATGACGAAAATTATTTTTCAAATTTATATAATGATGCATGATTTTAGTAAAATTTGAGTATTGATCATCTTGTTATAACAAATGAAAGAAAGAATTAAAATGATTTTGATGATGCATTATGAAAACATCTTGTTATAACAAATAAAAGAAAGAATTAAAATGATTTTGATGATGCATTATGAAAACATGCTTAATGATTGTATCATACTTGATGACTTGAAATCTCACATTTTGAAATAATGTATATGATGAATCCTTGAATCTTAATGGTTTTGATGATGCTTTCGGTTTTAAAAAATGATTCATGATCCTTACATGAAAATTTCAACATGCTCACATGAAATCAATGGTATGGAATGAAAATACATTTTCTATCCTATTGAAATTAATGAACTCATTTCATGAATCATATGAATCTCTTGAATCAATTTTGGAAATACCGTATACTTAATGAGATACAATTTCATGATCTTAATGTTTGAGGCGAGAGCTTCTCTCTCTAGCGATTCTCTTCTCTCTCTAGGGTGAGAAGAGACGGTGGCTGTAGGATTATGTGGATCTGCTTCTTCTCCCTTGGGTGATGGTTCTTTCCTTCCTCCACGTGTGAACGCGTTGGGAGAAAGTGAAGCCACGGAGAAGGTTAGGGCGAGAAGAGGCGGCGGTTCTCCCCTGTTCTGCGCACGGAGAGCAGACAGCGGTGGTTCTTCCTTGTTCTGCACGCACGGTGAGCAGGGTTCCCTGCAGATCTGCGCACAAGGAGAACAAAGGACCGAGCCTCTACTCCGCCCCTTTCCCCTTTCCTTTGTTCCTCTTCTCGAGCAGAGACCCCACACTCTGCATTGCGATCAATGAACAGAGGAGGCATCCTCACCTCAGCCAGATCGGGGGCTGCGCTGTCCCCTGCATCACCCCCTTTTGCTTTGGGGCATGAGGCGGCGGTTGCTGGGCGGCTGTTCAACCCTAGGAGGCGGTGGGCTGGGTGGCGTTTTCTTCGCATGCACGGAGAAGGCGAGGGAGGCGTCCTCAGGGCGATGGTGGCACGGCTGAATCTACTCCCTTGCATCGCCCCTTCTTTTACATCTGTGGCTGCTTCTCTGGGAAGGGGCGACGGTTGCGATCCAACTCAAGCAGGGTTTGCGTGAGGCACCACAACTTCTTAGAAGCCTGCAGCTGCTTCTTCGCTGTTGGGGCTGCGGCAGCAGTTTGCGGCTGCTTCTCCGTTATTGGGGCTGCAGCGGCAGGCTACCTCGGCTGTTCTCCCCTAGGAGGCAGTGGGCTGGGTGGTGTTTTCTTTGCACGCATGGAGAAGGCGAGGGAGGCATCCTCAGGGCGATGGCGGCACGGATGAATCTACTCCCCTGCATCGCCCCTTCTTCTGCATCTGCGGCTGCTTCTCTGGGAAGGGGTGACGACTGCGATCCGACTCAAACAGGGTTTGCGTGAGAGAGTGCGGTGGGGGTGGCTTCCTCTCTTGCAGAAGCCTGCAGTTGCTTCTTCGCTGTTAGGGCTGCGGTAGAAGTTTGCGGTTGCTTCTCCGTTATTGGGGCTGCAGCGGCAGGCTACCTCTCCCTAGCTCATAGAGGAGCTTGCACCGTAGGAACATAGCTATCGGGCAGCGATGATCCCTAAGGCTGGTGATACTGGCAGTAGGGTAGCTCCAACGACGAGGTTCCCTGCCCCTACGTCTCAACCTCTACTATCTTCATCTCGACAAGATGCTTCTTTGATGATGCAGCATGAAGGTAGGTCACGCTCTAGATCGCGGCCTTCTAAAGATCCTCGGTCTTGGACTAGTCTCTTCAAGGCTCCGGTTGGAAGTCCAGATCTTAGCCTAGATTTCTTTACTCCAGAAATTCAGACAGACCAGAAGATTGCTGTGTACAAGACTGCTGATTCTGCAGAGCTGATTGAGACATGGTCCAGGGCGCTTGTTGGTTATGTGGTCGGTCTAAAGACATCCTACTTTTCATTATCTTCATTAATCAAAACTCGATAGGGAATATCGATATTCGATCTTCATATGTAGGAGAACAGTTTTTTTGTATGCAAACTCTATTCTAAAGAGGATTTGCAATGGATTCTTGAAGGGTTTTGGACTATTCGTGGCCATCCAATGATACTACGGCGCTGGTCCCCTGATGTTCGTTTGGAGTTAGACAGCCCACAGTCTATTCCCTTATGGGTATCTTTTCATGGTCTTCTATTACATCTTTGGAGTAGACGTTTTATTGCTAAGTTATACAGCACCTTAGGACAATCATTGTATATCGACAAGGCAATAGCAGCACAGACGAGATTGGCTTTTGCACGAGCATGTATTATGGTTTCTTCTGATGGTGATCTTCCTAATGAGGTTTTTTATCGTGATCTAGATGGCACCACCCGTAAGGTACATGTTTCATATTCTTGGAAACCACAATGATGTAATATTTGCTACTCTTTCGGTCATGCACATGGAGCTTGTCAGCAAATTCAGAAGCCAATTACTCAGGTTTATCGGCAACGTCAGACACCTCAACATGGGGTCGATGCTGCTATTATTGAACAAAGCGAGTCTCCTTCAGTGACAGTTGAGACGGTAACGATGAGTGAGCATTCTGACTCGCTTGGGCAGTACCATGGCTAGGAGGATAAATCAGGAACTTTAACTCTTCTTGTTATATCGGAGCCTTCTACAAAAGTATTTTCTCATGGTACTTGCGAACAGGAGAAGGAGAAGTTAGAAACTTCATCTCTTTATATATTGCTAGTGGCTACCCCAACAGAGATTCCACATTCTACTCATTGTGCTAACCAAGATATAGTGTCCCAACCAGCTCATGTCCCTACAACCAACCAGGACATTTTAAACATAGCTAACCCAGACTTCTTGGCTCAAGGTACATTAAAATTTAAACACTTGCAAGTTGTGGATGAAGTAGAAAAATAGAAATAAAGACTTGAAAGGTAAGGATATAGTACGGGAGGAAAATGTCAAATCTAAGGAGAAGAAAAAGGAATGTTCCTTCTACTTAGGAAGAATTACTCCATTTCCCATATGTTTTCTTTTTGATGAAGATTATCTGTTGGAATGTTCATGGACTTAATAAACCTAAGAAATGTCAAGAGCTCAATAGAGTAATCAGGTCTGTTGCTTGTGATATTGTTATTCTTGTGGAAACAAAAATTAAACCATCTCGGGTTCGTGTTCAAAGGAATTTAATATGGCCAGAGGTAGAACTTCTTACCAATGATACTTGTGACACTTATGGTAGAATATGGGTATTACGACATCCGAACTTTGTTAGTGCTTGCTTTATTTCTGCTATAGAAGAATTTATCCACCTTAAGGCTGAAAGGATCTAAAAGGCACTAAGAGGGGGGGGGGTGAATTAGTGCAGAAAAAATCGTATTCTTGAAACCGATTTTGCAAAAACACACGTTCGTAGGAAGATCTCGATTCGGCGAAAGAGAACTTGAAAGTAATTGCTTGCGTAAAGGAAATAACTATGAACTAAATAACTTGAAGCAAAGTAAAGAAATGCTTCAAGAATGTAAACACTCACACATTCATGGACACAAAGATGTATAGTGGTTCGGTTAAATGACCTACATCCACTCTTGAAGCCTTTACGATGTGGCTCCGCTCTTCCACTAGCAATTCCTTTGAAGGGGAATGATTAAACACCCCTTTTACAACCCTTTACAAGATGTTCACACTTGTACAAGATCTCTCAAGAAAAGAAAGAAGGTGAACACTAGCAAAAATAAGACTTTTCAACACACTTCAAAAGCTCAAGACTTAGAATTTTTTTGCTCAAAAGGGTGCCCTTTCAGTTGGGAAAGGGAAGGGTATTTATAGATCCAAAGTGGATTCAAAATTGGGCTCCAAATTCCAAATCAATTTGGAGTTTCAAGATCTGGTGGTCAGAGGCGGTGCCACCGCCTATCTCAATCTTGTTGACCGGCATGCGGCGGTGCCGCCTACCCAGCGGTTCCATCGCCTGTCACAGACAGGCGGTGCTACGCCCTGCATAAGCGGTGCCACCGCTTGTCCGTGAACAGCGATCTGCCGCCCGGCAGCGTTCCACCGCCCAGCCGGGTGGTTCAACGCCGCCTCATTCGGCCAAGGCCGAAGAGCCTGCTTGAGCCTCAAGAACTCTCAGTGGCCCTTCGGAGAGGATTTTTTTCCTTAAATCCTTGCCTTACTCATGTGAAACAACGAACATAAAATATAACTCAACGTGATTTGATCCGACACGCTTCAAGTCAACTTCCGGCGAGCTTTACGGCAAGATTCCGGCAAGCTTCCGATGCTTCCCTCGGATTGCTTCCAGTGGACTCAAAGATACTCCGAATTGTATGGCGAGCTCAGCGAGTCTTGGCTAGCTTCCGAATCATCCGGTGAGTTCCGTGAACCTTCGACGATCTTTGAGAAGAACTTCCGATAACTTGGCAAGTCACGGATTCGATCTTTGATGGTTCCAACACTCCGAAAATCTCTCGGACTTAGATGAACTCTTGAGCCCCGACGGACTTGACCTCGGTAAATCACTTTATGTTTTCTTCCCATCGTAGTTATTCTGCACACTTATCTCGACAAAGTGGATTAGCATAAATATTTCACCAATTGACTTCATCATCAAAATCCGAGATTCAACAATCTCCCCTTTTGTTGATGACAATCAAATGGTGATGGAGTTACTCTTAACTCCCCCTATCTATATGCCATAAAGAAAAATTTGCTTGAATTCAATTTTTGAATTCAACACAATAAAATTAATCTTCATGATGACAAAGTTGATGTTGGACAATAAGATGTCAAATAGGTATCAAAGATATCAATGAAGTATCCATAGTTAAGAACATGATATCAAGAACCTAAATAAGCATTTGAACTTGCAATAGCTTGTAAAGCATGGAAGATGTCAAATAGGTATCAAAGATATCAATGAAGTATACATAATTAAAAACATGATATCAAGAACCTAAATAGGCATTTTAACAAGCATGCATATAACTGTCATCAACAAAAAGGAAACAAGGGATTCATATGTAACAATAAAGGATTGCCGAAAAATATCATAAATGTAGAAAAGGAAATCAATCAGAAAGCCGAAAATTATTTCCACGATGCCAAGAAGATGTAATGAAGATGATGCAACTTATATGTCAAGATGTAATGAAGATAATACAACATATATGTCAACATACAACATAAGTTTACATCGTTCAAAAAGAAATACTGATGCTACTCCTCAGGAGGAATGCCAAGATGCCTATACATATGATCGATCTTTAGGTTCATCTTCCGCATTTCCTTTAAAATTTCAATTTGCTGTAGTTTTACTTCATTTAACTCTCTCATGATCGGATCGTCAGAAGATGGAGCGAGAAAATATCAGCGATGTAGGCTGCAACAAAAGGATCGGGAGGAGCGATTCATTTCCCCTAAGGTGGTGTTTTTGGGATGGTCTACGGGTGGGGAAGTATATCACATCTTTTAGGTTGTCTAACCCTATTCCATATTCGAATGTACACCTAAGTCGCCTAAGTAGTTTAACATCAATGATATTAAATCTGTCCACTTGTATTGCTTCTTCATCAGTGGAATGCAAATATTATGGGTATCACGATAGTCTAGTTATTAAACCTCCATATGGTAACATTGATCCTTTAGAAAGGACCTCTATCATGTCTTTCTTAGGATTAGGTAACCAAAACAAAAATGTTGTCGGGTCATGATCCATTATAAGGTACCTAACTTAGTGGCTGATCTCATCATGATGAAACTGTTTAGGAATGACAATGCTTACTAGAATGTGATGCAAAATTTTAGAGTTAAAAGGTAGTAAATGTTCACAACTCTTGGGAATTATACCTAAATTTGGGTTTGCAAACACAGTTTCTAAAGCTTTAGAGTGGGTGGCACCTGTCCATATCCCATTTTCCTCTAAAATAGCAACCTAGCTCTTTTTCAACAATTCCAATCAATGAGCATATAGTATTATCACATATTTGAATCTCATTACCTAGAAGATAAGTTGACAAGCCATCATCATTCACAGTTAGATTAGCATAGAATAGTTTAACTAAGCGTGGATAAAGAGGTTCAGTAATTTGCAAAATGGGTAAGGCGTCTAAGTCTGCAAACCACATGATAGGTTCTAGGTTCCCTAATTGATTCAAATCAACATATTTTCCTTTATGAATGGGTCTAGAACCAAATTCAGAAAATCTAAGAAGCTTCTTGTGATTTAAACAAGGAGTGGTCAAATGAATCTACCTTCATCCTTTTTCCTTTGTCTCTTGATGTTCTTTTAGGAGCCATTTCTATTTAAAGAATTGAAAAATTAATCAATTGAAAGGATTGAACAATTAACCAATTGAAGAAAGGAATGAAACTAGACAATAAGAGAAATAATTCTGTTTTTACCTTAGATTATTCCCTTGAAATCAAGGTAAGCTCTCCTTCTTAGGCTTCTTGAGAGAAGAATTGAGGCTTGGGAGAGCTCAAAGGTGTTTAGAGAGGTGAAGAAGGTGTTGGGGCGGTTCTACCGAAAGTGGCAGAGAGTTCGGGCAGTTCTACCGTCGGCCCTAACTCACCCCTTATAAAAGGGTGTTAGGAGTTCTACCCGTGACGTTCCATCGCACAGGGTGACTACCCAGCGGTGCCACACAGTTGTGATGCTACCGCCGATAGCATAAAATCCACGATCCACCATTTTTTTAAAAAAATTGGTCTTAGAGAAGGATGAAGTCAAAAGAATTTGATGAATATAAGACCAGAAAAAAATCAGAATGTGTGGAATCGATGAAAAAATCAAAATCAAATCGATGAAAACCATAATTTTAAGGAAAGATGTCATCAAATAGAACTTAATTATTTGGACAGTTTAACATGCCTAATTCCCTTCTAATAAAATCAAATTGTTCCTCATTTAAAGGTTTCGTAAAAATATCTGTTAATTGATGATTTGTATCAACAAATTCAAGGGTGACATCTCTACTACTTACATGATCACGTATAAAATGATGCCTAATGTCAATGTGCTTAGTTCGAGAGTGTTGAATTGGATATTTAGTTAGACAAATAGCACTCGTATTATCACATTTTATAGGGATGTTTTTTAAGTAGATTCCATAGTCTTCTAGTGTATTTTTCATTCAGATAACTTGTGCACAGCATGCACTTGTAGCTATATATTAAACACGTAGTAGATAGTGCAACTGAATTTTGTTTCTTGAAGTCCAAGAAACAAGTGCATGTCCTAGAAATTGGCATGTTAGGAAGTGCTTTTTCTATCTATTTTACATCCACCAAAATCCACATCTGTATAAGCTTTCAAATCAAAATTATCAGATTTTGGATACCATAATCCAAGATTAGGGGTACCTTTAAGATATCTAAGAATCCTCTTGATAGCTTTCAAGTGAGATAGCTTAGGATTAGCTTGGAATCTTGCACATAGCCCTATACTGAACATGATGTCAGTGCAGTTTGCGATGAGATAAAGCGAGCTACCTATCATGCCCCTATAAGTTTTTGATCAAAACTTTCTCCATTTTCATCCATATCTAATTTAACGGAGGTGCTCATAGGAGTGCTAACATCTTTTGAGCCATCCATGTTAAATCGTTTTAATAATTCAATGTGTATTTTGATTGATTTAGAAATATACCATCACTTAGTTGCTTGATTTGTAGTCCTAAAAGAAATTTAGTTCTCCCATTAGGCTCATCTCAAATTCATCACTCATATCCTTAGCAAATAATTCACATAGTGATTCATTACAAGACCCAAAAATAATATCATCAACATAAATTTGAACAATAAGAAAATTGTTTTCAAAATGTTTAATAAACAATGTAGTATCAACCTTGCCCTTAGTGGAGTCATTTAAAATTAAAAAGAACTAATCCTCTCATGCTAAGCCCTAGGGGCTTGATTTAAACCATATAGAGCCTTAGTTAGCTTAAACACGTGATTAGGAAATAGAGAGTTTTCAAATCCGGGTGGTTGTTCGACATACACTTCTTTGAAAATAAAACCATTTAAGAATGCACTTTTGACATCCATTTGAAATAATTTAAAATCTTTACTACTAGCATAGGCAAGGAGCATCCTAATGGCTTCCAATCTTGCCACCGGAGTGAAGGTCTCTTCATAATCGATACCTTCTTCTTGGTTGAAACCTTTGGCCACTAGTCTAGCCTTGTTTCGAACCACGATACCGTATTCATCTTGCTTGTTTCTAAAGACCCACTTAGTACCAATAACTAAGTGGTCATTAGGTCTAGGAACAAGCTTCCACACCTCATTCCTCTCAAATTGATTCAATTCTTCTTACATTGCGATAACCCAAGAATCATCTTTCAGGGCATCAACAATGCATTTTGGTTCAACTTGAGAAAGAAAAGCAGCATGGGCACAAAAATTTTTGAAAGAAGAGCGAGTTTGAATCCCTTTCGATGTATCTCCTATAATTAACTCCTTGTGATGGAAATCATCAATTTAGCAACCATACACCCCGATAGCTAAAGAGCTATGATACATATGGAATGCAAATTGACACCCTCCAACGAATTGAAACAAGGCGGATCGTTCAAGAATGAAGTAAGGGAAACTATTCTAATTACTTATCAATAGAAAATTGATGAAATAACTAGAATAGCACTTTGAATTCCCTTAAGACGCCACAAACTAACAAGTCTGATAAGTCAAAGGAAAAGCAAAGATTTGGTTTGAGCATACAAGCGAGAAAAGCCTGATAAGTTCTAAAGTTCATGCAAGAACTTAAAACAAAACACTCACCGGTGTTGAAGAATTGTTATCTTTCCAAATTGTCTCCCTTACACTGAGAGTCAACCTCATTTATATAGTATGAGGATAGTACAAAGGGAATGAATGCATTAAATAACATTCATATTCCTAATTCATGAATTTTGGTAAACATGGCTGAATGGACTTTTATTCTTCAAGATGAGGTCTTCAAATTTGTCCTTCTCTCTTCATGATCATGTTGACCATTTTAGGCTCTTCTTGCAACCATAGAATCTTGGTGAGTCTTGACTAAGCTTGATCCTTCCAAATGTTTTCCAATAACAGGTTAAGGCTTCTTTCATCCTCTTAACTTTTGCTCTCGTCATTGGTCCTCCATGAATAGTTAAAGGGTCTTTAATCGAATTATGATCAACTTGCTGGTTTATATCATTCCCCCTTTCCTGGAAAGGATTCGTCCTCGAATCATAGCCTCCATCACCTTGTTTGTACTTGATGATGTATGGAAAGGATTCAATAAACTCCACCCATTTTGCATGCCTTCGACTTAGCTTTCCTTGTCCTTTGAGATATTTCAAAGACTCATGATCGGTATGTATAATGAATTCTTTGTGCCAAAGATAGTGCTGCCATGTCTCTAACACTCTTACCAGAGCATAAAATTCTTTATCATATGTCGAGTAGTTAAGACTTGCTCCATTTAGCTTCTCACTAAAGAATGCAATGGGTCGACCCTCTTGCATTAAGACTCCTCCAATACCTACTCCACTCGCATCACACTCAATCTCAAAAGTTTTAGCAAAGTTAGGTAAAGCAAGCAAAGGTGCTGAACTGAGTTTGTCTTTAAGCAAGTTAAAAGCATCATCTTGTTGTTTACCCATCTGAATTCAATATTCTTTTTGATGCATTCAGTTAATGGTGCAGCAATGGTAGAAAAATCTTTAATAAATCTTCTATAAAAGCTAGCAAGACCATGAAAACTTCTAACATCACTAACACTAGTGGGTTTTGGCCACTCTTTAATTACTTTTACTTTTTCTTGATCAACATGTATTCCTTTATCGTTTACAACATATCCAAGAAAAGTAATTTCATTAGTGCAAAAGTGCATTTCTGTAGATTAGCATATAACTTTTGTTTTCTAAGCACATCAAAAATAGCTTTTAAATGTGTTACATGCTCATCTAAACTTTTGCTATACACAAGTATATCATCAAAATAAACCACTATAAACTTTCCAATATAAGCACGCAAAATATGGTTCATCAATCTCATAAAAGTGCTAGGTGCGTTAGTTAAGCCAAAAGGCATCACTAACCATTCATATAAACCATGTTTAGTTTTAAAAGCAGTTTTCCATTCATCACCCTCATGCATTCTTATTTGATGATATCCAGATTTCAAATCAATTTTTGAAAATAGACAAGAACCATGCAATTCATCTAACATGTCATCTAGCCTAGGAATAGGATGTCGATACTTTACCGTGATTTTGTTGATGGCTCTGCAATCAACACACATTCTCCAAGATCCATCCTTTTTAGGCACCAAAAGAAACGAGGCTGCGCATGGACTCATGCTTTCGCACATACCCCTTTTCCATAAGCTCACGACTTGCTTTTGGATTTCCTTGGTCTCTTCTGGGTTGCATCTATATGCTGGCCTATTTGGCATGCTTGCACCTGGAATGAAATCAATTTGATGCTCAATTCCTCTAATTGGTGGCAAACCATTGAGAACTTCTCTGGGAAAGATATCCTCATTTTCCTGCAAAAGATTAACAATAACACTAGGCAAACTTTTATCAATTTTGTTAGAAGAAATCAAAATGTCCTTGTACATAAGTACAAGTAAGGGCTGCCTCATGATTAAGGCCTTCCTTGTTTTCTCTCCCCTTGTGTTTTTCAATACTCTTATTTTTATCACTCATCTCATCTTTTTCTTTTTTCTCTCTTACTTGCTCCCTCCCAAATGTTTTGCTTAATGAAGACTCAAGCTCCTCATATTGTTGTTTTATGCATCTGGTCTTCAAGAATTGTCTTCGGAGACAACGGTCCAAGTTGATATTTCTGTCCATCTATGATCAAGGAATAACGGTTCTTGAACCCATCATGTGTTACCCTACGATCATATTGCCATGGTCTCCCCAACAACATGTGACTAGCATACATAGGTACCACATCACACCAAACTTCATCCTCATATCTACCAATTGAAAAATGAATTAACACTTGCTGATTTACCTTTACTACACCACTATCATTCAACCATTGCAACATGCGGTTTTGGATGTTTGATAGTAGGCAATTTCGTTTCTCCACGAGCAAGGTACTTGCCACATTGGTACAACTTCCACTATCAACAATCACATTGCACAACTTGTTAGCAATCAAACAATGAGTATGAAACAAATTTTCCGTTGTTCACCATGTTCATCATTTTTACTTTGTAAACTAAGTGTGCGTTGAATAACCAAAATTTCACCTTTAGCATACTCTCACTAGTATCCTCTGGAATGTCATCATCATCCTCTCTTTCACTTTCAGATTCTATATTCCCATCTCTTAGAATCATAACTCTCTTATTAGGACATTCCGTGCTATATGTCCATGCCCAAGGCACTTAAAACACTTAATACCTCTACTTTGATTAGGTTGATTCTCACCTTTACCCTTGCTGCCAAATTCATTTTTGCCTTTAATTCCATCAATTTTAGGCTTAACAATGGGTTTATCATCCTTTTACTCAATTCGGTTTCCAAGATGAAGAAGAACCGAATAAGGTTTTGAATCATACCTTGTGCCTTTTCTTTTGAGTTGTCTCTCAATCTTCATGGCCATATTCACCATATCATCAATCTCCACATAATGCTGTAATTCCACAAGATCACCAATGTTCTTGTTTAATCCACTTAGGAATCGAGCCATTGTAGCCTCACGGTCTTCCTCCACATTAGCCCTTACCATGGCTATCTCCATCTCCTTGTGATATTCATCAACGCTCATGGAACCTTGTGTCAAAGTTTGCAATCGTTGATGCAAATCCCGATGGTAATGACTTGGGACGAATCTCCTCCTCATGATTTGTTTCATCTCTATCCAAGTCTCTACGGGCCTATCACCATTTCTACGTCTGTGTCTACATAATTGATCCCACCAAATTATAGCATAATCACAAACTTCAACAGCAGCTAATTTTACCTTTTTCTCTTCGGAGTAGTTGTGACATTCAAAGATTAGCTCCACTTTTCGTTCCCACTCCAAATAAGTATCTGGATTATTCTTTCCTTGAAAAGAAGGAATTTTCATTTTGATGCTGCCTATGTTTCTGTCCACACCATCAAAACGTCCTCTCCTAGTTTGTCTCGTAGGATTAACATTTTGACCAATTAGAGTGACTTGGTCATCGTCGAGTGCATTCCTATCATTATATTCATCATGGGCCGAATCTTTGGTTGTCTCCTACGCCGTGGTTCACCTTCCAATCTATTAATTGCATCATCATGCCTTTCTAGATGATCTCTTACATCTCCTATCACTTTGAACATACGTTCAAATTGTTGTTACATTGCTTGAAGCAAAAGATCATTTGATGAAGAACTCGCTTCCTTTTCTTTAGACATATTTGCAACTGAAAAACAAAATTAGAATAGCCTCACCAACACTCTCTCCGTGTTTCAGAAGATTTGATTCACTCCACTCGTATTTTCACACAATGTTTGGCTTTTTTCTCGATATTGATCTCACTACTCTTGCCTTTTACCTCTTGTTTTGTTCTTTGAGTTCTTAGATTAACTAAGAAACTTAAACAAACAATTCAGATTGTGGCAATTCAAGGGTATTGGAATTGGATATAAAAGCAAAAAAATGTAAGCCAAGTTTAAAGGTGTGAGTAATACACTTCAATAATAAGCAAAGATTAGAATTCAAGTATCAAATGAATAAACAAAATTTTCTGGAATAAAAAAAAAATTCCAAACCTGAAACAAGAATTCAAAATTATGAAGATAGAATTCTGTAATTTTCAAGAAGTCCTTGAATTCATAATTTTTTTTTATAATTTCGATCTCTTTCTTTCTTTCTTTCTTTTTTTTGACCTTTGATCTTCTCCTCTCTTTTTTTTTTCTTTGATCTTGATTTTCTCTCTTTTTTTTTACTTTTGATTTTCTCTCTCTCTTTTTTTAACTTTCTGCTCTCTTTCTTTTTTTGACGATAAAGTGAGGGGAAAAAATGAAGAACAAATAGTAATAGCGCAAGAAATACAACAATAAGGAGAAAGGAAGAATAGCAATTATGGATATTGCGATAAGAGAATAGGAAAAAGTTAAAAGATAACAAATAAATGGATAAGCAAACCTCAAACTTTCAATGATGGCAAATCATCAATTTAGCAACCATACACCCGATAGCTAAGAGCTATGATACATATGGAATGCAAATTGACACCCTCCAACGAATTGAAACAAAGGCGGATCGTTGGCAGAATGAAGTAGGAAACTATTCTAATTACTTATCAATAGAAAATTGATGAAATAACTAGAATAGCACTTTGAATTCCCTTAAGACGCCACAAACTAACAAGTCCGATAAGTCAAAGGAAAAGCAAAGATTTGGTTGACGACGTAAGTTCTAAAGTTCATGCAAGAACTTAAAATAAAACACTCACCGGTGTTGAAGAATTGTCATCTTTCCAAATTGTCTGTCTTACACTGAGAGTCAACCTCATTTATATAGTATGAGGATAGTACAAAGGGAATGAATGCATTAAATAACATTCATATTCCTAATTCATGAATTTTGGTAAACATGGCTGAATGGACTTTTATTCTTCAAGATGAGGTCTTCAAATTTGTCCTTCTCTCTTCATGATCATGTTGACCATTTTAGGCTCTTCTTGCAACCATAGAATCTTGACTGAGTCTTGACTAGCTTGATCCTTCCAAATGTTTTCCAATAAACAGGTTAAGGCTTCTTTCATCCTCTTAGCTTTTGCTCTCGTCATTGGTCCTCCATGAATAGTTAAAGGGTCTTTAATCGAATTATGATCAACTTGCTGATTTATATCACCTTGGGATGAGCATCTACATACTTCTATTCCTTGGGTAAGGAAGTTTGGGAAGAAGATGCATCCAAGTTGTCATTTTGAGGAGAGGGTTCATTCAAATTCAAATTCTCCAGACCAAAATCATCATCAAAATCTTTCTTCTTAAATTCAGAAATTTCATTGAAAACGACATGAATCGATTCTTCTATAAGTAAGGTTCTTTTGTTGAAAACATGAAAAGCCTTAGAAACCGAAGAATAACCAAGAAATATGCCTTCATTGGATTTTGCATCGAATTTTCCTAAGGCATCCTTTTCATTTAAAATAAAGCATTTACAACCAAAAACTTTAAAATAAGAAACATTGGGTTTTTTATCATTCCATAATTCATATGGAGTTTTAGATAAGGATGATCTCACTAGAACTCTATTCATAACATAGCAAGCCGTATTCACGGCTTCAGCCCAAAAATATTTTGGTAAATTATATTCATTTAACATGGTTCTAGCCATTTTTTGCAAACTTCTATTTTTCCTTTCCACTACTCCATTTTGTTGTGAATTTCTTGGAGTAGAGAAGTTGTGATTGTATCCGTTTATTTCACAAAAATTTTGGAAGTCATGATTTTGAAATTCACCTCCATGATCACTACGAATTGATGAAATCATAAGGCCTTTTTCATTTTGAGTGAGTTTACAAAATTTAGAGAAACATTTGAAACAATAACTTTTATGAGCCAAGAAATAGGTCCAAGTGTATCTACTATAGTCATCCACAATTACAAAGGCATATTTGCTACCCCCTAGGCTTGTTATGTCAATTGGTCCAAATAAGTCTAAGTGGATCAATTGCAATGGTCTAGTGGTGCTAATTTGATTTTTGGATTTGAAACTAGTCTTTATTTGTTTCCCTAGTTGACATGCATCACATACCTTATCCTTAAAAAATTTTGTGTTTGGGATATCTCTTACTAAATCTCTAGATGAAATCTTAGAGATTAGTTTCATGCTTGCATGGCCTAACCTCCTATGCCAAAGCCATGCATCATCATTCAAAACCGAAAAGCACATTTCATTACTTAATTTATCAATATTTATGGTGTAGACATTGTTTTGTTTTAAAGCAATCATGGATATGTTGTTGTTGGGTTTTTCAATAATGCAAACATTAGATTCAAATCTAACAACATAACCTTTATCACATAGTTGACTAATACTTAAAAGATTATGTTTTAAACCATCAACTAGTAACACATCATCAATTGAAAAATTCGATTTGTTACCTATGGTTCCTTTGTCAATGATTTTACCCTTGTTGTTGTCTCCGAAGGTGACATATCCTTCTTCTTTGCTAGAGAGCATAGAGAAATGAGATGGATCTCCGGTCATGTGCCTTGAGCATCCACTATCAAGATACCATTTCTTGCTCCTAGCTTGTGAGTTTGTCTACAAAAGAGGATGGTTTTTAGGTACCCATTTGATTTTGGGTGCCTTACAAAATGATCTACTTACTTTGTAATTTATCATTAAATTGTTTATGGTTCCTTTAGGAACCCATATCAATTTTTGTGGATTAATTTTCTTGAATGGACATTTGTAGGCAACATGTCCCATTTTGCCACAAAAGTTACATTTCAAATGAAGTGATACATGCAATGTAGGCCCTTTAATGAAGGTGGTGGGATTTTGGTGAGAACCTCTCACAAATCCGATACCACTTCTATTTCCGACATGACCTTTGTTAGCAAGAATCATGTCTAAGCCCTTGCTACCGACCTTAAACTTGTTTAGGGTCTCTTTGAGTAGCAAGTTCTCCCTCTTTGTTGCATCTAAGTCTTCACACTTAGAGCATGGGGGTAGAGAAGGGTTTTGAAGACTATTGAACTTACTTTGTAACAAAGCATGCTCTTTCTTAAGCAAATTGAACTTCTTACTAATAGTTTTGCATTCATCAAATAACTCATGAAAAGCCATAGAAAGTTCATCGAAAGATAACTCTTCATAAAGAAACTCACTAACCTCTTCTCCAAATGCCATTAGTGTGAAGTTTGCCACCTCTTTGTTGCTAGCCTCTTCAACCTCGGAGTCACTTGAATCATCCCACGTGGCCTTCAAGGCTTTTTTCTTCTTGAATTGCTTCTTCTTGGCTTGAGGGCATTCATTCTTGAAGTGTCCCGGCTTCTTGTATTCGTAGCAAAGGACTTGGTCCTTTTTGTGTTCAAATTTGTTTTTTTGTGTCATTTTTGAATTTGTTCTTTCTTATAAATTTCTTAAACTTTCGAGTTAGAAGTGCAATGTCTTTGTCATTGTCCTTATCACTTGATGTTCCTTTCAAGTGGTCTTCTTGTGTTCTAAATGCCATATCCTTCCTGTTCTTTGGAAGGGGGTTCTCAAGCTCTTCATGAGCATGGCACGTCATCTCATAGGTCATTAGAGATCCAATAAGTTCTTCAAGCAGAAATACTTTAAGATCCTTGGCCTCTTGAATGGCCGTGACCTTTGGATCCCAACTCTTTGGAAGGGATCTTAAAATTTTGGTTACCAATTCAAAATTCAAAAAACCTTTATCAAGAGCTTTTAGTCCATTGATAACATCCGTAAAGTGGGTGTACATGTCTCCAATGGACTCATTTGGTTTCATCCGAAAAAGTTCATAAGAATTCATAAGAATGTTGATTTTGGACTCTTTCACTCGGCTAGTGCCTTCATGAGTGATTTCAAGAGTGCGCTAAATATCAAATGCTGATTCACAAATAGAAACCCGATTAAACTCATTCTTATCAAGCGCACAAAATAAGGCATTCATAGCCTTTGCATTGAGAGCAAAAATCTTCTTCTCTGACTCATTCCATTCACTCATCGGAAGAGAAGATTTTGCAAAGCCATTTTCAACAATGTTCCAAAGTTCAAAGTCCATGGAAATAAGAAAAATCCTTATACGAGTCTTCCAATACGTGTAATCCGACCCATTAAACATAGGTGGACGAGTAATGGAGAGACCTTCTTGCATACCAGAGTAGGCCATCTCTCTTGGGTTTTAAACCAATATGAGAGCAAACCAGCAAACCTTGCTCTGATACCAATTGAAAGGATCTAAAAGGCACTAAGAGGGGGTGAATTAGTGCATGGAAAAAATCGTATTCTTGAAATCAATTTTGCAAAAACACGCGTTAAGTAGGAAGATCTCGATTCGCGAAGAGAACTTGAAAGTAATTGCTTGCGTAAAGGAAATAACTATGAACTAAATAACTTGCAGCAAAGTAAAGAAATGCTTCAAGAATGTAAACACTCACACATTCATGGACACAAAGATGTATAGTGGTTCGGTCAAATGACCTACATCCACTCTTGAAGCCTTTACGATGAGGCTCCGCTCTTCCACTAGCAATTCCTTTGAAGGGAAGGATCAAACACCCCTTTACAACCCTTTACAAGATGTTCACACTTGTACAAGATCTCTCAAGAAAAGGAAGAAGGTGAACACTAGCAAAACAAGACTTTTCAACACACTTCAAAAGCTCAAGACTTAGAATTTTTGCTCAAAAGGGTGCCCTTTCAGCTGGGAAAGGGAGGGGTATTTATAGATCCAAAGTGGATTCAAAATTGGGCTCCAAATTCCAAATCAATTTGGAGTTCCAAGATCTGGTGGTCAGAGGCGGTGCCACCGCCTGTCTCAATCTTGTTGACCGAAGTACAGGGGCGGTGCCACCGCTCCGATCGTCTGGCGAATGAGCTACGTCTGAGGCGGTGCAATCGCTCGGCGGTTCCACCGCTTTGTCTACGTATAGGCGGTGCTACGCCCGAGTGCGGTGCCACGCTGTCGTGAGCAGGCGGTACTCACGCCCGGCCAGCGGTTCCACCGCCCGGTGGGTGGTTCAACGCCGCCTCATTCGCCAAGGCGGAATGAGCCCTGTTTGAGCCTCAACTTGGCTCAGTAGAGACCCGGTTGGCCCCTCTGAATTTAGGCAGGTTTTTCCTTAAATCCTTGCCTTACTCATGTGAAACAACGAACATAAACATAACTCAACGTGATTTGATCCGACGCTTCAAGTCAACTTCGAGCTTTACGGCAAGATTCGGCAAGCTTCCGATGCTTCCTCGGATTGCTTCGGTGGACTCTCATACTCCGGATTGTATGGCAAGCGCAACGAGTCTTCGGCTAGCTTCCGAATCATCCCGGTGAGTTCCGCGAACCTTCGACGATCTTTGAGAAGAAATTCCAATAACTTCGGTAAGTCCCTGATTCGATCATTGATGGTTCCGGCAACACTTCCGAAAATCTCTCGGACTTCCGATGAACTCTTGAACCCCCGACGGACTTGACCTCGGTAAATCACTTTATGTTTTCTTCCCATCATAGTTATTCCTGCACACTTATCTCGACAAAGTGGATTAGCACAAATATTTCACCAATTGACTTCATCATCAAAATCCGAGATTCAACAAAGGCCAAGGATAAATAGAATGGTTGTCAATTCTATATTACTGGTGTATATGCTTCTAATAGTTTGCAGGAAAGAAATGGTCTATGGACTGATCTGATTAACATTGCAAATGGCTATCTTACAGTGCCTTGGATTATTCTTGGTGACTTCAATACTGTTCGGTGCACATGAAAAAGTGGGGGGTAAACCAATTCCAGAGAGCAAGCTTCAAGGTTTCAACGATTACATAGATATTGCTGCTTTGATTGATATGAAATCTATAGGGGATTAGCTTTCATGGAGTAATCAAGGTGCTGCTCATAGGAAAATAATGGCTTGACTCGATAGGTGTCTGATTAATCGAGAATGGTTAATAGTTTACCCTGATTCACTTCTGGAGTATGGTGCTCAGTTGTTCTCTGATCATTCTTCAATGTATATACATGCAGACAAAGTAATACCCAGAGGCAAGAAACCATTTAGATTCTTTCACATGTGGAGTACCCATCCTCAGTTCCTCGAGGTTATCAGATTAGCTTGGAATGTTAATGTGTATGGTTCTCCCCCTTATATCTTATGCCAAAAGCTTAAAAGCATGTAAAGCAGCACTAAAAGAGTGGAATACAAACACCTTTAGCAATATTACCACTCGGGTCCAGTTAAGTAGAAAGGAACTAATGGCGGCGCAACATGAGCTGCATCTTCAACCCTTTGACGAGAATCTTATTTGCAAAGAGGCAGAAGCTAGGTATCAATTCATGCAGGCCTTAAAGCAAGAAGAAAGTTTTGCAAAACAGAAGTCTAGACAGCATTGGCTTACTCTAGGGGATTCTAATACGAAGTTTTTCTATATAGCCATTGCTACTAGATGGGCTGTTAACTGCATCAGGAAATGTAAAGACTAAGACGATATACTTATTGAGAATTTGGATGAGGTTAAAGCACACACTGAACAATTTTTTTACTTTTTACTCAATCAAACAGAGTAGCCTAATAATGTTCATATGGAGCCTACTAGAAAGCTTGATTCGGATGATATCATGATTCTCAATGGCCCAATTACAGATGAAGAAATTGTAAGAGTTGTCTTTAAATCACCGAAGCACAAAAGCCCTAGTCCGGATGGATTTCCAACTGAATTTTACCAAATTGCATGGCCAATTATTGGAAATGACATGATTAAAGCTTGTCAGCATTTTTTTTCTTCAGGTTATCTTCTTAAAGCGATAAATTATACTTTTATTTCTTTAGTTCCTAAGAATGCAGGGGCTGATTCACTAGAGCACTACAGGCCCATTTCATTATGCAACTTTATTTACAAGATTATATCCAAGTTGTTTGCAGATCGAATACAAATGATTATACATAAGATCATTAGTCCTACTCAGGCTACTTTCATTAAAGGAAGAAGTATACATCACAATGTTCTTCTGGCTAACAACTTGGTAAAAGATCTGCACTCTAAATCAAGAGGGACAAAAATATGTTTTAAAGCTAACTTACGAAAAGCATTTGATTCAATTAATAGGCACTTTCTCTACAAGATGCTCCTCAGTATGAACTTGCCTCAACAATGGGTTAATTGGATTTACTGCTGCTTAGAAACTTCAAAATTTTTGATTCTCTTCAATGGTTCACCCATTGGCTTCTTTGCGAGTACGAATGACATCCGACAAGGAGACCCACTTTCTCCATATCTTTTTACAATTGTCATGAAAGGACTTAGCTGTATGTTAGAAAATGCAGTCTTTGATGATAGCATTAAGGTACCCTATGCTGGTTCTATTCATATATCCCACATAATATTTATAGATGATCTTATTATATTTTTTCGCAATGACACTACTTCAATGAGGAATTTGGCTACTATTCTGAAAGATTTTAGTTTAGTTTTTGGCCTTCTGCTAAATCATGCAAAAAGTAAAGTCTATATGGGTCCTTGCATTGAAGATAAAGACTTTATTATACAAACTTTGTGGGTTAGCGAGGGAAGTCTGCCAATTCCTTATCTGGGTCTCCCACTTATATCCACTGGCATTCACAAAACCCACTGTCAGCCTATCCTACTAAAAATAAAGAATAGAATTTCCTCCTGAAAAACTAGACTCCTTTCCAAAGCAGGACGACTTGAACTCATCCGATCTGTGCTGTTCTCTTACTCTATTTATTGGTCTAATGCATTTCTTATACTTGTTGGACTTCTTTAGGATATTGAACAGCTATTGAAGAACTTTTTTTGGAATGGTACGGATGGTAAGGCAATGCATATGATAAATTGGGATAGCATCTGCAGACCGAAGGATGAGGGGGGGCTGAATCTATGAAATCTGAGAGACTGGAATAAAGCTTGTTTGGTACAAAAATTGTGGGATCTTTTGCAAAACAAATCCTTATGGTCACAATGGGTTTCTGCTAGATACCTATCTAAGGAATTAATTTGGGAAGTTTCAACAAGAACATATCATTCTGCTGCTTGGAAAGGAATTTTGAAGGCAAGAAATTGGTTGATCAAACACATTTCTTATGCAATCTCTTCTGGAACCAGAATTAATATGTGGTATGATCCTTGGGTGAATGGGAAGAGTATATTTTAATTGTATGTGATGGAGTATGAAGAGATCTTGGGGCCCCTAAAGATTGGAAGGTTTCTGAGTTCATTGTTAACGGCACCTGGTGTCTTCCTAATCCTATTTCTCCTGATATGCTATCGTTTTGGCCGACTATTACAGCCCTTCCAATCAGGAACAACTCTTCAGAATGCAGGGGCTGATTCACTAGAGCACTACAGGCCCATTTCATTATGCAACTTTATTTACAAGATTATATCCAAGTTGTTTGCAGATCGAATACAAATGATTATACATAAGATCATTAGTCCTACTCAGGCTACTTTCATTAAAGGAAGAAGTATACATCACAATGTTCTTCTGGCTAACAACTTGATAAAAGATCTGCACTCTAAATCAAGAGGGACAAAAATATGTTTTAAAGCTAACTTACGAAAAGCATTTGATTCAGTTAATAGGCACTTTCTCTACAAGATGCTCCTCAGTATGAACTTGCCTCAACAATGGGTTAATTGGATTTAGTGCTGCTTAGAAACTTCAAAATTTTCGATTCTCTTCAATGGTTCACCCATTGGCTTTTTTGCGAGTACGAATGGCATCCGACAAGGAGACCCACTTTCTCCATATCTTTTTACAATTGTCATGAAAGGACTTAGTTGTATGTTAGAAAATGCAGTCTTTGATGGTAGCATTAAGGTACCCCATGCTGGTTCTATTCATATATCCCACATAATATTTATAGATGATCTTATTATATTTCTTCGCAATGACACTACTTCAATGAGGAATTTGGCTACTATTCTGAAAGATTTTAGTTTGGTTTTTGGCCTTCTGCTAAATCATGCAAAAAGTAAAGTCTATCTGGGTCCTTGCATTGAAGATAAAGACTTTATTATACAAACTTTGTGGGTTAGCGAGGGAAGTCTACCAATTCCTTATCTGGGTCTCCCATTTATATCCACTGGCATTCACAAAACCCACTGTCAGCCTATCTTGGAAAAAATAAAGAATAGAATTTTCTCCTGAAAAACTAGACTCCTTTCCAAAGCAGGACGACTTGAACTCATCCGATCTGTGCTGTTCTCTTACTCTATTTATTGGTCTAATGCATTTCTTCTACCTGTTGGACTTCTTCAGGATATTGAATGGCTATTGAAGAACTTTTTCTGGAATGGTACGGATGGTAAGGCAATGCATATGATAAATTGGGATAGCATCTGCAGACCGAAGGATGAGGGGGGGCTGAATCTATAAAATCTGAGAGACTAGAATAAAGCTTGTTTGGTACAGAAATTGTGGGATCTTTTGCAAAACAAATCCTTATGGTCACAATGGGTTTCTGCTAGGTACCTATCTAAGGAATCAATCTGGGAAGTTTCAACAAGAACATATCATTCTGCTGCTTGGAAAAAAATTTTGAAGGCAAGAAATTGGCTGATCAAACACATTTCTTATGCAATCTCTTTTGGGACCAGAATTAATGTGGTATGATCCTTGAGTGAATGGAAAGAGTATATTTCAATTATATGGTGATGGAGTACGAAGAGATCTTGGGGCCCCTAAAGATTGGAAGGTTTCTGAGTTCATTGTTAACGGCACCTGGTGTCTTCCTAATCCTATTTCTCCTGATATGCTATCACTTTGGCCGACTATTACAACTCTTCCAATCAGGAACAACTCTTCAGATATGCTTAATTGGCTTCATGACAATGAAAAATTTAGTACTACATCTGCATGGAATCAAATCAGATAAAGAAACAACAAGTGGATCCCAAGCAGTTGGACATGGTATAGTCCGGGCTCACAGAGATATTCCTTATGCACGTGGTAAGCTTTTCTTGCCAAACTACCTACAATGGACAATATGAAGCGAAAAGGTATATATCTTGTTAACTGATGTTCTCTTTGTATGCAATAGGAAGAAAGTATTAATCATCTCTATTATGCTTGTGACTACACTAATTAGGTATGGATGGAGATTCTGAAGAGATTTGAACTACATAGGCTACCAATGCCAAACTTGCATCAAGAACTAGAACAATTACAGCAAAGCTTCTCAAGAAAAGGGCTTCTTACACAACTAGCAAAGATTACCTTCAGATATGCTATTTGGTGGATTTGGAATGAGAGGTGTAGTAGAATCTTTGAGGGCCACAACACACACAATGCTCATCTTTTGCTCGAGATACTTAGCGACTCAAGATCATGTATGGAGCAGAATATGGAAATGAAGCATTTAACAAGTAGAGAAAAAGAGATTTTTATCAGATTCAATTTTATAATTTGTTAATGCTTTATCGAATGTGATTGCTGTATTGTGTGCTTCTATGTTTCTATAATGTGATGTATTCACAGGTCTTCCAGGAATGGTTAGCATTTTGTTATTTGTTGCCTATAGTAATGCATCATAGTCTACAACATGTGTAGTCATGACTACCTTTCTGTTTAACTTCTCTTGGAGATGAGTCTGGTGGAGTGAGACCATTCCACCTTTTTGAGGTGGGGTGCATTCTCCTAGACTACTTTAAGAGATGTCAGGCAATAGTCTACGACTTGTGTAGACAAAGCTACTTTGTACAAACTTCATACTAAATATAATTACATTTACTTACAAAAAAAAAATAATTTCATGATCTTTATGACGAAATTTACCTTTCTATCTTGAATGTTAACATTTATTTTTAATGTAAAGGCATGCTTATAATAAGCAAATCACATGAATAGAAATTTATAAAAATGAAATGCAATCCTCTATCTTATTGATTTTTCAATAAATCTATGCTTGTCATGTATGAATTTATTGAATGTAATTTTGAGGATGATTTCAGATTTGACAAATGCTTGATTTATATTTACCACGTGAGATACATTTTAAATATGAATCATGTTCAATGCTTCAACCATGTTCTATCTCCCTTAATTTATTTTGTTCTCCTATAATTCCTTTTTTATTTACTAAAGAGGAGAACCTACCAAATAAATCACGAATTCAAATGAAATAATACAAATGAATCACTTATCGATATATTTTTTTGAAATATCCTTTTAATGTGATATTGATAACTTGAGATGTCATTTAGAATTCATGACATGAGATAATTAAATCATTGACTTAGTCTTTTTATCATAGCTTGAAAATGAATATTTAAAATCAAGCTTGACAATTTGCTTTATGAGATTTAGCCTTTATGTCTTAAACATTCATGCTTATTTCTATTCAACACAAAAGGGGGCAAAGGCATGTTTATACGAAATCAATGTAATTCATAAAAAGCGAAATGTATGATTCTTGAAAATTTTGATTTTTGATGAAAGATAAGTGATAAATTAATTTATGACCTTGTATGAATCTCAAAAGTAATTTTGATGAAGAGCTTGAAGTTGACAAATTGAATTTAAACTTTTACTCATGACTCTTCTCTTGTTCTCTTGGAATCATGACTTTTTGAGATGTTTGTAATGCTTGAATCAAGCTCTAAAAGATTTTATTTTGCTATAAAATATTTTATTAAAATCATGATCTTGACAATTATAACATGAAGTTCTTTCGGTTATCAATAGAGAATTTTCCAAATGAAATATGACTTGTCTTTTGATTTCTTGAAACTTAAATACTTGAATTTTTATTAATTTATGATCTTGATATCTTTAATGATGAATCATTATTAAAAGGGCATGTCACATGAATTATGTTCTTGTCGATTCTTTTAAGCTTTGATGTCATATCTTTCATGACTTAGAAATGACATGATTATTTTGGCTTGCATGCTTTTTGTGATGATGAAAATTAATTTACTTTATGATGAATCATTGAATCATGACTTGATCTATGATATTGATATATTTTTATCATGATCCTTGATTGTATAATTCTTTTACTCTATTAAAAGGATTTGTCAAATGAATCATGTCTTTCTTAAATTTTTCTTGATATCATGACATGATTTCTTTATATGGCTTGAAATTTTTTAGCAATTGAGTCCTCCATTTCATTTTGACAATAACTAAGGGGGAGCTAGCTTGTTAGCTTGAATATTAAATTCATATTTATGACTTGAATTTTGATAGAAACATTTATGTCAATATTTGTTTCTAATATCGTATTTTTTATTTTGATGAAAAAGGAAATCAATTACAACATTGCATCCTCCCTTCTTTTTGAGAATGATAAAGGGGGAGAAGATTTATTGCTAGCTTGTGACTTCAATGAAAAATTTGCTAACTCGATCATTGAAATGAAGGAACATCCTATCCGGAACATTTCAAAAGTTTCTAGTATGCTACAAAAGCAAAGTGCAAACTTGCACAAGAAGCAAGTGATGAAAAATTACTATCTTGCTTATCTTTAGAAAGAATTTAAAAACTTGCTATGATTGAATGTGATGTATGTTGAATATCCTAATTAATAGCTAGTGATTGTAAAACTTGCATATCTTTTAAAATAGCTATGATGCAACTTCTCCTTTTTGTTGATGACATAGGGGGAGAAGTAGATTGATGACTTCATGCATTGAATTGAATATTTTATATATTTGCATGATGGCTTGTTAATTCTCATAATTTTTTATGAATGTTGCTTGGATTTGGGATAATCCAAGTGTTCTATCAATGGCATATTGATAGGGGGAGTTTGGTTAAACTCCGGGGAGTTATGGTTAACTCCGGAGAGTTATGTTTAACTCCGTTAGTCATCAATTATTTGTCATCATCAAAAAGGGGGAGATTATTGAATCTTGAATTTTAATGATGAAACTAATTAATTGTGTTTTGTGATCTAACTACGTTTTGAGTGATGCAAGTCTACTATCGATCAGGATTAGACAATTGACGCTGGAGGAATTGACGTTGCGCCGGAAGTGATCACGTCAGGATATTGGATGTCGAGCTGGAGGTCTGGTCGATAATCGATAGAAGGCTTCGGACATCAAGCATCAGGCCAAGAAGAGCAAAGTTACGCTAAGGATATCGGGGTTGCAGAGGTCAACCGCAGATTGAGCAACAAGCTGCAAGAGAGGACGATGCGTCGAAGAATCAGACGAAGCGCCGACCAATAACATGCCGGGTAACTAAATGTCAATTTACGTTTTAATAATTGTCTAAATCGAAGTAGAGTTTTTGTTTATGTGTGTGCAAGATTAACTACGATAATGATGAAGACGTAAAGTGAAACAAAGTGCCAGAAGACAAGTGTGATGGATCGTTGGGAGTTCAAGAGTTCGACGAAAGTCAGAAGATTCATTGGGAGTGCTGCCGGAACTGGCCGAGAACAAGTAGGGAGCTTGCCGAAGGGTTTTCGAAAGTTCGCCAGAAGGTTCGTCAGAAGTTCGTAAAGCTTGCCAAGAAAGATCGGAGTTTGCCAAAGAAGCTCGTTGGAACTCGCCAAGATCATCGTAAAGTCTAGGAGCTTGCCGGGAGTCCGCAGAATGGTTTCCGAGGTTTCATCAGAAGCTCGTCGGAAGAAGTCTTGACTTGTGGACTTTGTAATAGCTTAGGAAATGTCTTTAAAATTCGTAGTTAGCATATAATTTAGTTTAGGATTAGGTGTTAATCTTATAAACTAAGTAGGGGTCACATGGGCCTTGTTTCGAACTGGTTTGGGCCGAGTTTAAGGCCCAACCAATGAGCTGGAATGAGCCGGGCGGTGGCACCACCTAGGCTGGGCAATGGCACCGCCCAATGGCTGAGAGCCCAAGCGATGGCACTGCCGGGCTGGGGCGGTGGCACCGCCCAATGGCCGAGAGCCCGGGCGGTGGCACCGTCGGTGAGTGGCACGCCAATACACTATCGATGTTTGACACCGCTAGCATCAAGCGGTGCAAATTTGGGCTCCTAATTTGAATCCTTTTGAGGCCTATAAATACCCCTCTCATTCATGGTTGAAAGGGGGTCTAGAACTGAGAAAGAAAAAGGGAAAACTTTCCTGAAATAGTGTCAAAATCTTCCCTCTAAGCTTTAAGTGTGTTCTAGTCTAAGAGAGGTGTGAGAAGCCTTATAAGGGTTACCTCCTAAGCTCGTTAAAAGGAGAGGTACTGTAAAGGAGTTCATCCTTGCCCATTAGAAGGAGGATAGCTAGTGGAAAAGCCGGTGGCCTCAAGTGAAGAGGAATCGGGAGTGGACATAGGTCGTATGACCGAACCACTATAAATCGGTTTGCGTTTATATTCTTATAATTTACTTTACTACAAAGCATCTTCACTTTGATGCTCTACCTTCTCATCTCCTTCTTACCAATCAATTTACTTCTAAAGCATCTTTCATTATGGATTTAATCGAAGCATCATTTTCAATATACGAAGTTTTCAAAACTTGTTTTAAAATGCCGAAAGTTTATCTTTCTTTACCACTGCACTAATTCACTCTCCCCCCCCATCTTAGTGCCACTCGATCCCTAACAAGAAAAGCATAATATAATTTTTGAAAATAATTTTTTTTATTTTCTACTATCTAAATTAAACACTCATGAAAAACATCATGTAATTTCAAAATAAATCAAGGGAGTTTTGGTTAAGTTGCTTACTTCATTGACGAAGCCCGTCAAAGCCCAATTTACCATTTGCCTTTCGGAAGTTCTTGATTCGTCCTTGGGTGCCTTCCTCTTCTTTGGCTTCTTCCTCCATTCAAGTTCATTTTTTATTTTAGATTTTTATTTAATGAACTTATTAAAATTGATTAAAATTTCAATGTCCTCTTTATTGTCCTTATCACTTGAGTCATCACTCAAGTGGCATTTTATAGTCTAAAGTTTCAAATCTTTCTTGTTCTTTGGAAGGTGGTTCTCATGTTCATCAAATTCAAGAGTCATTTTATAGGTTATTAAAGACCCGATTAGTTCTTCAAGTGAATAAACGTTCAAATCTTTAGACTCTTGAATAGCTGTTATTTTTGGATCCCAACTCTTTGGAAGGGATCTTAAAATCTTGTTAGTGATTTCAAAATTTGAAAAATATTTACCAAGACTTTTCAAGCTATTGACAACATCTGTGAAATGGGTGTACATGTTGTTGATAGACTCGCTTGGTGTCATTCGGAAGAGCTCAAAATCATGCAATAAAAGGTTTACTTTCGAGTCCTTGACTCTACTAGTTCCCTCATGCATGATTTCAAGTGTCCGCCAAATATCAAAAGTCGTTTCACACGTAGAAATCTGATTAAACTTAGTTTTATCTAAGACACAAAATAAGGCATTCATAGCCTTTGCATTTAAAGAAAAGATTTTCTCTCTAAATCTGACCATTCATTCATCGGTTAAGAGGAAAGTTGAAAACTATTTTTAATAATATTCAATAAATCTAAATTCATAGAAATCAAGAAAACTCGCATTCGAGTTTTTCAATATATCTAGTCCGAACTATTAAACAACAAGGGACGAACAATCGAAAAACCCTCTTAAAAGCCGTGAAGAGCCATTTCTCATGGGTGTAAATCTGAAAGAGAAATATTGAGGCTCTGATATCAATTGTTGGGATCGAGAGCAGCACTAAGAGAGGGGGTGAATTAGTATAGCAGATAAAGATGACAAATTTCGACAATTAAAATAATGCTTTCAAAAACTTCGTACGATAAAACTGATTTTGTTTAAAGTATATCGAAAACGTGTTTAGCTTGAAAGCATTAAGAGAAGAAAGGTGGCAGTGAACTAGTAAAGGAAATAGGTTTGTAGAAGGATAAAAAGCAATAAGGTAAATGCAAACAATTTTTATAGTGGTTCGGTCATATAACCTTCGTCCACTCCCGATTCCTCTTCTCTTGAGGCCACCGGCTTTTCCACTAGCTATCCTCCTTCCAATGGGCGAAGACCAACTCCCTTACAACACTCTCCTTTTGACGGGCTTAGGAGGTAACCCTTACAAGCACTCACTCACTCCTCTCTTAAAGTTGAAAATGAATGAAAGCTAGAGGAGGGATTTTAGAAGGATTTTTATAGCGTTTTGTTCCTTTCAAGATCTCTGTGCTTGTGTGTTCTAACTAGGGATGGGGGGAGTTTTTATAGGCTCCAATTTGATTCAAACTTGGAGCTAAAAAACTTTTTATCTCAGTTTTTTGGGGTACTAGTGGTACCACCGCCTATCACTAGAGGTAGCACTGCTAGTCTGACTCTAACACTGGGCGATACCACCACTCAATTTGACGGTACCACCACGTAACACACTAACATGGTCAGTGTAATGGGCGGTACCACCACCTAGCTAGCAGTGCCACCGCCCAAGCACTCTGCCCCAGGGTGGTACCACTGCCTAGTCTAGGCGATCCCACCACCCCAGACTACCTGGGAAGTTGGACCTAGGTGGTGCCACCGCCCCAGTCTAGTGGTGCCACCGCTAGATAGTGTCTAGCACTCCTAGTTTGGTCTTAAACTTGGTCCAAACCAATCCAATATAGGGCTTAGTTGACCCCTAACAGGGTTAAAGGATTAACACCTAACCCTAACCCTAATTATGTGCTAACTATGAAATTAAAGATATTCCTAAGCTATTACAAAGTTCACAAGTCAAGGATTATTTCTCTAGTGAGCTTTCGACGAACTTTTGTCGGTCTTCCAATGAACCCTCGGATACCATTTTGCAAACTCCCGGCAAGCTCCTCGACTTCACGATGATCTTGGCAAGTTTCGATGAGCTTCTTTGGCAAGCTACGATCTTTCTCGGTGAACTCCGATGAATCTTCAGACTTCCATCAAAATCTCGAACTCCCAATGATCCATCGCATTTGACTTCGGCACTTTGTTTCGCTTTATGTCTTTATCGTTATCGTAGTTAATCCTGCACATAAGCCAAAACTCTACTTCGATCTAAATAGTTATTACAACGTGAATTGATATTTTGTTGTCTAGCACGTCATTGGTTGGTGCTTCGTCCACTTCTTTGGCACATCATCCTCTCTTGTGGCCTATTACCCAATCGGCGGTTGACCTCTGCAACCTCGATATCCTTGGTGGAACACCACTCTTCTTGGCTCGATGCTCGACATCCGAAGCCTTTTACCGATTGTCAACCAGACCTCCGGCTCGACATCCAATATCTTGACGTGATTTCTTCTGGCGCATCGTCAATTCCTCCTACGTCAACTGTCTAATTCTGATCGAGTAGACCTACGTCACTCAAAATGCAGTTAGATAATAAAACATAATCAATTAGTTTCATCATCAAAATCTGAGACCTAACAGTTAGTGCTTGTAAGAGTTACCTCCTAAGCTCGTTAAAAGGAGAGAGCACTGTAAAAGGGAGTCAGTCCTCGCCCATTGGAAGAAGGATAGCTAGTGGAAAGCTGGTGGCCTCAAGTGAAGAGGAATCGGGAGTGGACGTAGGTTGTATGACCGAACCACTATAAATCAGTTTGCATTTATCTTCTTACAATTTACTTTACTGCAAACCATCTTCACTTTGATGATCTACCTCCTCATCTTCTTCTTATGAATCACTTCAAGTTTAAAGCATCCTTCATTACAGATTTAATCGAAACAAAATATATTTCTTTTCATACAAAGTTTTAAAAAGTGTTTAAATCATCAAAATTTATCGATCTTAACCGTTGCACTAATTCACCCCCGCCCCCCTCTTAGTGCTGCTCTAGATCCTAATAATTAGTATTAGAGTCTTGTTATTTCTCTTTCGGATTTACACTCACGAGAAATGGTTCTTCACGGCTTTCAAGAGGGTTTTTCGATTATTCATCCTCCATTTTTTAATGGATTGGACTACACATATTGAAAAACTCAAATGAGAGTTTTCTTGATTTCTCTAGATTTAAACTTATGGAATGTCATTGAAAATAGCTTTCAACTTCCCTCTAAACCGACGAATGAATGGTTGGATTTTGAGAGAAAATCTTTTTTATTAAATGCAAAGGCTATGAATGCCTTATTTTTTACTCTAGATAAAACTGAGTTTAATCAGATTTCTACATGTGAAATAGCTTTCGATATTTGGTACACACTTAAAGTCACACATGAAGAACGAGTAGAGTCAAAGACTTAAAAGTTAACATTTTGATGCACAATTTTGAGCTTTTTTGAATGGAACCAAGCGAGACTATCGATGACATGTTCTCCTCTTTCTCGGATGTCATCAATACTCTAAGAGGATTTAGTTTTTTGGATTTTGAACTCATATATAAAATTTTAAGATCCCTTCCAAAAAGGTGAGATCCTAAAATAACCGCGATACAAGAATCAAAAAATTTAAATAATTTATCTATTAAAGAACATATCTACTCATTGATAACATATGAAATTAGTTTTTTGGAACTTGATGAACATATGAACCACCTTCCAAAGAACAGGAAGGTAATTGGACTTCGGACTATAGAATGTTACTTGAGTGATGACTCAAGTGATGAAGACAATAAAGAGGACATTGAACTTTTAATCAATTTTAATAAGTTCACTAAATAAAAATCAAAAATCAAAAATGAACTTGAACGGAAGAAGAGGCCAAAGAAGAGGAAGGCACCCACTTGGATCTCATGCCTACACCTAACAAGATAAAATCAATGAACATTTATCTTGATGATTTTATATTTTAAAACTATGCATGAGCAAATCTTATGTCTTGAACAAATGTATGTGTTAATGCTTGGCTTACATATAAAAAAAAATTTTGAGGATGTTTTATGGTATCATGCTTGATGATGCATGAGGATTTGAAATAATAACTTGAATCTTACATTTTGAAACCATGTGTTTGTCTTGATGATCCTCATATGATGCTTGACTCCTTCATAAAACTTTTTGAACATGCTCAACTTAAAATGAAACATGTAATAAAAAAATGGAAAGAATATAATCATGATGAATCCATGAATCTTGATGATTTTGTATTGCTTTCGGATGGTGCCTGATTTTGAACATTCCTATGTGTAATCAAATTACATGAAATGAAAATGCATTTTCTACTCTAATGAGATTAGTGAACTCATTTTATGAATTTTGTAAATCTCATAATAACTAATGTTTTGAAAATAAATGTGTATCATACTTTTGGGTCTTAATTGTTTTAGATGATGCATGTCTTCATGAAATCAATTGCAAAACTAAAAGACCTAACCCACATTGCTATCAATAATTTTTTGAATGAAAGAAACATGGGTTTGATAATGATTTCGAATTTATATGATGCTTGGCTTTTGTGTGAAAATGTGAACATGCATATAGAAGATCAATCAACTTAAAGTGAAACACATAAAAATGGAAAAATACACTATCATGATGTTCATGTTTAATATGTTTTGATGACAACTTGTATTTCAAATTTATACGATAATGGTTTCCATATAGAAATTTGAACATAATTGAATGAAATAAAACACATAAAAAGGAGAATATATTATCATGATAAATTGAAGATGACGTATAATTGACATGTTATATTGGCTTAATGATCTTTATGACAAAGTTTGTTTTTCGATTTTGAATGTGATACTTGTTTTGATTTGGTATATAAAGACCAAAAGCATGCTTATATGAAATTAATCATAAAAGGGAAATGCATGATTCTTGGAATTTGTTTATCTCTAAAGTTTTTGATTTCTCGATAAAGGATAAATAATGAATCTATTCATGATATTTTGAGAATCTCATGAAATTCTTAAATGTGATTTTGATGATGATTTCGGATTTGACAATTGCTTGATTCGTATTTATGACTTAAGATATATTTTAAATATGAATCATGCTTCAATCATGTTCTATCTCCCTTAATTCATTTTGTTTTCCTATATTTTCTTTTTATTTACTAAAGAGGAGAACCTTCTAAATGAACCATGAAATTGATGATTTGATAATAAGTGTTTATCAGAACTCTATTTATCATTTTTGCAATCTCTAAAAAGTTGATAATAACTTCATTCACGTTATGAATCTCGAAAATGATTTTTATTTGATTATGGGATTCGAGTTGTCTAAATTGATTTGAATGAGCTTAATCTATATCGTGATCTTGATAACTCGAGTCTTTCAAGATCTCTTACTTCATACTATGATTCTCCAATGTTATTGAAGAGAAATCCAAATGAATTATAAGTTATTTTCTCTTGACTTGTTGATACTCAACTTGAGAAAATGTGTTTTGAATATTGAAACATTGCATGCATAATTTGATTTTTCTCCTATGTTTCAATACTTATTTCTACACATGACTCGATGATTGAAATATTAATGCAAATGTTTGATATATCACTTGTCATGGTTTGAATATTGAGGTAAAAGAAATTTTGCTCTTCTTGATATCCTTTATGATGAATTTGAGTAAGACTTGTTAATGATTCTTGACTCTTCTCTTAATCTCTTGGAATCATGACTTTTTGAGATATTTGTAATGCTTGAATCAAGCTCTAAAAGATTTCATTTTGCAATAAAGAAATTTTATTGAAATCATGTTCTTGACAATTATAACCTAAAGTTCCTTATAAATCAAGATCGTTTACTATACTCTTGTTTATCAAAAGAAAATTCTTCAAATGAAAGGTAACTTGTCTTTTGATTTCTTGGAATTCAATACTTGAATTTTTATGAATTCGTGATCTTGATATCTTGATACTTGAATTTCTTTGTTATGAAATGTCATCTTGATATCTTGATACTTGAATCTTCAAATGAGATCTTGATGAGAATTCCATGCATAAATCATGTTCTCATATGATTCTTTTACAAATGAGATGATATAATGAATCATGACTTGATATTTGATATTGATATATTTTTATCATAATTATTTTATATTGATTGTCATGAATTGAAGATTGATGCAAATTTAAATGATATGAAAAGTTGTTAAAGGAAGAAAACAATCCAAGTCTTGATATCTCAATATTTGATACTTGAAATATTTTAAAATGTGATCTTGATGAGAATGTTTCATACTGCTCTTTTTACCTCATGAATCTTATTCTTGATCATATTAGAAAGAATTTTAATGAACCATGAATCATATCTTTGGCATTCACGAATTGATATCTTTCATGAATTATTTGCATATGGGTTTGAACTTTTAAATTGTGATGAATCAAGAGTTTTTCTCCTATATGACTGTTTCATGAAAGGAGAACTTTCTAAATGCATCATGAATTTTTCTAAATCACAATTAAAATTTCTTATGATTCATAGTGAATTTAGAAATATCATGCATCTCTTCTTTGTCTTCCTAAGATCTTTTACTATTTACAAAAAAGAGACATATTGAAATGAATCATGAATTGATTTCTCATTGATATTGATTCTTTAAATTGGTTGTCATGATTTGAAATTTGATGAAAATTTTTATTGATGCAAATTGATAAATGATATGAAAAGAGGATGTAAAGAAAATCTTTGTATTCCTTCCTCTCTTCTTTTCGACAATGACAAACGAGGAGAAAGAATTTTGCTAGAGGAAGCAAAAACTACTTGCAAGCGTATCGCAAAAATTACCAACTAGCTAGCTTGCACTTCTCAAAAGAGAAGAAAGTTCACGCTATCATGAACATTGTGAACAATTGCAATCTTGCAATCTAATGTGAAGCAAAAATCTTACAATCTCAAGAGGAGAAAAATTGCTATTTCAAAAGAAGCAAAAATGCAAACTTAGAAAAGTGGCAATCCTACACTTGCTATGCTTATTGCTACACTTGTTGTATGATGTGTGTTAAATATCTATCTTGATAGCTAGTATGATTATAAAACTTACATATCCTTAATACTAGCTATAATGCAACTTCTCCTTTTTGTTGATGACAAAGGGGGGAAGTAGATTGATGAACTCATGTAATGTAATTGAATATTTTATATATTTGTATGATGTTTTTGTTGATATAATTTTGATACATGTTGCTTGGATTTGGGATAATCCAAGTGTTCTATCAATATGGCATATTGATAGGGGGAGTTGGGTTAAACTCTGAGAAGTTAAGGTTAACTCCATTAGTCATCAATTAGTTGTCATCATCAAAAAGGGAGAAACTGTTGAGTCTCGAATTTTGATGATGAAACTAATTGATTATGTTTAGTTGTTTAACTACATTTTGAGTGATGCAGGTCTACTCGATCAGGATTAGATAGTTGACACAGGATGAATCAGCGTTGCGCCAGAGGAAATCACGTCAGTATATTAGACGTCGTGCCAGAGGTTCGGTCAGTAATGTTGAATCTTAGATTTTGATGATGAAACTAATTGATTGTGTTTAGTTGTCTAATTACATTTTGAGTAACGTAGGTCTATTATCGATCAAGATTAGATAGTTGACACAGGATGAATCAGCATTATACCAGAGGAAATCACGTTAGGATATTGGATGTCATGCCAGAGGTCTGGTCGATAATTGGTAGAAAGCTTCGGACATCAGGCATCGGGCCAAGAATAGTGATGTTGCACCAAGGAGATCGTGGTTGCGGTGGTCAATTATCGATTGGGCAACAGGACACAAGAGAGGATAGTGTGCCGAAGAATTGGATGAAGCATTGACAAATGATGTGCCGAGCAACAGAAGGTTGATTTGTGTAACTGACTAGATCGAAGTAGAATTAAGATCTTATGTGTGTAGGATTAACTATGAAAATGATGAAGACATAAAGTGAAACAAAGTGTCAGAGTCAAGTATAATGGAATCATTGGGAGTTCGACGGAAGTCCGAAGATTCGTCGGGAGTGTTGCCGAAACTGGCCGAGAATGAGTATGGAGCTTGTTGAAGGGTTTTCAGAAATTCGTCGAAAATATTCATCGGAAGTTCGCGGAGCTCGCCGAGAAAGATCGAAGCTTGCCAAAGAAGCTTGTCGAAACTCGCTAAGATTAGTCGTGAAGTCCAGGAGCTTGTTGGGAATTCGTAGAATGGTGTCTAAGGGTTTGTCGGAAGACCACCGGAAGTTCACCAGAAGCTCATCAGAGAAAAGACTTGGCATGACGCACTTTGTATTAGCTTAGGAAATATTTTTAATTTCATAGTTAGCATGTAATTAGGGCTAAATTAGGGAGGTAATCCCTTTAACCCTATTAGGTGCCAATTGGCCCATACCTAGATAGGTTTAAGCCAAATAAAAGGCCCAAATAGGGTTGCTGAATCTTGTCTGATGGTGGCACCGCCAGACTAGGGTGATGGTACCGCTTGGGTTCAGTCTCCCAAGTGGTTTGGGTGGTGGTATTGCCCTTGGGCAGAGTGCCTGGGCGGTGGCACCACTGGTTGGGCGGTGGTACCACATAGTACGTTGATCATGTCAGTGTATCAGGCGGTAGTACCGCCAAACTGGGTGGTGGTATCGCCCAATGTCAGAGTCAGACTAGCGATGGTACCACCAGTAACAGGTGGTGGTACCGCTAGCACCCTAAAAAATCAGGATGGAAAGTTTTTTGGCTCCAAGTTTGAATCCAATTGCTTATAAAAACCCCTCCCATCCCTAGTTAGAACACACAAGCACATACACTTTGAAAGCAGAAAAACTCTATTCAAATCTCTCTAGAAATCCCTCCTTTAGTTTTCTCTTGTATTCAATTCAAAAGAAAGGAGAGAGTGCTTGTAAGGGTTACCTCCTAAGTCCGTCAAAAGGAGAGAGTGCTGTAAGGGAACTTGTCCTCGCCCATTGGAAGGAGGATAGCTAATGAAAAGTTGATGGCCTCAAGTGAAGAGGAATCGGTAGTGGACGTAGGTCGTATGACTGAACCACTATAAATTGATTTGCATTTATATCTTTGCAATTTACTTAACTACAAACCATCTTTACTTTGATGCTCTACTTCCTCTACTTCTCATTCTTACAATCGGCTACAAGTTTAAAGCATCCTTCCATTCCAGATTTAATCAAAATGAAATATCTTTCTTTTCGTACCAAGTTTTTAAAAGATTTTAAATCATCAAAATTTATCATTCTTTACCATTGCACTAATTCACCCCCCCTCTTAGTGCCACTCTAGATCACAATAATTGGTATTAGAGCCATGTTATTTCTCTTTCGAATTCACACCCGTAAGAAATGGCTCTTCACAGCTTTCAAGAGGGTTTTTCAATTGTTCGTCCTCCGTTGTTTAACAGTTCGGACTACACATATTAGAAAACTCGAATAAGAGTTTTCTTGATTTCTTTGGATTTAAATTTGTGGAACGTAATTGAAAATGGCTTTCAACTTCCCTCTAAACCGACGAACGAATGGTCGGATTTAGAGAGAAAATCTTTTTCTTTAAATGCAAAGGCTATGAATGCCTTATATTGTTCTTTAGATAAAACTGAGTTTAATCCGATTTCTACGTGTGAAACGACTTTTGATATTTGGCACACACTTGAAGTCACACACGAAGGAACGAGTAGAGTCAAAACTCGAAAGTTAACATTTTGATGCATGATTTTAAGTTTTTTCGAATGGAACCAAGCGAGACTATCGATGACATGTTCTCCTATTTCTCGGATGTCATTAATAGTCTAGAGCACTTGGTAAATGTTCCTCGAATTTTGAACTCATTAACAAGATTTTAAGAACCCTTCCAAAAAGGTGGGATCCTAAAGTAACGGTAATACAAGAAACTAAAAATCTAAATAAAATTTTATTGGAATAACTAATCGGGTCATTAATGACCTATGAAATGAGTTTCTTTGAAACCAATAAACACATGAACCACCTTCCAAAGAATAGGAAGGATTTGGAATTCTAGACTATAAAATGTCACTTGAGTGATGACTCAAGTGATAAGGACAATGAAGAGGACATTAAACTTTTAATCAATTTTAATAAGTTCATTAAACAAAAATCTAAAATCAAAAATGAACTTGAACGGAGGAAGAGGAAGAGGCCAAAGAAGAGGAAGGCACCCAAGGGCGAATCAAGTAAAGAAGATGCAAATTGGGCTTTAACAGATTTCATCAATAAGGTAAGTAACTCACCCATTATGCTTTAACTTATTTTGAAATTACATGATATTTTTCATGAGTGTTTAATTTAGATAGTAGCAAATAAAAATTTATTTTCAAAAATTATTTCATGCTTTTCTTTCTAGTATTTTTGAAAACTAAAAATTATGAATGATGATTGCTTAATTTATGATGATGCATAAATTCTATGTATGCTTTCCGTATCGGATTTCGGTCTTAAACTTAATGCATATCTATATATGTTATTCTTGAAATTGTCTTAATGATAATTGGATCTCATTCTTGTACACCTAACAAGATAAAATCAATGAACATCTAACTTGATGACTTTACATTTTAAAACTATGCATGATGAGCAAATCTTATGTGTTAATGCTTGGCTTTCATATAAAAATTTTGATGATGCATTATGAAATCATGTTTAATGATTGTATCATGCTTGATGACTTGAAATCTCATATTTTGAAATAATGTGTATGATGAATCCATGAATCTTAATGGTTTTGATGATGCTTACAGTTTTAAATATGATGCATGACATTTTCATATGAAAAATTTGAACATTCCTATGAAAGATCACAACTTAAATTGAAACACATAAAAATGAGAAAATGCACTATCATGATGATTTATGTGATGCATTTGATCTTAAAGGGTTTGATGACAATACTCATGTTTTGGAGTTAAACTTGATACTCATCTTTTAAAACATGGGCACACTTATATGAAACAAACAACTTAAAATAAAACACATTATGTATAATGAGTGACTCTCACATTTTGAACTAATGTGTATTTGGTCTTATTCTTTTTTATGATGAATTTTTATATGACGTGCTATATCTTTCGACTTTAAAAATCTTGATGATGGTTTTTGCCTTTACATCTTGAACTTTCATGCTTATCTCTATTTGACATTAAAAGACAAAGGCATGCTCATATGAAATGAATCATAAAATGGAAATGCATATTTCTTGAAATCTTTCTCTCTAGAGTTTTCGATTTTTCCATAAAAGACAAGTGATAAATTCATTTATGATATTTTGTGAATCACTTGAATTATGAATGAGATTTTGATGATGTGTTAAAAGAAAATGCTTTTCGCATCTTATCGAGATTAATGATTTCATGATATCTTATGAATCTTGTAAATTATGAAAGTGATTTTGATGATTTATTTATGAGTTCAGAGTTGATGAATTGAACTAGAAAAAGTCTTATCTATATCGTGATCTTGATAACTTGAGTTTTTCAAGATCTCTTACTCCATACTCTTTTATGATTCTCCTATTTTATTGAAAAAAATGCAAATGAATCATAAATTGTTTTCTCTTAACTTTTCGATACTCAACTTGAGAAAATGTGCTTTGATGATTGAAACATTGCATATATAATTTGATTTTTTCTCCTTCGTTTCAATACTTATTTCTACACATGACTTGATAATTGAAATATTAATGCAAACATTTGATATATCACTTGTCATGATTTGAATATCGAAGTAAAAGAAATTTTATTCATCTTGATATCATGATACTTGAATTTCTTTGTTATGAAATGTCATCTTGATATCTTGATACTTGAATCTCTAAATGAGATCTTGATGAGAATTTCTATGCATGAATCAAGTTGCTCTTGTGCTATCTATTTTCAAATGAATCATGAGCCTTGATATCATAATCTTTCGTGATATTCTCACCAATGCCCCGAAAACCTAAGGGTTCCTCTGCAAGGTTCATCCACAAAGGGTGAGTCAGGGCCTAAGATCAGGCTGAAAGGCGTAGTCGATGGACAACAGGTGAATATTCCTGTACTACCCCTTGTTGGTCCCGAGGGATGGAGGAGGCTAGGTTAGCCGAAGGATGGTTATCGGTTCAAGGATGCAAGGTGACCGTGCTTTTTTAGGGTAAGAAGGGGTAGAAATGATAAGATTTTTTTGCCTTGTATGACTCATATGATGATTGAAAATTAATTTGCTTTATGATGAATCATTGAATCATGATCTTGATACTTCCTAAAAGGAAGATTTATCTTTCATGATATGAATTCTTTGCATCTATGGTTTGAATGCATCATGTGATGATTGAAAGATTATTGTAAACTCTTATTGATGCAAATTTATAATTGATGTAAAAGTCTATATCATTAGATCCTCCACTTCATTTTAACAATAACTAAGGGGGAGTTAGATTGCTAGTGTGTGCATCACATGAAAAGAAGTTGCTAGCTTATGTATCACAAAAAAGAGTGCTAGCTTGAACATTGAGAAGCAAAAAGTTGCTATCTCAAGAGTGGCAAAAATCTTGCTCAACTTCACTTTTTCAATAAAACTGCTAGCATTTTTATACAAATTATTGAATCTTATACAAAATTATTTGATTGAAATATTATTCCCTCCCTTCTTTTTGACAAAAACAAAGGGGGAGCTAGCTTGCTAGCAAAGGAAAGCTAGTTACACTTCTCAAAAGAAAAGGAAGCAAAGAAAGTGTAACTTGTACATCTCAAGAAGTGAATGAAAAATTACTATCTTACCTATCTTTATAAAGAAAAAAACAAACTTGCACATCTTTGAAAACTATTAGCATGCATATTCAAAGTGATGTATATTGCAAATCTTTAGCTTGAAAATTAAACTCAAAAAACTTGCTATGTTGTAAATCTAGCTTATATGTTGACTTGCATATCTTTTAAAATAGCTATGATGCAACTTCTCCTTTTTGTTGATGACATAAGGGGAGAAGTAGATTGATGACTTCATGCAATGTAATGTTGATTGAATATTTTATATATTTGTATGATATTTTTGTTGACATGATTTTGATACATATTGCTTGGATTTAGGATAATCCAAATGTTCTATCAATATGACATATTGATAGGGGGAGTTTCGTTAAACTCTAGGAGTTAAAGTTAACTCCGCCATCAATTAGTTGTTATAATCAAAAAGGGGGAGATTATTGAATCTCAGATTTTGATGATGAAACTAATTGATTGTGTGTAGTTATCTAATTGTGTTTTGAGTAATGCATGTCTACTATCAATCAGGATTAGATAGTTGACACAGGATGAATCAGCATTGTGCTAGAGGAAATCATGTCAAGATATTGGATGTTGTGCTAGAGGTCCGGTCGATAATCGGTAGAAGGCTTCGGATATCGGGCATCAGGCTAAGAAGAGTGGTGTTGCGCTAAGGAGATCGGGGTTGCGGTGGCCAACCGTTGATTAGGCAATAGGACGCAAGAGAGGATGGTGCGCCGAAGAATTAGATGAAGTGCCAACCAATGACTTGCTTGGCAATAGGAGGCTGATTTGTTTAACTGACTAGATCGAAGTACAGTTAAGGTCTTATGTGTGCAGGATTAACTATGATAACGATGAAGACATAAAGTGAAACAAAGTGCTGAAGTCAAGTACGATAGAATTGTTGGGAGTTCGAGAGTTCGAGGAAGTCCGAAGATTCGTCGGGAGTGCTGCCGGAACTGGCCGAGAATGAGTAGGGAGCTTGTCGAAGGATTTTCGGAAGTTTGTCGGAAAGATTCATTAGAAGTTCGCAGAGCTCGCCGAGAAAGATCGAAGCTTGCCAAAGAAGCTTGTTGGAACTCGCCAAGATTAGTCGTGAAGTCCAAGAGCTTGCCGGGAGTTTACAGAATGGTGTCCAAGGGTTTATCGGAAGACCACTAGAAGTTCACCGGAAGCTCACTGGAGAAAAGACTTGGTGTGATAGACTTTGTATTAGCTTAGGAAATATCTTTAATTTTGTAGTTAGCATGTAATTAGGGCTAAATTAGGGAGGTAATCCCTTTAACCCTGTTAGGGGCCAATTGGTTCCGTACCCGAACAGGTTTGGGCCAGATGAAAGGCCCAAATAGGGTTGCTGAACCTTGTTTGGCAATGACACCGCCAGACTGGGGTGGTAGTACCGCTTGGGTTTTGTCTCCCAGGTGGTCTGGGCAGTGGTACCGCCCTAGGGCAGAGTGCTTGGGCGGTGGCACCGCTTGCTAGGTGGTGGCACTACCCAGTACACTGACCGTGTCAGTGTGTCAAGCAGTAGTACTGCCAGATTGGGTGGTGGTAACGCCCAGTGTCAAAGTCAGACTAGCGGTGGTACCGCTAGTGACAAGCGGTGGTACCGCTAGTACCCTAGAAAACTAGGATGGGAAGTTTTTTGGCTCCAAGTTTGAATCAAATTGGAGACTATAAAAACCCCTCCCCTCCCTAGTTAGAACACACAAGCACATACACTTTGAAAGTAGAAAAACTCTATTCAAATCTCTCTAAAAATCCCTCCTTTAGTTTTCTCTTATATTCGATTCAAATGAAAAGAGAGAGCTTGTAAGGGTTACCTCCTAAGCCTATCAAAAGGAGAGAGCACTGTAAGGGAACTTGTTCTCATCCGTTGGAAGGAGGATAGCTAGTGAAAAGCCAGTAGCCTCAAGTGAAGAGGAATCGGGAGTGGCCGTAGGTCGTATGACCGAACCACTATAAATTGGTTTGCGTTTATATCTTTGTAATTTACTTTACTGTAAACCATCTTTACTTTGATGCTCTACTTCCTCTACTTCTCATTCTTACAATCGGCTTTAAGTTTAAAGCATCCTTCCATTCCAGATTTAATCGAAATGAAATATCTTTCTTTTCGTACCAAGTTCCGAAAGTGTTTAAATCATCGAAATGTATCATTCTTTACCGCTGCACTAATTCACCCCCCCCTTAGTGCCACTCTAGATCCCAACAGATAATCGACAGAAGGCTTCGGACAACGGACATCTGGCCAAGAAGTGTAGTGTTGTGCTAAGGAGATCGAGGTTGCAGAGGTCAACCATCGATTAGGCAATAGGCCACAAGAGAGGACGGTGTGCCAAAAAACTGGACGAAGCGTCGACCAATGATGTACAGGGCAACAGGAGGTTGATTCATATAACTGACTAGATCGAAGTAGAGTTAAGATTTATATGTGTAGGATTAACTATGATAATGATAAAGACATAAAGCAAAATAAAGTGCTGGAGTCAAGTGCGATGGAATTGCTGGGAGTTTGAGAGTTTGATGGAAGTCCGATGATTCGTCGGGAGTGCTACCGGAACTAGCTGAGAATGAGTAGAGAGCTTGCCAAAGGGTTTTTGGAAGTTCACCGAAATAATTCGTTGGAAGTTCGCGAAGCTCATTAAGAAAGATCGGAGCTTACTGAAAAAGCTCATCAGAACTCTTCAAGATCACCGTGAAGTCCAGGAGCTTGCTGGGAGTCCATAGAATGGTGTTTGAGGGTTCATCAAAAGTTTGTTGGAAGTTCACTAAAAGCTTGTCAGAGCAAGTCTTGACTTTTCAAACTTTGTATTAGCTTAGGAAATATCTTTAATTTTATAGTTAGCATGTAATTAGGGTTAAGATTAAGTGTTAATCTTATAACCCTAGTAGGGGCCAATTGGGCCCTATAATGGACTAGTTTGGGCAGAGTTTAAGGCCCAACCAGGAGTGTTGGATCTGTCTGGCGATGGCACTGCTAGACTAGGGCGGTGGACCACCTAGGTCCAACTCCTTAGGTTGTAATAGGTGGTGGTACCACCCAGTAATAGAGTACCTGGACGGTGGTACTGCCTAGTACATTGACCATGTCAGTGTGTCATGTGGTGGTACCACCATACTAGCGGTAGTACCGCTAGTGTCAGGGTCAAACTAGTGGTGGTACCGCTAGTGACAAGTGGTGGTACCGCTAGAACCCGTTAGACTCAAGATGGGATAGTTTTTGGCTCTAAGTTTGAATCCAATTGGAGCCTATAAAAACCCCTCCCATCCTTAGGTTGAAGATATAAGCACACTAAACCAAAAAGAAGGAAAACTTTGTTAAAATCCTTTTCTCTCCTCTAGTCTTCACTTGTATTCAAGAGAGGAGTGTGTTAGTATTTATAAGGGTTACCTCCTAAGCCCGTCAAAAGGAGAGATCATTGTAAAAGGGAGTTAGTCCTCATCCGTTGGAAGGAGGATAGCTAGCGGAAAGCTAGTGGCCTTAAGTGAAGAGGAATCGAGAGTGAACATAAGTCATATGACCAAACCACTATAAATCAATTTGTGTTTATATTCTTGTAATTTACTTTACTGTAAACCATCTTCACTTTGCTGCCCTACCTCCTCATCTTCTTCTTACGAATCACTTTAAGTTAGCATCCTTCATTACGGATTTAATTAAAATGAAATATCTTTCTTTTCATACAAAGTTTCTAAAAGTGTTTATCGTTCTTAACCGCTGCACTAATTCACCCCCTCCCCCTCTTAGTGTCGCTCTAGATCCTAACAAACCTTACGAAGGCAATTGAGTATCAATAGAAGATCATCCACTCTCGGTATCATAAGAGAAATATCTCATGTGTTCATGCTTAAGCAAATCCCTAGCTAGAGTCATTCGGATTGAGGAAGAAAGAGTTCTCCGGGAGAATTCGATTAGAGCGAGACTCGATTGAAAATCATATGGGCCTAATAGCATCATCCTCGATATATGGTCTCTAGGATATTAGATGGTAACTAAAGGCAGATAGGTCCAAAGGATTAGATTCCCCTATATTGCTTAGGGACTATGGTGTAGTGGCCTAGTATGTCCACAGTCGATGAGTCGAGTGAATTATTATGGAGATAATAATTCACTAAGTCAGAAGGAGTTCTGACAGGTATGACTCATGGCCAGCTCGATATTGGGCCTAGAGGGTCACACACATATGGTAGGTATTACGACAAGTAAAGGTTCGGATGTGAGATATCTACTAGAATCCCTATCTTATTGGATATCCAATAAGCCCTTGTATCATTAGATCCTATGGATGAGATCCCATAAGAGCTAGATTATTGGGTAGAGACCCATTAATCTAAGAGGTTTGGGTAATTGGATGGGGATCCCATACCCAATAGGGTAGGATCCATTAGGGTTTACAAGGGCCTCTATAAATAAGAGGGAACCAAAAGTCTATAGGCTATGGCTTCTTAGTAGCCACCTTCTATTCTCGTCTCCCTAGAGAGGAGCATCGTCGTAACTCCTACCGTGTGGATCATCGCTAGACAGGAGGACGTTTAACCTCTTTCATCCACCCCATGGACCTACAAAAATTTAGGGATATACAATCTCCCTGGGTACTATCTTTCCTACATTCGTAGTTTTCTGATTTGCGGATTTGATTTTACGCATCGATCTTCACACTACGGTGAAACCTTTTCATGAAAATCTAGGTGTTTTATTTTATGTTCTTCCATTACGCATATAATGTCGCCTCTAGATTTCCAACATGTAGTAATAATTTTAGTTATTTCAAATGGATGTTAAAAGTACTTTTCTTAATGGCTTTATTTCTGAAGAAGTTTATGTTGAACAACCATTCGAATTTGAGAATGTTCCTTTTCTTAATCATATGTTTAAGTTATCTAAGGCTCTCTATAGATTAAAACAATCCTCAGGGGCTTGGTATGAGAAACTTAGTTTATTTCTTATTAAGAATGATTTTTTGAAAGGCAAGGTCGATACCACATTGTTTATTAAATATTTTAAAAATAATTTTCTTATTATTCAAAATTATATTGATGATATTATTTTTGGTTCTACAAATGAGTTTTTATGTGTCTTTTGCTAAAAGTATGAGCCAAGAATTCGAAATGAGTTTAATGAGAGAATTAATATTTTTCTTAGGATTACAAATTGAGCAACTTAGTGATGGAACCTTTGTTAGTCAAAGTAAGTATACTTTAGATCTATTAAAATAATTTTATATGGATAGTGCTAAGGCCATTTACACACCAATAAGCACCCTTACAAAATTAGATATGGATATTGATAGAGAATGTTTTGATCAAAAAATTTATAGGGCTATGATTGGTAATTTACTATACCTCATAGTAACTAGACCTGATATTATGTTTATTGTTGGACTTTATACTAGATTTCAATCTAAGCTTAAGCAATCTCACTTTAAAGTTATTAAAATGATTTTTAGATACTTAAAAGGAACTCCTAATCTAGGATTATGGTATCCAAAATCTAAAATTTTTGAATTAATTGCTTATGCCAATGCTAACTTTTTTTATGTAGAATAGATAGAAAAAGCACTTCTAAAACATGTCAACTCTTAGGTCATGCATTTGTTTCTTAGTCTTCTAAGAAACAAAATTCTATTGCATTATCTACAGCCAAAGCTGAGTATATAGTAGCAAGTGCATGTTGTGCACAAGTTATTTGGATGAAAAATACTTTAGAAGATTGTGGACTTAACTTGAAAAGTATCCTTATAAAATGTGATAATACTAGTGATATATGTTTAACAAAGAATTCAATTCGACACACTAGAACTAAACATATTGATATTGGACCGTGTTAATAACCATGATATATCTTTAGAGTTTACTGATACAAAACATCAATTAGCAAATATTTTTATTAAACTATTGAATAAGGAACAATTTAATTCTATTAGAAGAGAATAAGGCATGTTAAATTTTTCAAATGCATGAATTCTTCATATATATTTTTTGGATCATTATCTTAATTTCTCGGTTTTCATGACTTATGTTTTTTTTAATCAAGATTATTTCCTATGATTCCTTCCTCTTGCTATTTACAAAAGAAGAGATTTAATTCATGTACTTTCAGTATTCCTTCCTATGATCTTTTTATCTGATGATCATTTCCCATGATTCCTTCCTCTTGTTATTTGCAAAAGAAAAGCTTTGATTCATGGATTTTTTGGTATTCACAACTTAATCTTTTATTTTTTATATGATGATTGGAACATTGATGTAAACTTTTATACCCTTCTCTTCTTTTGTTTTTGATGACAACAAAGGGGGAGAAAGATTATTGCTAGCTTACACATCTTAAAAGAGAAGCAAGAACTGCTAGCTTGTACATCTCAAGAAGCAAAAATTACTATTTTCTACGTCTTAAAAGAAGTAAATTGCTATTTTGCATTTCGTAAAAACTTGCTATCTTGTATATCTCAAGAGAGGCATAACTTGTTAGCTTGCACATCTCTAGAGAAGCAAAATTTTGTAAGCTTATATATTTCAATAACTTGCCTGATGCACTTTTCTCCTTTTTATTGATGACAAAGGGAGAGAAGTACTGATGATTTGAAGATTTAAAAATTTTAATATTTTTTATCATGTTTGATGCTTTTATATTTTGAAATTATGCATGATGATTTGAAAATAATTATTTGAATGAGTTGAAAATAATAATGAAGTAATGATGAATGAGTTGAAAATAATGATGAAGAAATGATGAATGTAAATGTTTTTGTATATGATTTTATATTTTAAAATTATGCATGATGATTTAAAAATAATGATTTGAATGAGTTGAAAATAATGATGAAGAAATGATGAATGTAAATATTTTTGTATCATGTTTGATGATTTTGAAATTATGCATGATGATTTGGAATGATGCATGCAATACTCATGATTTTACAATTGTTAGGATCCGAGTGGCACTAAGAGGAGGGGGGGGGGTGTGAATTAGTACATTAGTTAAAAATCATAATTTTGAAAGTGATTTCAGAAAGAGTTATCTATAGAGAAATTTTAATCCGACAAAAAAGATTTCAGCAAAGTGATTTGAGTAAATGCGATAGAAAATAGAGAGGCGGAGATCGAGAGATTACAGCTAAGTAAAGTTTGAAATGCAGCAAGTTATATCTCACACATCAAAAAAAGTACACAACGATATATAATGGTTCAGTCAAATGACCTATGTCCACATCCGAACCCTCCTTCGATGAGGTTCCCAACTTCCACTATCAATTCTTCTTAAAGGAAAAGGACCAAGCACCCCTCTTACAAACTTTTACAGGTAGTTCACACTCTTATAGAACTTTGACAAAGTAAAACTTGAGACATGAACACTCAATGTCATGACCTGGTCTGATGGGCTAATTAGCCTATCAACTTCGTTTTGACCTATCAACCACTGGCCAAAATGCTTAAGCTGAAGTTATTAATAGTACACTCATCATGCACATATAAGCCAATCTTAGTCTCACCCACTTCCGATGTGGGACTATTGAACTAACTAGGGGGTTACAATCTCCCCTACTTAAACAACTTGACATCCCTGTCAAGGCCCAGATTAGACCCTAGCATGGTGCATGTGAGGCATAGCCTAGTGGTGGCTCCACGTTATGATGAGTTCTCTAACTTCATCCACAAGTAGCCCTTTCCTACTCAAGCTTACCTCACCATGCCCGAATACTAAGTCGGCTCTGATACCAAATATCACGACCTAGTCTGATGGGCTAACTAGCCTATCAATTTCGTTTTGACCTATCAACCACTGGCCAAAATGCTTAAGCTGAAGTTATTAGTAGTATACTCATCAGGCCCATATAAGCCATTCTTAGTCCCACCCACTTCCGATGTGAGACTATTGGATTAACTAGGGGTGTTAGACTCAAGCTATCGAATGTAGTTTTACTATAGCTTTAACTCAGTTTTTTATCACTTCTCAATATGCTTAGCCAGTTAAGAAGTAAGGGGTATTTATAGACTCTATTGGCTTCAGGTTTAGAGCTAAAAAGAGTCACATCTTGAATTTTCGGGTATTGGTGGTACCATCGCTTGACACTAGCAATACCATTGTAAATTGACCCTGCTCTGTTAGTGTACTAGGCGGTATCATTACCTAGTCTGACGGTACTACTACTTGACAAGGTCCTCGGACTCTATGGAGGGGTAGTACCACCGCTAATAGATAATAACTATCAATGGTACCACCGTTGACCTCGGGTAGTACCACCGCTTAGGCCACCTAGGAACCTATTCCCGAGGTGGTGCCACTGCCCCAGTTTGATGGTGCCACCGCCAGACATAGTCCAACACTGCTGAATGAGCTCTGAATCCAGCCTAATTCAGTCCAATTAAGGTCCAGTTGGCCCCTACTATGGTTAATTAGGATTATCATCTAATCCTAACTCTGATTATATGCTAACTATAAAATTAAAAATGTATTCTAAACAAATTCTAATCCAGCAACGTCAAGTCTTCTTCAGGCAAGCTTCCGGTGAACTTATAGTGGACTTCTAATACACCCTCAAATATCTTCCGGTGGACACTCAACAACATTCCAAACTATAGCGAGTTTGATAAATCTTTTAGCAAGCTTCCAAACTTTCTCGGTGAGCTCTGCAAATCTCCGATGTTTTTTTCGGTGAACTTTCGAAACCTTCGGCAAGTTCCCGATTCATTCTCGGCCAGTTCTAGTAGCACTTCCGATGATACTTCGGACTTCTGACGGACTCTCGAACTCCCAACGTACTCGACTCTGACAATTTACTTTGTCTTCATTGCTATCATAGTTAATCTTGTACACTTATCTCAATAATATGGATTATATCAAATAACTTATCAATTGACTTCATCATCAAAATCCAAGATTCAATAATCTCTCCCTTTTTGATGATGACAATCAATTGATGATGGAGTTAACCTTAACTCCCCCTTTCTATATGCCATATTTTGAGAAAAGAAACACTTAAATTCAAACCCCTTGAATTTAAGTCGAAACTGATAAGTTACATCCGTTGAACTTATCGTTATGTTCAACAAGCATGATCTTTTATCCATAAATATGAAACTTTATATTTTTCATAATAAAAAATGATGTCAAGGTATGACACCCATTTTCTAGTTCAATGTTGAGTGATTTCACAAATGATACAAATTATAATTTTGAAAAGTAGCAAGGATCAAATGATATCAAAATAAATTCATAAATGCAAGGCATGATATCATTTTATGATACATCATTAAATGAAATGATAACTTATCATATCAATAAAAGATATCAAATTTAAATATGATATGATAATGATCTTTAAAAAAAAAACTACATTTTAAGCTTGTATGAGCCGTTTGCGATGCATGTGATACATTCTATTGTGATATGCTACATTGTGCTTCTAAAAATAGCAATTAATTTTTCAATACAAAGCATGGCAATTGCGATACAAAGCATGGCAATCAATTTTCAATACATTTGCGATTCATTGTGATACATCAAAGCTTCATCAAGTCATCAATTCAACTTGCCACATTTTCCTCAATACGATACATACAAGACATTTATCAAGTCATCAATATTCTTCTCCCCCTTTGTCATCAACAAAAAGGAAGTGGACCTTGATTATGATTGGAGTTTTGAAAAATGACAAAAAGAGATGGATAAACCCGAAAAGTGATTCATTCATTCTTATTTAAAATTCATATCTATGGAATCATAAGATAGATCATCGAGGCCAAAATTCATAAGAATTTCTAAAAGCGCATAAAAGATTCATACATGAAAAATTAAGAGCTAATTCTGCATAATAATTCTTGAAGCATAAAAGTGAATCATTCAAGTTATTAACAAGCTTACAAGAATTGTTTCTTCCAAATGAAATCAATAAGGTAGAAGAGAGATCATTTGAACATAAAATTCATAAAACTCATGATTAGAATTTTGAATATTCATTCAAGAAGGATCAAGATGAAAAGTTCAAAAGGCAATTTGATTGAAAATTATAGCCATAAAATCATAAAGTAGAAAGATAGATTATTGAAGCCAAGACATTCATCAAATATTTCATACTATAAAGGTTCAACTTGGTATTTCCGGTACAAATTAATGAAGTGGAGCATATCATCATTAAAAATTTCATAAATGATTTAATTGGCATTTTTGTAAGAAGGAATTTATGAAGGCTAAATTTACATTATCATTTATCAAGTTGAAAATAACCAATCAAACCATTAAAACTGAAGAGTTCATCAATTTCGTATGAATGAAGTCCAAAGAGAGTATTCAACTTGAAAGCTTCTTCAAAGTTCATGATATTAATATATGTAAAGATGCATGTGTCAAGAAGAAAAAAATCATCAAACTTCAAATGATACATAAGAGTGGATAAAATAAATAAAGAGAACCATTTATTCATCCCAATAGAGGTAGAGAGAGTATAAAATCGATAGAATCAATTTTACCAAGTCATTAAAAGGGCATGATATTACTTAAAACTTCATCAATCAAAGAATCATGTAATCAAAGAAAGAGACGTATCAATTACACGATCGAAGGAAGATAAAACTAAGAGCTCTGTTCAAAATATGATATTGTAAAGATGTCATCCAAAATTTGAAAAGATAATATCAAGATGAGTTCATGAAAATGAAAGTTAAAAAATTTTGGAAAAGAAATATACAACAACCTCATGTATTTGGACAATTTAGCATGCCTAATTCTCTTCAAATTATTCTTCATTTGAAGGTTTTGTGAAGATGTCTATTAATTGATGTTTTGTATCAATAAATTCTAGAATAACATCATTATTATTAACATGATCTCGTATAAAGTGATGCCTAATGTCAATATACATAGTTCTAGAGTGTTAAATAAGATTTTTGGTTAAATAAATAGCACTTGTATTATCACATTTTATGAAAATATTCTTTAATTGAATTTTATAGTTTTCAAAAGTATTTTTTATCCAAACAACTTATGCACAACATGCATTTGTGGCTATATATTTGGCTTTGGCCGTAGATAGTACAATCGAGTTTTGTTTCATGGAAGTTCAAGAGACAAGTGTATATCCTAAAAATTGACATGTTTCAGATGTGCTTTTTCTATCTATTCTACATCCACCAAAATCATCATCCGCATAGGCTTTTAAATCAAAGTCATCGGATTTTGGATACTATATTCCTATATTAGGAGTTTCTTTAAGATATCTAAAGATTCTTTCAATGGCTTTAAGGTGAGATAACTTAGGATTAGCTTGAAATCTTGCACAATGTCCTACACTAAATATGATATCCGGTCTAGTTGTGGTGAGGTAAAGTAAACTACCTATCATTCCCCTATATGTTTTTTGATCAAAATTTTCTCCACTTTCATCAATGTTAACTTAGTGGAAGTACTCATAGGAGTGTTTATGGCTTTTGAACCATCCATGTTAAATCATTTTAACAATTCTAATGTATATTTAGATTGATTAAGAAATATACCATCACTAAGTTATTTAATTTGCAATCCTAAAAAGAAGGTTAGTTCACCCATTAGGCTCATTTCAAATTCATGACTCATATACCTAGCAAATGATTCAGTGATTCATTAGTAAAACCAAAGAAAATGTCATCAACATAAATTTGAACAATAAGAAAATTATTTTCAAAATGTTTAACAAACAATGTAGTATCGACCTTGCCTTTAGTAAAATTATTTGAAATTAGAAGTAAGCTAAGTCTCTCATACCAAGCCCTTGGAGCTTGTTTTAACCTATAAAGAGCCTTAGTCAATTTAAACACATAATTAGGAAAAAGAAAGCTTTTAAAACCGGATGGTTGTTCAAGAAACACTTCTTCAGAAATAAAGCCATTTAAGAAAGCACTTTTGACATCTATTTGAAACAACTTAAAATTATTACTACTAGCATAGGCAAGGAGCATCGTAATGGCTTCTAATCTTGCCATAGGAGCGAATGTCTTTTTGTAATCGATATCTTCTTTTTGGTTGAAACCCTTGGCCACTAATCTAGCCTTGTTTCTAATCACGATATTGAATTCATCTTGCTTGTTTCTAAAAACCTATTTAGTACCTATAACTAAATGGTCACTAGGTCTAGGAACAAACTTCCACATCTCATTCCTCTCAAATTAGTTCAATTCCTCTTACATTGTGATAACCCAAAATTCATCTTTTAAGGCTTTGTCAATGCACTTAGGTTCAATTTGAGAAAGAAAAGTGGCATTGGCACAAAAGAAGAATGAGTTTAAACTCCTTTTGATGTATCTCCTATAATTAGCTCCTTTGGATAGACATCTACATACTTCCATTCATTAGGTAAGGAAATTTGGGAAGAAGATGCATCCAAGTTACTATTTTAAGGAGAGATTTCATTCAAATTTAAACCATCAAAATCAAGATCATCATCAAAATTATTTTTCTTAAATTCAAAAAATTCATTGAAAATAGCATATATAGACTCTTCTATAACTAAGGTTCTTTTGTTAAAAATATGAAAAGCTTTAGAAATAGAAGAGTAACCAAGATAGATGCCTTCATCGGATTTTGCATCGAACTTTCCTAAGACATCATTTTTATTCAGGATAAAGCATTTACAACCGAAAACTTTAAAGTAAGAAACATTTGGTTTTTTGTTATTCCACAATTCATAAGGAGTTTTGGATAGAGATGGTCTTATTAGAACCTTATTCATAACATAGCAAGCCGTATTAATGGCTTCAGCCCAAAAGCATTTGGGTAAACCATGTTCATTTAACATGGTTCTTGCCATTTCTTGTAAATTCCTATTCTTTCTTTCTACTACTCCATTTTGTTGAGGATTCCTCGGAGTAAAGAAATTATTATTATATCAATTAGATTCATAAAAATTTTAGAAGTCACGATTTTGAAATTCACCAACATAATCACTTCGAATTGATGAAATCATAAAACACTTTTCGTTTTGAGCAAGTTTACAAAATTTAGAGAAACATTTAAAGCAATCACTTTTGTGAGCCAAGAAATAGGTCCAAGTGAGTCTACTATAGTCATCTACAATTACAAATACATATTTGCTACCTCCTAGGCTCGTTATATCAATTGGTCTAAATAAATCCATATGGATCAATTATAATGGTCTAAAGGTGCTTATTTGATTCTTTGGTTTGAAGCTACTTTTTATTTATTTTCCTAGTTAACAAGCATCACACGCTTTGTCTTTAATGAACTTAACAATGGGAATGCCTCTTACAAGTTCTTTAGATGTGATTTGAGAAATTAGTTTCATGCTAGCATGACCTAATCTCCTATGCCAAAGCCAAGCATCATCATTCAAAACCAAAAAACATATTTCATTACTAAGATCATCAATGTTGATGGTATAGACATTATTTTATTTTAGTGCAATCATAGATGTGTTGTTATGTGATTTTTCAATAATGCAAGCATTAGATTTAAATTTCACAATATATCCTTTATCACATAATTCACTAATACTCAAAAGATTATACTTTAAGCCATCTACTAACAATACATCATCAATTAAAAGGCTTGATTTGTTACCTATAGTTCCCTTGCCAATGATTTTACCCTTATTGTTGTCTCTGAAGGTGACATACCATTTGTCTTGGCTAGTGAGCTTAGAGAATTGAGATGGATCTCGGGTCATGTACCTTGAGCATCCACTATTAAGGTACCAACTCTTGCTCTTAGCATGTGTGGGTGAATGTGTCTACAAAAGAGGATGGTTTTTAGGTACCCATTTGAACTTGGGTGCCTTAAATTTTGATCTACTAATATTGTCATTGTTCATTGAGTTCCTTATAGTTCCTTTAGGAACTCATATCAACTTATGTGGATTAACTTTCTTATATGGACATTTGTAAACAACATATTCGGATTTGCAACAAAATTTACATTTCAAATGAGATAATATATGTAGTGTGGGTCCTTTAATGAAGGTAGTTGGAGTGTGGTGAGATCCACTCACAAATCCAATTCTACTTCTTTTTTCGACATGACCCTTGTTTGTAAGGATCAAGTCCAAGCCCTTGCTACCGACCTTAAACTTATTTAGGGTCTCTTTAAGGAGCAAGTTCTCATTTTTTATTACCTCTAAGTGTTTACACTTAGAGCATGGAGGTAAAGAGGGAGTATCAAGTTTAAGACCTTCAAGTTTATCTAGTAAGAGAGCATGCTCCTTTTTTAGTAAATTGAACTTTTTACTAATAGCTCTACACTCATCAAATAACTCATGAAAAGCAATTGAAAGTTCATCGAAAGATAAATCTTTATTAAATAACTCACATATCTCTTCTCCGAAAGCCATCAATGCGAAGTTGGCCATTTCTTTATTGCTTGCTTCTTCATCTTCGGAGCCACTTGAGTCATCCCATGTTGCCTTTAGAGCCTTATTCCTCTTTGGTTGCTTCTTCTTGGCTTGGGGACATTTACTTTTGAAGTGCCTCTTTGGTTGCTTCTTCCTCTTTGGTTCCTTTTTGGGTTTAAGATTATTTTTAGTATCATTTTTAAATTTATTCCTTCTTATAAATTTTTTGAATTTTCGAGTCAAGAGTGTAAGTTCATCATCAAGGTCCTCATCACTTGAAGATTCTTTCAAGTGGTCTTCTTATGTTCTCAATGTCATATCCTTCTATTCTTTGGAAGGGGGTTCTCAAGCTCATCATGAGCATGGCATGTCATTTTATAGGTCATCAATGACTCAATGAGTCCTTCGAGAGGAAAATTGTTTAGGTCCTTAGCCTCTTAAATGACCGTAACTTTTGGATCCCAACTCTTTGAAAGGGATCTTAAAATTTTAGTTACAAGTTCGAAATTAGAAAAACCTTTTCCAAGTGCTTTAAGTCCATTGACGACATCCGTGAAACGGGTGTACATGTCTCCGATGGACTTTATTTTATTTGAAATAATTCGTAAGAATATATTAAAAGGTTTATTTTGAACTCTTTCACTCGGCTAGTGCCTTCATGAGTAATTTCAAGAGTATGCCAATATCAAAAGCCAATTCATAAATCAAAACATGATTAAACTTATTTTTATCAAGTGCACAAAATAAGGCATTCATAGCCTTTGCATTAAGAGCAAAAACCTTCTTCTCGGATTCATTCTATTCGTTCATTGGAAGAGAAGATTTTTGAAAGCCATTTTCAACAATATTCCAAAGTTTAAAATCCATGAAAATGAGAAAAATCTTCATTAGAGTCTTCTAATAGGTGTAATCTGTCCTATTAAACATACAAGGATGTGTGATTGAATGACCCTCTTACATGTTGTAATATGTCATTTCTCATTGGTTTTAAACCAAATGAGAGTGACCAGGCTCTGATACCAATTATTAGGATCTGAGTGGCACTAAGAAGGGGGGGAGGGGGTGAATTAGTGCAGTGGATAAAAACTATAATTTTGAAAGTGATTTTGGAAGGAGTTACCTGTAGAAAATTTTCAGTCCGACGAAAAGATTTCAACTAAGTGATTCGAGTGAATGCGATAGAAAATAGAGAGGGGGAGATTGAGAGATTGTAGTTAAGTAAAGTTTGAAATGCAATAAGTTATAACTCACACATCAAGAGAAGTACGCAGTGATGTATAGTGGTTCGATCAAATGACCTACATCCACTTCTGAAACCTCCTCTAACAAAGTTCTCAAATTCCACTATCAATTCTTCTTGAAGGGGAAGGACTAAGCACCCCTCTTATAAACTTTTACAAGTGGTTCACACTCTTATAGAACTTTGACAACGTAAAATGTGGAGGTGAACACTCAAGCTATCAAATGTAGTTTTGCTATAGCTTTGACTCATTTTTTATCACTTCTCAATGTGCTTAGCTAGCTGAAAAGTAAGGGGTATTTATAGACTCTTTTGGCTTTAGGTTTGAAGCTAAAAAGAGTCACATCTCGGATTTTCGGGTACTGGCGGTACCACCACCAGTTGACCCTGCTCTATCAGTGTATTAGGTGGTACCACCGCCCACTCTGGTGGCACTATCACTTGAAAGGATCTTCGGACTCTGTGGAGGGGCGATACCATTCCCTGTCAGGCGGTACCACCGTTGACAGGTAACAACTATCAATAGTACCACCGCTAACCTTGGGCGGTACCACCACCGAGACCACCTGGGAACATGTTCCCGGGGTGGTGCCACCACTAGATATGGTCTAGCATTATTGAATGAGCCCTGAATCCGACCCAATTCAGTCCAATTAAGGTCCAATTGGCCCCTACTAGGGTTAATTAGGATTATCACCTAATCCTAACCATGATTACATGCTAACTATGAAATTAAAAATATATTCTAAATAAATTCTAATCCGATAAGGTCAAGTCTTCTTCCGGTAAGTTTCTAGCAAACTTCCGGTGGACTTCCGACACACCCTCGGATATCTTCCGGTGGACAACCAGCAGCCTCTCGGACTTTATGGCGAGTTCGACAAATCTTTTGGCAAGCTTTCAAACTTTCTCAGTGAGCTCCGCAAACCTCCAATGATTTTTTCGATGAACTTTTGAAACCTTCGGCAAGTCCCCAATTCATTCTCAGCCACTTTCGGTACACTTCCGATGATACTTCGGACTTCTGACAGTCTCTTGGACTCTCAATGTACTTGACTCTAACAATTTACATTATGTCTTTATTGCTATCATAGTTAATCCTACGTACTTATCTCAATAATATGGATTAGATCAAATAACTTATCAATTGAATTCATTATCAAAATCTGATCAACAACAATATGTCACAAAATCATTTTAGCTTGGATAAGAAGGTTATCATTTATTTGAATTCAAGCTTATTTCGATATGGCATATAGATAGGGGGAGTTTGTTTAAACTCCATCATCAATTGATTATCATCATAAAAAAGAAAGAGATTATTGAATTCCATATTTTAATGATAGAATCAATTAATGAGTTTATGATCTAATATGTGCTTTGAAATAAGTGATGTAGGACTAACTTCGATATAAAAAAAAAGTAAAATAAAAAAAGCAAGAAGAATCAGATGTCGGGCCGAAGTCAAAAATCGGGCATTGGGCCGAAAGAATCAGACATTGTGCTAAGATCGTATATTGTGGGAGTCAACATATCGATGGATTAGGCAATATACTGAAGGTTTGGACGGTGTGCCAGAAGTTTGTTGAGAACTTAGATGAACCAATGACATGCCGGACAACTTAGATTCATGTCTTGTAATTATTTAGGTCTTAATTATCATAGTTAGATCTTAAATTAAATTAGTTTTGGGTGTAACCTTACTAACTCAATTAGGGGACCATTGGACTTAAATTGGGACTGATTTGGGCTTATTGAGAGGCCCATTCAGTGACCCATAGATTTGGTCAAGCGGTGGCACTACGAGTTTGGCAGTGGAACCACTTATGAGCTGGAAAAGTTAAAAATGCACTTTGCTAGGTTATAGGAAGTGGTATCACCCAGTGTTAGGCTACAAGCGGTGGTATCGCCTAGTGTAGGCAATGGTACTATCCGTACTCGGAAGACTCAAAAATTTAAATTTTTGCTTCATTTTTGAAGCCATTTAGGACCTATAAATACCCCACTCTTTCCTGGTTGAAGGAGCATGAAAAGAGAACCAAAAGCCTTGTGATTCTAAGTTGTAAAATTGTGAAAAATGCTAAGTGTCCCCCTCCTCTTTAAGTTTTGGGCTTATTCTAAAAGAGGTATGAGACTTGTAACGGTTCTCTCCTAAATCGGTGAAAAGGAGAAAAGAGTTATAAAGAGGGTAGTTAGCCTTTGTCCATTAAAAGAAGATCGCTAGTGAACATCGATGGCCTCGACAGAAGAGTAATCGAGAGTGGATATACATCATCATGATCGAACCACTATAAATTTGGTGTGCACTTTCTTTCTACTCTTAATTGCTATTGTTTTTTGTTTTAATTGCTTATTACACCGCCCCCCCTCCCTTCTTAGTGCCAATACGATCTTAACACATTAAGCATAATTCTTACCATCTCTTGTAAACTCCTATTTTTTCTTTCAACAACTCCATTTTCTTCTAGATTTCTTGGAATAGAGAAATTGTAGTCTTACCCATTTAACTCACAAAAATCTTAAAAATCATGGTTTTTAAATTCACCACCATGATCACTATGAATAGACAAAATCATAAAACTCATTTTATTTTAAAATAATTTATAAAATTTTATAAAATATTTAAAGGTATCACTTTTATGTGCTAATAAGTATGTCCTGTTATGGTCGAGTTCGGCACTAGGGGTGGCGTGGGGGGAATTAGTGCAACGGTTAAATATGATGATTTCGACGATTTCAAAAAACTTCATACGATGAAAGATTCATTTCGATGAAAGCATGTCAGAAATATATTTAACTTGATAGTGATTGTAAGAAAGTGATGAGGAAATAGAACAAGTAAAATAAAAGGGTTTGCAGCAAGGATAAATAGCAAGAAGTAAATACAAACTAGATTTTATAATAGTTTGGTCATCCGACCTACATTCACTCCCGATTTCTCTTCACTCGAGGCCATCGACTTTTACTAACGATCTTCTTTCCAATGGGCGAAGATCAAACACCCTTACAACACTTTCTCCTTTTGACAGGCTTAGGAGAGAACCTTTACAACCACTCACTCCTCTCTTTTAAACCGAAAGCAAATAAAGACTAGAGGAGGAGATTTTTCAAGTGATTTCTATAGTATTTTCTCACTTTTAAACTTTATGTGCTTGTGTCTTTTAACTTGGGATGAGAGGGGTATTTATAGGCTCCAAATGGATTCAAACTTGGAGCTAAAACTAATCCTATCCCGGGTCTTCCGGGTACTAGTGGTACCATCGCCAGTACTAGGTGGTACCATCGCTAGTGCTGGCGGTACCACCTCTTGGTACACTAGGCTGATAGTGTACTAGACGATACCACCACCCTGGTCTGGCGGTACCACCGCCTAGACACACTGACACTGGGCGATACCATCACCTAGACTCAGCCTAGGAGCCTGAGCCTTTAGGTGGTTCCATTGCCCACCCTGGTGGTGCCACCGCCTAACGTGGCACCAGGGCACAGTTTGAGCCTTTTATCTAGCCCAACATAGCCCTGATTTGGGCCCAATTGGCCCATAACTGAGTTGGCCCAATTTTAACCCAAATAGACCTAATCCTACTTTGATCTAGACAATTATTACATAGTGAATCAAATTTGTTGCCCGACATGTCATTGGTCCATCGGTGCTTCATTTGATTCTTCAGTGCATCGTCCTCTCTTGCGGCTTGTTGCCCAATCGGCAGTTGTCCTCCGCAACTCTGATCTCCTTGGCACAACTCCACTCTTCTTGGCCCGATGCCTGAATCTCTTGTCCGAAGCCTTCTCCTGATACATTGACTGATCCTCCGCTCGATGTCCAATCTTCTGACATAATTTCCTCTAGTGCAACATTAATTCTTCCTACTTTAATTGTCTAATCCTGATCGAAGGTACTCTTGCGTCACTCATAATGCAGTTAGATCATTAATCACAATCAATTGGTTTCATCATCAAAATCTAAAATTCAACATGTCCAAATGTATCTACTAAAGTCATCAATAATTACAAAAACATATTTACTATCTCTTATACTTGTGATGTCAATTGGTCAAAATAAATCCATATAGATTAATTATAATGGTCTAGAGGTACTTAGTTAATTTTTAGATTTAAAGCAACTCTTTATTTGTTTACCTAATTAGCATGTATCATAAATCTTATCTTTGACAAATTTAATGTTAGACATTTCTCTTACGAGTTCTTTAGTTATAATTTATGAGATTAGTTTCATGCTAGCATGACTTAATCTTCTATGCCAAAGCCATGCATCATCATTTAAAATCGAAAAATAAGTTTCATTACAAAAATCATCAAGATCAATAGTATACACATTATTAGTCCTCAAGGCAATCATAGATTTATTTTGTGTGGTATTTCTATAATACAAGTATTATATTAAAATTTGATGTTATATCCTTTATCACACAATTGACTAATGCTTAGTAGGTTGTGTTTTTAGCTATTTACTAATAAACATCTTCAATCAAAAAGTTTAATTTGTTACCTATATTTCCTTTGCCAATAATTTTTCTCTTATTATTGTTTCCGAAGGTGACATATCCTTTGTCTTGACTAGTGAGATTAAAAAAATCTTAACTTTTGTCTTGACTAATAAGATTAAAGAAATCCTAATTTTTGTCATTGAACCACATAAATTATATTTATTTTTAGGAAAAAATGTAATGTGGATCATTTAACAAATATAGTTAGCTTTTGTTGAATGTTGCTACTCATAAAATCATTTTCTACTTTTCTATATACATGACCTTTGTTAGCAAGGATCAAATTTAATGATTTATTTCTAATTTTAAATTTTTTTAATGTTTGTTGTAGAACCATATTTTTTCTTTTTAACTAAGTCTAACTCTTTACATTATGTACAAGAGGTTAACATGTAATTATCATGCTTATATTTTAATTTTTTAAATTCTCTAGTGAGAGAAGCATGATCCTTTTTTAGTAATTTATATTTCTTACCAACTAATTTAAAATCATCATATAAATCATGAAAAGCATTTAGTAATTCATCATAAAATAAATGAGTTTTGATTGAGTCACTTACATTATCATTAAGGGCCATTAGAGAGTATTTTGTCACCTCATCTTCATTGATTACCTCGTCGTCTTTGGATGTACTTGATGTTGAATCTCGGATTTTGATGATGAAGTCAATTAGTGAAATATTTGTTCTAATCTACTTTGTTGAGATAAGTATGCAGGAATAACTACGATGGGAAGAAAACATAAAGTGATTTACCGAGGTCAAGTCCGTCGTGGGTTCAAAGAGTTCATCGGAAGTCCGAGAGATTTTTCGAAAGTGTTGCCAGAACCATCCAAGATCGAATCAGGGACTTGCCGAAGTTTTCGGAAGTTCATCTCAAAGATCGTCGAAGGTTCGCGGAACTCACCGGAAAGATTTGGAAGCAAGCTGAAGACTCGTTGAGCTCGCCATACAATCCGGAGTATGCTGGGAGCCCACTGGAAGCAATCCGAGGGAAGCATCGGATGGCTGCCGGAATCTCGCCGTAAAGCTCGTCGGAAGTTAACTTGAGCATGTCGGATCAAATCACGTTGAGTTATGTTTTAGGTTCGTAGTTTGCACATGAGTAGGGCAAGGATTTAAGAAAAAATCCTGCCTAAATTCAATAGGGGCCAACCGGGCCTCTACTGAGCCAAGTTGGGACTTAAACAAGGCCTATTCGGCTTTGTCCGAATGGGTGAGGCGATTGGAACCACCCGGCAGGCGGTAGAACCGCCCGGCACTGGGCGATGGCACCGCTCTGTAGCACCGCGCTGTGACAGCGGTACCGCTGGCGATGGCACGTACTCACATCAGCACAAGTGAGACCGTCGTCTCAGTGATTGATGATACGATACGTGATGGCGTGTGGCACGCCACCTCAAATTGATTTCAAATTTGGAGCCCAATTTTGAATCCACTTTGGATCTATAAATACCCTCCCTTTCTCAGCTGAAAGGGCACCCTTTTAAGCAAATTTCTTAAGTCTTGAGCTTTTGTAGAGTGTTGAAAAGTGTTGTTCTTGCTAAGTGTTCACCTTCTTCTTTTCTTGAGAGATCTTGTACAAGTGTGAACATCTTGTAAAGGGCTGTAAAAGGAGTATTTGATCCTTCTCCTTCAAAGGATTTGATAGTGGAAGAAGGAAGCCTCATCGGAGAAGGCTTCGGAAGTGGATGTAGGTCACTTTGACCGAACCACTATACATCGCTGCGTCTTGATTGTGTGAGTGTTTAAATTTTTGTTTTACCTTGCTGCAATCTTTACTTTACTTGCTCCTCTTCATCTTTGTACGCATGCTTCAAAGTTAGAACACAAAAATCGATTTCAAACGAAACGTTGTTTTCATCGTACGAACTTTCTGAAGCTTGTTTTAAATCGCTGAAAAATCCATCGTTTTATCCGCTGCACTAATTCACCCCCCCCCCCTCTTAGTGCCTTTTAGATCCTAACAAATGGTATCAGAGCAAGGTTTGCTCTCATATTGGTTTAAAACCCAAGATAGATGGCCTACTCCGGTATGCAAGAGGGTCTCTCCATTACTCGTCCGCCTATGTTTAATGGGTCGGATTATACGTATTGGAAGACTCGTATGAGGATTTTTCTCATTTCCATGGACTTCGAACTTTGGAACATTGTTGAAAATGGCTTTGCAAAATCTTGTCTTCCGATGAGTGAATGGAATGAGTGGGAGAGGAAGATTCTTGCTCTCAATGCAAAGGCTATGAATGCCTTATTTTGTGCGCTTGATAAGAATGAGTTTAATCGGGTTTCTATTTGTGAATCGGCATTTGATATTTGGCGCACTCTTGAAATCACTCATGAAGGCACTAGCCAAGTGAAAGAGTCCAAAATCAACATTCTTGTGCATTCTTATGAACATTTTAGGATGAAACCAAATGAGTCCACTGGAGACATGTACACCCGCTTTACGGATGTCATCAATGGACTTAAAGCTCTTAGGTTTTTTAAATTTTGAATTGGTAACTAAAATTTTAAGATCCCTTCCAAAGTGTTGGGATCCAAAGGTCACGGCCATTCAAGAGGCCAAGGATCTTAAAGTATTTTCGCTTGAAGAACTTATTGGATCTCTAATGACTTACGAGATGACGTGCCATGCTCATGAAGAGCTTGAGAACCCCCTTCCAAAGAACAGGAAGGATATGGCACTCAGAACACAAGAAGACCACTTGAAAGGAACATCAAGTGATGAGGACAGTGACAATGACATTGCACTTCTAACTCGAAAGTTGAAGAAATTTATAAGAAAGAACAAATTTAAAAATGACACAAAAAGCAAGTTTGAATACAAAAAGGACCAAGTGATTTGCTACGAATGCAAGAAGCCAGGACACTTCAAGAATGAATGCCCTCAAGCCAAGAAGAAGCAATTCAAGAAGAAAAAAGCCTTGAAGGCCACGTGGGATGATTCAAGTGACTCCGAGGTTGAAGAAGCTAGCAACAAAGAGGAGGCAAACTTTACACTAATGGCATTTGGAGAAGAGGTTAGTGAGTTACTTAGTGAAGAATTATCTTTCGATGAACTTTCTATGGCTTTTCATGAGTTATTTGATGAATGTAGAACTATTAGTAAGAAGTTTAATTTGCTTAAGAAAGAGCATGCTTTATTACAAAGTAAGTTCAATAGTCTTCAAAACCCTTCTCTACCCCATGCTCTAAGTGTGAAGACTTAGATGCAACAAAGAGAGAACTTGCTACTCAAAGAGACACTAAACAAGTTTAAGGTCGGTAGCAAGAGCTTAGACATGATTCTTGCCAACAAAGGTCACGTAGGAAATAAAAGTGGTATCGGATTTGTGAGAGGTTCTCACCAAAATCCCACCACCTTCGTTAAAGGGCCTACATTACATGTATCACTTCATTTGAAATGTAATTTTTGTGGCAAAACGGGACATGTTGCCTACAAATGTCCATTCAAGAAAATTAATCCACAAAAATTGATATGGGTTCCTAAAGGAACCATAAACAATTTAATGATAAATTACAAAGTAAGTAGATCATTTTGTAAGGCACCCAAAATCAAATGGGTACCTAAAAACCATCCTCTTTTGTAGACAAACTCACAAGCTAGGAGCAAGAAATGGTATCTTGATAGTGGATGCTCAAGGCACATGACCAGAGATCCATCTCATTTCTCTATGCTCTCTAGCAAAGAAGAAGGATATGTCACCTTCGGAGACAACAACAAGGGTAAAATCATTGGCAAGGGAACCATAGGTAACAAATCGAGTTTTTCAATTGATGATGTGTTACTAGTTGATGGTTTAAAACATAATATTTTAAGTATTAGTCAACTATGTGATAAAGGTTATGTTGTTAGATTTGAATCTAATGTTTGCATTATTGAAAAACCCAACAACAACATATCCATGATTGCTTTAAAATAAAACAATGTCTACACCATAAATATTGATAAGTTAAGTAATGAAATGTGCTTTTCGGTTTTGAATGATGATGCTTGGCTTTGGCATAGGAGACTAGGCCATGCAAGCATGAAACTAATCTCTAAGATTTCATCTAGAGATTTAGTAAGAGGTATCCCAAACATGAAATTTGTTAAGGATAAGGTATGTGATGCATGTCAACTAGGAAAACAAATAAAGATAAGTTTCAAATCAACAAATCAAATTAGCACCACTAGACCATTGCAATTGATCCATTTGGACTTATTTGGACCAATTGATATAACAAGCCTAGGAGGTAGCAAATATGCCTTTGTAATTGTGGATGACTATAGTAGATACACTTGGACCTATTTCTTGGCTCATAAAAGTGATTGTTTCAAATGTTTCTCTAAATTTTGTAAACTCACTCAAAATGAAAAAGGCATTATGATTTCATCAATTCGAAGTGATTATGGAGGTGAATTTCAAAATCATGACTTCCAAAATTTATGTGAAATAAACGGATACAATCACAACTTCTCTACTCCAAGAAATCCACAACAAAATGGAGTAGTGGAAAGGAAAAATAGAAGTTTACAAGAAATGGCTAGAACCATGTTAAATGAATATAATTTACCAAAATATTTTTGGGCCGAAGCCGTGAATACGGCTTGCTATATTATAAATAGAGTTCTAGTGAGACCATCCCTATCTAAAACTCCATATAAATTATGGAATAGTAAAAAACCCAATGTTTCTTATTTTAAAGTTTTTGGTTGTAAATGCTTTATTTTAAATGAAAAGGATGCCTTAGGAAAATTCGATGCAAAATCCAATGAAGGCATATTTCTTGGTTATTCTTCAGTTTCTAAGGCTTTTCGTGTTTTCAATAAAAGAACCTTACTTATAGAAGAATCTATTCATGTGGTTTTTGATGAAATTTTCGAATTTAAGAAGAAAGATTTTGATGATGATTTTGGTCTTGATAATTTGAATTTGAATGAACCCTCTCCTCAAAATGACAACTTGGATGCATCTTCTTCCCAAACTTCCTTACCTAAGGCATGGAAGTATATAGATGCTCATCCCAAGGAGTTTATTATAGGAGATGCATCGAAAGGGTTCAAACTCGCTCTTCTTTCAAAAATTTTTGTGCCCATGCCGCTTTTCTTTCTCAAGTTGAACCAAAATGCATTGTTGATGCCCTGAAAGATGATTCATGGGTTATTGTAATGCAAGAAGAATTGAATCAATTTGAGAGGAATGAGATTTGGAAGCTTGTTTCTAGACCTAATGACCACTTAGTTATTGGTACTAAGTGGATCTTTAAAAACAAGCAAGATGAATACGGTATCGTGGTTAGAAACAAGGCTAGACTAGTGGCCAAAGGTTTCAACCAAGAAGAAGGAATCGATTATGAAGAGACCTTCGCTCCGGTGGCAAGATTGGAAGCCATTAGGATGCTCCTTGCCTATGCTAGTAGTAAAGATTTCAAATTATTTCAAATGGATGTCAAAAGTGCATTCTTAAATGGTTTTATTTCCGAAGAAGTGTATGTTGAACAACCACCGGTTGAAAACTCTCTATTTCCTAACCACGTGTTTAAGCTAACTAAGGCTCTATATGGTCTAAAACAAGCCCCTAGGGCTTGGTATGAAGGCTTAGTTCTTTTTTAATTTCAAATGATTTCACTAAAGGCAAGGTTGATACTACATTGTTTATTAAACATTTTGAAAATGATTTTCTTATTGTTCAAATTTATGTTGATGATATTATTTTTGGGTCTTGTAATAAATCACTATGTGAATTATTTGCTAAGGATATGAGTGATGAATTTGAGATGAGCCTAATGGGAGAACTAAATTTCTTTTTAGGACTACAAATCAAGCAACTAAGTGATGGTATATTTCTAAATCAATCAAAATACACATTGGATTTGTTAAAACGATTTAACATGGATGGATCAAAAGATATTAGCACTCCTATGAGCACCTCCATTAAATTAGATATGGATGAAAATGAAGAAAGTTTTGATCAAAAAACTTATAGGGGCATGATAGGTAGCCTGTTTTATCTCACTGCAACCAGACCTAACATCATGTTCAGTGTAGGGCTATGTGCAAGATTCTAAGCTAATCCTAAACTATCTCACTTGAAAGCTGTCAAGAGGATTCTTAGATACCTTAAATGAACCCCTAATCTTGGATTATGGTATCCAAGATCTGACAATTTTAATTTGAAAGCTTATCTTTGATCACGGACTTTGGTGGATGTAAATTAGATAGAAAAAGCACATCCGGAACATGCCAATTTCTAGGACATGCACTTGTTTCTTGGACTTCAAGAAACAAAATTCGATTCTGTATCTACGGTAGAAGCTGAATACATAGCTGCAAGTGCATGCTGTGCACAGGTTATCTGGATGAAAAATACACTAGAAGACTATGAAATCTACTTAAAAAACATTCCTATAAAATGTGATAACACGAGTGCTATTTGTCTAACTAAAAACCGATTCAACACTCTCGAACTAAGCATATTGACATTATACATCATTTTATACGTGATCATGTAAGTAGTAGAGATGTCACACTTGAATTTATTGATACAAATCATCAATTAGCGGACATTTTTACGAAACCTTTAAATGAGGAACAATTTGATTTTATTAAAAGGGAATTAGGCATGTTGAACTATCCAAATGAGTAAGCTCTATTTGATGATATCTTTCCTTGACATTATGGTTTTCATTGATTTGATTCTACATATTATGGTTTTCATCAATTTGATTTCACACATTCTAATTATGGTTTTTCGGATTTGATTCCATACATTTTGATTCTCTTTGACTTCATCCCATCTCTAAGACCCTTTGTTTTTAAATAAAAAAAAATTAAAATGCTGATTTATTTTTTTGTGCTACTCGTGACCAGACACTTGGAATCTGTGGTGGAGCCTCTTTGAAAGTACTGCCCGAACACCCCTTTTATACGGGGTGAGTTAGGGCCGATGGTAGAACCGCCCGAACTCTCTTCCTCACTTCTCTACACTCCTCTAAACTCTCCCAAGCATCATTTTGGTATCATTTCTTCCCTCTAGAAGCCTAAGAAGGAGATCTTACTTTGATTCAAGCTTCCTACATCTCAAAGGAACAATCTAAGGTAAAAACAGAATTATTTCTCTTTCCTTTTCTTGTCAAAATTAATTCCTTTCTTCAATTGATTATTGATCAATCCTAGATAGAAATGGCTCCTAGAAGAACATCAAGAGACAAAGGAAAAAGGATGGAGGTAGATTCATTTGACCAATCCTTGTTTAGATCATAAGAGGCTTCCCTTAGATTTTCTGAACTTGGTTCTAGACCCATTCATAAAGGAAAATATGTTGATTTGAATCAATTAGGGAACCTAGAACCTATCATGTGGATTGCAGACTTAGAAGCCTTACCCATTTTGTAAATTATTGAACCTGTTTATCCACGCTTAGTTAAATTATTCTATGCTAATTTAACTATGAGTGATGATGGCTTGTCAACTTATCTTCTAGGTAATGAGATCCAAATATGTGATAATACTATATGCTCATTAATTAGAATTGTTGAAAAAGAACTAGGATGCTATTTTAGAGGAAAATGGGATATGGACACAGTTGGTGCCACCCACTCTGAAGCTTTATAAACTGTGTTTGCAAACCCAAATTTAGGTATAATCCCCAAGAGTTGTGAACATTTACTACCTTTTAACTCTAAGATTTTGCATCACATTCTTATAAGCATTATCATTCCTAAACAATTTTATCATGATGAGATGAGTTTCAACAGTTAGGTACCTTATATTGGATCATGACGGACAACATTTTTGTTTTGGTTACCTAATTCGGCAGCACATGATAGAGTCCTCTCTAAAGGATCAATGTTACCTTATGGAGGTTTAATAACTAAACTATTGCATGCCCATAATATTTGCATTCCACCAAATGAAGAAGCAATACAAGTGGACAGATTTAATATCATTGACGTTAAACTACTTAGGCGACTTCGGTGTACATTCGAGCATGGTATAGGGGTTAGACAACCTAGGAGATGTGATATACCTCCCTCACCGATGAGACCATCCTGAAACACCAGTCCTTAGGAAATGAATCTCCTCCTCCGATCCTTTTGTTGCAGCTACATCGGTGACATTTTCTGCTCCATCTTACGGCGATCCGATCATGAGAGAGTTAAATGAAGTAAAACTACAGCAAATTGAAATTTTGAAGGAAATGCGGAAGATGAACCTAAAGATCGATCACATGTATAGGCATCTTGGCATTCCTCCTGAGGAGTAGCTTGCTGTCCTTTCTTTTTGAACGATGTAAACTTGTGCTGTATGTTGACATATATGTTGACATATATGTTGTATTATCTTCATTACATCTTGACATATATGTTGTGTTATCTTCATTACATCTTCTTGGCCACTATAACATGATTTTCGGCTTTCTGATTGATTTCCTTTTCCACATTTTTCGACCATCCTTTATTGTTACATATGAATCCCTCGTTTCCTTTTTGTTGATGACAAAGGGGGAGAAATAATATGTGTATTGCCAAATGTTGAAAGTTATATGCATTTTCCATGCTTTACAAGTTATTGCAAGTTAAAATGCTTATTTAGGTTCTTGATATCATGTTTTTAATTATGTATACTTCATTGATATCTTTGATACCTATTTGACAACTTATAGTGCAACGTCATCTTTGTCATCATTAAGTTAAATTTACTGTGTTGAATTCAAAAATTGAATTCAAGCAATTCTTTCTTTATGGCATATAGATAGGGGGAGTTAAGAGTAACTCCATCACCAATTGATTGTCATCATCAAAATGGGGGAGATTGTTGAATCTCGGATTTTGATGATGAAGTCAATTAGTGAAATATTTGTTCTAATCTACTTTGTTGAGATAAGTGTGCAGGAATAACTATGATGGGAAGAAAACATAAAGTGATTTACGAGAGTCAAGTCCGTCGGGGTTCAAAGAGTTCATCGGATGTCAGAGATTTTTGAAGTGTTGCGGAACCATCAAGATCGAATCGGGGACTTGCGAAGTTTTGGAAGTTCATCTCAAAGATCGTCGAAGGTTCGCGGAACTCACGGGAAGATTCGGAAGCAAGCGAAGACTCGTTGAGCTCGCCATACAATCCGGAGTATCTTTGAGCCCACTGGAAGCAATCGAGGAAGCATCGGATGGTCGAATCTCGCCGTAAAGCTCGCGGAAGTTAACTTGGAGCGTCGGATCAAATCACGTTGAGTTATGTTTTAGGTTCGTAGTTTGCACATGAGTAGGGTAAGTATTTAAGAAAAAATCCTGCCTAAATTCAATAGGGGCCAACCGGGCCTCTACTGAGCCAAGTTGGGACTTAAACAAGGCCCATTCGGCTTTGTCCGAATGGGTGAGGCGATTGGAACCACCCGGCAGGCGGTGGAACCGCCGACTGGCGGTGGAATCGCCTAGCTGGCGATGTGCACGCTTTGGCTGAGCGTAGCACCGCCACTGCCGTCGGGCGGTGGAACGCTGTTTGAAGCGTAGCACCGCCTGTCTGTGACGGCGGTGGTACCGCTGGTGAAGCGGTGCACCGCCGATCGGCCAGCGGTAGCACCGCGCCGCCTAGGCGGTGGCACGCTGATCAACAGATTGGGGCGGTGGCACCGCACTCCAAATTGATTTCAAATTTGGAGCCCAACTTTGAATCCACTTTGGATCTATAAATACCCCTCCTTTCTCAGCTGAAAGGGCACCCTTTTAAGCAAATTTCTTAAGTCTTGAGCTTTTGTAGAGTGTTGAAAAGTGTTGTTCTTGCTAAGTGTTCAACTTCTTCTTTTCTTGAGAGATCTTGTATAAGTGTGAACATCTTGTAAAGGGCTGTAAAAGAGGTATTTGATCCTTCCCCTTCAAAGGATTTGATAGTGGAAGAAGGAAGCCTCATCGGAGAAGGCTTCGGAAGTGGATGTAGGTCACTTTGACCGAACCACTATACATCGCTACGTCTTGATTGTGTGAGTATTTAAATTTCTGTTTTACCTTGCTGCAATCTTTACTTTACTTGCTCCTCTTCATCTTTGTACGCATGCTTCAAAGTTAGAACACAAAAATCGGTTTCAAACGAAACGTTGTTTTCATCGTACGAAGTTTCTGAAGCTTGTTTTAAATCGCTGAAAAAAATCCATCGTTTTATCCGCTGCACTAATTCACCGCCCCCCCCCCCTCTTAGTGCCTTTTAGATCCTAACACTTGATTCTTCCCAAATCATCTTGAGTGCTTTCTTCTTTTTAGGTAGCTTCTTCTTTTTCAGTTGAGGACATTTACTTTTAAAGTACCTCAGCTTCTTATATTCGTAGCACGTGTTTGTGTCCTTTTTGAGTTCGTTTTTGTTCTTATTATCTTGTTTTACAAGATTTGTTTTGTTTCTTTTTATGAATTTTTTAAATTTTTTAAATTTACATCATCACTTGAGCTTTCTCTCAAGTGATCTTCTTTTGTTCTAAGTGTCATATCTTTTTTGTTCTTTAAAAGGTTGTTCTCATGTTCGTCATATGTCATACAAGTCATCTCATAGGTCATTAATAACCTGATAAATTATTCGAGAGGGAAATTATTTCAAGTCAGTTGCTTCTTGTATTGCTATCATTTTTGGATCATAATTTTTTGGAAGAGATCTTAGAATTTTATTAACAAGTTCAAGATTAGTAAAAAATTTGCCAAGAGCATTCAAACCATTGACGATATCTGTAAAATGAGTATACATATCACCAATGGTTTCGCTTGGCTTCATTTGAAACAACTTATAATTATGCACCAAAAGATTAATCTTAGACTCTTTAACCCTACTTGTGCCTTCATGTGTAACTTCGAGTATATGTCAAATATCATGTGCAGTTTTGCATATAGAAACACGATTAAATTCATTTTTGTCTAAAGCACAAAATAAAGTGTTCATCGCTTTAGCATTCAATGAAAAAGTTTTCTTCTCTAAATCATTCCATTCATTCATTGGTTTAGAAGACTTTTAAAAATCACTTTCAACCACATTCCATAAATCAAAATCCATAGAAATCAAGAAAATCCGCATATGTGTTTTCCAATAAGTGTAATCCATCTCATTGAACAAAGGAGGACGAGTGATAGAGCGACCTTCTTGATTGTTGAAAAAAATTATTTTCCTTGGGTGTTAAACCAAATGAGAAAAACTTGGTTCTGATATCAACTATTAGGATCGTAGTGGCACTAGGGGGGGGGGGGTGAATTAGTGCTACGAGAACTTTTGACGATTTTAAAAATTTCATTTGATGAAAACTAATATCAAAAGTGAGCTTGACTTAGAGTAAGTATAAAGTAAAGTGAATAACTAAATTAGGAAGCAATAAAAGTAAACAACAAAGGAAAAGAGCATACTGAATTTACAATGGTTCGGTTATCATGACCTACGTCTACTCTCAATTCCTCTTCCATCGAGGCCACTGGCTTTTACTAACGATCTTTTTTCAATGGGTGAAGATCAACCATCCTTTTACAACTCTCTCTCTCCTTTTCACAGGTTTAGGAGAAAACCTTTTATTAGTCTCACATCTCCCTTAAAGAGAAATCTAAACTTTTAAAGAGGAGGGGAATATTCAACACTATTCAATATTACAACTTTAATTTACTAGTTTTTTAGTTCACTCTTTCTTTTTTTATCTATTCAGCAAGGATAAGTGGGGTATTTATAGGCCTCAAAGGGCTTTAGAAACGAAGTCCAAATTCAAATTTCTGGGTCTTTCGGGTACGAGCGGTACTACCACCTGCACTAGGTGGTACTATCACTTATAAAGCCTCGAAGATAGGGCTCTGGTGGTACTACTATTAGCCTAGACAGTACCATCGCCTGCCAGCTTTAATGCTAGTGCTACCATTGCCTGGTCTAGGCGGGTACCACCACTTGACAGCTTGGAAAAGTGTACTTTTGACTTTTCTAGCTCATAGGTAGTTCCACCACTAGTTTGGTGGTTCCACTGCCTAACTCAATCTGTTGGTCGCTGAATAGGCCTCCCAATGAGCCTAACTCAGCCCTAGATCAAGCTTAATTGGCTCCTAATTGAGTTAGCATGGTTACACTAAAAACTAACTCAATTTAAGACCTAACTAAAATAGTTAAGACATAAATAATTACAAGATAAGATTCTAAGTTGTTTGGTATGTCATTGGTTCATCCGAACTCCCGTTGAACTTCTGGCATGTCATCCGAATCCTTCAGCGTATCACCTAATCCATTGGCATGTTGACTCCTGCAACATTCGATCTTGACGCAACGTCCGATTCTTCCAGCCCGATGTCCAATTTCTGACTCTGTTCCAATGTTTGTTTCTTCTTGCTTTAATCGTTTTACCTTTTCTGATCGAAGTTAGTCCTATATCACTTTTCTCAAAGTACAAATTAGATCGTAAACTCATTAATTGATTCCATCATCAAAATTCAAAATTTGACATATATATGTATAAATATATATATATGTATATATGTATATATATGCATGTATGTATGTATATATATACATACATATATATATACATATATATATATGCATACATATGTTAGGATTGTAAAGAATTAGTGCTTTCGAAAGTATCAATTTAAAATATTTCAATCGATGAAACCCGTATCGAATTTGCATTTAACATAGAATGTGAGTAAGGGAAGTGAGCAACTAAATCAACTACCACCTATGCTGGGCTATACTACTGCCTGACAAAGCCTGGGAGACCGGGTACTAGTGATACCATCGCTTGCCTAGGCAGTACCACTGCTTGACACAGCTTGGGAGATTGTGTTCTAGTAGTACCCCCACTTGACTAGGCAGTACCATCGCCTGACACTAGGCAATGCTACTATTGACCCAGGTGGTACCACCATCGGATTTTCTAAAAATGTATAGTTAGTACTTTCCAGCTCACTAGCGGTGCCACCGCCTAGCCCAACCCTAGGTCACTGAATTAGCCTTCCAATAGGCCCACTTCAACCCTAGTTCAGGGCCAATGAGCTCCTAATCAAGTTGGTCTAGTTACACCCCAAAACCAACTTAATTAGACTCTAAATGACTTTGATCAAGATTTAATAATTACAATCATGAAACCTATGTTGTTCGGCATGTCATTTGTTCATCTGATACTTTGTCCGAACCTTCGATGCATCATCCTTTCTTTCAGCATATTACTCGATTCATTAGCCATAACATCCGATCTTCTTAGTATAATACCCAATTCTTCCGACCTGATGCCTGAACTCATTACACGAAATCCACCCTCTAGCACGTCGATCAATCCTTTGGCCCAATGTCCAATCTCTGACATGATGCTATTTGGCCTAACATCTAATTCTTTAGCTTCAATGATTCAAGTCCATGATCGAAGTTTCTCTTACGTCACTAATTTCAAACACTTATTAGTCTATAAACTCATTAATTAATTTTATCATCAAAATTCAGGATTCAATAATCTCTCCCTTTTTTATGATGACAATTAATTGATAACAGAGTTTTCACTAAACTCTCCTTGTCTATATGTCATTTTGAAATATAACAAACTCAAATTCAAAAGAAAGAATGATAACTTTTTAATGCTAGTCTTCGAATTTAAGTCAAAATAATTTTAATCATAAATCATAGTGACTTTCTTTGCTAAGGTCATATGCTACACATCATAGTTAAAATATCAATGCATACATCATATACATAATTCCAAATCATCATAATATCAAAGTAATCATTACAAACATCATAATTTTAAATTATTATAAGTTAAGATATCATTGTATGCATAATTTCAAATCATCAAGGTAATCATCATAATTTTAAATCATCAAAGAGTATAGTCAACTTTCCCCCTTTGTCATTAACAAAAAGGAGAAATATGCAAGTTTTTACTTCTCATGAAATGTGGTCGACTTTCTTTTTATTGAGGACTAAGGGGGAGACGTCTACCACATTTCAAGAGTAGTAGCTTACACATTTCAAAGAGAATGATACGATGGTGCTACTTTTCTCCCTTTACATTAATGTTCCAATCATAATGTGAAAGATATTAATATGAGAGATCAATTTGATGATGGGGTATACAAGTCATGAATAGATAAACTGAGAAATCAAGATAGTGATCCATTTGAACAAAATCATATGAGAAGAATTCATACATTTGAAGGATTCAACATACCTAATTCTCTTTTAATAAAATTGAATTGTTCCTTATTCAATGTTTTAGTAAAAATATCTACTAATTGATATTTTGTGTCAATGAAATATAAAGATATATCATGATTATTAATATGATCCCTAATAAAATGCTGTCTAATATAAATGTGTTTAGTTCTAGAGTATTGAATAGGATTCTTTGTTAAGCAAATTGCACTAGTATTATCACATAATCTTTCAAGGTATTTTTCATCCAAATTACTTATGTACAACATGCACTTGCCACTACATATTTAGCCTTGGCTATAGATAATGCAACATAATTTTATTTCTTAGAAGACCAAGAAACAAGTGTATGACCCAGAAACTGATATGTCCTAGAGGTACTTTTTCTACCTATTATACATCCTATAAAGTCAACATCAGCAAATATAATCAAATCAAGATTTCTAGATTTTGGATACCATAATTCTAGATTATGAGTTCCTTTTAAGTATCTAAAAATTCTTTTAAATACTTTATAGTGAGATTGTTTAGGATTTGATCAAAATCTTACACAAAGCCCAATACTAAACATTATATCAGGTCTAGTTGTAGTAAGATACAACAAGCTATCTATCATACCTCAATAAGCCTTTTGATCAAAGCATTCTCTTTCATTATCCATATCTAATTTGGTAGAAATGCTCATGGGTGTGTTAATAGTCTTAGCACTATCTATGTGAAACCTTTTTAATAACTCCAAAGTATACCTTGTTTGACTAATAAAAGTTCTATCACTTAGTTTCGTAATTTGCAATCCTAAGAAAAATATCAATTTACTCATTAAACTTATTTTAAATTATTGGATTATACTTTTGACAAATGATTCACATAAAGATTCATTAGTAGAATTAAAAATAATATTATCAATATGAATTTGAATAATAAAAAAATTATTTTTAAAATATTTAATAATAATGTGGTATTGACCTTACCTTTTCAAAAATTATTTTGAATAAGAAAAAACTACGCCTCTCATACTAAGCCCTAAGAGCTTGCTTCAACCCATAGATAGTCTTAAATAACTTATAAATATAGTTTAAAAAATGAACATTTTCAAATCCTAGTGGTTGCTCAATATAAACTTCTTTGGAAATCAAAGTATTAAGAAAAGCACTTTTGATATCCATTTGAAATAACTTAAAATTTTTAAAACATGCGTAGGCAAGGAGTATCCTTATGGCTTGAAGTCTCGTCACAAGAACGAAGGTTTCTTCATAATCTATACCTTCTTCTTGATTGAAACCTTAGACCACTAATCTAACTTTATTTGGAACCATGATACCTTATTCATCTTGCTTATGTTAGGGATCGAGCGGCAGTAAGAGGGGGGGTGAATTAGTGCAGCGGATAAAACGATGGATTTTTCAGCGATTTAAAACAAGCTTCGGAAACTTCGTACGATGAAAGCAACGTTTCATTTGAAACTAATTTTTGCGTTCTAACTTTAAAGCATTCGTACAAAGATAAAAAGGAAGTGGAGCAAGTAAAGTAAAGGCTTGCAGCAAAGTAAAACAGAAATTTAAACACTCACACAATCAAGACGCAGCGATGTATAGTGGTTTGGTCAAAGTGACCTACATCCACTTCCGAAGCCTTCTCCGATGAGGCTCCCTTCTTCCACTATCAAATCCTTTGAATTGGAAGGCTCAAATACCCCTTTTACAACCCTTTACAAGTGGTTCACACTCTTACAAGATTTCTCAAGGAGAAGAAGGAGGTGAACACTTAGCAAGAACAAGACTTTTCAAGACTTTTCAAAAGCTCAAAACCAAGATTCTAACTCTCAAAAGGGTGCCCTTTCAGTTGAGAAAGGGGGGGTATTTATAGATCCAAAGTGGATTCAAAATTGGGCTCCAAATTTGAAATCAAATTTAGGATCGGGCGGCCATCAGGCGGTGCCGACGTGATCGATCACTTCGTCACCGCAGCAAGTATCGCGACGGCGCTCAGCTATCGTTCGATCGGTTTCGGTGCCTGACCAGCGGTTCCGACGTCAAAGAGTGTACTAGGCGAGCGGTGCTTATCGCAGCGGTACTACCGCGGCTACATCACTCTGATGCCATGCTACAGTGCCATGCACGTAGCATACATGTAGCATGCGTTGGTGTTGTTTGGGCCAAAATCTTTGGCCTAAACGAAGGCCCAATGGCCCCTTCTTCGGGTTAAAGGATTAACACATAATCCTAACTCAAATTAATATGCTAACTACGAAATTAAAGACATTCCTAAGCTATTACAAAGTCCGCAAGTCAAGTCTTCTTCCGTCGAGCTTCCGGCGAACTTCCGGCGGTCTTCCGATGATCCTCGAAACCATCCTGCGGACTCGGCAAGCTCTGACTCCACGATGATTTTGGCGAGTTCCCCCGAGCTTCTTTGGCAAGCTTCGATCTTTCTTGGCAAGCTCCACGAACTTCCGACGAACCTCCCGGCGAACTTCCGAAAACCCTTTGGCAAGCTCCTTACTCGTTCTCGGCCAGTTCCGGTCCATCGCACTTGACTTCAACCCTTTGTTTCGCTTTGCGTCTTCATCCTTATCGTAGTTACTCCTACACATAAATAACAAACACTCTACTTCGATCTAGACAGTTATTACAACACGAATTGACATTCAGTTGCCCGGTACGTCATTGGTCGGCGCCTCGTCCGATCCTTCGGCACATCGTCCTCTCTTGCGGTCCGTTGCCTAATCGGTGATTGACCTCCGTAATCCCGATATCCTTGGCGTAACACGCTCTTCTTGGCCCGATGCCCGACGTACGAAGCCTCCTGCCGATAGTCGACTGAACCTCCAGTTCGACATCCAATATCCTGACGTGATCACCTCCGGCGCAACGTCAATTCCTCCAGCGTCAACTGTCTAATCTTGATCGAAAGTAGACCTGCGTAACTCAACACGCAGTTAGACCACAAATCACACTCAATTAGTTTCATCATCAAAATCTGAGATTCAACAGCTTATTCTTAAAGACCCATTAGTGTCAATTACAATATGATCACTGGGTCTAAGAACAAGCGTCCAAACCTTATTTCTCAAAAATTAATTTAATTCTTCATGCATTACAAAAACCCATGAGTCATCTTTGAGAGCATTGTCAATGCATATAGGTTCAATTTAAGACAAAATATAGCATTTGCATAAAAAATTTTAAATGAAGAACGAGTTTGAATACCTTTTGATGTATCTTTGATTATTAGCTCCTTAATGTGTATCTACATACTTTCATTCCTTGGGTAAGAATTCTTTGAAAGTAGATGTACCCAAGTTACTTGGAAAGAAAAATTCTCATTCAAATTCAATATATTAAATTCAAAATCATCATCAAAATCAATTTTCTTAAATTCGAGAGACTCATTAAAAATAACATGGATAGATTTCTCGATAACTAAAGTTCTTTTATTAAAAACTTGATAAGCTCTAGAAACAAAGGAATATCTAAGAAAAATTCCTTTATCAAATTTTACATCAAATTTTTCTAAGGCATACTTTTTATTTATAATAAAACATTTATAACCAAAAATTTTAAAATATGAAATGTTGGGTCTTTTATTATTTTATAATTTATAAGGAGTTTTAGACAGTAGTGGTCTTATGAGAACCCTATTCATGACATAACATGTCGTGTTAATGCCTTTGGCATAAAAATATTTCGGCTATATTCATTAAGTATGGTTCTTGTCATTTCTTGTAAACTCTTATTTTTTTCTCTCAACAACTTCATTTTGTTGTGGATTTCTTGGAGTAGTGAAATTATGGTCATACCCATTTGAATCATAAAATTCTTAAAAATCATGATTTTTAAATTCACCACCATGATCACTACAAATAGAAAAAATCATAAAAACTTTTTCATTTTGAACTTATTCATAAAATTTTATAAAACATTTAAAACAATCACTTTTATATGCTAAGAAGTATATCTAAGTATATCTACTATAATCATCAATAATCACAAAATCATATTTACTACCTCTTAGACTTGTGATATCAATTGATCTAAATAAATTCATATTTAATTGTAACAGTCTATAGGTACTCAGTTGATTTTTAGGTTTAAAGCTATTCTTCATTTGTTTACCTAGTTGGCATGTATCTCAAACTTTATTTTTAATAAATTAATCCTTGGCATTCCTCTTATAAGTTCTTTAGTTCTAATTTGTGAGATCAATTTCATACTTACATGACCTAATCTTCTATGCCAAAGATAAGCATCATTGTTTAAAATTAAAAAATAAGTTTTACTTTAAAAATTATTAAGATAAAAAGTTTACACATTATCGCTCCTTAAGGCAATTATAGATTTATTTTTATATGGTATTTCTCTATATCACACAATTGACTAATGCATAGTAAGTTGTGTTTTAAATAATCTACTAACAGAATATCTTCCATCAAGAGGTTTGATTTGTTATCAATATTTTCATTTCTGATAATTTTTCCTTTGTTGTTATCTCTGAATGTGACATACCCTCCGTCTTGGCTAGTGAATTGTTGGAACTCTAACTAGGAGAGTCTTAATCTGTTGGGACTCTAGTTAGGAGAGTCCTAATCTATTAGGACTCTAGCTAGGAGAGTCCTAATTTAGTTTCATTAATAAGAGCATTCATATAAATCCTATCTAGCCGACCCCTATTAAAGAGGTGAAGAGGCCGGCTAGGTTAGGATTAGGTTGCTTCTTAGAGAAGGAGTCCTATTAGAAGTGAGAGTCCTATTAGAGAAAGAGTCCTATTAGAATTAGGAGTCCTAATTAGAAGTAGGAGTTGGCTAGAAGTAGGAGTCTTGAGTAGGAGTCCTATTAGGAGTTGTGGTTTAGAAGTCCTATAAATAGCCATGTATTCACCCTCTTTTCATCATGAATAGATCATCTTTTTAGCAGCCTTTGAGTAGTAACTTGGAGGAAGGAGCCCCTATAGAGTTCTAAGGAGGCCGATCCCCTAAAGAGATCAACCCTAAACTTAGAATCCGTAAGGGTTCTAATACTTGGTATCAGAGCAGCGTTCTTGGTGTCTCACTACCCTTCCACAACCATCCACCAGTCCTCCACAACCGCCCAAAGCAATTCCCACAATTTCTTAGAAGATCATCACTGAATTCTACCATCATCTCCACCACCGCAGATCATCTTTTGATCTCCCCATAAATTGCAGCAGGTTCTAGTTTTCTACTTTACTACTGCTGCAATTTAGTTATCCTTATTCAAAAAATCTAAAAAATTCATTCCTATATTACTGCATAAACTTTTCGTTGTAATGTTTTTCATCTCTACAATGAAAGGTGCACAGTAGAATTCTAGCCGTATAGCACTATCTTTTTTATCTTGCTACTATGTTTTTTCTGTCCGAATCTCCATGAAATTTTTACGATGGCTTTGACACTTCCTAACAATAGTTTTCTCTTTGGTTTTGTCAAAAAATTCTCAATATAAACCACTTATCTTTTATGTTCATTCTACTACACTTTTGACGTAAAAATCTACTGTAGTACCTTTCCGTGATCCTCAATTTTGCCGAACCTCATGCAGTCGTTTCTTTCTATAAAATTTTTAACAGCTTTACCTCTCCCTTACTAGTAGATTTCCTTTGAGTTTTACTTGAATCTTTGTTAAAAATTTCTGAAAAAAATTACATCTTTCATGTTGGAATTTTTTTGGCAAAAAATCTAATGCTACACCTTTATCCTTTTTTTTTCTCTGTAACCTACCAAACCCTAGCCACCTTGTTGCCACCAACCAAGAAGTCTTTAGGGCATCTCTCTAGCCTTAAGATGCATCCATCATAACCTATTTTCATAATCCTAATAGTGTCAAAAAACTACAGCCTAAAACAATAAACCATTACAGCCGAACCCTTCTATCACCAATCTATTGTCCGAACCTTCCACCACCCCATGCCATTAACCCATCAATAGAAAAAAGACAAGGACATCTCTGATCTCTAGCCATATGCTATGGCTTCTCAAGATCCAATTGATGCCAAATTTGAAGCATGAGAATCTCGAATTGAATCGCGGCTTGAATTGTGCTTGGAGGATAAATTACGCGCTTTGTTTACAGAATTCAGAATTGGACAACCACCGAGTCCAACCAAATTTCAGTGAGGAGAGAGTTCAGAGAGGCCTCCAGAGAAGGAGGGACAACCCTCAGACATGCTTCAACCATGCATGAGGGTGGACTTCCCGCGATGGGAAGAAGGAGACCCGGCAAGGTGGATTTCGCGTGCTGAATGTTACTTTCGCTACTACCAAACGTCGGATAATGCTATGGTAGAAATTATTGTCATCCACCTTGAAGTAGATGCTATTTAATGGTACAATTGGTTGGAATACAATCATGGGGCTCTGACAGAATCAATTTAAGAATGCACTACTGAACCATTTCGGACCTATGGACTATAAAAATATCGACCGCCAACTCGCAAAGATTCGACAAACCTCTACGATTCAAGAGTACCAAACCAGGTTTGAGAAGCTATCCTACCTTGTTCATGATTGGACTGATGGTCAACTATTAGGAACATTCATCGAAGGACTCAAGCCAGATAAAAGGGGAGGTTAAGGCGCAGCAGCCCCGTATTGTGATGATTGTAATTTTTTTCACCCGAATATAAGAAGAACGGCTCAACCAAGATGCTCGGAGGATGAGAACCTCTCCTAGGACTATGGTATATAAACCTCCTTCTACTCTCAACCATCCTTCGCTACTAAAAAAATTGACAAGAGAAGAACTACATGACCGATCAGCAAAGGGTCTTTGTTGGCATTGCGACGAGCCGTGGAACCGCGATCATCGTTGTAAAAGGGGCTGCCTCCTATAGATTGAACCTCTTGAAGACATGGATAAGAAGGAGGTCTAGGAACATGAGGAAGAGGTCACGGATGAAGAACAGTAGCTGGTTGATATTACGATGGATGCCCTTGCCGGTTACACGAACCCGCAAACAATGAAAGTGAGAGGACTTCTGAAGCAACAACCGATTATTATTTTTATTGACACTAAGGGCACTACTAATTTTATGAACAACAAGGTTGTTATCCGAATGGCCTTACCTATTGAGAATTATAGTAGGTTTGTGTGAGTCATATGTGCCTTGCAAACCAATCACATGAGTGATGATACTTGTGACTTGATATGCACTCTTTCTCTTTGCTTATTATTAGGCATTTTATCACTTTATCTTGTGTGTTGCATATAATATGATGTCCTTAGATCTGTGCAATGGGAATCGGATCGTGATGAGATCACGATAATGAGACCGATTCACCTTTAAACATAGACCCTAAATAATCCTGATCATAGGTTACTCGAGAGGGACATCGAGATAACCGGATAGACTAGTGTGCTATATACCCATCCATATGATGGAGGTGGCTGGTCTCATAGCTACTTGTGTGTGGGACACTAAGGGTACAGTGCATATGCTCATTGGGGAATGAGTTCACTGATTGATCCGCCTATAGAATGCTGGATGGTTATTGATACCTCACATCAGATAACGATTCCGTAGTCCCAGTAGTGTATCTAGTCCTTAGATTTGAGACACCAAGGATGTCCTGTATAAGTACTCCACTCTTTGATATCAGACTTATAGGTTTGGAAAGTTCCAGATCTAGTACAACCAGTTATTAGGAGTGGTAGCCAACCTTACGAGAGCTATTGAGTGTCAATAAAGGATCATCCGCTCTCAGAATCATGAGAGGAATATCCCATGTATTCTTGCTTGAATAAATCATTGGCCAAGGTTATTCGGATTGAGAGAGAAAGAGTTCTCCGGGAGAATATGACTAGAGCAAGATTCGAGAAGAGACCGTATGGGCTTGATAGCATCATGCCCCGTATAGGGTCTCTGGGATATTATTTAGATGAGGGACTATAGATACATAATAACTGAGGATAGATAGGTCCAAAGGATTGGATTCTCCTGTATCGTCTGGGGGTTGTGGCGTAGTGGCCTAGTACGTCCGTAGTCGATGAGTTGGGTGAATTATTATAGAGATAATAATTCACTAAGTCAGAAGGAGTTCTGACAAGTATGACTCGCGGCCAGCTCGATATTAGGCCTAGAGGGTCATACACATATGGTGGGTATTGCGACGAGTAGAGGTTCGGATATGAGATATCTGTTGGAGCCCCTATCTTATTGGATATCCATTAAGCCCCTGAATTATTGTATCCTAAGATGAGATCCAATAATTGCTAATAAGAGATTATTGGGTAGAGACCCACTAATCCAAGAGGCTTGATAATTGGATAGAGATCCAATACCCAACAGGGCAAGATCCATTAGGGTTTACAGGGGGCCTCTACAAATAAGAGGGAACCAAAGCTCCATAGGCTAGGGGTTCTTTTTGGTGACCACCTTCTATTCTCCTCTCCCAAGAGAGGAGCATCGTTGTAGTCCCTGCCATATAAATACTGCTAGAGAGGAGGACGCTTGACCTTCTTCATCCTCTCCTATAGATCTATAGGGATTCAGGGATATACGATATCCCTAAGTACTTTCTTTTACATATGCAGTTTTTGCGGATTTATTTTTAACGCACCGATCTTCGCACGACAACGGAACCTTTCATGGAAATCCAAGGTTTTGTTTTTCTGTTCTTTTATTGTGCATGAGATGTCGCCCCCTATGATTTCCCAATAGGTTTGATGTTAAGGTCGCTGACGAATGAGTTTTGAAGTGTGATCGTAGATGCTCGTGAATGAAACTATCGCTACAGGACCAAGCGATAATTACATATTTCTTCCTCCTCCATCTTGATAATTATGAGGTTGTGCTTGACATCGAATGGCTGATGACATTAGGTGATGTTTTCTAAATTTTTTGAAATTAATTATGAAATTTTATAGTAAGGGGAAATAGGTGATACTGCATGGGAAACATGGGGGCGACATAATGATAATTTATACACAACGAATGGAGAAAATTTTGCACAAAGCATGCAGTAACTTTTTGGTATAACTTGAGCAGCAATCTAAGGGAGAGCCAACCAAATTTGAAGATCCAAACCTACTTTTCTTGCTTGCTAAATTTTTAGATATATTTGACGAACCACACAGCCTACCTCCTACCCGCTAGCATGATTATCGTATACTGATTCTTTCGGGCAAACCTCTAGCAAATACTCAGCCAAATTGACATCCACATCTCCAGAAGAGTGAAATAGAAAAGATTATAAAAGAGATGCTTAAAATAGGAGTTATTTGGCCAAGTTGTAGCCCCTACTCTTCACCAGTGCTCCTCATAGAAAAGGACGGAAAATGACGAATATGCATTGATTACCGAGCTCTCAATGGCTTGACCGTCAAGGACAAGAACCCTATTCCAGTAGTAGATAAATTGCTTAATGAATTAAAGGGTGCATGAGTCTTCACAAAGCTGGACCTTCAATCTGGGTATCATAAAATATGAGTGTGAAGAAGACATATCAAAAATTGCCTTTCGAACGTACAACGATCACTACGAATTTCTGGTAATGCCCTTTGGCCTCACCAATGCTCCCTTCACCTTCCAGAGCCTTATGAATGATATTTTCTAGAGTTATCTTTGTAAGTTTGTGCTAGTTTTCTTCAACGACATCCTTATTTACAACCCTTCTTTGGAAAGTCATTTTCAGCACTTACAACTTGTTTTGACGATTTTGCGAGAACATGTTCTTGTTGTAAAAAAATTGAAGTATAACTTTCTTCAACAGAAGGTGGAATATCTTGGGCATATCATATCGGAGGAAGGCGTGGCAGTGGACCCCTCCAAAATTGAAGCAATGCAGAACTGACCGACCTTGAGGAGCATAAAATCGCTATGCGGCTTTCTCGGTTTAACAAGCTACTACTACAGGTCTGTGAAAAATTATGAAAAGATCAGTGCACGTCTTACTTCCTTGCTGAAAAAAGATGCTTTCCAATGGTCGGACAAAGCCATCACCACCTTCGACGAACTTAAAGCCGCAATGATAACAACGCCTGTACTAGCGTTACCCGACTTCAGCAAGACTTTTATTATTGAAGTCGATACCTCTGGAGTTAGAATTAGTACTATACTAATGCAAGATGGCTACCCCCTCGCTTATACTAGTAAGGCGTTATCTCTTTCCCATCTCAAGATAACTATTTACGATAAGAAGATGCTCACGATTATGCATGTAGTGGCCAAATGGAGATCATACTTGATCGGGTGATGCTTTCAAATCAAGATTGACCATAAAAGCTTAAAATATTTCTTGGAGCAAAGATATCTTCCCCCGAGCAGCAAAAATGGGTAACAAAGCTTCTTGGATATGATTATGAAAAGGAAAAAGAGAATGGTGTTGTAGATGTGCTTTCGCGACTACTCGAGCAAGCTAAATTTTTGGCCATTTTACTTCCGACCAATGACTTCCTTGAGAATAATAGGGGGGAATGGCAAGATGACCTAGAGACCAGAGCATCTATGAACCTTTCACCTCAATTCTATGGACCCTACTAGATTTTGAAGTACATCAGTGCAGTAACATACATATTGGACTTACCCGCCAGCTCCCGAATCCATCTAGTCTTCCATGTGTAATGTTTGAAGCCCAAGTTGGGAGAAAACAAGATAGCCCAAAGCCATCTACCAAATATGACTACCCAAGGAGAGCTCCAGGCCCAACCGAGTGCCATTATTGATCGACGGATCGTGACTCGACGACGATGACCCACTACTGAAGTGCTAATATAGTGGGAGGACCTACTAGTAGAAGATGCCACTTGGGAGAACTATGATGACTTGAAGATTAAATTTTCTAAATTCATGGAAAGTCAGTCTCGAGGACAAGGCTGTTTTGAAGAGGACGGATCTGTTAGGACTCGAGGACAAGGCTGTTTTGAAGAGGACGGATCTGTTAAGACTCTAGTTAGGAGAGTCCTAATCTGTTGGGACTCTAGCCAAGAGAATCCTAATCTGTTGGGACTCTAGTTAGGAGAATCCTAATCTGTTGGGACTCTAGCAAGGAGAGTTCTAATTTAGTTTTATTGATAAGGGCATTTATGTAAATCCTATCTAGCCGACCCCTATTAAAGAGGTGAAGAGGCCGGCTAGATTAGGATTAGGTTACTTCTTAGAGAAGGAGTCCTATTAGAAGTGAGAGTCCTATTAGAGAAAGAGTCTTATTAGAATTAGGAGTCCTACTAGAGAAGGAGCCCTAATTAGAAGTATGAGTTGGTTAGAAGTAGGAGTCTTGAGTAGGAGTCCTATTAGGAGTTGGGGTTTAGAAGCGCTATAAATAGCCATGTTGGATATTATATCTCAACCAATCCCAACAAATCTCGCTAGTCAGGATATTCAACCTCAACAACCTTCAACAAACACTGCCAACCTAGATATTTTGGGTATTTCAAAGTTTAATAAGCATTTGCAAGCTGTGGATGAAGTGGATAAAAATAGAAATAAAGATTTAAAAGGTAAGGACATTATGCGGGAGGACATTGCAAAACCCAAGGATAAGAAGAAGGATGGTACTGGTAAGTTGCACATACTTCCGTCTACCTAGGAAGAGTCCTTTATTTCCTTTCCAACTTATTTTGATTCTGATGAAGATACTTTGTTGGAATGTTCATGGACTGAATAAATTTGAGAAATGTTGGGAGCTTAATAGAACAATCAAGTTTGATGCTTGTGATATTGTTATTCTTGTGGAAACAAAAATTAAAACATCTCGGATTTGTGTTCAAAAAGATTTAATATGGCTAGAGGTAGAACTTTTTACCAACGATACTTGTGACACTTATGGTAGAATATGGGTATTATGGCATCCGAACTCTGTTAGTGCTTGATTTATTTCTGCTATAGAACAATTCATTCACCTTAAAGCCGAGGATAAAAGGAATAGTTGTCAATTCCATATTATTGGTGTATATGCTTCTAACAGTATGCAGGAAAGAAATATTCTATGAAATGATCTGATTAACATTGCAAATGGCTATCTTACAGTGCCTTGGATTGTTTTTGGTGACTTCAATACTATTCGGTATACACATGAAAAAGTGGGGGGTAAACCACTTTCAGAGAGCAAGCTTCAAGGTTTTAACGATTACATAGATATCGCTGCATTGATTGATATGAAATCTGTAGGGGATTGGCTTTCATGGAGTAATCAAGGTGCTGCCCACAGGAAAATAATGGCTCGACTTGATAGGTATCTGATTAATCGTGAATGGTTAACAGTTTACCCTGATTCACTTCTGGAGTATGGATCTCAGTTGTTCTCTGATCACTCTTTAATGTATATACATGCAGACAAAGAAACCATTTAGATTCTTTAACATGTGGAGTACCCATCCTCAGTTCCTTGAGGTTATCAGATCAGCTTGGAATGTTAATGTGCATGGATCTCCCCCTTACATTTTATGCCAAAAGCTTAAAGCATGTAAAGCAGCACTAAAGGAGTGGAATACAAACACTTTTGACAATATTATCACCCGGGTTCAATTAATCAAAAAGAAAATAATGGCGGTGCAACATGAGCTACATCTTCAGCCCTTTGACGAGAATCTTATTTGAAAAGAGGCAGAAGCTAGGTCTCAATTCATGCAAGCCCTAAAGCAAGAAGAAAGTTTTACAAAACAGAAGTCTCGACAGCATTAGCTTACTTTAGGGGATTCCAATATGAAGTTTTTCTATATAGCCATTGCTACTAAAAGGGCTGTTAACTGTATCAGGAAATGTAAAGACCAAGATGGTACGCTTATTGAGAATTTGGATGAAGTTAAAGCACACACTGAATAATTTTTTTATTCTTTACTCAATCAAACAGAGCAGCCTAATAATGTTCATGTGGAGCCTACTAGAAAGCTTGATTCGGATGACATCACGATTCTTAATGCACCAATTACAGATGAAGAAGTTGTACGAGTTGTCTTCAAGTCACCAAAGCACAAAAGCCCTGGTCCAGATGGATTTCCAGCTGAATTTTACCAAATTGCATGGCCGATCATTGGAAATGATGTGATTAAAGCTTGTCAGCATTTTTTCTCTTCAGGTCATATTCTTAAAGCGATAAATTGTACTTTTATTTCTTTGGTTCCTAAGAATGCAGGGGCTGATTCACTAGAGCACTACAGGCCCATTTCTTTATGCAACTTTATTTACAAGATCATCTCCAAGTTGCTTGCAGATCGAATGCAAATGATTATGCATAAGATCATTAGTCATACTCAGGCTGCTTTCATTAAAGGGAGAAGTATACATCACAATATTCTTCTTGCTAACGACTTGGTCAAAGATTTGCACTCCAAATCAAGAGGGACAAAAATATGTTTTAAAGCTGACTTACAAAAAGCATTTGATTCAGTTAATAGACAGTTTCTCTACAAGATGCTTCTCAGTTTGAACTTCCCTCAACAATGGGTTAATTGGATTCAGTGCTGCTTGGATACTCTAAAATTTTTAGTTCTGTTCAATGGTTCCCCCGCTAACTTCTTTGAGAGTACGAATGGCATCCGACAAGGAGATCCACTTTCTCCATATCTTTTTACAATTATCATGGAAGGACTCGGCTGTATGTTAGAAAAGGTAGTCTCTGATGGCAGCATTAAGGTACCCCATGCTGGTTCTATTCATATATCTCACATAACATTTACAGATGATCTTATTATCTTTCTTCGCAATGACACTACTTCAGTGAAGAATTTAGCTACTATTCTGAAAAATTTTGGTTTGGTTTCTGGCCTTCAACTAAATCATGCAAAAAGTAAAGTTTATATAGGTTCTTGTGTTGAAGATAAAGACTTTATTATACAAACTCTAGGGGTTAGCGAGGGAAGTCTACCAGTTCCTTATCTAGGTCTCCCACTCTTATCCACTGGTATTCATAAAATTCACTGTCAGCCTATCCTGCAAAAAATAAAGAATAGAATTTCCTCCTGGAAAACTAGACTTCTTTCCAAAGCAGGATGACTTGAACTCATCCGATCTGTGTTGTTTTCTTATTCTATTTATTGGTCTAATGCATTTCTTCTACCTGTTGGACATCTTCAGGATATTGAACGACTATTGAAGAACTTTTTCTGGAATGGTATGGATGGAAAGGCAATGCATATGGTCAATTGAGATAGCATTTGTAGACTAAAAGATGAGGGGAGGCTGAATCTGTGAAATCTGAGAGATTGGAATAAAGCTTGTTTGATACAGAAATTGTGGGATCTTTTACAAAATAAATCCTTATGGTCACAATGGGTTTCTTCTAGGTATCTATCTAAAGAATCAATATGGGAAGTTTCAACAAGAACATATCATTCTGCTGCATGGAAAGGAATTTTGAAGGCAAGAAACTGGCTAATAAACCACATTTCTTATGCAATCTCTTTTGGGACCAGAATTAATATGTGGTATGATCCTTAGATGAATGGAAAAAGTATATTTCAATTATATGGTGATCGAGTACGAAGAGATCTTGGGGCCCCTAAAGATTGGAAGATTTCTGAGTTCATTGCTAACGGTACCTGGTGTCTTCCTAATCCTATTTCTCTTGATATGCTATCACTTTGACCGATTATTACAGCTCTTCCAATCAGGAATAACTCATCAGATATGTTTAATTGGCTTCATGACAATGGAAAGTTTGGTGCTACATCTGCATGGAATCAAATCAGACAAAGAAATAACAAGTGAATCCCGAGTAGTTGGACATGGGATAGACCAGGCCCTTCTTGCCAAACTACCCACAATGGACAATATGAAGCGAAAAGGTATATATCTTGTTAACCGATGCTATCTTTGTATGTAACAAGAAGAAAGTATAGATCATCTCTATTTTGGTTATGACTACACTATTTGGATATAGATGGAGATTCTGAAAAGATTTGAAATACATAGGCTGCCAATGCCAAACTTGTATCAAGAACTAGAACAGCTACAGCAAAACTTCTCAAGAAAAGGACTTCTTACATAACTGGCAAAGCTTATCTTCAGATGTACTATTTGGAAAGAGAGGTGTAGCAGAATCTTTGAGGGTCACAACACACACAATGCTCACCTTCTGCTTGAGATACTTAGCGACTCATGATTATGCATGGAGCAGGATTTGGAAATGAGGCATTTAACAAGTAGAGAAAAAGAGATCTTCCTCAGATTCAATTTTATAATTCTTTAATGCTTTCTTTGTATTTTCTGCTTTAAAATTGTGATATATTCACCAGTTGTCCAGGAATAGTTGGTTATTACATTTTACTATTTGTTGCCTATGGTAGAGCGTCATAGTCTACAATATGTGTAGTCATGATTTCTGTTTCACTACTCTTGGAGATGAGTCTGGTGGAGTGAGACCATTCCACCTTTCTGAGGTGGGGTGCATTCTCCTAGACTGCTCTAAGAGATCTCAGGCTTTAGTCTATGGCTTGTGTAGACAAAGCTAATTTGTACAAACTTCATACTAAATCTACTTACATTTACTTACCCAAAAAAAATGTATTCACCCTCTTTTCATCATGAATAGATCATCTTTTTAGCAACCTTTAAGTAGTAACTTAGAGGAAGGAACCCCTATAGAGTTCCAAGGAGGCCGATCCCTTAAAGAGATCAACCCCAAGCTTAGAATCCGCAAGGGTTCTAACATGAACTTTGAGAAATGTGTAGGATCTTTGGTCATATGCCTTGAGCATCCACTATCAATATACCATCTCTTGCTCCTAGCTTTTTGATTAGAGATATATCTATAAGAAAGAGAAGTTTACTTTAAGTACCTATTTAACTTTGGGTCATTTGTGGTTAGATCTACCTTTCTTAACTTTTGACATTAAATTATCTATGGTTCCTTGAGGAACTCATCCTAATTTATAAGAGCTATATTTTTTAAATGAACATATATATGCATAATGACCACATCTTCCATAAAACTTACATTTAACTTTAGGGGGAATATGTAATATTGGTCTTTTAACAAATGTAGTTAGCTTTTGTTGAGTGTTACTACTCATGAAGTTGATTCCTTCTTTTCTATATACATAACCTTTGTTAGCAAGAATCATATTTAATGATTTGTTTCTAATTTTAAATTTTTTTAATATTTGTTGTAATAACATATTTTCTTTTTTTAATGAGTCTAACTCTTTACATATAGTGCAAGATGTTAACAAGCAATTGTTATACTTATTTTTCAATTTATCAAATTCATTAGAGAGAGATGCATGATCCTTTTTTAGTAATTAATATTTTTTACCAATTGTTTTGAGTTCATCATATAAATCATGAAATGTATCAAGTAATTCATCGTAAGATAAAGAGATTTCAGTTAAGTCACATTCCTCATCGCTAAAAGCCATCAATGCATAGTTTACTACTTTGTCTTCATTAGTTTGCTCTTCATGCACTTGATTTATCCCAAGTTACCCTAAGTGCTTTCTTTTTCTGTTGCACTAGTAGCTTCTTCTTCAATTATGGATGCTCATTTTTTAAGTATCTTATTTTTGGCATTCATAACAAATTATTATATTCCTTTTAAGTTTATTTTTATTCTTAGATTCTTGTTTTACAAAACTTATTTTGTTCCTTTTCATTAACTTTTTAAATTTTCTTGTGAGGAGTGTATTGAATCTCAGATTTTGATGATGAAACCAACTAATAGTCTTTATGATCTAATCTACATTTTGAGTGATGCAGGACTAGCTTCGATCAGGGAGAGACAATTAAAGCTAGAAGAATCCATGTTGGGCCAGAGGAGAACATGTCAGAAGATTAGACGTCGAGCCGAAAGATCGGTCGACGTATTGGCAGAAGGCTTCGGACGATGGGTTTGGGCATCGAACCAATTAGAGTGAAATTATGCCAAGGAGATTGGATTTACAGAGGTCAACTACCGATTTGGCAATAGGCCACAAGAGAAGACGATGTGTTGAAGAATCAAACGAAGCACCGGATGAACCAATGACATGCTAGACAATATTTGATTAAGCTTTGTAATAATTATCTAGATCAAAGTAGATTTAAGTGTAATTGGGTTAGAATTGGGTCAACAAAATTAGGGGATAACTAGGCCTAAGTTTGGGCTGTGTTGGGCTAAGTGAAAGGCCCAAATAGTGACCCAAAAGGTGGGTCAGGCGGTGGCACCACCGAAACGGGCGATGGAACTGCTGGTGGCTCTGTCTCCAAGACACAGTTGTTAGGATCTAAAGCAGCATTAAGAGGAAGGGGGGGGGTGAATTAGTACAGTGGATAGAAATGTAAATTCAAAATGATTTGAAAAGAGTTGTGCATTGAGAAGTTTCGGTTCGACGAAAATGATTTCAACAAAGTGATTCGAGTGAACATGATAGAAAGTAGAGAGGAGGAGATCGAGAGATTGCAGCTAAGTAAAGATTGAAATACAATAATTTAAAATTGACACATCAAGAGAAGTATGCAGCGATGTAAAGTGGTTTGGTCAAATGACCTATGTCCACTTCCGAAACCTCCACCGATGAGGTTCCCAACTTCCACTATCAATTCTTCTTAAAGGGGAAGGACCAAGCACCCATCTTAGAAACTTTTATAAGTAGTTCACACTCTCTTACATAACTTTTTACAAATGAGACTTGGGAGGTGAATACTCAAGCTATCAAATTTAATTTTGCTAGAGCTTTAACTCAGTTTTTATCACCTCTCCATATACTTCGCTAGTTGAGAAGTAAGAGATATTTATAGGCTCATTTGGCTTCAAAATTAGAGCCAAAAAGAGTCACATCTCGGATTTTTGGGTATTGATGGTACCACTGCCAGTTGACCCTACTCTGTTAGTGTATTGGGCGATACCACCACCCAGTCTGGTGGTACTACCACTTGATAGGGTCCTTGGACTCTATGGAGGGATGGTACCACTGCCTGTCAAGCGGTACCACCGTTGATAGGTAATAACTATCAGTGATACCATCGCTGACCTAGGGCGGTACCATCACCTAAACCACTTAGGAACATGTTCCCAGGGTAGTACCACCACCAGACATAGTCCAGCACTACTAAATGGGCCCTGAATCTAACCAAATTTAATCCAATTAAGGTCCAATTGGCTCCTACTAGGGTTAATTAGGATTAATACTTAATCCTAACCCTAATTATATACTAACTACGAAATTGAAACATATTTCTAAGTAAATTCTAATTTGCCAACATCAAGTTTTCTTCTTCCAGCAAGCTTCTGGCAGACTTCTTGCAGACTTCCGACACACCCTCGGATATCTTCCGGATGTTGAATCTCGGATTTTGATGATGAAACTAATTGAGTGTGATTTGTGGTCTTACTACGTTTTGAGTTACGCAGGTCTACTATCGATCAGGATTAAACAGTTGACGCTGGAGGAATTGACGTTGCGCCGGAGGTGATCACGTTAGGATATTGGATGTCGAGCTGGAGATTCGATCGACTATCGGCAGGATGCTTCGTACGTCGGGCATCGGGCCAAGAAGTGCAGAGTTGCGCCATGGATATCGAGGTTACGGAGGTCAACCGTCGATTGGGCAATAAGCCGCTAGAAAGGGCGATGTGCCGAAGGATCGGACGAAGCGCTGACCAATGATGTGCCGGGCAACTGAATGTCAATTTGTGTTGTAATAACTGTCTAGATCGAATTAGAGTTTTTGGTGTTTGTCTGTGTAGGAGTAACTACGATAAGGATGAAGACGTAAAGCGAAACAAAGGGTCGAAGTCAAGTGTGATGGATCATTGAGAGTTCGAGTGTTCGATGGAAGTGGATATGGGAGAGGCGGGAACTGGCCGAGAACGAGTAGGGAGCTTGCCGAAGAGTTTTCGAAAGTTCGCCGGGAGGTTCGTCGGAAGTTCACGGAGCTTGCCATGAAAGATCGGAGCTTGCCAAAGAAGCTCGGGGGAACTCGCCAAAATCATCGTGGAGTCTAAGAGCTTGCCGGGAGTCCATAGGATGGTTTTCGAGGGATCGTCGGAAGACCACCGGAAGCTCGCCGAAAGCTCGTCGGAAGCTCGCCGGAAGAAGACTTGACTTGCGGACTTTGTAATAGCTTAGGAATGTCTTTAATTTCGTAGTTAGCACATCAATTTGGGTTAGGATTAGGGGTTAATCCTTTAACCCAAGTATGGGCCCATTGGGCCTTGTTCGGAACCGGTTTGGGCCAAGTTTTCGGCCCAAACCAAATGTAGATTTGTGCTGGGCGATGGAGCCCAGCAGCCATGTGCCCAGCAGCATGTGTGCATGCATGCATGCATGCTGGGCTACGTGTATGCATGCTGGGCGGTTGCACCGCCAGTAGCATGCGTGCTGCTACGTGCATGCATGCTGGGTGGTAGCACCGCCCAGCAGAACCAGCAGCTGCTGGCTGGGGCGGTAGCACCGCCCAGCAGCACCAGCAGCATGCATGCATGCTACGTGCATGCTGCTATAGCCCGGGTACTATAACCCGGGTACTATAGTCCGGGTACTGTAGCCCGGTACTGTAGCCAGGCGGTAGCACCGCCTGGCTGGGGCGGTAGCACTGGTGCTATCGCCAAGACTGAAAACCAGCGGTAGCACCGCTGGTGAAGCGATGGCATCGCTTGGGTGTGTCGATCACAGATCGACAAGACGAGAAACTCAAATTTTGGCTCCAAGTTTTGGCTCCAAATTTGAGTCCTCTTGAACTCTATAAATTCCCCTCTTTTGTAGGTTCAAAGGGCAGCAAGAAGAGTGAAAATCTTGAGGGAAAACTCTGCTCAAATAGTGTCAAAAACTTTCCTCTTACTCTTAAGTGTTTTCTTATTCAAGAGAGGGGTGAGAGCTTTGTAAGGGTTATCTTCTAAGCCCGTCAAAAGAAGAGGTGTTGCAAGGGAGTTCTTCCTCGCCCATTAGAAGGAGGAAAGCTAGTGGAAAGCCGGTGTCCTCAAGTGAAGAGGAATCGGAAGTGGATGTAGGTCGGATGACCGAACCACTATAAAAATCTGGTTTGCATTTACGTTCTTGCTATTTACTTTGCTGCAAACCATTTTTACTTGCTGCCTTATTTACTCAACTTCCTTATCATCTTATTACATATGCTTTAAAGTTAAAACGCAATCTTTCCGGGTTCAAACGAAACGTTGCATTCATTCGTACGAAGTTTCCAAAGCTTGTTTTAAATCGCTGAAAATCTATCGTTTTATCCGCTGCACTAATTCACCCCCCCCCCTCTTAGTGTCACTCGATCCCTAACATTTGGTATCAGAGTCACGTTCTTTCTCTTTCGGATTTACACCCGTGAGAAATGACTCTAAATAGTTTTCAAGAGGGCTTTTCGTTTTTTCGTCCACCGTTCTTTAACGGATCGGACTACACTTATTGGAAAACTCAAATGAGAGTTTTCATGCTTTCAATGGATTTGGATTTGTGGAACATCATCGAAAATGGCTTTCAACTTTCCTCTAAACTGACGAACGAATGGTCGGACTTAGAGAGAAAATCTTTTTCTTTAAATGCAAAGGCTATGAATGCCTTATTTTGTGCTTTAAACAAAAATGAGTTCAATCGAATTTCTTCTTGCGAAACGACTTTTGATATATGGCGAGCACTTGAAATCATGCATGAGGGAACTAGTAGAGTTAAAGACTCGAAAGTAAACCTCTTGTTGCATGATTTTGAGCTCTTCCAAATGACACCAAGCGAAACTATTGGCGATATGTACACCCGCTTTATGGATGTCATCAATAGCTTGAAAAGTCTTGGTAAATCTTTTTCATGTTTTGATTTAGTAAACAAGATTTTAAGATCCCTTCCAAAAGAATGGGATCCAAAAATTACGGCTATTCAAGAGTCTAAATACTTGAATGATTATTCACTTGAAAAATTAATCGGGTCATTAATGACCTATGAAATGACACTCTTGGAACATGATGAACATGATGAACATTTGAACCACCTTCTAAAGAACAAAAAGGTTTTTGAACTTAGAACAAGAGAATGCCACTTGAGTGATGACTCAAGTGATGAGGACAATGAAGAGGACTTTGAACCTTTAATCGATCTTAATAAGTTTATTAAACAAAAATCTAAAATCAACAATGAACTTGAACGGAGGAAGAGACCAATGAAGAAGAAGAAGGCTCACCAAGAAGAATCAAGGAAAGAAGAAGCAAACTACGCTTTAATGGGCTTCGACAATGAGGTAAGTAACTTAACTTCCTTGAATTATTTTGAAATTACATGATGATTTCCATGAATGCTTATCTTAGTTAGTAGGAATTTTTTTTATATTTTTCTTATGTTTTTAGAAATTCAAAAAAAATTTGAAATTATACTATGCTTTTCTTTATAGTAGTTTTGAAAAGTAAAAACATGAATGATGCAAGATTTGTGATAATGCTTAGGATTGATCCATGCATATGTATCTTGATTATAGTTTGAAAACTTCCATTTTGACTGAATGGATTTTAACCCTTTTTATGATGAAATTTTTATTGATACATGTCTTCATGAAATCAATTATAAAGACCCAACCCACAAATTTTCAAAATGAAAGAAATGTGATTTTTATGTTGCCTTGGATTACATTTGGACTTGATGATTTTCATGATGAAAAGTATTTTTTAGATTTTTAAAATGATGTATGATTTTAGCAAAAGTTTGAGCATTGATCATCTTGTTATAACAAATGAAAGAAAGAAGTGAAATGATTTCAATGATAAATTCATTTCTAAATATGATGATGCTCTCATGTTTAAATATAATACATGACATTGATCATTCTTATGAAAGATCAAATCTCGTAAATTGAAACTCTTAAAAATAAGAAAATACACTATCATAATATTCTATTTTTGATGTGTTTGGTCTTTACGGTCTTTATGACGAAACTTACTTCTTGCTTTGAAAAGTTGATACATGCTCACATGTAATTAATTTTTGTTGCTCTTATTAAATTTTTGAATGAAAGATTTTGATGCATTTGATCTTAATGGGTTTAATGACAAATTTGTGTTTTGAATTTCTACAATGATGGGTTCCATATAAATGTTTGAACATACATTATGAAATCATCATTGAAATGAAAATACTAAAAGTTTGTTATCATGCTTAATGACTTTGTGATATCATATCTTGATGACAAACTCATGTTTTGGTCTTAAATTTGATACTCATCTTTTGAAATATGAGCACACTTGTTTGAAACAAAATGAAACACATTATCATGATAAGTTAAATCTCATGTCTTGAAACAATGTGTTGTTTTGACAATTTTTATAATGAAGTTTGTCTTCTGGTTTTGAATATTTTGAATTGGCATATAAAGGCAAAAGACATACTTATATGAAACATAAAGAAATTATATTTATTATCTTATCGAGATTAATGATTTCATGATATCTTAAGAATCTCATAAATTATAGAAATGATTTCGATGAATTGATTATGATTTGATAATTTGAATTTTTCTCTCATGTTTCAATACTACTTTGTATGCTTCATGACTTGTTGATTGAAATAATGATGTAGACTTTTGATGTATCACTTGTCATGATGGCTAGCATTTTGAATCTCGAAAATAATTACTTCTTTTTATCATTTACTAAAGAGGAAAATAATTCAAGTTCATATTATTTGTGAATCTCACAAACTATGGTAATGATTTTGATGATTCGAACTTGAATGAGCTTTGTCATAATCCAAGTCTTGATATTTTGATATTTGATACTTGGAATTCTTATACATGAATCTAGTTACTCTTTGTGCTATATTTTTTCAAATGGATCATGAGCCTTGATGTCATATATTTCATGATCCTAAAAGTGATACGATTTCTTTGCCTTGTGTGGTAAATTGAATATTTGATTTTCTTTATGATAAATTATGAATCATGACTTGATCTATGAGATTGATATGCTTTTATATATCATGATTCTTGGTTGTATGATATTTATCTTGAATTAAAAAATTGATAAATATGAATTTTGATCTTGCTAAAAAGAAAATTATGAATCATGAATGATATCTTTTGGTTGTGATCCTTGTTGAATTTATATATTGATATCTGTCATGACATGATTTCTTTGCATTATTGTCTTATTTGCATTATGTAATGATTGAACAATTGATGTATATTTTTATTGATGTAAACTTTTAATTGATATGAAAAATGACTTGTATAATAATTGAAATTTTTAGTCATTTAGTCCTCCCTTCTTTTTGACAAAGACAAAGGGGGAGAAAAATTGCTACCTTGCAATTTCACAAGAAGAAGAAGGATTGCTATTTCAAAGGATGCAAATATTGCTATCTTGACTATATCAAAAGAAGCAAAATGCAAAACTTCAAAAATTTGAAATGTTACATGCCTTTATGTTTGTATGTTTAAATGAAAAGTTAGCATATATGTTTAAAGTGATCATATAATTGCTAGCTCATTGCAAACAAAAGTTGATAGCTTGCAAAGGTGAAACTTAGTTACAAAAGAGAAGAATTGAAAGGAAGCTAACTTGCGTGTCGCAAAGTATGTTAGCTTGCTTATCATTATTGATTGCTTGCTTATCATCTTTTTATCTCATATCTTGATTTTTGACTCCCTTGAATTCATGACTTGATATGCTAAAAATTCATATTATAAATTTGTTATCTTGTCATGATCAAAGCATTGGCTATTTGTACTCCACTTTTTGACAAAACAAAGGGGGAGAAGAATTATTGCTAGCTTATGTATTGCAAAGAAAAATTTTGCTAGCTAGAACATGCAAAGGAAGCAAAGAAAGTGCAACTTGCACATCTCAACAAGCAAGTGAAAATTACTATCATTGCCCATGTTTGAAACTTGCTATGATTGAATGGTATTATTTGATGTTGTATTGTATGATGTGATAGCTAGTATGTTGTAATATTTGCATATCCTTGAAAACTAGCTATAATGTTACTTCTCCTTTTTGTTGATGACATAGGGGGAGAAGTAGATTGATGACTTCATGCATTGATTGAATATTTTATATATTTGCATGATGATTTGATTTATTCTCTTAATTGTGATGAATGTTGCTTAGATTTGGGATAATCCAAGTGTTCTATCAATGGCATATTGATAGGGGGAGTTTGTGTTAAACTCCGGGGGGGTTTTGGTTAACTCCGTTAGTCATCAATTAGTTGTCATCATCAAAAAGGGGGAGATTGTTGAATCTCGGATTTTGATGATGAAACTAATTGAGTGTGATTTGTGGTCTAACTACGTTTTGTATTACGCATGTCTACTATCGATCAGGATTAGATAGTTGACACTGGAGGAATTGACGTTGCGCCGAAGGTGATCATGTCAGGTTATTGGATGTCGAGTTGGAGATTTAGACGACTATCGGTAGGAGGCTTCGTACGTCAGGCATCGGACCAAGAAGTGCAGAGTTGTGCCATGGATATTGAGGTTGCGGAGGTCAACCGTTGATTGGGCAACAAGCCGCTAGAGAGGGCGATGTGCCGAAGGATCGGACGAAGCACTGACCAATGATGTGCCGGGCAACTGAATGTCAATTCGCGTTGTAATAACTGTCTAGATCGAAGTAGAGTTTTTGGTGTTTGTCTGTGCAGGAGTAACTACGATAAGGATGAAGACGTAAAGCGAAACAAATGGTCGAAGTCAAGTGTGATGCATCATTGGGAGTTCGAGTGTTCGATGGAAGTCTGAAGATTCGTTGGGAGTGCTACCGGAACTTGCCGAGAATGAGTAGGGAGCTTGCCGAAGAGTTTTCGGAAGTTCGTCGGGAGGTTCATCGAAAGTTCGTGGAGCTTGCCAAGAAAGATCGGAGCTTGCCAAAGAAGCTCGGGGGAACTCGCCAAAATCATCGTGGAGTCCGAGAGCTTGCCGGGAGTCCGCAGGATGGTTTCCGAGGGATCGTCGGAAGACCGCCGGAAGCTCGTCGAAAGAAGACTTGACTTGCAGACTTTGTAATAGCTTAGGAATGTCTTTAATTTTATAGTTAGCATATCAATTTGGGTAAGGATTAGGAGTTAATCCTTTAACCCAAGTATGGGCCCATTAGGCCTTGTTCGGAACCAGTTTGGGCCAAGTTTTCGGCCCAAACCAAATGTAGATTTGTGCTGGGCGGTGGAGCCCAACAACCATGAGCCCAGCAGCATGTGTGCATGCATGCATGCATGCTGGGCTACGTGCATGCATGCTGGGCGGTTGCACCGCCAAAGCATGCGGTCGCTATGCATGCATGCCGGGCGGTAGCACCGCCAACAGAACCAGCAGCTGGGCGGTAGCACCACCCAAAGAAGACACCAGAAGGCATGCATGCATGCTACGTGCATGCCGCTATAGCCCGCATCATAACCTCGGTATTGTAGTCCGGTACTATAGCTCAGATCAGAGCCAGCGATAGCACCGCCTGGTTGGGTGGTAGCACCGTGCTACCGCCAGCGCAGAAAACCAGCGGTAGCACCGCTGGTCAAGGGCGGTGGCACCGCTGGTGTGTCATCACAGATTGATGACAGACGAGAAACTCAAATTTTGGCTCTAAGTTTTGGCTCCAAATTTGAGTCCTCTTGAGCTCTATAAATTCCCCTCTTTTGTAGGTTCAAATGGCAGCAAGAAGAGTGAAAATCTTGAGGGAAAACTCTGCTCAAATAGTGTCAAAAACTTCCCTCTTACTCTTAAGTGTTTTCTTGTTCAAAAGAGGGTTGAGAGCTTTGTAAGGGTTATCTTCTAAGCCCTTCAAAAGAAGAGGTGTTGCAAGGGAGTTCTTCCTCGCCCATTAGAAGGAGGAAAGCTAGTGGAAAGCCGGTGTCCTCAAGTGAAGAGGAATCGGAAGTGGATGTAGGTCGGATGATCGAACCACTATAAAAATCTGGTTTGCATTTACGTTCTTGCTATTTACTTTGCTGCAAACCATTTTTACTTGCTGCCTTATTTACTCAACTTCCTTATCATCTTATTACGTATGCTTTAAAGTTAAAACACAATCTTTCCGGGTTCAAACGAAACGTTGCATTCATTCGTACGAAGTTTCCAAAGCTTGTTTTAAATCGCTGAAAATCTATCATTTTATCCGCTGCACTAATTCACCCCCCCCCCCTCTTAGTGCCACTCGATCCCTAACACCGGACTCCCAACAGGCTCCCAGACTTTATGGTGAGTTCGACGAATCTTTTGGGCAAGCTTCTGAACTTTCTCGGTGAGAATCGTGAACCTCCGACGATCTTTCCAATGAACTTCCGAAACCTTCAGTAAGTCCCAGATTCATTCTCGGCCAATTCCGGTAGCACTTCCGATGATACTTCGGACCTCCGACAGACTCTCGAACTCCCAACGTACTTGACTCCGATAATTTGCTTTATGTCTTCCTTGCTATCATAGTTAATACTGCATACTTATCTCAATAATATGGATTAGATCAAATAACCTATCAATTGACTTCATCATCAAAATTCGAGATTCAACAATCTCCCCCTTTTTGATGATGATAATCAAATGATGACAAAGTTAACCTTATCTCCCCCTATCTATATGCCATATTTTGAGAATGGAAACACTTGAATTCAATCTCCTTGAATTCAAGCTGAAACCAATAAGTTACATCCATTGAACTTATCATCATGCTCAACAAGCATGAACTTTCATCCATAAATCGAAACTTCATATTTTTCTCAATTAAAAATGATGTCAAGGGATGACACCCATTTTTAAGTTTAATGTCGAATGATGATAGATATTTTGTCACTTCGACAAATGATACCAATCATAATTTTAAAATGTAATAAGGATCAGATGATATCGATATAAAATGCATAAATGCAAGGCATGATATCATTTTATGATACATCATGATAACTTATCATATCAATGAAAGATACCAAATTTAAACATAATATGATAACGATCTTTCAAAAATTAAAATTTATATTTTAAGCATGTATGAACTATTTGCGATACATGTGATACATTCCAATATAACTGCGATACACCCCATATTATCATGATATATTGTGATGCTTTTAAGGATAACAATCAATTTTTGAAATAAAGCATGGCAAATGCGATTACATTGCAATGCGATACATATAAAACATTTATCATTCCATCAAGTCATTGTGATTCAATATGATACGATACATATAAGACATTTATCAAGTCATCAATTTATTTTGCCACATTCTTCTTAATACGATACATACAAGGCATTTACCAAGTCATCAATTTATTTTGCCACATTTCATTTTGCCACATTCTTCTCAATATGATACATACAAGGCATTTATCAAGTCATCAATTCATTTTGCCACATTCTTCTCCCCCTTTGTCATCAACAACAAGGAAGTGGGCCTTGATGCCAAATATTATGATTGAAGTTTTTGAAAAATAGCAAAAAGAGAAGAATAAATCCATCAAGAAGAATAATGAAAAGCGATTCATTTATTTTAATTGAAAATTCATGTCTAAAAAATCATAAGATAGATCATTGAGGCCAAAATTCATAAGAATTTCTAAAAGTTAATGAAAGTTTCATAAAAAAAAGAGTAAATTTTACATAATAATTCTTGAAGCATAAAGGTGAATCATGCAAGTCATTAAAAAGCTTCCAAGAATCGTTTCTACTAAATGAAATTAGTGAGATAGAAAAGAGATAATATGAATGTAAAATTCATAAAACTCATGATAAGAATTATGAGTGTTTATTCAAGAGGGATTGAGATGAAAAGTTCAAGAGGCAATTTGTTAGGACTCTAGCTAGGAGAGTCTTAATTGAGTTTCATTAAAGAGAGCAAACATGTAAATCCTACGGGCATTCATGTAAATCTTATCTAGCCAACCCCTATTAAAAAGGTGAAGAGGCCAGCCAGGTTAGGATTAGTTCAAAAGTTGCTTATTTGAAAAAGAGTTCTATTAGAAGTAGGAGTCTTATTAGAGAAGGAGTCCTATTAGAAGTAGGAGTTGATTAGAAGTAGTGGTCTCGAGTATGAGTCCTATTAGGAGTTAAGGTTTAGAAGCTCTATAAATAGCCTTATATTCACTCTCTTTTCATCATGAATAGATCATCCTTTTAGCAGCCTTTGAGTAGCAACTTGGAGGAAGGAACCCCTATAGCGTTCCAAGGAAGCCGATCCCCTAAAGAGATCAACTCCAAGCTTAGAATCTATAAGGGTTCTACCACTTGGTATCAGAGCAACGTTCTTGGCATCCCGCTGCCCTTCCACAGCTACCCATCAGCCCTCCATAGCTGCCCAAAGTAATTCCCACAATTGCTTAAAAGATCTTCCCTAAATTCCACTGTCATCTCCACCACCACGGATCATTCTTTGATCTCTCTGTGAATTGCACCAAGTTCTAGTTTCCTACCTTACTGCTGCTACAATTTAGTTATCCTTATTCAAAACAACCCAAAAAAATTATTCCTATATTACTGCATAAACTTTTCATCACAAAATTTTCATCTCTATGATAAAAGATACATTGTAGAATTCCAACCATATAAGCACTATTTGTCTGATCTTGCTACTACGTTTCTTCTATCCAAATCTCTATAAAATTTTAACAATGGCTTTGACACTTCCTAATAGTGGATTCCCCTTTAGTTTCATAAAAAAATTCTCAATATAAACCATTGATCTTTTACATCCATGCTGCAACACTTTAGACATAAAAATCTGCTGTAGTACCTTTCCGTGATCCTCAATTTTACCAAACCTCTTGCCGTCGTTTTCTTCTACAAAATTTTTAATAGCATTACCTCACCCTTACCAATAGATTCCCTTTGAGTCTTACTTGAATCTCTATTGAGAATTGTTGGAAAAAATTGCATCCTTACTACTGAAATTTTTTTGGTGAAAAATCTAGTGCTACACCTTTGTCCTTTTTCTTCTCCGTAACCTACCAAACCCTAGCCACCTTGCTGCCACCAACCAAGAAATTATTAGGGCATCCTTTTAGCCCTAAGATGCAGCTATCATAACCTATTTTCATAACCTTAACAGCATTAAAAACTGCAGCCTAAAACAATAAACCATTACAGTCGAACTCTTCTATCATCGATCTATTGTCCGAACCATCAACCACCTCATGCCATTAACTTGTCAACAGAAAAAAGACAAGGATATCTCTGATCTAGAGGCATATGCTATGGTTTTTTAAGATCCAATTGATGCCAAATTTGAAGCATTAGAATTTCAGATTGAATCGTGGCTTGAATTACGTTTGGAGGACAAATTACGTGCTTTGTTTGCAAAACTCAGAATTGGACAACCACCGAGTCCAACCAAATTTCAGTGAGGAGAGAGTTCAGAGAGGTCTCTAGAGAAGGAGGGATAGCCCTTGGACATGCTTCAGCCATGCATGAGGGTGGACTTCCCGCGATGGGAAGAGACTCGGCTGGGTGGATTTCGTGCACCAAACATTACTTTCGCTACTACCAAACACAAATGATGCTATGGTAGAAATTGCTATCATTCACCTTGAAGGAGATGCTATTCAATGGTATAATTGGCTGGAATACAATCATGAGTCTCCAACGTGGAACCAATTTAAGAATGCACTGCTGAACCATTTCGAACCTACGGAGTATGAAAATATTGACGGCCAACTTGTAAAAATTCGATAAACCTCTACAATTCAAAAGTACCAAACCAAGTTTGAGAAGCTATCCTACCTTGTTCGTGATTGGACTAACCATCAATTGTTAAGAATATTCATCGAAGGACTCAAGCCAGAGATAAAAGAGGAGGTTAATGCTAGTCATATGTGCCCTACAAGCCAATCACATGAGTGATGACACTTTATATACATTCTTTCTTTTTGCTTATTATTAGACATTTTATCACTTTATCTTACATGTTGCATATATTATGATATCCTTAGATTTGTGCAATGAGAATCGGATCGTGATGAGATCATGATAATGAGACCAATTCACCTTTAAACACAGATCCTAAATAATCCTGGTCATATGTTACTCGAAAGGGATATCGAGATAACCGGATAGACTTGTGTACTATATACTTGTCCATATGATATAAGTGGATGGTCTCATAGCTACTCGTGTGGAGACACTAAGGATACAGTACACGTGCTTATTGAAGAATGAGTTCACTGATTGATCCGCTTATAGAATGCTAAATGGTTATTGATACCTCATGTCTGACAATGATTCCGTAGTCCCAATAGTATATCTGGTCCTTAGACTTGAGACACCAAGAATGTCCTGTATGAATACTCCACTCTTTGATACCAGACTTATAGGTTTGGAACTTCTAGATCTAGTACAGCCGGTTATTGGGAATGGTAGCCAACCTTACGAGGGCTATTGAGTATCAATAGATGATCATCCGCTCTCGGTATCATGAGAGGAATATCCCATGTATTCTTACTCGAACAAATCCTTGGCCAAGGTTATTTGGATTGAGAGAGAAAGAGTTCTTTGGGAGAATCCGATAAGAGTGAGACTCGAGGAGAGACCGTGTAGGCTTGACAGCACCATGCCCGATATAAGGTATCTAGGATATTAGATGGATGAGGGACTATAGATACTATTAGGATTGGAGCGGCACTAAGAGGGGGGGGAAGGGGTGAATTAGTGCAGCAGATTAAAACTAGTAAACTTTAAACCGATTTCGAAGATAGTTCGTTCATAAGTAAATTTCAATTCGACGAGAGAGATTTTAGCTAAAGTAGTTCGAGTAAATGCAATTGAGAATAGAGAGAAGAAGATCGAATGATTTGCAGCAAGTAAAAGTAAGATGCAGAAATTTAGAATTCATACATCCAAAGTATGCAACATTGTATAGTGGTTCGGTCAAATGACCTACGTCCACTTTCGAAGCCTTCTTCGATGAGGCTCCCAACTTTCACTATCAAACTTCTTTGAAGGGGAAGGACCAAATACCCCCACTTACAACCTTTTACAAGTGGTTCACACTCTTACAGATTTTTCACAAAGGGAAAGAGGGAGGTGAACACTTAGCTGTCAAAAATAAGACTTTGCTATAGCTTTGACTCAATTTCTAACTTCTCAAAAAAGGTGTATTCTCAGTTGAGAAAAGATGGGTATTTATAGACTCAATTTGGTTTCAAAATTAGAACCAAAAAGAGTCACATTACGTGTTTTGGGTCACTAGCGGTACCATCGCTTGGCACTGGCGGTACCACCACCTAACAGAGTCCTCGGGCTCTGTGGTCTAGCGGTACCACCACTTGCTAGGTGGTACCACCGCTAGCAGGTAATAACTGCCAATGGTACTATCGTTGACCTGGGGCAGTACCACCGCCTACCAGGTATTAAAGTCTACAGTACCACCACTGACCTAGGGCGATGCCACCACCTAGGTCTAGCGGTGCCACCGCCTATTGTACCAACATGGCTAATGGGCCTTGACTTCAGCCCAAATAAGGCCCTATTGGCCCCTACAATGGTTAAACAGGATTATTACCTAATTATTACCCTAATTACGTGCTAACTATGAAATTGAAACATAATCCTCAGCAAATTAACAACCAGCAATGTCGAGTCTTCTTCCGACGAGCTTTTCGATGAACTTTCGGCGGACTTCCAACCTACCCTCGGATTTCTTCCGGTGGACTCCCAGTAGGCTCCCGGACTTGTGGTGAGTTTGACGAATCTTGGGCAAGCTTCTGAACTTTTTCAGTGAGCTCCACGAACCTCCGACGATCTTTCTAGCGAACTTCCGAAACCTTCGGCAAGTCCCCGATTCTTTCTCGGTTCGTTCCGGCAGCACTTCCGACGATCCTTCGGACTTCCGATGGACTCTCGAACTCCCAACAACTTGACTCCGATAATTTACTTTATGTCTTCAAGCTATCATAGTTAATCCTGCATACTTATCTCAATAATATGGATTAGATCAAATAACCCATCAATTGACTTCATCATTAAAATTCGAGATTCAACAATCTCTCCCTTTTTGATGATGATAATCAATTGACGATGGAGTTAATCTTAACTCCCCCTATCTATATGTCATATTATGAGAAAGAAAATGCTTGAATTTAATCTCTTTGAATTCAAACCGAAACCGATAAGTTTCATCTATTGAACTTATCGTCATGCTTAACAAGTATGTTCTTTCATCCATAAATACGAAACTTTATATTTTTCAAGTCGAATGATAGACATTTATCATTTCGACAAGAGATATCAATTATAATTTATAATACAACATGTATCAAATGATATCGATAAAGTGAACAAAATCAAGGCATGATATCAAATGAAATAATAGTTTATCATATCAATAAAAAGAACCCAATTTTTAAACATGATATCGATCTCTCAAAAATTTACATTTTAAGTATTTGAGATTCACGTGATACATTGTGATACGATCCAAATTTTATTGTGATGCTTTTAAAGATATTACTAATTTTTAATTATAAATCATGGCAAAAGCAATTAAATTATAATATAAAACATATAAGATATTTTCATTCCATCATATTACAATACACAACATATAAGTCATTCTTCTCAATATTATGCATGCAAGACATTTTATCAAGTTATTTGCTTATGTCATCAATTTATTTGCATATTCTTTTATGTCATCAATTTGCACATTCTTCTCCCCCTTTATTATCAACAAAAAGGAGATAAATTTGATAAAAATAATCATCATAAGGTATCATCATGCATATCATTTATCAAACATATCATATCAAACACACATGATATGTCATCCTTGACGGATAAATCCGAAAAATGTTTTGATCATTTTTGTTCATGTTTATGAAATCCGGAAAAAGATAAATCATCAAAGATTCATTCATGAAGGAGGATGTAAGGCTTAAGATGCGATTTTAAAAGTTCAAGAATAAAATAATAAAGTGGAAGGATAGATCATTCATCAAACATCTCATATCAATTCAAGATAAAATTCATGAGAAAGAGATGTCAAAATTCATAAAGTTCAACAAGGCATTTACGAATCAACATCAAAAATTTCATAGAAAGATTCAACATGGCATTCTTATAATGATTCATGAGGGGGAAGACATTAAGTTTGAAGGCTTCGAATTGTAAAAATTTAAAATGAACATTTAAGAGCTTAATTTTTTGCACAATTCATGACATTAATTTATGCATATGTTAAGCTTCATATAAAATCCAAGTCATGAAATTTCTTTAGTCATACTTAAAGGAGGGTATAAAATCAGTTTTTACTACATCATTAATATCCATTATTTGAAGAAAGAGAAAAACAACATCATAATAGCTTTCATCAAGATTACGATCAAAAGATAAAAATAAGAGCTCCATGATATAAAGATGCCATCAAAACCTAAGAATATAATATCAAGGTGAGACTATAAAAACTAAAATTTTAATCATTTCATCAAAAGACATGACATAACTCAAAAATTCATCAATCGAAGAGAAGAATCAAAGATACTATGATGAGAACTCCATTCAAAAGATGATATTGTAAAGATGTCATCCAAAAACAAAGAGATAATATCAAGATGAGACAATGAAAGCCGAAGTTGAAAATTTTTGGAAAAGAAACAACATCATGTATTAGAACAATTTAGCATGCCTAATTCTATTCTAATGAAGTCAAATTATTCTTCATTTAGGGGTTTTATGAAGATGTCTGCTAATTGGTATTTTGTATTAATAAATTCTAGAATGATATCATTATTATTGACATGATGTCGTATAAAGTGAATGCCTAATGTCAATATGCTTAGTTCTAGTGTGTTGAATTGGATTTTTGGTTAGACAAATAGCACTTGTGTTATCACATTTTATGGAAATATTCTTTAAATGAATTCCATAGTCTTCTAATGTATATTTTTTATCCAAACAACTTGTGCACAACATGCACTTGTAGCTATATATTCGGCTTCCACTGTAGATAGTGCAACCGAATTTTGTTTCTTGGAAGTCCAAGAAACAAGTGCATGTCCTAAAAATTGGCATGTTCCAAATGTGCTTTTTCTATCTATTCTGCATCCACCAAAATCCGTATCTGCATAGGCTTTTAAATCAAAGTCATCAGATTTTAGATATCATAATCCTATGTTAGGAGTTTCTTTAAGATATCTAAGGATTCTTTTAATGGTTTTAAAATGAGATAACTTAGAATTAGCTTGGAATCTTGCACATAGACCTACACTAAACATGATATCCAGTCTAGTTGCGGTGAGGTAAAGTAAGCTACCTTTTATTCCCCTATTTGTTTTTTGATCAAAATTTTCTCCACTTTCATCTATATCTAACTTAGCGGAAGTGCTCATAGGAGTGTTGATGGCTTTTGAACCATCCATGTTAAATCGTTTTAATAATTCTAATATATACTTTGTTTGATTAAGAAATATACCATCACTAATTGTTTAATTTGTAATATAAAAAGAAAGTTAATTCACCCATTAGACTCATTTCAAATTCATGACTCATACACTTGGCAAATGATTCACATAGTGATTCATTCGAAGAACCAAAAATAATATCATCAATATAGATTTGAACAATAAGAAAGTTATTTTCAAAATGTTTAATAAACAATGTAGTATCAACCTTGCCTTTAGTAAAATTATTTAAAATAAAAAATGAACTAAGCCTCTCATACCAAGCTCTAAGAGCTTGTTTTAATCCATAAAGAGTCTTAGTTAGTTTAAACACATGATTGGGAAGAAGAAAGTTTTCAAATCCGGGTAGTTGTTCAACATACACTTCTTCAGAAATAAAGCCATTTAAGAAGGCACTTTTGATATTCATTTGAAAAAGCTTAAAGTTATTACTACTAGCATAGGCAAGGAGCATCCTAATGGCTTCTAATCTTGCCATAAGAGTGAAGGTTTCTTCATAATCGATACCTTCTTCTTGGTTGAAATCTTTGGCCACTAATCTAGCCTTGTTTCTAACCACAATACCACATTCATCTTACTTGTTTCTAAAGACCCATTTAGTACCAATAACTAAATGGTCACTAGGTCTAGGAACAAGCTTCCACCCCTTATTCCTCTCAAATTGATTCAACTCTTCTTGCATTGTGATAACCCAAGAATCATCTTTCAAGGTATCATCAATGCACTTAGGTTTAATTTGAGAAAGAAAAGCAGCATGGGCACAAAAATTTTTAAAAAGGAATGAAGTCTGAACCCCTTTTGATGTGTCTCCTATAATTAGTTCCTTAGGATGGGCATCTACATACTTCTATTCCTTAGGTAAGGAAAATTCAAAAGAAGATGCATCCAAGGTACTATTTTGAGGAGAGGGTTCATTCAGATTTAAACCATCAAAAACAAGATTATCTTCAAAATCATTTTTTCTTAACTTCGGAAATTTCATTAAAAACTACATGAATAGACTCTTCTATAACTAAAGTTCTTTTGTTAAAAACACGGAAAGCTTTAGAAACAGAAGAGTAACCAAGAAAGATGCCTTCATCGGATTTAGCATCAAATTTTCCTAAGGCATCCTTTTCATTCAAGATAAAGCATTTGCAACCGAAAACCTTAAAGTAAGAAACATTAGGTTTTTTCTTATTCCACAATTCATATGGAGTCTTGGATAGAGATGGTCTTATTAGAACCCTATTCATGACATAGCAAGCTGTATTAACGGCTTCAGCCCAAAAATATTTGGGCAAGCTATATTCATTTAACAAGGTTCTTGCCATTTTTTGTAAATTTCTGTTATTTCTTTCTACTACTCCATTTTATTGAGGATTCCTCAGAGTAGAGAAGTTATGGTTATATCCATTAGATTCACAAAAAGTTTGGAAGTCATGGTTTTAGAATTCTCCACCATGATCACTCCGAATCGATGAAATCATGAAACCCTTTTCGTTTGAGTAAGTTTACAAAATTTAGAAAAATATTTAAAGCAATCACTTTTGTGAGCTAAAAAAATAGGTCCAAGTGTATCTACTATAGTCATCTACAATGACAAACGCATATTTGCTACCTCCTAGACTTGTTGTGTCAATTGGTCCAAATAAATCCATATGGATCAATTGTAATGGTCTAGAAGTACTTATTTGATTCTTTAATTTGAAGCTAGTTTTTATTTGTTTTCCTAGTTGACATGCATCACATACTTTGTCCTTATCAAACTTGATATTAGGGATTCCTCATACTAGTTCTCTAGACGAAATTTTAGATTTTAGTTTCATGCTTGCATGGTCTAATCTCCTATGCCAAAGCCAAGCATCATCATTTAAAATAGAAAAGCACATTTTATTACTAAGTTCTTCAATGTTAATGGTGTAGATATTATTTTGTTTTAATGCAATCATAGATATGTTGTTGTTTGGTTTTTCAATGATGCAAACATTAGATTCAAATCTAACGATGTAACCTTTATCACATAATTGACTAATGCTCAAAAGATTATGTTTTAATCCATCAACTAGTAACACATCATCAATTGAAAAACTTGATTTGTTACCTATAATTCTCTTGCCAATGATTTTACCCTTGTTATTATCTTTGAAGGTAACATACCTTTCTTCTTTGCTAGTTAGCATAGAGAATTGAGATGGATCTCCGGTCATATTCCTTGAGCATCCACTATCAAGATACAATCTCTTGCTCCTAGCTTGTGATGGTGAGTGTGTCTACAAAAGAGAATGGTTTTTAGGTACCCATTTGATTTTGGGTGCCTCAAAAATTGATCTACTAACTTTGTCATTTAGCATTGAATTATTTAAGGTTCCTTTAGGAACCCATATCAATTTGTGTGGACTAATTTTCTTAAACAGACATTTGTAAATAATATATCCAGATTTATAACAAAAATTGCATATCAAACGAGGTGATACATGTAATGTGGGTCCTTTAATGAAGGTGGTTGGATTTTGGTGAGATCCACTCACAAATCCAATTCCACTTCTTTTTTCAATGTGACCCTTATTTGCAAGGATCATGTCCAAGCCCTTGCTACCGACTTTAAACTTGTTTAGGGTCTCCTTGAGTAGCAAGTTCTTATTTTTCATTGCTTCTAAGTATTCACACTTAGAGCATGGGGGTAATGAAGGAGTATTAAGTTTAAGACATTCAAGTTTATCTAATAAGAAAGTATGCTCCTTTTTTAATAAATGAAACTTTTTAGTAATAGTTCCACATTCATAAAATAATTCATGAAAAGCGATAGAAAGTTCATCGAAAGATAAATCTTTATTAATTAAATCACATACCTCTTCTCCTAAAGCAATTAGCGCGAAGTTGGCCTCCTCTTTGTTGCTTGCTTCTTCATTCTTGGAGTCACTTGAGTCATCCCATGTCTCATTTAAAGCTTTCTTCTTCTTCGATTACTTCTTCTTGGCTTAGGGGCATTCATTTTTGAAGTGTCCCAGCTTCTTGCATTTGTAACATATGACTTGGTCCTTTTTTGGTTCAAGTTTATTTTTAGTATCATTTTTAAATTTGTTCCTTCTTATAAATTTTTTAAATTTCTAAGTTAAAAGTGTAATGTCATCGTCACTGTCCTCATCACTTAATGTTCTTTTCAAGTGGTCTTCTTGTGTTCTTAATGTCATATCCTTCCTATTCTTTGGAAGGGGGTTCTCAAACTCTTCATGAGCATGACATGTCATTTCATAGGTCATTAGAGACCCAATGAGTTCTTCGAGAGGAAAAGTTTTAAGGTCCTTGGCCTTTTGAATGACCGTAACTTTTGGATCCCAACTCTTTGGAAGGGATCTTAAAATTTTTGTTACAAGTTCAAAATTAGAAAAACCTTTACCAAGTGCTTTGAGTCCATTGACGACATTGACGATAATAACGACATCTATGAAACAGGTGTACATGTCTCCAATGAACTCACTTGGTTTCATCCGAAAAAGTTCATAACAATGCACGAGAATATTGATTTTGGACTCTTTCACTTGGCTAGTGCCTTCATGAGTGATTTCAAGAGTACGCCAAATATCAAAAGTCAATTCACAAATTGAAACATGATTAAACTTATTTTTATCAAGTGCACAAAATAAGGCATTCATAGCCTTTGCATTTAAAGTAAAAACCTTCTTCTCCGATTTATTCCATTCGCTCATCAAAAGAGAAGATTTTTGAAACCCATTTTCAATGATATTCCAAAGCTCAAAATCCATGAAAATTAGAAAAATCCTCATATGAGTCTTCCAATAAGTATAATTCGACCTATTAAACATAGGTGGACGTGTAATAGAATGACCCTCTTACATGCCGGAATAAGTCATCTCTCTTGGGTTTTAAACCAGATGAGAGTGACCAAGCTCTGATACCAATTGTTAGGATCGGAGCGGCACTAAGAGGAGGGGTGAATTAGTGTAGCAGATTAAAACTCATAAACTTTAGACCGATTTTAAAGATAGTTCGTTCGTAAGTAAATTTCGATTCGACGAGAGAGATTTTAGCTAAAGTAGTTCGAGTGAATGCAATTGAGAATAGGGAGAAGAAGACCGAATGATTTGCAGCAAGTAAAAGTAAGATGCAGAAATTTAGAACACACACATCCAAAGTATGCAGCGATGTATAGTGGTTCGATCAAATGACCTATGTCCACTTCTGAAGCCTTCTTCGATGAGGCTCCCAACTTCCACTATCAAACTTCATTAAAGGGGAAGGACCAAATATGTTGTCATATGGCGGGTTGATCACTAGATTCATTTTTGCCCATGACATTTGTGTGTCACCCGACGAGAAAATAATGTAGGTTGATAGATATAACACAATTAATAGAAGTCTCCTAAAGCGGCTTAGATGCACCTTTAGAGATGGCATATGGATTAGGCAACCTAGAAGGGTTGATATAGTTCCCCCACCGGTAGAGCGACCTGAAACACTAATTTTTAGGGGAAATGAATCTCCTCCATCTAGTCCCGTTGATCCAGCACCATCTGAGCCAGCTCCTGCTCCATCTACTGAAGATCCGATCATGCTTGCCTTAAATCAAATCACATCACAACAAGCTGAAATTTTGAAGGAAGTGCAACAAATAAACCGTAAAATAGATCACTTGTATAGGCATTTTGGCGTTCCCCCTCCGGAGTAGCTATTGTTTTCTTTTTAAACACTTGTCCTGTTATGCTTATGACTACTATGGATGATGTTGTGTGATGTTACTTTCATTTCATCTACTCAGCTTTTGAATGAACTTTTTTTCGGTTCGATCATAATTTTTGGATGACACTTTCATATTATTTTATGACTTGATACCTTCCTCGAATGGTTTCATGCTCTCTCCATGGCTCTCTCCATGCTCTCTCCATGGCTCACTTGATGACAATGAATGGTTTCTCCACCTTCATTATTTTTGTTGATGACAAAGGGGGAGAAAAATGTAAATTGCTATGATGGAGTAATTGTTGCTATGTTGGAATAAAATGCTTAAAGTAAAATATGAATCAATTGTATCACATTGTAAATGCTTAAGAATTCTTATTCTTGAGATAAGCCACTTTTTCATTTGATATCATGTCTTGATATTAAAACACTCTTTTGAATATCACTTGATCCTTATCATGTTTGAATTAATATTTCTGGTTATTAAAGGTGTAAATACTTTGACATTGTTTAAAATACATTGTTTTTAGTATTTATGCCTAAGCTTGTTTATTAAGCTTTATGTTAAATGAAATCTATTAGATTTGGCTTGAATTTGAAAGATTGAATTCAAGTGCTTTTACCTTCTAATGATATGGCATATAGATAAGGGGAGTTAAGAGTAACTCCATCATCAATTGATTGTCAACATAAAAAAGGGGGAGATTGTTGAATCTCGGATTTTGATGATGAAATCAATTGGTGAAATATTTGTTCTAATCTGTATTGTCAAAGATAAGTGTGCAAGATTAACTACGATGGGTTAGAAATATAAAGTAATTTGCTGAGGTCAAGTCCGTCGGGTGTTCAAGAGTTCATCAGAAGTCCGAAGGATTGTCGGAAGTGTTGTCGAAACCAACCGAGATCGAATTAGGGACTTACCGAAGTTTTCGGAAGTTCACAGCAAAGATCGTCGAAGGTTCACAGAGATTGCTGAGAAGGTTCGGAAGCTTGCTGAAGACTTATTGAGCACGCCATACAAGCCGAGAGCATGTTGGGAATTCGCCGGAAGAAATCCAAGGGAAGTATCGGAAGACCGCCGAAGCCTCATCGTAAAGCTCGCCAGAATAAGACGTGAAGAATGTCGGTTCAAATCACTATTAATTATGTTTCAATTTCGTAGTTGGCACGTACTTAGGGCAAGGATTTTGAATAAATCTTGCTCAAATCTGGTAGGGGCCAACCGGGCTCTTACTGGGCCTTTTTAGGCCTTGAACAAGGCCCATTCAGCATTGCTGAATGGGCTAGGCGGTAGAACCAGTGGAACCGCCATAGCTAGCGTCGGGCGGTAGTACCGCCAATCGTGCGATAGGCGGTAGCATCGCTTGGCACAAGCGGTAGCACCGCTTGTGCACTGTCAGTTTGACGACTGACAGGCAGTAGCACCGCCCTTAATAGGTGGTAGCACCACTAGCATCGGGAACTCCAATTTGATTTCAAATTTGGAGCCCAAATTTGAATCCACTTTGGATCTATAAATACCCCCCCCCCTTTGTCAGCTGAAAGGGGACCCTATTGAGAGTTAGAAATTAAGCTAAAGTTTTGCAAAATTCTTGTTTTCAGTTGTTTGTGTTCACCTCATTCTTTCTCTTTAGAAAATCTGTAAGTGTGAACTTCTTGTAAAATGGTTGTAAGAGGGGTGTTTGGTCCTTCCCCTTTAAAAGGATTTGCTAATGGAAGTTGGGAGCCTCATCGGAGAAGGCTTCGGAAGTGGATGTAGGTTACTTTGACCGAACCACTATACATCGCAGCATCTTGAATGTGTGAGTGATTAAATTTCTATTTCATCTCTTTACTTGGCTGCAAACCATTCTGTTTTTCATTACCTTTACTCAAGCAACTTCAACTAAGTCATCTTTCTTCGGATTGAAGTTTTCATATGAACTAGCCTCTTACCGAAATTGGTTTCAAGCTTACGATTTTAATCCGCTACACTAATTCACCTCCCCCCCTCTTAGCGCTTGTCTGATCCTAACAGATAATTCAGGGTCTGTGTTTAAAGGTGAATTGGTCTCATTATCGTGATCTTATCACGATCTGATTCTTATTGCACAGATCCAAAGACATCACAATATAAGCAACACGCACGATAAAATGATAAAATGCCTAATAATAAGCAAAGAGAAAAAGTACATATCAAGTCATAAGTGCCATCACTCATGTGATTGGCTTGCAAGGCACATATGACTAGCACCTATAACTAGCAATCTCCCACTTAACCTAAAGCCAATCACCTATATGTTTGATCCCCATCAAGCCTTTGTGATGATCAAAAATAATCTAAGATAATGGCTTTGTTAGTAGATCTGCAATGTTATCTTCGGATGGAACTCTTTCCACTACTACATCTTTTCAGGCCACGATCTCTCTAATAAGCTATAACCTCCTCAGAATACTTCTAATGAGACTCGGGTTCCCTTATTTGAGTAATCGCCCCATAGTTGTTACAATATAAGGGAATCAACTATTTGCTACATGGAACGACTCCCAGATCTATGATAAACTGCTTTATCCAAACTCCCTCTTTTGCTGCCTCTACCACAGTAATGTACTCTGCCTCTATGGTCGAGTTAGCAATAGTATCTTACTTGGAATTCTTCTAGCATATTGCTCCTCTATTCAGGATGAACACATACCCTAAATTAGACTTGCTATCATCGACATCGGACTGAAAGCTCAAGTCCGTGTAGCCCTCAACCCTGAGGCTACTTTCTCCATATATCAGTAAAAGATCATTAGTCCTTTTCAAGTACTTAAGAATACATTTTACTGCTTTCCAATACTCCAAACTTAGATCCGCTTGATACCTACACTTGACACTTAGAGTATGCACTATATCAAGTCTGGTACATAGTATAGCATACATGATAAACCCTATCGTTGAGGCATAGGGTATCCTATCTATGTGTGCCCTTTCTTTAGGAGTCTTTGGGGACATACTCCTAGAAAGTGATAGCCTATGTCTCATTGGTACGTGACCTCTCTCGGAATTTTTCATGTCAAACTTTTTGACAATGGTATCTATGTATTTGGACTAGGACAAGCCAAGCATTCTCTTAGACCTATCTCTATAGATCTGAATCCTAATATGTAGGATGCTTTTCCTACGTCCTTCATGGAGAAGTGTTTAGATAGCCAAGCCTTTACCGTGGAGAGCATTCCTACATTATTCCCAATGATTAGGATGTCATCCACATACTGTTGGGATCGAGAGCGGCACTAAGAGAGGGGGCGGGGGGGGGGGGGGAATTAGTGCAGCGATTAATAATAAAAAATTTTGATGATTTTGAAAACTTCATATAACAAAAGATAATTCGGTTTAATGAAAACTGAAAATGTATTAGAGAAATCGTATTAGAAAAGCTCTAACTTAAAAACGTTTGTAAGTGATAATGAAGCAGAGCATTAAATCAAATGGAAAGGGTTTGCAGCAAAGTAAATAACAAGAATAGAAATGCAAACTTGGATTTATAGTGGTTCGGTTATACGACCTACGTCCACTCCCGGTTTCTCTTCTCTTGAGGCCACCGGCTTTCCACTATGTGTCTTCCTTCAAATGGGCGAAAACAACTTCCCTTACAGTGCTCTCTCCTTTTGATAGGCTTAGGAGGCAACCCTTACAAGCACTCTCTCCTCTCTTTTAACTTGAATACAAGTGAACTCTAGAGGAGGGGATTTCTAGAAAGAATTCTACAACGTTTTCTTGCTTTTAAAGTGTATGTGTTTGAGTCTTCAACACTCGGATGGGAGGGGTTTTTATAAGCTCTAATTAGATTCAAACTTGGAGCCAAAAACCATCCCATCCCGAGTCTATCGGGTTCTGGTGGTACCACCACCTGTCACTAGCGGTACCATGTTAGGACTCTAGCTATGAGAGTTCTAATCTAGTTTCATTGATAAGGGCATTCATATAAATCCTATCTAGTCGACCCCTATTAAAGAGGTGAAGGGGCCGGCTAGGTTAGGATTAGGTTGCTTCTTAGTGAAGGAGTCCTATTAGAAGTAGGAGTCCTATTAGAGAAAGACTCCTATTAGAAGTAGGAGTCCTATTAGAGAAAGAGTCCTATTAAAAGTAGGAGTCCTATTAGGGAAAGAGTCCTATTAGAATTAAGAGTCCTACTAGAGAAGGAGTCCTAATTAGAAGTAGGAGTTGGTTAGAAGTAGGAGTCTTGAGTAAGAGTCCTCTTAGGAGTTGGGGTTTAAAAGCCCTATAAATAGCCATATTTTCACCCTCTTTTCATCATGAATAGATCAATCTTTTAGCAGTCTTTGAGCAGCAACTTGGAGGAAGGAACCCCTATAGAGTTTCAAGGAGGCCGATCCCCTATAGAGATCAACCCCAAGCTTAGAATCTGCAAAGGTTCTAACACTTGGTATCAGAGCAGCGTTCATGGCATCTTGCTGCCCTTCCACAGCCATCCACCAGCCCTCCACAACTGCCCAAAGCAATTCCCACAATTGCTTAGAAGATCATCGCCGAACTCCGTTGTCATCTCCACCACCGTATATCATCCTTTGATCTTCCCGTGAATTGCAATAGGTTCTGGTTATCTACCTTACTGGTGCTGCAATTTAGTTATCCTTATTCAAAAAATCTAAAAAATTCGTTCCTATATTGTTACATAAACTTTTCGTCGTAAAGTTTTCATCTCTACAATGAAAGTTGCACTACAGAATTTCAGCCGCATAGTACTATCTTTTTTATCTTGCTACTGCATTTTTTCTATCCAAATCTCTATGAAATTTTTACGACAGCTTTGACACTTCCTAACAGTGGTTTTCCCTTCAATTTTGTCAAAAATTTCTTAATATAAACCACTTATCTTTTACGTCCAAGCTGCTACACTTTAGACGTAAAAATCTGCTATAGTATCTCTCGGTGATCCTCAATTTTGCTGAACCTCTTGCTGTCATTTCTTTCTACAAAATTTTTAACAGTATTACCTCTCTCTTATCAGTAGATTCCCTTTGAGTTTTACTTGAATCTCTTTTGAAAATTTCTAGAAAAAATTACATCTTTACTGTTGGAATTTTTTTAGTGAAAAATCTGGTGTTGCACCTTTGTCCTTTTTTCTTCTCCATAACCTACCAAACCCTAGCCACCTTGCTGCCACAAACCAAGATGTCTTTAGGGCATCCCTCTAGCCTTAAGATGTAGCCATCATAACCTAGTTTCATAACCCTAACAGTATAAAAAACCGTAGCCCAAAGCAATAAACCATTACAGCCGAACCCTTCTATCACTGATCTATTGTCCGAACCTTCCACCACCCCATGTCATTAACCCATCAATAGAAAAAAGACAAGGGTATCTGTGATCTACAAGCATATGCTATGACTTCTCAAGATCCAATTGATGCCAAATTTGAAGCATGGGAATCTCGGATTGAATCACGGCTTGAATCGTGCTTGGAAGACAAATTACGCACTTTGTTTGCAGAATTCAGAATTGGACATCCACCGAGTCCAACCAAATTGTAGCAAGGAGAGAATTCAGAAAGGACCCCAGAGAAGGAGGGACAGCCCTCGAACATGCTTCAGCCACACATGAGGGTGGACTTCCCACGATGGGAAGAAGGAGACCCGACGGGGTGGATTTCGTGTGTCGAACATTACTTTCGCTACTACTAAACATCAGATAATGCTATGGTGGAGATTGCTATCATCTACCTTGAAAGAGATGCTATTCAATGGTACAATTGGCTGGAATATAATCATGGGGCTCTGACGTGGAATCAATTTTAGAATGCACTGCTGAACCGTTTCGGACCTATGGAGTATGAAAATATCGACGGCCAACTCGCAAAGATTCGACAAACCTCTACAATTCAAGAGTACCAAACCAGGTTTGAGAAGGTATCCTACCTTGCTCATGATTGGACTGACCGTCAATTGTTAGAAACATTCATCGAAGGACTCAAGCCAAAGATAAAAGGGGAAGTTAAGGCGCGACAACCCCGTACCGTGATGGCTGCGATTTCTTTTGCCCGAATACAAGAAGAACGGCTCAGCCAAGATATCGGAGGATGAGAACCACTCCTAGAACCTCAGCATATAAACCCTCTTCTGCTCCCAGCCATCCTTCGTTGTCAAAAAAATTGACAAGAGAAGAACTACGTGACCGATCAGCAAAGGGTCTTTATTAGCATTGCGACAAGCCGTGGAACTGCGATCATCACTACAAAAGGGGCTACCTCCTACTGATTGAACCCCTTGAAGATATGGAGGAGGAGGTCTAGGAGCATGAGGAAAAGGTCACGGATGAAGAACAACAGCCAATTGATATTACGATGCATGCCCTTGCCAGTTACGCGAACCCACAAATAATGAAAGTGGGAGGATTTCTGAAGCAACAATCGATCACCGTTCTTATTGACACCGAGAGCACTAATAATTTTATGAATAGCAAGGTTGCTGTCTGGATGGCTTTACCTATTGAGAATTGCAGTAGGTTCGATGTTAAGGTCATAGAGGGACGAATTTTGAAGTGTGATCATAGGTGCCCACGGGTAAAACTATTGCTGTAGGATCAAGAGATAATTGCAGATTTTTTCCTCCTCCCTCTTGATGATTATGAGGCCATGCTTGGCATCGAATGGTTAATGACATTAGGTGATATTTTTTAGAATTTTTTAAAATTAATTATGTGTTAGGGATCGAGCGGCACTAAGAGGGGCGAGGGGGGGGGGTGAATTAGTGCAGTGGTAAGGAACAATAAATTTTAAATTTTTTAACGATTAAAACAAGTTCGAAAACTTCGTACGAATGAATGCAACATTTTATTTGAATCCGGAAAGATTGCGTTTTAACTTTAAAGCATACGTAATAAGATGAAGATGAAGTTGAGTAAATAAGGCAGCAAATGAAAATGGTTTGCAGCAAAGTAAGTTGCGAGAATGTAAATGCAAACCAGATTTTTATAGTGGTTCGGTCATGCGACCTACGTCCACTCCCGATTCCTCTTCACTTGAGGCCACCGGCTTCTCCACTAGCTATCCTCCTTCCAACGGGCGAGGATGAACTCCCTTACAGCACTTCTCCTTTTGATGGGCTTAGGAGATAACCCTTACAAGCACTCTTACCCCTCTCTTGGACTAGAACACTCTTAAGACTTAGAGGGTAGATTTGACACACTTTCAAGAGAATTTTCCCCTTCTTTTTTTTAGTTCTAGACACCCCCTAAACTCTGAATGAGTGGGGTATTTATAGGCCTCAAAGTGATTCAAAGTTGAGCTCCAAATTTGAATTTTTTTGAGTTTCCTGGTGTCGGGCGGTGCTACCGCCTATCAGAGGCGGTTCTACCGCCTGTCAGAGGCGGTTCTACCGCCTGTCAGTCTGGCAAACTGACACAGCAGGTGCTGGGCGGTGCTACCGCCTACCTGGGGTGGTTCCACCGCCCAGGTCATTTTTTTCAGCATAGTGGTTTCGGCCGAAAACTCGACCGAAATCAGTCCAAACGAAGTCCGAATTGGCTCAAATTTGGTTCTTCTACCTTATTTTAAAATTACATTATACTTTCCATGAATGCTTAACTTAGTTAGTAAGAATTTTTTTTCATGCTTTTCTTGGGTTTTTAGAAATTAAAAAATATTTTAAAAATTATACTATGCTTTTCTTTATAGTATTTTTGAAAATTAAAAATATGAATGATGATTGTATGATTTGTGATAATGTTTAGACACCTAATAGAATCAACCCATGCATGAGTATCTTGATGTTTTACATTGTCTCTATACATAATGCTTGATGATTTTATATCATGCATGAGTTGTTGAAGTGATGTTGATTTAAAAACTTCTATCTTGGATTAATGGGTCTTGACCCTTTTTATGATGAAATTTTTAGATGATACATGTCTTCATGAAATCAATTATAAAGACCTAACCCATAAATTTTCCAAATGAAAGAAATGTGATTTTAATGTTGTCTTGTATTACATTTGGACTTAATGATTCTCATGATGCAAATTATTTTTCAGATTTATAAAATGATACATGATTTTACCAAAGAATTTGAGCATCGATCATCTTTTTATAACTAATGTAAGAAAGAATTAAAATGATTTTGATGATATTTTCGTTTTTGAATATGATGCATGACATTTTCGTATGAAAAATTTGAACATTCTTATGAAAGATCAAATCACTTAAATTGAAACTCATAAAGATGAGAAAATGTACTATCATGATATTTGATGCAAATGATCTTGATGGATTTAATGACAAACTTATGTTTTGAATTTCTACAATGATGGGTTCTATATACATTATGAAATCATCATTGAAATGAAAATACTAAAAGTTTGTTATCATGCTTAATGACTTTGTGATATCATATCTTGATGACAAACTCATGTTTTGGTCTTAAATTTGATAATCATCATTTGAAACATGAGCACACTTGTTTGAAATAAAATGAAACATATTATCATGATAAATTAAATCTCATAATGTGTTATATTTTTATCTTGATGAATTTTATGATGAAGTTTGTCTTTCAATGTTGAATGTTGATATTTCTATTTTATTTGACATCAAAAGACAAAGGCATGCTCATATGAAATAAATCATACAATGGAAATGCATGAAATCTTTCAATTTTTCAAAGAAAAGACAAGTGATAAATTCATTTTGTAAATCACTTGACTTATGAATGAGATTTTGATGATACGGTAATGACTTTATTCATGTTATGAATGTTGAAAATGATAATTTGATTAGGAGTTTCGAATTGACAAAATGAGTTTGAATAATTTTAGGACTCCTCTCTTGATCACTTGAAATCATGACTTTGAATTCTTGACTTGAGATATTTTTGCGAATCAAAATATTTTCCTCCATGATTGCTTCTTTTTATCATTTACCAAAGAGGAGAACAATTCAAGTTTATGTCATTTGTGAATCTTATAAATTATGTTAATGATTTTGATGATTCGAACTTAAATGAGCTTTATCACAATCAAACTCTTGATATCTTAATATTTGATACTTGGAATTTCTTATACATGAATCAAGTTGCTCTTTGTGATATATCTTTTTAAATGAATCATGAGTCTTATTATCATATATTTCATAATATATAAATGACAAGATTTCTTTACCTTGTGTGGTAAATTGAATATTTGACATAAATGAAATTTGCTTTAGGATGAATCATGAATGATGTCTTTTGGTGTTGATCCTTATTGATATTTCATATTGATATCTTTCATGAATTCTTTGCATCTATGTTTTGTATGCATCATGTGATGATTGATATATTGATTGATGCAAATTTTTCATTGGTTCCTCCCTTCTTTTCGATAATGACAAAGGGGGAGTTAGCTTGCTAGCTTATGTATCACAAGTGAAAGTGACAAACATAGCTAGCTAGAACTTGCAAAAGGCAAAACTTGCACTTCTCAAAAATGAGAAGAAAGAAATTGTAAAGTTACATTATTTTTTAACTCATGAGCTTGCATGTTTAAAACGTTATAAATTTTACAAAAATTAATAGCTCATTGCAAACAAAAAGTTGATGGCTTGTAAAAGGGAAACTTAGTTATAAAAGAGAAAAATTGAAAGGAAGCTAACTTGTGTGTCGCAAGGTATGTTAGCTTGCTTATCATTATTGATTGCTTGCTTATCATCTTTTTCTCTTATATCATGATTTTTGACTCCCTTGAATTCATGACTTAATATGCTGAAAATTCATGTTGTAAATTTATTATTTTGTCATGATCAAAGCATTGACAATTTGTACTCCACTTTTTTTTGACAAAAACAAAGGGGGAGAAGATTTATTGCTAGCTTATGCATCGCAAAGAAAAATTTTGGTAGCTAGAATATGCAAAGGAAGCAAAGAATGTGTAAACTTGCTATGATGAATTGCAAGAAGCAAGTGATGGATTGCTATGCTTGGACATCCTTGAAAAACTTGCCATGATTGAATGTTGAATAATGTGATAAATAGCTAGTGTGTTGTAAAAATTTGCAGATCTTTTAAACTAGCTATGATGCTACTTCTCCTTTTTGTTGATGACATAGGGGGAGAAGTAGATTGATGACTTCATGCATTGATTGAATATTTTATATATTTGCATGATGGTTTGATTGATTCTCTTAACATTGTGATGAATGTTGCTTGGATTTGGGATAATCCAAGTGTATCGATCAATGACATATTGATAGGGGGAGTTGTGTTAAACTTCAAGGAGTTATGGTTAACTCCGTTAGTCATCAATTAGTTATCATCATCAAAAAGGGGGTGATTGTTGAATCTCAGATTTTGATGATGAAACTAATTGATTGTGATTTGTGGTTTAATTACGTTTGAGTTACGCAGGTCTACTATCAATCAGGATTAGACAGTTAACACTGGAGGAATTGATGTTACACCGGAGGTGATCATGTCAGGATATTGGATGTCGAGCTGGTGGTTCAGTTGACTATCAGCAGGAGGCTTCGTACGTCGGGCATTGGGCCAAGAAGAGCGTGTTGCGCCAAGGATATCGGGATTGCGGAGGTCAATCGCCGATTGGGCAACGGACCACAAGAGAGGATGATGTGCCGAAGGATCGGATGAAGCGTCGACCAATGATGTGTCGGGCAACTGAATGTCAATTCACGTTGTAATAACTGTCTAGATTGAAATAGAGTGTTTGTTTGTGCAGGAGTAACTACGATAAGGATGAAGACGTAAAGCGAAACAAAGGGTCGAAGTCAAGTGCGATGGATCGTTGGGTGTTCGAGTGTTCGATGGAAGTCCGAAGATTCATTGGGAGTGCTGCCGGAACCGGCCGAGAACGAGTAGGGAGCTTGCCGAAGGGCTTTCAGAAGTTCACCGGAAGGTTTGTCGAAAGTTCGTAGAGCTTGCCAAGAAAGATCGGAGCTTGCCAAAGAAGCTCGGGGGAACTCGCCAAAATCACCGTGGAGTCCGAGAGCTTGCCGGGAGTCCGTAGGATGGTTTCCGAGGGATCGTCGGAAGACCACCGGAAGTTCGTCGAAAGCTCGACGGAAGAAGACTTGACTTGCGGACTTTGTAATAGCTTAAGAATGTCTTTAATTTCATAGTTAGCACATTAATTTGGGTTAGGATTAGGTGTTAATCCTTTAACCCAAAGTAGGGGTCATTGGGCCTTAGTTTGGGCCAAAGTTTTTAACCAAGAAGACAAGTGGCGGTAGCACCGCCAGTACCGGTGGTCGGGCGTAGCACCACCTACCGGGCGAGACGCCGCTACCGCCAAATACCGGAAAGCTAGGCGAGCTACCGGCTAGGGCGGTAGCATCGCCTGGTGCCTGGAAAGCCAAGCGGTAGCACCACCTGGCTGGGGCGGTGGTACCGCCCCTGTGTGTCAGTCAGCAGACTGATACAGGCGGTGGCACCACCTCCCAGAACCGGGAACTCCAATTTGATTTCAAATTTGGAGCTCAAATTTGAATCCACTTTGGATCTATAAATACCCCCCCTTTCTCAGCTGAAAGGTAACCCTTAGAGAGTTAGATTTTGAAAATAAGTCTTGGGAAAGTCTTGTTTTTCATTTGCTTAAGTGTTCACCTCATTTCCTTCTTGTGTAATCTTGTAAGAGGGTGAACCACTTGTAAAGGGTTGTAAGAGGGGTATTTGGTCCTTCCCCTTCAAAAGGATTTGCTAGTGGAAGAAGGGAGCCTCATCGGAGAAGGCTTCGGAAGTAGATGTAGGTCACTTTGATCGAACCACTATATATCACTGCGTCTTGATTGTGTGAGTGTTTAAATTTCTATTTTATCTCTTTACTTTGTTGCAAGCCTTTACTTTACTTGCTCCACTTCCTTTTCATCTTCGTACGCATGCTTTAAAGTTAGAACGCAACCAAATCGGTTTCAAACGAATCGTTGCTTTCACCGTACGAAGTTTCCAAAGCTTGATTTAAATCGCTGAAAAATCTATCATTTTATCCGCTGCACTAATTCACCCCCCCCCCCTCTTAGTGCTGCTCGATCCCTAACAGTTTCCCGCACAGTATCACCTGTTTCCCCTTACTGTAAAATTTCATAATTAATTTTAAAAAATTTCAAGAAACATCACCTAATGTCGTCAACTATTCGATGCCAAGCATGGCCTCATAATCATCGAGAGGGAGGAGGAAAAAATCTGCAATTATCTCTTGGTCTTGCAGCAACAGTTTCACCCGTGGGCACCTATGATCACACTTCAAAATTCATCCATCTGTGACCTTAACATCGAACCTGTTGTAATTCTCAATAGGTAAGGCCATCCAGATAGCAACCTTGCTGTTTATAAAATTATTAGTGCTCCTGGTGTCAATAAGAACGGTGATTGGTTGTTGCTTCAGAAATCCTCCCACTTTCATTGTTTGCGGGTTCGCGTAACCGGCAAGAGCATGCATCATAATATCAATTGGCTGTTGTTCTTCATCCATGACCTCTTCCTCATGCTCTTGGACCTCCTCCTCCATGTCTTCAAGGGGTTCAATCAGTAAGAGGCGGCCCCTTTTGCAACGATGATCATGGTTCCACCGCTCATCGTAATGCCAACAAAGACCCTTTGCTGATCAATCACGTAGTTCTTCTCTTGTCAATTTTTTGACAGTGAAGGATAGCTAAGAGTAGAAGGGGGTTTATATGCTAAGGTTCTAGGAGTGGTTCTCATCCTCCAAGCATCTTGGCTGAGCTGTTCTTCTTGTCTTCGGGCAAAAGAAATCGTAGCCATCATGGTACGGGGTTGTTGCGCCTTAACTTCCCCTTTTATCTCTGGCTTGAATCCTTTGATGAATGTTCCTAACAATTGATGGTCAGTCCAATCACAAGCAAGGTATGATAGCTTCTCAAACTTGGTTTGGTACTCTTGAATCGTAGAGATTTGTCGAATCTTTACGAGTTGGCCGTCGATATTTTTATACTCCGTCGGTCCGAAACGATTCAGCAGTGCGTTCTTAAATTGATTCCACGTCAGAGCTCCATAATTATATTCTAGCCAATTGTACCATTGAATAGCATCTCCTTCAAGGTGGATGACAGTAATCTCCACCATAGCATTATCCGAAGTTCGGTAGTAACGAAAGTAACGTTCGGCGCGCAAAATCAACCCCGCGGGGTCTCCTTCTTCCCATCGTGGGATCCACCCTCATGCGTGGCTGAAGCATGTCTGAGGGCTGTCCCTCCTCTAGGGTCCTTTCTGAATTCTCTCCTTGCTGCAATTTGGTTGGACTCGGTGGTTGTCCAATTTTGAATTCTGCAAACAAAGTGCGCAATTTGTCTTCCAAGCACGATTCAAGCCATGATTCAATCCGAGATTTTCATACTTCAAATTTGGCATCAATTGGATCTTGAGAAGCCATAGCATATGCTTATAGATTAGAGATGCCCTTGTCTTTTTTCTGTTGACGGGTTAATGGCATGGGGTGGTGGAAAGTTCGGACACTAGATCAGTGAAAGAAGGGTTCGTCTATAATGGTTTACTGTTTTGGGCTACGGTTTTTGATGATATTAGGGTTATGAAACTAGGTTATGATGGCTGAATCTTAAGGCTAGATGGATGCCCTAAAGACGTCTTGGTTGGTGGCAGCAAGGTGTGCTAGTTATAGGTGTCCTACAAGCCAATCACATGAGTGATTGCACTTATAACACGCTGCGTCAATCTCTTTGCTTATGATTATTGGCATTATCTCACATTATCTATATATATATTATGATGTCCTTGGATCTGTGCAATGGGAATTGGATCGTGATAAGATTACGATAATGAGACCGATTCACCTTTAAACACAGACCCTAAATTATCCTAGTCATAGGTTACTCGAGAAGGACATCGAGATAACTGGATAGACTGGTGTGCTGTATACCCGTTCATATAATGGAGGTAGCTGGTCTCATAGCTACTCGTGTGGGGACACTAAGGGTACAATGCAGGTGCTCATTGGAGAATGAGTTCACTGATTGATCTGCCTACGGAATGCTGGATGGTTATTGATACCTCATGTCAGACAGCGATTCTGTAGCCCCAGTAGTGTATCTGGTCCTTAGACTTGAGACACCAAGGATGTCCTGTACGAGTATTCCACTCTTTGATACCGGACTTATAGGTTTGGAAAGCTCCATATCGAGTACAATCGGTCATTGGGAGTGGTAACCAACCTTACGAGGGCTATTGAGTGTCAATAGAGGATCATCCGCTCTCGGTATCATGAGAGGAATATCCCAAGTGTTCTTACTCGAACAAATCCTTGGCCAAGGTTATTCAGAATGAGAGAGAAAGAATTCTCCGAGAGAATCCGATAAGAGCAAGACTCGAGGAGAGACCATATGGACCTGACAACACCATACCCGGTATAGAGTCTCTGGGATATTAGATGGATGAGAGATTCTAGATACATGGTAACTGAGGACAGATAGGTCCAAAGGATTGGATTCCCCTGTATCGTCTGGGGGCCGCGGCGTAGTGGCCTGGTATGTCCGCAATTGATAAGTTGGGTGAATTATTATAGAGATAATAATTCACTATGTCAGAAGGGGTTCTGACAAGTATAACTCACGGCCAGCTCGATATTGGGCCTAAAGGGTCACACACATATGGTAGGTGTTATGATGAGTAGAGGTTCGGATATGAGATATCCGTTGAACCCCCTATCTTATTGGATATCTATTAAGCCCCTAAATTATTGGATCGTGAAATGAGATCCAATAATTGCTAATAAGAGATTATTGGGTAGAAACCCACTAATCCAAGGGCTTGGGTAATTGGATGAAGATTCAATACCCAATAGGGCAAAAGTGTTGAATCTCGGATTTTGATGATAAAACTAATTGAGTGTGTTTTATTGTCTAACTGCGTTTTGAGTTACGCAGGTCTACTATCGATTAGGATTAGACAGTTGACGCTGGAGGAATTAACGTTGCGCCGGAGGTGATCACGTCAGGATATTGGATGTCGAGCCGGAGGTTCAGTCGACTATCGGTAGGAGGCTTCATACGTCGGGCATCGGACCAAGAAGTGCGGAGTTGCACTATGGATATCGGGGTTGCGAAGGTCAACCGTCGATTGGGCAACAAGCCGCTAGAGAGGGTGATGTGCCGAAGGATCGAACGAAGCGCCAACCAATGATGTGACGGGCAACTGAATGTCAATTCGCGTTATAATAATTGTCTAGATCGAAGTAGAGTGTTTGTTATTTGTGTGCAGGAGTAACTACGATAAGGATGAAGACGTAAAGCGAAACAAAGGGTCAAAGTCAAGTGCGATGGATCGTTGGGAGTTCGAGAGTTTGACGGAAGTCCGAAGATTCGTTGGGAGTGCTGTCGGAACTGGCTGAGATTGAGTAGGGAGTTTCCGAAGGGTTTTCGGAAGTTTACCGGGAGGTTCGTCGGAAGTTCGCGGAGCTTGCCAAGAAAGATCGGAGCTTACCAAAGAAGCTCGGGGGAACTCACCAAGATTATCGTGGAGTCCGAGAGCTTGCCGGGAGTCCGCAGGATGGTTTCCAAGGGATCGTCGGAAGACCGTCGGAAGTTCGTCGTAAGCTCGACGGAAGAAGACTTGACTTGCGGACTTTGTAATAGCTTAGGAATGTCTTTAATTTCGTAGTTAGCACATTAATTTGGGTTAGGATTAGGGGTTAATCCTTTAACCTGAAGTAAATTGGCGTTTAGTTTGGGCCAAAGTTTTTGGCCCAAACAGCACCAACGCATGCTACGTGCATGCTACGTGCATGGTATTGTAGCATGGCATCAGAGCCACCATCGAGTTGGTTATCGAGCAGGTTACTATAGCAGCGTAGCACCACCTCGCCATCGTAGCGTAGCACCGCTGGATGGGGGCAGAACTCTGGTGTGTCACCGCCAAGACCGACAAAGACTAAAAACTCAAAAGATTCAAATTTTTGGCTCCAAGTTTGGGCTCCAAATTTGAATCACTTTAAGGCCTATAAATACCCCTTCCTTTTCAGTTGAAAAATAGAACCCTTTTGAGAGTTAGAATCTTGGTTTTGAGCTTTTGAAAAGTCTTGAAAAGTCTTGTTCTTGCTAAATGTTCACCTCCTTCTTCTCCTTGAGAAATCTTATAAGAGTGTGAACCACTTGTAAAGGGTTGTAAGAGGGGTATTTGATCCTTCCCCTTCAAAGGATTTGATAGTGGAAGAAGGGAGCCTCAACGGAGAAGGCTTCGGAAGTGGATGTAGGTCACTTTGATCGAACCACTATACATCGCTGCGTCTTGATTGTGTGAGTGTTTAAATTTCTGTTTTACTTTATTGCAAGCCTTTACTTTACTTGCTCCACTTCCTTTTTATCTTTGTATGCATGCTTTAAAGTTAAAAGACACAAATCGATTTCAAATGAAACGTTGGTTTCATCGTACGAAGTTTCCGAAGCTTGTTTTAAATCGCTGAAAAATCCATCATTTTATCTGCTGCACTAATTCACCCCCCCTCTTAGTGCCGCTCGATCCCTAACAATTGGTATCAGAGCCACATTCTTTCTCTTTCGGATTTACACCCGTGAGAAATGGCTCTAAATGGTTTTCAAGAGGGCTTTTCGGTTTTTCATCCACCGTTTTTTAATGGTTCGGACTACACATATTGGAAAACTCGAATGAGAGTTTTCATGCTTTCAATGAACTTGGATTGTGGAACATCATCGAAAATAGCTTTCAACCTTCCTCTAAACCGACGAACGAATGGTCGGATTTGGAGAAAAGGTTATTTTCTTTAAACGCAAAGGCTATAAATGCCTTATTTTGCGCTTTAGACAAAAATGAGTTTAACTGGATTTCTACATGCAAAACGGCTTTTGACATTTAGCGAACTCTTGAAATCACGCACGAAGGAACGAGTAGAGTCAAAGACTCGAAAGTTAATATTTTGATGCACGATTTTGAGATTTTCCGAATGGCACCAAGTGAGACTATTGATGACATGTTCTCCCGTTTCTTGGATGTCATCAATAGTCTAAAAGCTCTTGGTAAATGTTTTTCAGACTTTGAACTCGTAAACAAGACTTTAAGATCTCTTCCAAAATGATGGGATCCGATAATAACCGCAATACAAGAAACAAAAGATCTAAATAACTATCCTATTAATGAACTTATTGGGTCTTTAAAGACCTATGAAATGAGTTTCTTGAAACGTTTAGAACATCATGAACATGATGAACATTTGAATCACCTTCTAAAGAACAAGAAGGTTTTTGAATATCGGACAAATGGATGCCACTTGAGTGATGACTCAAGTGATGAGGACAATGAGGACATTGAACACATAACAATAAATGTTAACAAGTTCATTAAACAATAATTAAAAAACACAAATGAACTTGAACGGAGAAAGAGGCCAAAGAAGAAGAAGAAGGCTTGGAAAGAAGAATCAAGAAAAGAAGAAGCAAACTACGCTTTAATGGGCTTTGACAATGAGGTAAGTAACTTAACTTCCTTGAATTATTTTGAAATTACTTGATGATTTCCATGAATGCTTAACTTAGTTAGTAGGAATTTTTTTTATGCTTTTCTTATGTTTTTAGAAATTAAAAAATTTCGAAATTATACTATGCTTTTCTTTATAGTATTTTTGAAAAGTAAACATATGAATGATGCAAGATTTGTGATAATGCTTATGATTAATCCATGCATGTGTATCTTGATGGTTTACATTGTCTCCAAATATGATGCTTGATGATTTTATATCATGCATGAGCTTTTGAAGTAATAAAGTGTCATATTGTGATGATGAAACATATTTTTCGAATTTATAAATAGATGCATGATTTTGGCAAAAATTTGAATATGGCCTTTTAACATAAAAATTGAAAGTGTGCTATCATTTTGACATATTTGGTCTTGACGATTTTATGACTAAGCTTGTGTTTTATTTTGATACATGTTTTCATAAAAATTTTGAATATGCTCACATCAAATTGCTTAAAATGAAAATGTATTTTTTCTCATTCTATTGAGATGAATGAATTCATGTTATGAGTCTTGTGAATCTCATAAAAATAAAAATATGATGAATATTTTAAAAAAATATGCCTCATGTTTTCGGTCTTAATGATTTCTCTTGAAATATGCTCTTTGGACCTATATGAAAAACATGAATATACTCATATGAACGTCAAATCACTTGAAATGGAACACATAAAAAAATGAAAAATTACACTATCATGATGCTTTACGGTAATGCTTTTGATCTTAATGGGCTAAATGACAACTTGTATTTCAAATTTATACAATGATGGCTTCCGTATAAATATTTGAACATACATTATGAAATCATCATTGAAATGAAAATATTAGAAGTTTGTTATCATGCTTAATGACTTTGTGATATTATATCTTAATGACAAACTCATGTTTTGGTTTTAAAATTTGATACTCATCTTTTGAAACATGAAACATATTATCATGATAAATTAAATCTCATGTCTTGGAATAATATGTTGCATTTATGCCTTGACAACTTTTATGATAAAGTTTGATTTTCAATTTATGATGAAAGGCAAGTGATAAATTCATTTATGATATTTTATAAATCATTAGAATTATGAATGAGATTTTGATGATACGGTAATGACTTTATTCATGTTATTAATCTCAAAAATAATAATTTAATTATGAGTCTTGAGTTGATAAATCGAGTTTGAATGATTTTTCTTTTAATGATTCTTGAATCTTCTAGAATTATGACTTGTTAAGACATATTTAATGCTTGAATCAAGTTCTAAATGATTTCATTTTGCTATAAAGAAATTTTATTGAAATCATGATCTTGACAACTATGACTTAAAACTCTTTATAAATCAAGATCTTTTACCATGCTCCTTCCGTCTTATCAAAAGAAAATTCGTTAAATGAAATGTAACTTGTCTTTTGATTTCGAATTTAATACTTGAATTTTTATGAATTCGTGTCGTGATTCTTATGAAATATGATCTTGGTAAAAAATTCTTATGTATGAATCAAGATCTTTTGTTTGATCTCCTAAGACTTCCACTTGTTATTTTCTAAAAAGGAGATTTGTCAAAATGATTCATGAACCTTTTGATTTATGACTTTTGGATTCATGACTCAAGATTGAAGATTGAAACATTATATACTAAATTTGATTTTTTTTTTCAATACTTCCTCAAATGCCTTATGTAATGATTGAAAATTTGATAAAAAAAATTGTGCTTAATATTTGAATCATTGATTTATTCTTTTATCATGGCTTAAAAATGAATGAAAAGAAAATATCTTGGCACTTGTAATCATGATTTGATCCTTAATATTGATATGCTTTTATATATCATGATTCTTGGTTATATGACATTTATCTTGAATTAAAAATTGATAAATATGAATCTAGATCTTGCTAAAATGAAAAGTTATGAATCATGGATGATATCTTTTGGTTTTGATTCTTGTTGAATTTACATATTGATATCCTTCATGACATGATTTCTCATGTTTCAATACTGTCTTGCATCATGAAAAAAATTGAAATATTGATTGATGCAAAATTATTGCATTGAAATATTATTCATCCCTTCTTTTCGATAGTGACAAAGGGGGAGTTAGCTTGCTAGCTTATGTATCACAAGTGAAAATGACAAACATAGCCAGCTAAAACTTGCAAAAGGCAAAACTTGCACTTCTCAAAATGAGAAGAAAGAAATTGCAAAGTTGCATTATTTTTTAACTCATAAGTTTGCATGTTTAAAATGTTATAAATTTTACAAAAATTACTAGCTCATTGCAAACAAGAAGTTGATGACTTGCAAAAGGGAAACTTAGGTGCAAAAGAGAAAATTGAAAGGGAGCTAGTTTATGACAAAGTATACTAGCTTATCATTATTGCTTGCTTGCTTGTCATAAATTTCCCTCATACCATGATTTGTTTATGACTCCCTTGAATTCATGACTTGATATGTTAAAAATTCATGATGAAAATTTGTTATTTTGTCAACTATTTGTACTCCATTTTTTTTGACAAAAACAAAGGGGGAGAAGATTTATTGCTAGCTTATGTATCGCAAAGAAAAATTTTGCTAGCTAGAAACATGCAAAAGAAGCAAAAAGTTGCTATCTCAAGAGAGGCAAAAATCTTGCTCAATTTCACTTCTTCAAAATTGCTTACATTTTTTTTGTTACAAAATATTGTTGAATCTCATGCAAGATTATATGAAATATTTGATCCTCCCTTTCTTTTTGATGCTAACAAAGGGGGAGAAAGTTTTTAGCTCGAACACTGCAAAAATTTGTCATCTTGATTCCTATTTTGCAACTTCATGAGAAGCTAAGAATTGTTATATCAAAGGATGCAAATATTGCTATCATGAGAAACAAGGTGCCTACTTGCACATCTCAAGAAGCAAGTGAAAATTACCATCATTGCCCATGTTTGAAACTTGCTATGATTGAATGGTATTATTTGATGTTGTATTGTATGATGTGATAAATAGCTAGTATGTTGTAAAGATTTGTATATCTTTTAAACTAGCTATGATGCTACTTCTCCTTTTTGTTGATGACATAGGGGGAGAAGTAGATTCATGATTTCATGCATTGTATTGAGTATTTTATATATTTGCATGATTGTTTGATTTATTCTTATAATATTGTGATGAATGTTGCTTGGATTTGGGATAATTCAAGTGTTCTATCAATGAAATATTGATAGGGGGAGTTTGTGTTAAACTCCAGAGAGTTGTGGTTAACTCGTTACCATCAATTAGTTGTCATCATCAAAAAGGGGAGATTGTTGAATCTCGATTTTGATGATAAACTAATTGAGTGTGTTTTTGTTGTCTAACCGCTTTTGAGTTACGCAGTCTACTATTGATTAGGATTAGACAGTTGACGTAGGAGGAATTGATATTGCGCCGAGGTGATCACGCCGTGATATTGGATGTCGAGCCGAGGTTCGGCCGATCATCGGCAGGATGCTTCGACGCTGGGCATCGACCAAGAAGCGCGGAGTTGCGCCATGATATCGTTGCGGAGGTCAACCGCCGATTGGGCAACAAGTCGCTAGAGAGGGTGATGTGCCAAGGATCTGACGGTTACCACCAATGATGTGACGCAATCAATGTCAATTCGCTTGTAATAACTGCCTAGATCAAGTAGAGTGTTTGTTGTTTGTGCAGGAGTAACTACGATAAGGGATGAAGATGTAAAGCAAACAAAGGGTCAAGTCAAGTGTGATGGATCGTTGGGAGTTCGAGAGTTTGACGGAAGTCCAAGATTCTGGGAGGCCGCCGAATCGCCGAGAATGAGTAGGAGCTTGCCAAGGGTTTTCGGAAGTTTGCCGAGGTTCGCTTAAGTTCGTGGAGCTTGCCAAGAAAGATCGGAGCTCGCCTAAGAAGCCCGGGGAACTCGCCAAGATCATCGTGGAGTCCGAGAGCTTGCCGGGAGACCGCAGGATGGTTTCCGAGGATCGCTTAAGAACGCCGAAAGTTCGCCTAAGCTCACTTTAAGAAGACTTGACTTATGGACTTTGTAATAGCTTAGGAATGTCTTTAATTTCATAGTTAGCACATTAATTTGGGTTAGGATTAGAGGTTAACTTTAACCCAAAGTAGGGGCTATTGCCTTAGTTTGGGCCAAAGTTTTTGGCCCAAAAAGACTAACGCATGCTACGTGCATGCTACGTGCATGGTAAGAGTAGCATGGCAATCAGAGCGATCGTAGTCGGTTATCGTAGTCGGTTATCGTGAGCCGGTTATCAGCAGGCAGTAGCACCGCCGCCTGCGTGCAGCACCGCCGCTCGTGCGTAGCACCGCTGGGTGGTAGAACTGCTTGGGTGTGTCAGTCTGCCAAGACTGACAACACTGAAAAACTCAAAAGATTCAAATTTTTGGCTCCAAGTTTGGGCTCCAAATTTGAATCACTTTGAGGCTTATAAATACCCCTTCCTTTTCAGCTGAAAAATAGAACCCTTTTGAGAGTTAGAATCTTGGTTTTGAGCTTTTGAAAAGTCTTGAAAAGTCTTGTTCTTGCTAAGTGTTCACCTCCTTCTTCTCCTTGAGAAATCTTGTAAGAGTGTGAACCACTTGTAAAGGGTTGTAAGAGGGGTATTTGATCCTTCCTCTTCAAAGGATTTGATAGTGGAAGAAGGGAGCCTCAACGGAGAAGGCTTCGGAAGTGGATGTAGGTCACTTGACCGAACCACTATACATCGCTGCGTCTTGATTGTGTGAGTGTTTAAATTTCTGTTTTACTTTGCTGCAAGCCTTTACTTTACTTGCTCCACTTCCTTTTTATCTTTGTACGCATGCTTTAAAGTTAAAACGCAAAAATTGATTTCAAATGAAACGTTGGTTTCATCGTACGAAGTTTCCGAAGCTTGTTTTAAATCGCTGAAAAATCCATCGTTTTATCCGCTGCACTAATTCACCCCCCCTCTTAGTGCCGCTCGATCCCTAACAAAAAGATCCATTAGGGTTTTTTAGGGGAGCCTCTATAAATAGGAGAGGACCAATGCTCTATAGGCTAAGGGTTTCTTTTAGTAGCCACCTCCTATTCTCCTCCCCCTAGAGAGAGAGGAGCATCGTCGCAATCCCTGCTGTGTAGATACCACTAGAGAGGAGGACGCTTGACCTCCTTCATCCTCTCTCATAGATCTGCAGGAATTCAGGGATATACGATCTCCCTAGATATCTTCTTTACATATGCAGTTTTGCGGATTTATTTTTGATGCACCGATATTCTCACGACGACGGAAACTTTCTACCGAAAATTTGGGGTGTTTTGTTTTCTGTTCTTCCGCTGCACATGTGATGTCGCTCCCCCATGATGGATTTCCCAACAAGGTGGCCAGGGTTTGGTAGGTTACGAAGGAGAAAAAGGACAAAGGTGCAGCACTAGAATTTTTGTCGAATAAATTTCAACAGTAAAGATACAATTTTTTTCAGAAATTTTCAATAGAGATTCAAGCAAAACTTAAAGGAAATCTACTGGTAAGGGAGAGGTAATGCTATTAAAAATTTCATAGAAAGAAATGAAAGCAAGAGATTCGGCAAAATTGAGGATCACGGAGAGGTACTATAGTAGATTTTTATATCTAAAGTATAGCAGTTTGGACGTAAAAGATAAGTTGTTTATATTGAGAATTTTTCGACAAAACCAAAGGGAAAACCACTATTAGGAAGCGTCAAAGCTGTCATAAAAATTTTGTAGAGATTTGGATAGAAAATACGCAATAGCAAGATCAAAATGGCAGTGCTATGTGACTGAAATTCTACAGTGCAACTTTCGTTGTAGAGATGAAAACTTTGCGACGAAAAGTTTATGCAGCAATATAGGAACGAATTTTTTAGATTTTTTGACTAAAGATAACTAAATTGAAGCAACAGTAAGGTAGATAACCAGAACCTGTTGTAATTCACGGGAAGATCAAAGGATGATCTACGGTGGTGGAGATGACGGAGGAATTCGGCGATGATCTTCTAAGCAATTGTGGTAATTGCTTTGGGTGGTTGTGGAGGGCTTGTGGATGGCTGTGGATGGACAGCGAGATACCAAGAATGCTGCTCTGATACCAAGTGTTAAAACCCTTATGGATTCTAGGCTTGGGGTTGATCTCTATAGGGAATCGACCTTCTTGGAACTCTATAGAGGTTCCTTCCTCCAAGTTGCTGCTCAAAGGTTGCTAAAAGATTAATCTATTCCTTTTTGAAAAGAGGGTGAATACATGACTATTTATAAGGCTTCTAAACCCTACTCAAGACTCCTACTTCTAACCAACTCCTATTTCTAATTAGGACTCCTTCTGTAGTAGGATTCCTAATTCTAATAGGACTCTTTCCCTAATAAGACTCCTACTTTTAATAGGACTCTTTCTCTAATATGACTCCTACTTCTAATAAGACTCTTTTTCTTAGAAGCAATCTAACCCTAACCTAGTCGGCCTCTTCACCTCTTTAATAGGAGTCGGCTAGATTGGATTTACATGAATGCCCTTATCAACTAGGACTCTCATAGCTAGAGTCCTAACAGATGCTGCCCAAGCGAGTCGAAATGCTCGCTCATCTTCACTGGTGCTACTGCCTCTAAAGGAGATGCCTTGTTCATCAGTAGTCATAATATCAGTATTAACCCTGTGCTGAGTTGCCTGATGCTATCGGTAAATCAGAGTGATCGGTTTTTGAGTTTGTTAAAAAGCTCCATGTGCATGACTGAAAGAGTGGTAAATCTTACATCATTGTGCTTCCAAGATTATGAAACATGCACCTTACAAGTGGTCCCATCAAGATCCCGATAAAAAATCTCATTAGGAAGATCGCCATCGGAAGAAACCATGACACATGCTCGTGTAAAAGCCAATCTCGTCTATGCTACTATTGCCTTGTCAATATACATTGGTTGTCCCAAGGTACTGCATAACTTAGTAATAAAATAATGACTCTAAAGATGCAAAGGAAGACCATGAAAGGATACCCATAAGGGAATAGATTGTAGGCTATCTAACTCCAAACATACATCAAGAGACCAATGCCGTAGAATCATTGGATGGCCATGAATAGTCCAAAACCCCTCATGGATCTATTGCAAATCCTCTTCAGAATATAGTTTGTATATAAAAAAATCATTCTCCAACATATGAAGATCAAATACCGATGTTTCCCATCATGTCTTAATGAATGAGGATACTAGGAAATAGGATGTCTTAAGACCGACCACATAACCAACAAGTGCCATGGACCACATCTCAATCAACTCTTCAGAATCAGTAGTCTCATACACATCAATCTTTTGATTAGCTTGGATTTCTAGAGTAAAGAAATCCAAGCTAAGATTTGGACTTCCAAATAGAGCCTTGAAGAGGCTAGTCCAAGGATAAGGATCTCTAGAAATGAAAGTAGGAGGCTACGATCTAGAACGCGACCTACCTCTATACTGCATCATCGATGGAGCACCTCGTCAGGAAGAAGATAGTGGAGGAGCAACTTTGAGAGGTAAGGGCAGGGAGCCTCGTCAAAGCTACCCTGTTGCCAGCGTCACCTGCCCCAAGGACCATCGCTGCCCCAAGGAGAGGTAGTCGTGTCCTTACAGCACTGGAGTTCCCTAGGGAGAAGCAGCCACTAACTGCCACCCCAGCCCCCACTCAATGGAGCACCGATAGTAGGGGAGTGTAGAGGGAAGGGGAAGGGGGTGATGTAGAGGAAGCAGAACACCACCTCCCGTTGGCGATCAACACCAGCCATAGAGGAGCAGCTGTAGCCTGTGGCCACAGCACCGTCGCCACTACCAGGAGGAAGAAGAAGAGTAGAAGGGGGCGATGCAGGGGAAAGGGTGTGATCACAGTAGCCGTGCCCCTTTCTTTTCCCTTCACCCTCAACCCTCGCCTCTGTTCCTCTTAAGTGGAAACCACCGCTGTCGTCACCTAGTCACCCCAATCGCTCCTGCACCGCCGCCCAGTCGCCTACGGCCACAGCACTATCACCCAATCGCCCGGCAGCCGCTCGGACTGGCGTGCCGCCCTTGTGTGTGCGGAAGAGCAAAAAGCCCTCTCCATGCATGCAGAACATGGGAATCGCTGAACCCTCTCCTCTATTCCCCCTGCGCACAGAACTGCCAATAGAGAACCAAGAGTCGCTATGCTGCCGCCGTCACCCAGCAGCAACGTCCCTCACCCTAGGGAGAAGCCGCCGGTAGAAATCAGTCTCCTCTATTCCACATGCATAGCACCGATCGCATGAGGAAGAAGAGTCACCATAGAATAAGGCACTCGATCTTCGAATCGGTGCCCTCCTTGTCCTTATGTTTTGGTGCGATTATGTTTTGGTTATCTAACTATGTTTTGAGTCATGCAGGTCTACTATCGATTAGGATTAAACAATTGATGCAGGAAGAATTAACATTGTGCTAGAGGAGAACACGTTAGGAGATTGGACGTCGAGTCGGAGATCCGGTTGATGATCTACATAAGACTTCGGATAAAGAAATCGAGCATCGGGCCAAGAACAACGGAGTTGCACCAAAGAGATCGGAGTTACAGAGGTCAACTACTAATTGGGCAATAGGCCGTAAGAGAGGACGATGCACCGAAGAAACGGACAAAGTGCCGATGGGCTAATGATGTACCGGGCGACATTTTGATTCGTGTTATAATAATAATTATCTAGATCAAAGTAGGATTAGGTCTAATTGGGTTGTAATTAGGTCAACCTAGTTAGGGGCCAATTGGGCCCGTACCCAATAGGTTTGGGCCAGACTCAAGGCCCAAACAAGGTTGCTAAACCCTCTCTAGTAGTGGTACCACCTAGGGTTTGGTCTCCCAAGTTGTTTGGGTCATGGTACCACCCAATGTTAGTGTACCTAGGTGATGGTACCGCCCAATATACTGACAGGGGTAGAAAACCTAGACAGTGGTACCACCAGTACCACAAAAATCTGAGATGATTCAAATTTGGGCTCCACTTGGAGTTTATAAATATGATAGGACCCTAGCAGGGTTGGGTCCTACACAACCATGTAGTAGCTAATAAAAACCCTGTGAGAGTATAATAAACCCCACCTAGCCGCCTCTATCCTATAAAGAAGAGAGGTTAAGATTTAAATTTGGGTCTTTGGGCTTCTTAGCCGCCGCCCCCTTGTTACTGGGCTGGTCGGCTAAGGTTGAGGGCAAATTAGGTAGTTCCCTTAGGAAGCAGCCCCTAAGGCTAGGGTTTGGAGCTCTATATAAACATATAGCTTCTATCTCTTTGAAATAAGAAAAGATCAATCTACTTTATAGCCACAAGGTCGAGTACTTGAAGGGTGGAACCTCTATAGCATTCCAAGGGTTGATCCCCCTCAAAAATCAATCTATATAGAATTCCTCTAGGGTTCTATCATCTTGCATCAGAGCAGCGATCTTGTTGCTTTTACTGCCATCCCTGTCACCCACCATCAACCAAGCAATTCCCACAATTGCTCTTGATATCGTCATCTCCACCTTCATCTTCTGCCGTAGATCAAATCAATCTACTGCCGCCGCTTCCAATTGCATCAGAGATCTGGTATTCTCCTATCACTAATACCTTTTGCTGTTACAATTTGCCATTCAAAATACCAAAAAAAAGGTCTTAATATCTATCCCTTGCTGCAAATTCCATTCGTCGCAAAAGTTATTATCTTTGCAAACGAAGGATTGCTGCTGAAAATTTCAACCGCATATTGCTACCTTTAAACTAATCTATTGCTATCCTTTTTGAACAAAATTTCTTGAGCACCTTATAGATCATCTTGGCTTTCATTTGGGATTGATCTATCATTTCATCTCTGAAACATTACTATGTTGCTACAAGTTTTCATCGTAAACTGCTGAAATTTTTCGACGAGAATTCTGCTATCGCAACTTGCACCGAATTCTTTATTGTTATGCTGCCAAAATTTTCTTGATCCAAGTTGTCATCCTTGCTGTTATTTAAATTGAGATTCTACTATCAAATCCCCTTCTCATATTTCTAGGTTCTCATTGGAAATTTCATCAAGAAATCATTGTTTCTTCAATGACAATTCTGCTCTTATGAGACAGCGCATATCGATAGCAACTTCCACTGAATTTTGTCAAATCTCTACAGCCATCTACCATAGATCTAAAACCCTCTTCCCTAACCTTCATCCACTACCATCACAGCCCAAAACTCCATCAAATCGCTGCCCTAAACCGCACCCAAAATAGCCACAAAACAAGCCTAAACCGCAGCCCACATCCACCAATCCACAAACTCTTTCGACCACCACTTCCCTCAAACAATACATGCCTTTAACTCGACAACAAAAGAGAGATCTTAATATTATAGATCTGAAGGCATATACTATGGTATCTGAGGAGGTAATTAATGCTAAGTTTGAAGCCTTCAAGACGCGGATGGAGGAGAAGATTCGGACCCTCTTAACCAAACTCAGTTTGGGTCGACCACCGAGCCCAAAGAAATCACATCAAGAAGAGAGCTCTGATCGAAGAGATAATTTCTAGGAGAGGGGAGGCTCTATGACCAATCCCTACTACCCACGCATGAGGATGGACTTCCCTAGATGGGAAGAAAGAGACCCAATTGGTTGGATCTCGCGCGTAGAGTGATATTTTTGGTACCACAAAACCATGGATGCATCTATGGTGGAAATTACCTATACATCTTAAAGGGGATGCCATACAGTGATTTGATTGGTTTAAAAACACTCATGAAGTCCTCTCATATCGATAATTCAAAGAAGAACTACTGATCCGCTTCAGACCAACCGATTACGAGAACATCGACGGACAACTAGCGAAGATCCGACAAACCTCCACCATTCAGGAGTATCAAACCAAGTTTGAATGGTTATCTAATCAAACTCATGATTGGTTTAAAAAATAGCTATTGGGAATGTTTATTGAGGGCTTGAAGTCAAAAATTCAGGGAGAAGTTAAAGCACGACAATCATACACGCTTATGGCAGCCATCTCTTTCGCACGACTTCAAGAGGAGAGATTGAACCACGAAGCTCGGAGGACTAGGGTCACTCCCTGACTAGTAGTACCAAAGCCCTCAGCCCCACCTACTATCAGCTGAGCTCCTGCACCAAAAAAGTTGATAAGAGAAGACCTTCGGGAGCGATCTACAAAGGGGTTATGTTGGCATTGCGATGAGCCATGGAGTCGCGAGCATCGCTGTAAAAATGGGAGAATTCTTATGATCGAACTAGTGGAAGAACAGGTCATTGAATAGTCAGAAAAGAGCCTTGAACATGAGGAAGAAGATGCAGAAGAAGAGCCACAATCGACCGACTTTATGGTACATGCGTTAGCGGGCTACTCAAATTCGCAAACGATAAAAGTTGGAGGCCTTCTCAAACAACAACCAATCACCATTCTCATCGACACATGCAGCACAAATAACTTCCTGAACAGTAAGGTTGCTGCTCAGATGGCACTCCACATCGAAGGCTGAAGTAAGTTCGACGTAAAGGTCGCCGACGACCGAATCCTAAAGTGCGACCAAAGATGCCCGCAGGTGAAACTATTATTGCAAGACCAAGAAATTGTCGCCGACTTCTTTCTCCTACCAATTGATGATTATGAGGCTATGTTGGTAATAGAATGGCTGATAATGCTAGGTGACATCTCCTAGAACTTTTCCAAATTAATTATGAAATTCTACTACACGGGCAAACAAGTCACCGTACGCGAGAAGTGTGGAAGCAACGTAACCACCGTTTTGACCCAACGAATAGAGAAAGTTTTACACAAGATAAATGATGACTTTTTGATGCATCTCTAGCAGCAACTAGAGGGGAAGAAAATAGAAATTGAAGATCAAAATCTCACCCAATTGCTTGCTGAATTTGATGATGTTTTTACCGAACCGCGCAGTCTTCCTCCTACTCGGCAACATGACCACCGAATTCCAATTCTTTCGGGCAAACCACTAGTGAACACTCGGCCGTACCAGTATCCTCACCTCTAGAAGGATGAGATTGAGAAGATCGTAAAGGAGATGCTTGAAACAGGGGTGATTCGGCTAAGCTGCAGCCCCTATTCCTTACCGGTGCTACTTGTATGCAAGAAGAACGGAACTTGGCGGATGTGCATCGACTACCGAGCTCTAAATGGAATCACCATCAAGGATAAATATCAAATACTAGTGGTGGATGAACTTCTTGATGAGTTAAGAGGAACTCGAGTCTTCACGAAGTTGGACCTCCGATTCGATTATCACCAAATTCGGGTATGTGAAGATGAAATCCCAAAAATAGCTTTCCGCACTCAAAACGGCCACTATGAATTCTTGGTAATGCCTTTTGGACTCACTAATGCTTCTTCAACCTTCTAAAGTCTCATGAACGATATTTTTCAGAGCTTTCTTTACAAATTCGTGTTGGTATTTTTCAATGATGTTTTCATTTGTAGCCCTTCTCTTGAGACTTACTTTCAGCACTTACGGTCTGTTCTGACGATCATTCGAGAGAATACTCTTTTTGTTAAACTATCAAAGTGCAGTTTTCTCTAGCAAAAAGTAGAGTACCTTGGGCACATAATATCAGAAGGAGTGGCAGTAGACCCAACAAAAATTGAGGTAATGCAAAGCTGGCCGAAACCTACAAATGTGAAATTGCTGTGTGGGTTCCTTGGACTAACGGGCTACTACCAAAAATTCATGAAGAATTATAGGAAGATCAGTGCACCCCTTACTTCTCTACTAAAAAAAGATGTCTTCTAATGGTCGGACAAAGCCTCCACTGCCTTCGATAAACTTAAGGTAGCCATGACAACGACGCCGATTACTAGATTTCAATCGACCCTTCATCATTGAGGTCGACGCATCTGGAGTCGGAATTGGAGCTGTTTCCATGCAAAAAGGTTGACCGATCGCATACACCAACAAGGCATTGTCTCCCTCCCATCAAAAAATATCTATCTATGATAAGGAGATGCTCGCCATTGTGCACGCAATAACAAAGTGGAGACCCTACCTAATCGACCGATGATTTCAGATTAAAACCGACCATAGAAGCCTCAAGTACTTTTTGAAGTAGAAGACATCATCCTTGGAGCAACAAAAATGGGTAACCAAACTTCTTGGATTTGATTATGAAATTATTTATAAAAGGGGGAAAGAAAATGTTGTTGTAGATGTGCTCTCATGGCTACCTGAGCAAGCTAAATTTTTAGCCATCTCTCTTCCTTGAGGATATTAGAGAGGAATGGAAGAAGGACCCAAAGACCAGCAAAATCATTAAAAAATTAGAAGAGGATCCAAGCGCAATAGCTCACTATACCTAGGATTCGAGGGATCTATACTACAAAGGTCATATTGTGCTTACACATGACTCCCCTTGCATCAAAATCATTCTGCACGAAATGCACTCCATACCTTCAGCAGGACACTCTGGATTTCTGAGAAACTACAAAAGAGTAAAACAAAATTTTTATTAAAGAGGGATAAAAAAATTTATTTCTGAATACGTGACATAATGTGATGTTTGTCAATAGCAAAAGAGTGTAACAGTGGTGAGTCTAGGGAAACTACAACCGCTACCCATACCGGACTCAATGTGGAGTGACATCTCTATGGATTTCATCGAAAGGCTATCACCATCCAAAGGTAAAAGCACAATCCTCGTGGTGGTTGATTGACTTATGAGATATGCTCATTTTTGTACTATACGAAATCCCTACACTACTGCTAGTATTGCTCAGATTTTCATAGAAAATATTGTTAAATTGCATGGGATGCCAAGGTCCATTGTAAGTGATCGTGATAGGGTCTTCACCAATAAATTTTGGACTGAGTTATTCTAGTTGTAGGGCACCAAACTCAAGATGAGCATAGTATATCATCCGCAAACTGACGACCAAACAGAGGTGGTGAACAGGTGTTTAGATATATACCTTCGGTGTTTCGCCAGTGACCAACTGAAAGAGTGGACGAAATGGCTCCCCTAGGCTGAATGGTGGTATAATACTACATATCATTCATTTACAAAATGTACTCCATATGAAGTATTGTATGGTCGGCCGGCCCCTGTGATTCCAAAGTATGTAATTGGCTCAGCCAAAGTAGATCAGGTCGACCAAGATCTAATTAACAGGGACGAACTCCTGCAACTGCTAAAGGATAATCTCTCTATCACTCAAGCCAGAATGAAACAGCAAGCTGACACACAACAAAACGAAAGTGAATTTTCAGTAGGAGATTGGGTTTATCTTCATATACAATCATACAAGCAGCTCTCCATCAACACATGAGCCTCCATGAAGCTATCTCTATGTTTTTATAGGCCCTATCAGATCATAAAGCATATTAGAGCTACGACGTACAGACTTAAATTACTTAAAGATGCCAAAATTCACCCTGTCTTCAACATGTCATACTTGAAGCCTAAGTTGGGAGAACACAAGTCACCCCAGATCCAACTGCCCAACACCACTGATGATGGATATATTCAAGCCCAACCATAAGCCATCCTCGACCGTAGAATCGTGATGCATCGTTGACGTCCCTCTACTAAAGTACTAGTGCATTGGACTAATTTACCACTTGAAGATGCCACATGGGAATCATACGAGGAGCTGAAGACCCAGTTCCCTGAGTTCATGGAACCCCAACCTTGAGGACAAGGCTGATTTGAAGAGGATGGACTTGATAGGACCCTAGCAGGGTTGAGTCATACTCAACCATGTAGCAGCTAATAAAAACTCTGTGAGAGTGTAATAAACCCCACCTAGCCACCTCTACCCTATAAAGAAGAGAGGTTAGGGTTTACATTTGGGTCTTTGGGCTTCTTAGCCGCTGCCCCCCTTATTACTGGGCCGGTCAGCTAATGTTGAGGGCAAATTAGGTAGTTTACTTAGGAAGAAACCCCTATGGTTAGGGTTTGGAGCTCTATATAAGCATGTAGCCTCCATCTCTTTGGAATAAGAAAAGATCAATCTACTTTGCAACCACAAGGCCGACTACTTAGAGGGTGAAACCCCTATAGCATTTCAAGGGTTGATCCCCCTCAAAGATCAATCTACATAGAATTCCTCTGGGGTTCTATCAAAATACCCTAACCATTCTTGCTTAGGACAACAAAAATTAAGAAAAAGAAAGGAGCCAAAACTCTGTTGAAAGCTTTATACAATTAAAGTGTCCCTTGTTAGGGATCGAGTGGCACTAAGAGAGGGGGGTGAATTAGTGCAGCGGATAAAATGATGGATTTTTCAGCGATTTAAAACAAGCTTCGGAAACTTCGTACGATGAAAACAACGTTTCGTTTGAAACCAATTTTTGCGTTCTAACTTTAAAGCATGCGTACAAAGATAAAAAGGAAGTGGAGCAAGTAAAGTAAAGGCTTGCAGCAAAGTAAAACAGAAATTTAAATACTCACACAATCAAGACGCAGCGATGTATAATGGTTCGGTCAAAGTGACCTACATCCACTTCCGAAGCCTTCTCCGTTAAGGCTCCCTTCTTCCACTATCAAATCCTTTGAAGGGAAAGGATCAAATACCCCTTTTACAGCCCTTTACAAGATGTTCACACTTGTACAAGATTTCTCAAGAAAAGAAGAAGGTGAACACTTAGCAAGAACAAGACTTTTCAATACTCTACAAAAGCTCAAGACTTAAGAATTTTGCTCAAAAGGGTTGCCCTTTCAGCTGAGAAAGGGGGGGGTATTTATAGATCCAAAGTGGATTCAAAATTGGGCTCCAAATTTGAAATCAATTTGGATTTCGCTCGATCACCGCCACCGGTGCTCGCGGCCGATGATGATAATCGACGCATGTGGCGGTGCCATCGCTTCTGTGCAAAGCGGTTCCACCGTCGCACAGAGCTGGCTACAAAGAATCGGGCTACATTAGCATGCTCTGAGCATGCATGCACGTAAGTTCGGTTTGGTCCAAAATTTTGGCCCAAACTCATCCTAATCAAGGCCCAATGGGCCCCCACTTTGGGTTATCTAATCCTAACCCAAAATACGTGCTAACTAATTTTAAAGACATTTCCTAAGCTATTACAAAGTCCGCAAGTCAAGTCTTCTTCCGCCGAGCCTGGTGAACTTCCGCGGTCTTCCGACGATCACTGGAAACCATCCTACGGACTTCCTAAGCTCCTGACTCACAATGATTTTGGCGAGTTCCCCCGAGCTTCTTTGGCAAGCTTCGATTTTTCTTGTCAAGCTCCGTGAACTTCCGACGAACCTCCCGGCGAGCTTCCGAAAACCCTTCGGCAAGCTCCCTACTCATTCTCGGCCAGTTCCGGCAGTACTCCCAATGAATCTTCAAAGCTTCCACAAACTCTCGAACTCCCAACGATCCATCGCACTTGACTTCGCCCTTGATTTCGCTACGTCTTCATCCCTTTCATAGTTACTCCTGCACAAACAAATACCAAACACTCTACCGATCTAGATAGTTATTACAACGCGAATTGACATTTAGTTGCGACACATCATTGGTTGGCGCCGTCCGATCCTTCGGCTCATCGCCTCTCTAGCGGCTTGTTGCCCAATCGACGGTTGACCTCCGCAACCTCGATATCCATGGCGCAACTCCGCACTTCTTGGCCCGATGCCCGACGTACGAAGCCTCCTGCCGATAGTCGACCGAACCTCTGGCTCGACACCCAATATCCTGATGTGATCACCTCCGGCGCAACGTCAATTCCTCCAGCGTCAACTGTCTAGTCCTGATCGAGAGTAGACCTGTGTAACTCAACACGCAGTTAGACAACAAATCACACTCAATTAGTTTCATCATCAAAATCCGAGATTCAACATCCCTCCTCCTTAAGCATAGAAGTGTAACTCTAAGGGAGAGTAAGGGAAATCTTATAAGAGAGGGTTGTAAAAGGGAGTTAGTCTTCGCCCATTAGAAGGAAGATAACTAGTGGAAGTCAGTGGCATCAAGTGAAGAGGAATCGGGAGCGGACATAGGTCGGATGACCGAACCACTATAAAAATTAGTTTATATTTTTGTTCTTACAATTTATATTTCTGCAAACCCTTTACCTTGCTGTAATCACTTGGATCCTTCTCTTTTACTTACAAATCTCTTTAAGTTAAAATACAATCAAAATCGATTTTCATCAAAACATGATTTTTTTTCGTACGAAGTTTTACAAAATCATTTAAATCACCGAATTTGTCATATTTTATCGCTGCACTTATTTTTTACACCCCCCCCCCCTCCCCCCCGCCTCTCTTAGTGCCGAACTGATCCTAACATCAAATACATGAATTCTTCTTATATATTTTTCAGACCATTATCTTGATTTCTCGGTTTTCATCATTTATGTTTTTTTTTAATCAAGATCATTCTCTTTTCACTATTTATAAAAGAAGACTTGTCAAAATGATTTATGATATTTTGGATTTATGACTTGATCTTTCATTCGTTCATGTAATGATTGAAATTTTTGTACCATTGCACTCTTCCCCTCTTCTTCTTTCTTTTTTATGATGACATAGGGGAGAAACAAAATTGCACATCTCAAAAGAAGCAAAAGTACTATCTTGCACATCTCAAGAGAAGTAAAAGTGTTAGCTTATACATCTCAAGAGAAGCAAAAGTGTTGTCTTGTACATCTCAAGAGAAGCAAAAGTGCTAGCTTGTCCATCTCAAGATGTAAAATTTGCAAACTTGCTTATCTCAAAAGAGAAGCAAGAATTACTAGCTTGCAAATTTCAAGTAGAAGCAAATATTTTTGCTTGCACATCTCTAAAACTTGCTAACTTACATGTTCTAAAGTGAGGTAAAACTTACAAGTTTTAAAATTTTAATAGTTGCACTTTTCTCCTTTTTGTTAATGACAAAGGGGGAGAAGTAATGATGAATGAGTTGAAAATTATGATGAAGAAATGATGAATGCAAATGTCTTTGTATCATGCTTGATGATTTTATATTTTGAAATTATGCATGATGATTTAGAATTATGGATGATAATAATGTTTATGTTGATATAATGTGTTGCATAAGATTAAAATTATTTTAACTTGGATTAGAAGATTATCATTTATTTAAATTCAAGCCTATATCAATATTGCATGTAGATGGGTGGGTTTATTTAAACTCCATCATCAATTGGTTGTCATCTTCAAAAAGGGGGAGATTGTTGAATCTCAAAGACTGTGTTTGGCGATACCATCGCTAGTCTAGGCATTACTACTGCCTAACACTAGCGGTACCACCATCAGGTCTTTTGGAAAATGTACACTTCATGTGTTCTAGCTCATAGGCGGTTCCACCGCTTGATTTGGTGATGCCATTGCTAGTCATATATGCCCTACAAGCCAATCACATGAGTGATGGCACTTGTGACTTGATATGCATTCTTTCTCTTTCCTTATTATTAGGTATTTTATCACTTTATCTTACGTGTTGCATATATTGTGATGTCCTTGGATCTGTGCAATGGGAAATAGATCATGATGAGATCATGATAATGAGACCGATTCACCTTTAAACACAAACCCTAAATAATCCTAGTCACAGGTTACTCGAGAGGGACATCGAGACAACTAGATAGACTAGTGTGCTATATACTCGTCCATATGATGGAGGTGGTTAGTCTCATAGCTACTCATGTGGGGACACTAAGGGTACAGTCCAGATGCTCATTGGGGAATGAGTTCACTGATTAATCCGCTTATAGAATGTTGAATGGTTATTGATACCTCACGTCAGATAGTGATTCCGTAGTCCCAGTAGTGTATCTGGTCCTTAGACTTGAGACACCAAGAATGTCCTATATGAGTACTCCACTCTTTAATACTGGACTTATAGGTTTGAAAAGTTTCAGATCTAGTAAAACCGATTATTGGGAGTGGTAGCCAACCTTACGAGGGCTATTGAGTGTCAATAGAGGATCATCCGCTCTCGGTATCATGAGAGGAATATCCTATGTATTCTTGCTTAAACAAATCCTTGGCCAAGGTTATTCGGATTGAAAGAGAAAGAGTTCTTTGCAAGAATCCGACAAGAGCAAGACTCGAGGAGAGACCGTATGGGCCTGACAACACCATGCCCGATATAGGGTCTCTGGGATATAAGTTGGATGAGGGACTATAGATACATGGTAACTGAGGACAGATAGGTCCAAAGGATTGGATTCCCCTGTATCGTCTGGGGTTGCGGCATAGTGGCCTAGTACGTCTGTAGTCGAGGATTTGGGTGAATTATTATAGAGATAATAATTTACTAAGTCAGAAGGAGTTCTGACAAGTATGACTCACGGTCAGCTCGATATTTGGCCTAGAGGGTCACACACATATGGTAAGTGTTGCGACAAGTAGAGGTTTGGATATGAGATATCCGCTGGAGCCCCTATCTTATTGGATATCTATTAAGCCCCTGAATTATTGGATCCTAAGATGAGATCCAATAATTGCTAATAAGAGATTATTGGGTATAGACCCACTAATCCAAGAGGCTTGGGTAATTGGATGGAGTTCCAATACCCAACAGGGCAAGATCCATTAGAGTTTACAAGGGGCCTCTATAAATAGGAGGGAACCAAAGCTCTATAGGCTGGGGGGTTCTTTTGGTAGCCACCTTGTGTTCTCCTCTCCCTAGAGAGGTGCATCGTCGTAGTCCCTACCGTGTGGATACCGCTAGAGAGGAGGACGCTTGACCTTCTTCTTCCTCTCCTACATATTTGCAAGGATTCAGGGATATACGATCTCCCTAGGTATTTTTTTTTACACATGTAGTTTTCATGGATTTGTTTTTGACACACTGATCTTCGCACGACCATGGAACCTTTCTACGGGAAATCTATGGTTTTGTTTTTTGTTCTTCCGCTGCGCATGAGATGTCGTCTCATAGGATTTCTCAACAGTGGTATCAAAGCCAGGTTGTTCGTGCAAAGATCGGATCTTAAACTACATGTGTTGTGATCTAGACTAGTTTTTATCGTCAAAATCATTAGCGCAAAAGGTGAGGAAGGGCAACAAGTGTTGCTGCCCTTATTGCACTCACACAATGACCGCAAGGTTGCTTGCAGCCTTGCTGCCTGCAATGGCAATGGCGGCAGCGGGTGCGTGCAAGGAGCCCGTAGGCAAACTGCGGGCGATGACAGGTGTCCGGTGGCCCGCTGCTTGCGGGGCAGCGGCGCCCGCGAGGTCCCTGCAGGCAGCACCCGCGGTGACAACATTGCTTGCGGGGCAATGGCGCTCGCCCATGGGGCAGCGGCACTCACCCGCAGGGCAACAGCGCTCACCTGTAAGTAGAAGCGCTGTTCGGCGGTGCCATCCTTGAGCGGCGCAAGTGGCAGTAGTGGCGTCGCGCCGGCGCAGGCGCGGCCACCACAACACAATAAAGGGATTAGGGTTTTCAGGTAAAAGATAATTTTGCCCCTCGAAATTTTAGAAATTTCGATTTCTGTCCCTTTTGATAGAATGACCAAAATACCCATTAAAATTTAAAAAATTCTCTGAATATCCCTGTTTTCAAAAATATATATATGTTAATTAAATAGTTTAAGTAACTATTATTATTTATCTAGTAGTCCTATAAAATAACATATACATGTGATGTATAATGTGGACAGATGATCATGGACCTATGATGTGATGTGTATACATATGATTATTATTATTGGGTCCTGTGAGCCTCTATTTTTCTCATTTATTATCGGGCCTACATGCCTATAATTATGTTGTAATTACATGATGAGGCGCAGTGGTAGCGGGACCCACGAGATCAAGACGGACGATCCGATGAATGGAGATGCGTTCAGATGCCGATGGAACCGACGAAGTGTGGATGATCATAGGGCATGGAGATGCGCCGAAGCACACATAGATCTTTATGTGAGTGATTGGGCCCACTGGCTTGGGCCTGATCACATTAAGATGTGGTCCATGATCATCTGGTGTGATTGCTCACGTGATGTGTGATTGGTTATATACCTACTAGATATGTATATATATTTGCATGCGATGTACATATATATTAAATATGTATGTGTGTGACACATTATGTTAGGAGACCAAATCAAAAAAAATTTCTATTAATAATATTAAGTCGGTAAACGTGAGGCAATTAGATTGACCCACATAGCCTTCTATCGTTATAAGTATGAACCGATTCCCGATGTAGGTTGAGTTAGTCGAGTCCCTCAAGGCTCACCTATACCATATTTCGCTATCTTATCCATGACATAGAGATGTCACCGGTGACCTGAGGATATGGTATGCTTGGTCGAGTCCCTCAAGAGTATATCATCGAATCAGACTCATCTTGTAACGATGGTGATGACTTAACCGAACATCATCGTTGGTCGAGTCCCTTAAGGCCATAGTGGTTCGGAGGCCGAACAGGACGAGAATCATAAGGAGTTGTGATTGGCAAGAGTTGCCTCCCTTTACGGGCTTAACGTGATTGGTCGAGTCCCTCGAGGTTACGTTAAGATGCCGATCGGATCCCGATCCCCACTAGAGATCCGCCAGGGGTCTTCGATTCATATATCGGAGGGTGTTATGTGTCTTGCAAAAAATTAGTGGGAGAACATTAAGATAGAAGTCCTTATATTAACTGTTTAATTTTCGTAAAGTCTGCATGTTATTTATTTCTACTACATCTTTAATTTCAGAAAAATATCATTTTCAAATCTTTTACGTGGCATACTTGATGCCAACCGCCTCACTGGTCCAAATTATACGGATTGGCTTCGTAATCTGAGAATCGTTCTCACGGCGGAGAAAATCGCATACGTCCTTGATACAATGATCCCTAGGCCCGATGAAGGGGCAAGCGATGATGAGATCGCTCGTTATGTGAAGTACATAGATGACTCCACTCTTGCTTAGTGTTATATGTTGGCCTTTATGACTACTGAGTTACAAAGACAGCATAAAAATTTGGATGCTAATTTCATACTCCTGCATCTCTGCAAACTGTTTGAAGAACAAGGAAGAACTCAGCGATATGAGATATCAAAGAGTCTTTTCTATGCTAGGATGACTGAGGGGACAACGGTTCAGAACCATGTTCTTAAGATGATTGAGTGGATCGAGAAACTCAGGTCTAGGAATGGTCCTAGAGGATAACCTATGTATGGATCTTGTGCTTCAATCCCTACTAGATTCTTTTTTTCAGTTTATAATGAATTTTAATATGAACAAACTTGATGTGACCCTCCCAAAACTCCTCAATATGTTGAGAGAAGCAGAGAGCACCATCAAGAAAGAGAAGCCAGTTCTTTATGCTGGTGAGAGCAGAAAAAAAAGGAAGGCTGAGAAGTCTCTTAAGAAGGGCAAGGGCAAGGGTAAAATGGGTAAGACAAAGATTGCCAAGAAAGACCCAATAAAGGATAAAGGCCAATGCTTCCACTATGGTAAAAATGGGCACTAGAAGAGGAACTATAAAGAGTACCTTGTAGAGAGGGCGAAATAAAAGCTTGGAGAAGCTTCAGGTACATTCATGATCAGTCCTCATTTGTTAGAATCTTATGATAACATATGGGTATTAGATACCGGAAGTGCTTATCATATCTGCAATTCGTTGCAGGTTCTGGCAGGACCTAGGAGATTGAACAGAGGCGAGATAGACTTTAAGATGGGCAATGGAGCAAAGGTTACTACAGTGGTTATTGGCAAGGTCACCTTACATCTGCCTGGTGGAGCTATTATTGCATTAGATACCTACTATTATGTTCCTTTTATTATCAAAAATATTATTTCCATTTCATGTTTAATAGTTAGTAGATATAAATTAGTTTTTGAGAACAATGGTTATTCAATAATATTAGATGATGAGATCATCACGAGAGGAACATTACATAATGGTTTTATTTATGCTAGATACAGCTCCACATATCATGAGTGTAAGTGAGTCTAAGTGGAAACGAGAAGAGGTGAACAATGCATATCTATGGCATTATAGACTAGGTTACATCCATGAGGAAATGATTCAAAAGTTGTTAAAGAATGGATATATAGATCCATTTGACTATAAGTCATATACGACTTGTGAACCTTGCTTTCGGGAAAAGATGACCAACTCTCAATTTAGTGGAACTGGAGAGAGAGTCACTAAGTTATTGGAACTCAAACATAGTGATGTATGTGGTCCCATGTCGACTCATGCCATAGGTGGTTACTCCTACTTTATTACTTTCACTGATGATCTCTCAAGATACGGACATGTGTACTTTATAAAGTACAAGTCTGAGGCTTTTAAGAAATTCAGGGAATATAAGAATGAAGTGGAGAACCAGACAGTAAAGAGTATTAAAACCCTTCAATCAGATCGAGGAGGTGAGTACTTTAGTATAGAGTTCACCTAGTTCCTCAAAGACCATGGGATTTTATCCCAATGGATACCTCCTTATACATCGCAGCTTAATGGTGTATCAGAAAGGAGGAATCACACACTGTTAGATATGATGCATTCCATGATGAGTTTCACCGACCTACCTATCTCATTTTGGGGATATGCCCTAAAGACCGTAGCTTACTTTTTAAACAGAATTCCATCTAAGTCAATAATGTCTACTCCATATGAGATATGGAATGGGAAGAAACCCGATCTTAAGGTTGTTAAGATTTGGGGCTGCCCTGCCCACGTCAAGAGACACAACCCCGATAAGTTGGAATCCAAGATGAAATGGTGTAAGTTTGTGGGATATCCTAAGGAAACTTGTGGGTATTATTTCTATCACCCTGAGGACTAAAAGGTCTTTGTAGCCAAGAGAGTAATGTTCCTTGAGAAGGAACACATTCTTGGTGGAGACAGTGGGAGCATGATAGAGTTGAGTGAGGTTGGAGAACCTAGCTTAAGCACCATTTCACAGTCAGAATCTGTTTAGATACCTAGTACACAAGTTCTAACTTTACATAGATCCAATAGAGTATCCCATCCTCTTGAGAGATATGTATGACATATCAGAGGAGAGGATATTGAGGATATTGATCCTCAGATCTATGAGGAGGCTATTATGAGCACAGACTCCATGAAATGGTAAAAAGCCATGAATTCAGAAATGGATTCCATATACTCCAACAAGGTTTAGAATCTAGTAGATGCACCCGAGGGTATTGTACGTATTGGCTACAAGTGGATCTTTAAAAAGAAGATTGGAGTGGATGAAAAGGTAGAGACCTATAAAGTAAGGCTAGTGACTAAGGGATATCATCAAAGGTAAGGTGTTGACTATAACGAAACTTTCTCACCTGTAGCCATGCTAAAATCCATTCGAATTCTATTGGCTATTGCAGTATACTATGATTATGAGATCTGATAGATGGACGTCAAAACCGCATTCCTTAATGGCAACCTTGAGGAGGAGGTGTATATGATATAGCCTAAGGGATTCGTGTCCAGGGATAACCCAAATAAGGTGTGCAGATTGCTTAGGCCCATTTATGGATTGAAGTAAGCTTCCTGAAGTTGAAATATAATATTTGATGAGGCAATCAAATCTTATGACTTCGTTAAGAACGAAGATGAGCCTTGTGTGTACAGGAAGGTAAGTGGGAGCACTATTACCTTTTTAGTACTATATATGGATGACATCCTGATCATTAGGAATGATGTAGGAATGCTCTCCACAGTAAAGGCTTAGCTATCTAGGCACTTCTCCATGAAGGACTTAGGGGAAACATCCTATGTATTAGAGATACGAATCTATAGAAATAGATCCAATAGGATGCTTGGCTTGTCCCAGTCTAGGTACATAGACACCATTGTCAAAAGGTTTGGCATGAAAAATTTCAAGAGAGGTCTCATACCAATGAGACATGGAATATCACTTTCTAAGAGTATGTCCCCAAAAACTCCTAAAGAAATGGCACACATGAATATGATACCATATGTCTCAGCGATAAGATCTATCATGTATGCTATGCTATGTACCAGGCCTGATATAGCGTATGCTCTAAGTGTCACGAACAAGTATCAGGTAGATCTAGGCTTGGAGCATTAGAAAATAGTAAAATGTATCCTTAAGTACTTGAGAATGACTAAGGATCTTTTATTAGTATATGGAGGTAGTAGCCTCAGGATTGAGGGCTACACGGACTCGAGCTTCCAGTCTAATGTCAATGACAGTAAGTCTAATTCAGGATATGTGTTCACCTTGAATGGAAGAGCAGTATGCTGGAAGAGTTCCAAGCAAGATACTACTGTTGACTCGACCACAGAGACGGAATACATTGTTATGGTAGAGGCAGCAGAGGAGGTAGTATGGATGAAGAAGTTCATCACAGACTTGGGAGTCATGTCAAGCAACGAGGATCTGATTCCCTTATATTGCGACAACTATGGGGTGATTACTCAAATAAGAGAAACCGGATCTCATCAGAAGTGTTCTGAGGAGATTCTAGCTTATTAGAGAGATCGTGGCTCGAAGAGATGTAGTAGTGGAAAGAATTCCATCCGAAGATAATATTACAGATCCACTGACAAAGTCATTGACTCAGATTTTCTTTGAGCATCACAGAGGTCTGATGGGGATCAGACATGTTGGTGATTGGCTTTAGGTCAAGTGAGAGATTGCTAGTCATATGTGCCCTGCAAGCCAATCACATGAGTGATGGCACTTGTGACTTAATATGCACTCTTTCTCTTTCCTTATTAAGGTATTTTATCACTTTATCTTGCGTGTTGCATATATTGTGATGTCCTTGGATCTGTGCAATGGGAAATGGATCGTGATAATATCACGATAATGAGACCGATTCACCTTTAAACACAGACCTTGAATAATCCTAGTCATAGGTTACTCGAGAGGGACATTGAGACAACTGGATAGACTGGTATGCCGTATACTCATCCATATGATGGAGGTGGCTAGTCTCATAGCTACTCATGTGGGGACACTAATGGTACAGTGCAGGTGCTCATTGGGGAATGAGTTCACTGATTGATCCGCCTACGAAATGCTGGATGGTTATTGATACCTCACGTCAGACAACAATTCCGTAGTCCCAGTAGTGTATCTGGTCCTAAGACTTGAGACACCAAGGATGTCTTGTATGAGTACTCCACTCTTTGATACCAGACTTATAGGTTTGGAAAGTTTCAGATCTAGTACAATTGATTATTAAGAGTGGTAGCCAACCTTACGAGAGCTATTGAGTATTAATAGAGGATCATCCGCTCTCAGTATCATGAGAGGAATATCTCATGTATTCTTGCTCGAACAAATCCTTGGCTAAGGTTATTCGAACTGAGAGAGAAAGAGTTCTCCGGGAGAATCCGACAAGAGCAAAACTTGAGGTGAGACCATATGGGCCTGATAGCACCATGCCCGATATAGGATCTTTAAGATATTAGTTGGATGAGGGACTATAGATACATGGTAACTGAGGACAGATAGGTCCAAAGGATTGGATTCCCTTGCACCATTTGGGGGCTGCGGCGTAATGGCCTAGTACGTCTACGGTCGATGAGTTGGCTGAATTATTATAGAGATAATAATTCACTAAGTCAGAAGGAGTTCTGACAAGTATAACTCACGGTCAGCTCGATATTTGGTCTAGAGGGTCACACACATATGGTAGGTGTTGTGACAAGTAGAGGTTTGGATATGAGATATCCGCTGGAGCCCCTATCTTATTGGATATCTATTAAGCCCCTGAATTATTGGATCCTAAGATGAGATCCAATAATTGCTAATAAGAGATTATTGGGTATAGACCCACTAATCCAAGAGGCTTGGGTAATTGGATGAAGATCCAATACCCAACAGGGCAAGATCCATTAGGGTTTACAAAGGGCCTCTATAAATAGGAGGGAACCAAAGCTCTATAGGCTGTGGGGTTCTTTTGGTAGCCACCTTCTATTCTCCTCTTCCCAGAGAGGTGCATTGTCGCAGTCCTTACCGTGTGGATACCGCTAAAGAGGAGTACGCTTGACCTTCTTCATCTTCTCCTACAAATCTGTATGGATTCAGGGATATACGATCTCCCTAGGTATTTTCTTTTACCCATGTAGTTTTCGCGAATTTATTTTTGACGCACCGATCTTCGCATGACGATAGAACCTTTCTACAAAAAATCTATGGTTTTGTTTTTTGTTCTTCCGTTGTGCATGAGATGTCACTCCATAGGATTTCCCAACAGCCATTGCTTGACCCAACTACAAGTCACTGAATGGGCCTTCCAATATGCCTACTTCAGCTCTGATTCAAGCTCAATTAGCCCTTAATCAAGTTGGCATGGTTACACCTAAAACCAACTCAATTAAAACCTAAACTACTTTGATCAGGACAAATAATTACAAATATGAATCCTACATTGTCCAACATGTCATTTTTCATCTGACACTTCGTCCTTCGATGCATCGTCCATTCCTTCAGTGTATTGCCCGACCTATCGGCATATTGACCTCCCATAGCATCCGATCTTCTTGGCATAATATCTAATCCTTTTGGCTCAATACCTGAACTCATGGTATAAAGTCTATCCTTCAACACGTTGACCAATCCTCTAACCCGACGTCCAATCTCTGACATGATCCATTCTAACCCAATGTCTGATTCACTTACTTCAATTGATTTACCTTTCCATGATCGAAGTTAGTTCTGTAGTACTCAAATGCTGATTAGATCATAACTTCATTAATTGATTTCATTATCAAAATTTGAGATTCAATAATCTCCCACTTTTTGATAATGACAACCAATTGATGATAGAGTTTTAACTAAACTCCGCCTATCAATATGACATATTAAAATATAGCAAACTCAAATTCAAATCAAAATAATTTTAATGATTTTCTTTATAAAGATCATATACAATACATTATATACATCATCTAAATACTCCAAACATGCATAATACCAAAATATTAAAAAAAATTAATCATTTATCATAACTTCTCCCCCTTTGTCATCAACAAAAAGGAGAAAAGTGCAACCATAAAGTTTTTGAAATATACAAGCTCGCAATTTTTTAGATGTGCAAGTTTGCTTCTCTTGAGCTAGCAATTTTCACTTTTCTTTTGAGATATGCAAGCTAGCAATTCTTGCTTCTCTTTTGAGATGTGTAAGCTGGCAATTTTTGTTTTTTCTTAAGATGTACAAGTTTGTAAGTTTTTGCTTCTTCTTGAAATGTGCAAGGTAGCAAGTTTTTCTTTTCTTTGAAATATGCAAGCTAGCAATTTTTACTTCTCTTTTGAAATATGCAAGCTAGTAATTCTTTCTCCCTCTTTATCATTATCGGAAGAATACAATGATGAATTTTTTTTTCCCTTTACATCACATGAAGATATGAAGAATCAATTTGGTGATGGGGTATATCATTCATGAGTACAAGAGAGTCATATGAAAATTATGACATGAAAGATATTAATATCATAGATCATGAAAGATCAAGTTATGAATACCGAAAGATCATGATTAATTTTGATAAATCTCCCTTTTAGTAAACAACAAAAGAATCATAGGAGAATAAATAATGAAGGATCTTGATTCATATAAAATAAATCTTAATTCATAAATATCAAGTGAAAGAATCAAGATTCATTTAGATAAATCTCCTCTTTATTAAAAGAAAGAATCATAGAAGAATGAAAATTATGATTTATATAAATCTCAAGTTATAAATATTAAGAAAAAGATTTGTTTGGATAAATATTCTCTTAAAAGAGAGAATTATACAAGAATCGAGAAAAATATTTCATGTAAAATACATCTCAAGTTGTAAACACCGATAAATCAAGTGAAAGATCATAATATGTTTAGATAAATCATCTCATTAGTAAAAAGAATCATACAAAAATAAATTGCCAAATCCAAAATCATCATCAAAATCACTTTTCTTATATTCAAGAAATTCAATGAAAGCAACATAGATAGATTTCTATAAGATTAAATATAGCTAAAATTCTTTAGTTCCAATTTGTGTAATTGATTTTATACTAGCATGCTTTAGTCTTCCATACAAAACCCATGCACCATCGTTTAAAATCAAAAAGCAATATGAAAATCATTAAGATACACATTATTACTTCTTAAAACATACATGGAATTATTCATATTTCGTGCATAAGCATTAGGTTTAAATTTAATATTTTATTTCTTTATCATAAAGTTGACTAATGCTTAATAAGTTATGTTTTTAAACCATTAATACATCTTTAATCAAAAGATTTAATTTATTACCAATGATACCAATGTTAATGATTTTTCTTTTATTATCATTGTTTCAGTCAGTGAGCTTTGAAAAGTGTATTAGATCTTCGGTCATATGCCTTAAGCATCCACTATCAAAATATCATCTTTTGCTCCTAGCTCTTATTTGGAAATATTTTTATAAGAATGATAGATTTGTTTTAGGTACCCATTTAACTTTGGCTCCTTCATAGTTTGATCCACGTTTCTTAATTTTTAGCATCAAGTCAATCATGGTTCTTTTAGGAACCTAAATTAATTTATGAGAGTTATATTTTTTAAATAAATATTTATAAGCATAGTGACCATATCTACCATAAAAATTATATTTATCTTTAAGGGAAACATGTAGTGTGGGTCATTTAACAAATGTAGTTGGCTTTCGATGAGTGTTTCTACTCAAGAAGCCGATTCCCTCCTTTTACAAACATGACCCTTATTGATAAAAATCATGTTTAATGAATTGATATCAATTTTAAATTTTTTTAATGTTTGTTATAATAATATTTTTTTTTGAATGACTCTAATTCTTCACATTTAGTGTAAGGAATTAACAAGCATGTATCATATTTATTTTTCAATTTATTAAATTCATTAGAGAGATGCATGATCCTTTTTTAGTGATTTATATTTCTTATCAACTATTTTAAGTTTATTATACAAATCATGAAATGCATCAAGTAATTCACTATAAGGCAAAGAAATTTCAAACGAGTCACATACCTCGTCGTTGAACACCATCAATGCATAGTTTGCCACTTCATCTTTATCAATTTGCTCTTTGTCTTCTGAAGTGCTTGATCCATCCCATATCATCTTGAATCTTTTCTTCTTCTTTGGCAGTTTCTTCTTTAGTTGTGGACATTCACTTTTGAAGTGTTTAGGCTTTTTACATTCATATCAAGTTATTGTGTCCTTTTAAGTTTATTTTTAGATTCTTATTTTATAAAATTATTTTATTTCTTTTCAAGAACTTTTTAAATTTTCTTGTGAGGAGTGCCAAGTCGTCATCATCATCATCATCATCACTTGTATTTTTACCCAAGTAGTCTTCTTTGGTTCTCAGTACAATATCCTTCCTGTTTTTTAAAAGATTGTTCTCATATTCATCATGTGTCATACAAGTCATTTTATAGGTTATTAATGACCCTATAGGTTCTTCAAGAAAAGAATTATTCAAATCCTTTGCTTCTTATATTATAATTATCTTTGGATCTCAACTTTTAAAAAGGGATCTTAGAATTTTGTTAACAAATTTAAAATTAGTAAAACATTTACCAAGAGCTTTCAAACCATTGATAACATCCGTAAAACGGGTGTATATGTCACTAATAGTTTCACTTAGCTTCATTCTAAATAATTCATAAATATGTACTAAAAGATTTATATTAGATTCTTTTACTCTACTTGTGCCATCGTGAGTAACTTCAAGTGTGTCAAATATCATATGCAGTTTCACATATAGAAATACGATTAAACTCATTCTTGTCTAAAGCACAAAACAAAGCGTTAAAGAAAATATTTTTTTCTCTAGATCATCCTATTCATTCATAGGGCTAGAGAATTTTTTAAAATCACATTCAACAATATTCCATAAATCAAAGTCCATAGAAATCAAAAAAGTCATCATTCGTGTTTTCTAATATGTGTAGTTCTTCCCATTAAACGTAGGAGAACGAGTGATAGAGTGACCCTCTTGATTATCAAAAAATATCATTTAATCTCTTTTGAGTGTTAAACCAATTGAGAGAACTTGGCTCTGATACCAACTGTTATAATCGTAAATGGCACTATGAGGGGGGAGGGGGGGTGAATTAGTGTTTTTAAAAAAATTAAATCATTTCAAAAAATTCGTTTGATGAAACCATATCAGAAATATGTTTTGACTTGGAAAGTGAATAAAGTGTAGTGAGCAACCAAATCAATAAGCAATAAGAATAAATAGTAAAAAAAAAGTGTGCACTAGATTTATAGTGATTCGGTCCTCTGACCTATGTCTACACTTGATTTCTCTTTACTCGAGGCCACTAACTTCCACTACCGATCTTTTTTCTAATGGACAAAAATCAACTACCCTTTGTTATAGCTCTTTCTCCTTTTTACAAGCTCAGGAGAGAACCTTTATACCCCTCTTTTATATATATTCTCTCACACACCTCTCTTAGGATGATCTCTAAACTCTAGAAGGAGAGACTTAACACTTTAAGAGAGTTTATAACTTTAGAATAATAGGGTTTTTGTTTTGTTCTCTTGTTATCTCAAGCAAGAAAGAGTGAGGTATTTATAGGCCCAAAATGACCTTAAAAATGAAGCCAAAAATTCAAATCCCTAGGTTTTCAAGGTACTGGCAATGGTACTAGGCGATACCACTACCTACAGTACTGAGTTGAGTATTGGTGGTACCACTGCCCAATCTAGGTGGTACCATCTCTTGATATAGTCCCGGAGACTATGTTCTAGTAGTACTATCGCTAGGTCTTGAAGAAAATGTATACTTCATATGTTCTAACTTATAGACGGTTCCACTACCTGGTCTGGTAGTGCCACCACCTAACTCAACTATAGGTCATTGAATAAGCCTCCCAATAGGCCCAATTTAGCCCTGATTCAAGCTTAATTTGCCCCTAATTAAGTTGGCATAGTTACACCCTAAACCAACTCAATTAAAACCTAAACTACTTTAATCAAGTCAAATGATTACAAATATGAATCCTACATTGTCCAGTATGTTATTTTTTATCCGACACTTTGTCCTTCGGTGCATCATCTATTCCTTCGATGTATTGCTTGACCCATCAGCATGTTGACCTCTCATAGCATTTGATATTCTTAGCGCAATACCTAATCCTTCTAGCCTGATGCCCGAACTCATGGTACGAAATCCATCCTCTGGCATGTCGACCAATTCTCTAACCTGATGTCCAATCTTTAACACGATCCACTTCGGCCCAATGTATGATTCATCTGCTTCAATCGATTTGCTTTTCCATGATCGAAGTTAGTCTTGCATTACTCAGATACTCATTATATCTTAACTTTATCAATTGATTTCATCATCAAAATCCGTGATTCAACATATCGCAATACAAAAACAAATCTCATGTTGCTCACAAGCAACATAATAGACCAGAAAGGAAGATATATCAATAATATACACAGATCATTCAAGCGTCGTAAATGAAAAAATAATAAATCTAAGGTATTTGATTTCAAGAACCTCGGCTTTGATATCAATTGTAAGCATAAAATCTGTAATATGCTATATGTAACATGGAAAAACTTTTATTCTAGAATTGAAATCAAATAATAATAGATTGAATTTATAACACGTATCTTTCAATGCCATCTAGAAGGAACTTTATCAGGTCTACAAGGGCACCATCTTTAGATTAGAAGAACCATTATTGATCTATAAGAAAAACTAGACTTTCTTTCTCTCCTCTTTCTATCTTTTCATAAAACTACTTAGATTGATAGATTAGCGACAAGGAGGATGAGAGAAGAACCATAATTTCTTAATATCGCATACCTATTGTGTAACCATGTGTAGTGTCCTATGTAGACCCTAGGAGGTCCTATCTATATATAGGCGAAAGTAGAGGGTCTAGGATAAGTAATTAGGAGAGTTCCTCCTATCAAAGATATCTCCTAAGGAATCTAATCAATCTATAATATATCTTATCAATTAAATAATATTATATAATTTAACAATACTAGAAATGAGGCCTCGGATGATGTGTTGCCTCTGCATCATTGAAACAATTAGAAATTAAGATAGAAAAGTCATGAAGTTTTAGCTTAAAGTGGATAGATGTTTCAATAGACTCATTACTATGATATGTTTATCATCCTTTCCTCTTTAATTTATATTTTCACTCTTTCACTCACTGTTGATGTTCTTTTGTGTATTTTGGTTTGATCTGAGTTGACTTTTTCTTCTTTTTTTTTTTCAATCCTTCTAGTAAGTGGGGAGTGATTATCGTGACACATTTTTTAGAGAAATAAAAAATGATGTCTAATTTTCTCCGATAAAGTGATTATCATGACACATTTTCATAGGCAAGCACTATTTCACCATTAGGGAGAAGTAAAAAATGATGTCTAATTTTCTCTAACAAAATTTGTAAGATATTTAAGTCAGTATGAGGTTGAGAATATTTATTGTTCCTATTACATCAACGGTCTCTAATGGTTATATTTTGATAATTTAACTTGTTATTTTAAGTTAGTGAGAATACAATGATTTGATATATATATATATATATATATATATATATATATATCTGATGAGATGAATCTTTTAGTATAAGATAAAAAATCAAAATAAACTTTACTTAATATTATCATAAAAATGATATGACTAACATGTTAGCCCTATCATGATACCTCGACTCTACCTAACTAATGAATCAACTCCAAGTCACCACCACCTCAACCCCTCAAAAGGGATAAGGGACACAATAGTTCCTTTCGTTTGAACAATAGGGTTAACATGGTTGATGTGATTAGACCCTATTCCACATGCCTAATTAGTGGGCTCTGTGTAATCAACATGGTCGAGTCATTTGGTCGACACGTGGGAGACATCTAGACAATCAGTCATCACCACATCAATGTGGCTACCTCCAATAAGCATCAACTAGAGAATGATTATGATCAACCTTCGCTCACCCATTATCGCACGAATGATATAATCAATGGGTATATCAATTCTGTAGGTGGATAATGGTTATGATAGATTATTACACTCCATTATTGTACGAGTTATACAATGGATCAACATAACAATTCCAAACCCCCACTATAAAAGGGGGGGGATATATGCTCATATTGACTTTGCTGATGCTATGGTATATTTTCAGCCCACAATGTTACCTCAAAGTCTTCAACTCAGCCCATGACAGCTCATTAGTATATTCTCTACACTATGTTACAACTGTAAGACATTTATACTTTTCTTTATGACTAAGAAACATAGTAATGAAGGTGGTTAACAGCTGTAAAATATTAATCTCGAAATTACCTATGCATGAAGGGTTGTTTCATGCATAACTATTTATTTTGGTGTTTTGGGGTTAGAGAGGGCTTTAGAAACTGAAGATATTGGTAGAAGCACTCTTGGAGCTCTCTCAAAAACTCTGTATCTCTTGGATTCTTTCTTGAGTGGTGAGTCATTTTGTACCGTTCTATATCATCGTTTAATTTCCCTAGGGTGGTGAAGTTTTCTGTATCCCTATATGATTTTAAACCTGGTGGTGAACTGTTTTATTATTATGTTAAAGTATTTTTCATGAGTTTCCTCTTTTCTGTCCGAAAAAACTTTTATTCCAGCGAATACCATTATCCCCTCGGCTTTTCTTCTCTTAAAACCCATTCCGTATCGCCCCCATATCAGTTTGGTATCAGAGCTAAAGGCTAGAGATCATGGCACAACGGAATGGAAAAGATATTACTATTGAAGGTAGCATCCACGAAGATGATGTTGAATCATTGAAGCTACGAAGCTGCAGCTACGTAGATTACTGAATAGTATACAAGAGAAGAATGAAATCATTAAAGAACTTCGAAGTAAAAATGACCAGCATGAAAATGATGTCTAACAGTTTAGTTCTAATGATAATACACCTCCTCACTCTCAGGAATCGAGAAGATTTCGAGTAAGGCATGCAGTCAAAGACGAATGGCAGAATAAATACAAACCAAAATTGGATATTCTAGAGTTTGAAGGCAAAATTAATGTTGATGACTTTATTGATTGGCTTAATATAGTAGAAAAAAATTTTGATTTTCATGAACCACTAGAATAAAAGAAGGTAAAACTTGTGGCGCTTAAACTTAGATGAAATGCATCTTTTTGGTAGGAAAATCTGAAGAAGTAAAGAGAACGTGAGGGGGAGAGTAAAATCATGACATGGGAGAAAAGGAAAAGGGAGCTGAAGAGAAAATACTTACCTGATAATTATAGATAAGAGATCTTTCTCAAAATCAATGATTTCAAGCAAAAAGATCTTAGTGTGGAAGAGTACACAACAGAATTCAATAATCTCATATTAAAAGGAGAGCTTGTGGAACCAGAAGAGCAAACTATTGCAAGATACTTAGGAGGTCTGAAATATGAGATTGCTAAAGTTATTTAACTGTAGCCATATTGGTCTTTAAATGATGTGAGTAAGTTGGCTTTGAAAGTTGAAAAATAACATAAGTTTGAAAGGAGTTCTCGGTACGGGTCGAAAGAAGACTATACAAAAGGAGGAAATTCCAAGTCTATTGTCCAAAGCAAGGTTGTATCAAAGGTGCACACAAGGGTGTAGGGTCTGCTGGCAGCAAACAAACACCAAATTCGTTTACCCCAAGTGATCGAAAATGCTTCAAATATCATTGTTTTGGGCATATTGCTTCAGATTGTCCAAATAGAAGGATTGTTACTTTGGTTGAAGATCATAGTGATGAAGAAGAAAATAAAGCTGATGATAAACCAAAATATGATGATGAGGAAGAAGTTACTTATGTTGATCATTGTTTGTCTATTGTGCTGCAACGTAGCTTACAAGTGTCCTATATGGCTGAGGATGAAAGTTGGGTGAGAAAGAATATTTTCACACTAAATGCACTTATCATGGCAAAGTGTGTTTGGTGATTATCGATAGTGGCAGTTTTAAGAATGTGATATCTTTGGAGATGGTGCAGAAGTTGAAGTTAGACACAATCCCTCATCCACATCCTTATCAATTATGTTGGCTGCAAAAAGGGAATGATATCAAGCTAACTAAAAGATATTTAGTTCCGTTTTCTATTGGCAAGTATTACAAAGATGAAGAATGGTGTGATGTTGCTCCTATAGACACTTGTTATTTATTATTGGGTAGACCTTGCCATTATGATAGGAGGGTATTGTATGATGGCTACAAACATACATATTCTTTTTGTTGAATCTCGGATTTTGATGATGAAACTAATTGAGTGTGTTTTGTTGTCTAATTGTGTTTTGAGTTACGCAGGTCTACTATCCATTAGGATTAGACAGTTGATGCTGGAGGAATTGACGTTGCGCCGGAGGTGATCACGTCAGGATATTGGATGTCGAGCTGGATGTTCGGTCGACTATCGGTAGGAGGCTTCGTGCGTCGGGCATCGGACCAAGAAGTGCGGAGTTGCGCCATGGATATCGGGGTTGTGGAGGTCAACCGCCGATTGGGCAACAAGCTGCTAGAGAGGGTGATGTGCCGAAGGATCGGACGAAGCACCGACCAATGATGTGCCGGGCAACTGAATGTCAATTCGCGTTGTAATAACTATCTAGATCGAAGTAGAGTGTTTGTTGTTTGTGTGCAGGAGTAACTACGATAAGGATGAAGACGTAAAGTAAAACAAAGGGTCGAAGTCAAGTGCGATGGATCGTTGGGAGTTCGAGAGTTTGACAGAAGTCCGAAGATTCGTTGGGAGTGCTGTCGGAACTAGCCGAGAATGAGTAGGGAGCTTGTCGAAGGGTTTTCGGAAGTTTGCCGGGAGGTTCGTTGGAAGTTCGCGGAGCTTGCCAAGAAAGATCGGAGCTTACCAAAGAAGCTCGAGGGAACTCACCAAGATCATCGTGGAGTCCGAGAGCTTGCCGGGAGTCCACAGGATGGTTTCCGAGGGATCGTCGGAAGACCGTCGGAAGTTCGCCGAAAGCTCGACGGAAGAAGACTTGACTTACGGACTTTGTAATAGCTTAGGAATGTCTTTAATTTTATAGTTAGCACATTAATTTAGGTTAGGATTAGGGGTTAATCCTTTAACCCGAAGTAGGGGCCATTGGGCCTTAGTTTGGGCCAAAGTTTTTGGCCCAAACAGCACCAACGCATGCTACGTGCATGCTATTGTAACATGTACTGTGGCAGATCTGGCGACTCTGTGCGCGGTAGCACCGCTGGTGCGTGAAAGCAGTGTAGCACCGCTTTGGTCAACAGAACTGTGTGTCGATGCCAAGGACATTCAAAAGATTCAAATTTTTGGCTCCAAGTTTGGGCTCCAAATTTGAATCACTTTGAGGCTTATAAATACCCCTTCCTTTTCAGCTGAAAAATATAACCCTTTTGAGAGTTAGAATCTTAGTTTTAAGCTTTTGAAAAGTCTTGAAAAGTCTTATTCTTACTAAGTGTTCACCTCCTTCTTCTCCTTGAGAAATCTTGTAAGAGTGTGAACCACTTGTAAAGGGTTGTAAGAGGGGTATTTGATCCTTCCCTTTCAAAGGATTTGATAGTGAAAGAAGAGAGCCTCATCGGAGAAGGCTTCGGAAGTGGATGTAGGTCACTTTGACCGAACCACTATACATCGCTGCGTCTTGATTGTGTGAGTGTTTAAATTTCTATTTTACTTTGCTGCAAGCCTTTACTTTACTTACTCCACTTCCTTTTTATCTTTGTACACATGCTTTAAAGTTAGAACGCAAAAATCGGTTTCAAACGAAACGTTGCTTTCATCGTACGAAGTTTCCGAAGCTTGTTTTAAATTGCTGAAAAATCCATCGTTTTATCCGCTGCACTAATTCACCCCCCCCCCCCCCCTCTTAGTGCCGCTCGATTCCTAACGCTTTTAATGTGAATGAAACAAAAGATTATTTTGGCTCCATTTCAACCTCCTAAAATCAGTGCACCAAAGAAGGAAGTTAACGCTTTCATGTCCTATGGTGAATGCAATGATGAATTAGAAAAAGGTAGTCATATTCTGGCTTTATTAGTTATAGAGAAAAATAAACTACATAAGGAGACATCGGCAATCATGAAATCAATTCTGGAGGAGTTTCAAGATGTTGTACTAGAAGAGATTCCACTTGGCCTTCCACCTCTAAGAGATATTCAGCATTACATTGATCTTATTCCGGGGGCTATTTTACCTAATAAGGTAGCCTACAGAATGAGTCCTAAGGAGTATGAAGAACTTCAAAGGCAAGTGAATGAGTTGGTGGAAAAGGGATTGATTCGGGAGAGCACGAGTCCTTGTGCGGTTCCAGCCTTGTTGGTGCCGAAGAAGGATAATTCTTGGAGAATGTGTGTGGACAGTCATACCATTAACAAAATCACAATTGACTATCATTTTCCCATTCCAAGATTAGATGATTTATTTGATCAATTGTGTGATGCTTCTATTTTCTCTAAAATTAATTTGAGGAGTGGCTATCATCAAATAAGAATAAAGCTAGGAGATGAGTGGAAAATAACATTTAAAACTAGAGAAGGGTTATTTGAATGGTTGGTTATGTCATTTGGGCTATCTAATGCTCTTAGTACTTTTATGAGATTTATGAATCATATACTTAAGCCATGCATTGGAACTTTTGTTTTGGTGTATTTTAATGATATATTAGTATACAGTAAGAGTGAAGAGGAGCATATAAATCATCTCAAAGAGATTTTTCTTATTTTGAGACAACAAAAACTTTATGCTAATCTAAAGAAGTATGATTTCTTTATAACTATTGTTATGTTTTTTGGATATATTGTTTAAAAAGATAGAATCACGATGGATTAAAGTAAGGTAGAGGCTATTCTTAATTGGTCAACACCTACTTCATTACATAATGTGAGGAGTTTTCATGGCTTAACTTCCTTTTATAGAAGATTCATCAAGGGTTTTAGCTCTATGGTTGCTCCAATTACTGAATGCTTGAAAGGTGATAAATTCAAATGGACTAGTGAGGCTAATGATGCCTTTGAACTATTGAAAAAAAAAGGTGACTGAAGCTCCTATCTTAGTGCTACTTAATTTTGACAAGATATTTGAGGTTGAATGTGATGTCTCTAATATGGGAATTGGTGTTGTTTTGAGTCAAGACAGAAAGCCCATTGCCTTTTTTAGCGAGAAGCTAAATGATGCAAGAAGGAGATACTCTACCTATGATAAAGAGTTTTATGTCATTTATCGAGCTTTATCTTATTGGAGTCAATAGCTTTATCCCATTTATCGAGTCTTATATTCTGATCATGAGACATTAAAGTTCATTAATCACTAGCATAAGCTAAACAAGAGACATGCAGCTTGGGTGGAGTTCTTACAATCTTATAACTTTACAATCAAACATAAGTCTGGTGTTCAAAGTGTAGTTGTTGATGCGTTGACCATAAAATATTCTTTATTATCAACAATGAAAGTTAACGTTGTTGGATTTGAGATATTCAAATATCTTTATAAGAACGATGTGGATTTTAGCTCAATATGGTAGAATTACAAATCAGGTTCTTTTCAATAATTTTCTATCCTTGATGGTTTTCTTTTTCGAGCTAATGTCTTGTGTGTTCCATTTTGCTCATTAAGATAAGTAATTTTATCTAAAGCTCATGGTGGTGTTTTGGGAGGACATTTCGGTAGGGATAAAACTCTAGCTCTTATTTAATCAAATTTTTATTGGCCTAAGATGTACAGAGATGTTGAGAGGCTTGTGAAGCAACGCCGAGTGTGCCATTTGGCAAAGACGAGAAGTCAAAATTCTAGTTTGTACACTCCACTTCCAGTGCCTAATGCTCTATGGGAGGAAATAAGTCTTGATTTCGTTTTGGGACTGCCAAGACCTCAAAGGAACAAGGATTCTATCATGGTTGTTGTCGATAGATTTTCAAAAATGTCTCACTTTGTCCCTTGTAATAAATCAAATGATGCATCTCATATCACTGATTTGTATTTTAAGGAGATTGTGAAATTATATGGAGTTCCAAGAACTATGGTATCTGATCAAGATTCAAAGTTTCTTAGTCATTTTTGGAGAAAGCTAAGTACTTATTTGAATTTCAATAGCTCACATCACCCACAAACCGATGGACAAACTGAGGTAACGAACAGAAGCTTGGGAAACTTACTTAAAAGTTATGTTGGCAAGAATATCAAGCAATGGGATCTCATTCTTCTACAAATTGAGTTTGCATACAATTGTTCCTTACATCATAGCACCAGTAAGAGCCCTTTTAAGATTGTTTATAGTGCTAATCCATTTGGTCATTTGGATTTGGTTCCTCATCCAGCAACTAAGCAATTTAGTGGAGATGTTGATGAGAGAGCTAAGCAAATAAAGAAGCTGCATGAGGATGTTAAAGCAACCATAGAGAAGCAAAATGAGAGGTATAGGCAAGTTGCCAACAAACACATAAAACTTATGGAGTATAATGTAGGTGATTTGGTTTGGATTCATCTAAGAAAGGAGAGCTTTTCACCGGGCAAATTTAAAAAATTAAAACCAAAAGCTGATGGTCCATTCAAGGTGCTTAAGAGAATTGGTTAGAATGCTTATGAGATCGAGCTACCTGAAGATTACGGAGTGTCTCCAACATTTAATGTAGCTGATTTAAGTCCTTATCATGAATATATTGCTAAAACAAATAAGAACTTGAGAATAAGTCTTTTTCAACCAAGGGAGAATGACATGGGAGTGCCTAATTTACTACAATATGCTTATATTGACCTTGTTGATGCTATGATATATTTTCAGCTCACAATATTACCTCAAAGTCTTCAACTCAGCCCATGACAGCTTATTAGTATATTCTCTACACTATGTTACAGCTGTAAGACATTTATACTTTTCTTCATGACTAAGAAACACAGTAATAGAGGTGGTTAGCAGTTGTAAAACATTAATCTCGAAATTGCCTATGCATAAAGGGTTGTTTCATGCATAATTATTTATTTTGGTGTTTTGGGGTTAAAGAGGGCTGAAGAAACTGAAAATATTGGTAGAAGCACTCTTGGAGCTCTCTCAAAAACTCTATATCTCTTTGATTCTTCCTTGAGTGTGAGTCCTTTTATACTATTCTGTATCATCGTTTAATTTTTCTAGGGTAGTGAAATATTCTGTATCCCTATGTGATTTAAACCTGGTGGTGAACTATTTTATTATTATGTTAAAGTATTTTTCATGAGTTTTCTCTTTTCTGTCCAAAAAAACTTTTATTCCAGCGAATACTATTACCCCCTCGATTTTTCTTCTCTTAAAACTCATTCCGTATCGCCCCTATATCACAATAGTTCCTTTCGTTTGAACAATAAGATCAACATGGTTGACGTGATTAGACCCTGATCCACATGCCTAATTAGTGGGCTCTGCGTAATCAACATGGTCGAGTCACTTGGTCAACACGTGGGAGACACCTAGACAATCAGTCATCACCACATCAACGTGGCTACCTCCAGTAAGCATCAACTAGTGAATGATTATGATCAACCTTCGCTCACCCATTATCGCATGAACGACATAATCAATGGGTATAGCAATTCTGTAGGTGGATAATAGTTATGATAGATTATTACACTCTATTATTGTATGAGTTGTACAATGGATCAGTATAACAATTTCAAACCCCACTATAAAAGAGGGGGTGGCATATAGGCACATCTTGACACACTATATTTTCTTAAATAAGTTTGGGTTATTCAACTTATAATTAATTTAGGTTTGGAAAGGACATTGTCAAGAGTTTCCTCGATATAGTTTTATAGGTTTTGAATGACCATCAAAAGAATTTATCTTGATATAGATTCGAAAAGTAAAACTTGGTTAGATCCAACTTAGCTTTCTAATAACTAAATCTAACACTAACACTTAATTATTTATTAATTTTGCATGAGATAGTAGATTTGACCTGAGTCTTTGGATCAACTTTGACATCACTGATTTAATCAACAATGACCTAATTGAAGTTAATGTGACAAATAAAAAAATCTAAAAATGCCAGGGGATGGTACAACAAGAATACTTGTGTAAAAAAAAATGATTAAATCAAAATGAAGAGATTAAGGAAGACTGGATCTTCCCGTGTCTGTTCATACGTTGCTACTAAAGGGTCATTCGTATGGAGGTAGAAAACTGAATTGAATCGAAATTAAATCTAAATTAAATAGATTCAAAATCGATGTGGTTCAAATCAATTTATCAATAATTTGATTTTGAACAATATAAATGATTTCAATTTAAATAGTTCCATTTTATTAATCAGTGCAGATTAAACTGAATTGATTTTAATTAAAAAAAATATCAATCCGATCAAGTTTATTATCTGTAAGTCCTTAATCGATTTAAAAATCCAATAACAATATTAACCCAATTTCAAACTAAAAAAGAATAAAATAAAATAGGGATTTGGGAGCGGGCAGACCGACAGTCTGTCGAAGGGAAGTCTGTCGAAAGGCTCCTCACTTCATTAAATTGAGAAGGGATTTTATTATTGCTTATAAAATCTTGAAAAGTTTAAGACACCAAATCAACATGACTATTCTTAAACAAATTGAGAGAGAAATTTTAGCTCCTCACTTTCCCAATCCTAAGGAAGATAGGGAAGCGGACCACCTTGACCGCTTTCCCGTCACCACCCCATGCCTTCTCAAGATCACTCAGCATCCCATCCGTCAAAAGCTCCACTCCGCTTTCCTTAGCCGTCTGATACGCCGACCACGACCGGATGTAGGTGAGATACTTCCCCATGTCCATGGCCCGCTCCGCCGCGAACTCAAACGGCCCCGTGCCTTCCTCCCCGTCGACCGGATCGTACGGGAACAGCAGGCTCCTGTACTCGTCGTCCACCATCTGTCGTGCCGCCGCCCAGAACCGGCCCGATTCGGTGTACAGGCGCCAGAACACCGTGTCCACCGCCGGGTCGACTTGGGGCTCGGTATAGCACCACACGGCGAGGACGCCTCCGGGCTTGACCAGGACCGAGTTGATCCCGTCGTAGAAGGTGGGGAGGTCGAACCAGTGGAGCGCCTGGGCTACGCTGACCAGGTCCACGGTCGACGGCGGCGCCACGTGCTGGTGCAGATCCGTGGGCGACAGGGTGAGCGGCGTGTGGCGGTACTCGATGTTGGGGAGCCTGGGCGCGAAGCTGAGTTGCTCGTGACTCGTGTCCGTCGCCACCACTCTCTTGTAGATCCTGGCTAGCTGACGCAGCAAGTTGGGCCTGTGAGAGCGAGCGAGCGAGAGAGAGAGAGAGAGAGAGAGAGAGAGAGAGAGAGCTCACGGAGACGGCGGCCTGACCGCTGCCGGTGCCCACATCCCAAGCCAGGTCGTGCTGAGGAGTCTTGGAGTCGATGAACCGGAATAGATCGTCCGGATAACTCGGCCGAGTCTCCACATAATTCTGCGCTTGCTTGCAGAACAGGTTCGCCATTCCTCTCTCTCTCTCTCTCTCTCTCTCTGCGCGCGCAAGCTGTAGTGGATGCGTGCGCTGCTGCAGCAGACTCCACCGGCCTTCTATAAGAGGAAGAGTTCTTCTGGAATCTGGCTTCCTCCATGTATTGCTGCCACACATGCCCAAACCCTGAGTCAAACTTGCTTCCCAAGTATGCCATGACAGCTACGCTTCATGATCCAACTAATTGGGGAGTTCGAATTGTGAAGCTTGTGATATTGATCGAGTCAAAGAGAAGCAATTTCTTCTCATCCGATTGCCACCAAAAAAACAAAAGACTTTCAACACCCATGAAATATGTGATGACAAGTTGTTCCTCCCAATCATGACAAATATTTTGATTGGATCACCTTCAATTTTAAAAGCTTAATCTGTTACGGAAAAAATACATTGCAAATATTAGTTAAACATTACACAAAATAGAAAGGGATGGCTTTTATAGTATGATAATGATTTTGAAATGAATGATCGTAAATCCTAATATATTTATAATTTTTCACATATAATTTAATACTTATATTTAATAAGCAACATTCTAGTGAGATACAAAATAACAATGATGTCTTATATTAATATATTCCTTTCAGGCTAATAATTAGTTGAGGAAAATTAGCTTGGCAAGAGTCTCAATTATTAGCCTGAAACGAAGCATCAATATTTGCATGTTTCCTAGATGAGTATTACAACCACCTAGTTCGTTAGATCAGGCAAAAGCAAACTGATTTCCCACCTTTCCATCGCATTACAACCACCTAATCTTGTCTGACTAATATGGGCCTCTTTGACCCATCTATGGACCAGATTTGCTGAGCCGAATGCAGTCCTTTTCCATCAATTTTATATAGGATCCATCTTGATGTAAGTATTCGGAGTTTTGTTCTCTATCAATAGGAGCCAAATTCCATCTTCCATCATTACTTTATATCAATAGTCCATCAATGAAAACTATATTTTAAATGTGCAGTGATGTAAGTTATTACTTGGTAAATTATACCTCAACAGTTTATTCAATATATGTTATAAATTTATCCTTCTAATATTTATAATATTTATTGAAAAGTAAATACATACTTTTTATTTAAATTAATAAGCAAATAAATAAAATAAATGAATGTATTTAATCTTATAAAAAATTTTGTATGACCTAGATATATATTAAATAAAAAATATAATAATAATAATAAATATAAAATAATATTCAAAAATAAATAAATAAAATTTCAACTTATAGAAGATATAAATCATGTTATTTTTCACCAAATTGTATTGGCAATATTGTGATTTTAGGTGATATTAAGGGTTATTTTGAAATTTTAAAAAATTATATTAGCATCCCACAAGGTAGCATCAATGCTTGAGTATTTGTAATACAACATCCAAACCAAATATGATTTCAAAAAATTATTAAATATCAATTCATATTTAAGATATATATTGGGCCCTTAATACACATTTCAAATATGTCCCCAAACATATCCATTGTATTAATGTACATTTAGTCTTTTAACATTTTGATCAAAGTTATCAAAATTGGATTGGATGCTGAGTCAATCCCATCTAGAGTGGATGGATTACTAAATCGGTTTGTATGTTTAATTATTTTTTAAAAATATATTATGTTAAAAACATAAAATATATTGATAATATTATAAAAATAATTTATATAATCTAATGAAAGAGAACGATAGTTTCTCATTAAGTTTCAGTTATAGCTAAATATTTTTAATGATGAAATATAAATTTAAAGAATTAGCATTTGATTTGAATTAAGACTGTCTTTAGCTTGGAGTCAGGATTAAATAAGTCTTTTACCTTGCAAAGCCTCGCTGTTGATTACCATTCGGAGTTTGCCATTGGTAGGCTTATGGGTGGGACGCCCCTTAGTGATTAGAGATACATTTGGAGAAGACAGGACCAGCAGCCGAGTGGAAGAAGAAAGTGTTGTCGAGATACAAAACAGTGCTAAAGGTCTTTCTGATTTTGTTTCTTCTCCATTTTTTTTACTGTACTCATGCTTTTAATTTCTATGATTTGTCAAAACTACCATAGATATCGGAGACTTAATCCTATTATATAGAGAACTAAATAGAGAAAAAATGAAAATAAATCTAAATTGAAAAGAGAGAAATCAAGAAGAGGGAAATTATTAGATAGAAATAATCCCAACCATATTTATGAATCCATTGATTTCGATTTAACAAAACTTGAATGGGAACCAAATCAAGGGTCAATTCTAGAATCAAAATCAAAACCAACAGTTTAGGTTCTAGTTTGATCTATTTCAATTTCGGTTCGAACCAATAATATTTTATTTTTAAATAAAGATAATTTATAATATATATTTTTTTAAATGGATGTACAACTATAATGATTGTAAACTTGCAATGACATAAAAAAAAAAGGTTGATATAAAATTAAGTAAAATTATAAATATTTAATTGCTCTTGATACTAGACATTTCGATCGTTGCTTCGATTGATATATCAAATAGGAGGTTGTTTTCTTTGTGGACAATCGCATGATTTCATTTTGCCCTCGATGCATGCTTGAGCTTCAATTTTTTGGAGGTCATGCTCGATCTTATTTTATCCATGATTCGTCCTCCGGTGTTAAAGGCTAGATCGACATCTACGATCAATACTAGAGTTACTAGTATTTGCCTTGCGATCATCATCAAGATTGAAAATGTGTTGTACATCATGTTCACTATTCCATAATAAAAAAACTCTATACTTGTAGTGCTATCATCAAACCCAAAAGAAGTTGATACATATTTAAACCTTGATGATCTCCTTGGTTTTTTTTTTTTTTGTCTTTGCAACAGTAGTTTTCTCCCGCAAGGATTTTACTTCCCTCGCTAACTTAATTCATACATGTAAAAATTTCGAAATGATCATATAAGTTGATGATTAATTTTTTAATATCTCAAATTTTATCACCAATATCAATATTTACTCTTTAACTTTCATAATAAGTGATTAAATAATCACTTAAGCCATCTAATCTAATGCGATGATAAAAAATGCATACAACTAAATAAATTATAAAATTTTAAAAAATAGTTTATCTATTTTGATCTGATAGATAATATTATTATCATATTTAAATTATTATGATATTAATATTCTTTTAAAACTCTAACAATATTAATATAAAGAATTAAAATATATATACAGTAGGATAATAATACCAAACAAAATATATGTTACATTATTAAAATTTTAAAACTTTTAAATTTTAAAAATTTTAAAATTCCTTCACATTCCATAGCAGGATATAAACTAACTTACCTAACATTATTTACAATAAAAATATATAATAATTTTTTATATATTCAAAAAAAAATTATACAATTCAAATGTAAAATTTCATTGGATAGGATCCTCATAGAAAATGTTTTAGGTCTTTTATCATTTAATTTGTAAAATCTAAAACATTACTCGTGGATGGTCTCATACGAATGATATAGCTTGCTTTATGAGAGAAATAAAAATTTCAAAAGATCTAAGACATTATTTTAAATATAAATTCAAAACATGACAAGCACATCTTACATGTAAAAAGACCCAAAAGCAAGCTGACAAATTTCTTATAATTCTAGAATAAAAGTGATATTTGTCGCTACATTATCAAAACCAATAAAAAATTCTTAAAAACCAAATATTATTCTTCTGACATTATTTTTATCATCCTACAAATATTATTAGTTGTATGTCATTCATAAAAAACTTTAAAAATATTAATTTATTTTTTCATCGTTTAATCACTATCAGTCCAATAACAATAGATTTTCATGTAGGAGTGTATTTGCTAGTGATCACTCCATCAACACAAATAGAAAAACGATCATCCAAAACTCAACTTTTTTTTTATAAATTTTTAAAATAAAAATTATGTAAAGTACGAGTGAGTGTTTTGAGCTTTGGACAGGAATTCAATGGATCAAGAAGACATTGATCTAGATTGTTCCTCACAATAGAGAATGTTCTCACAACAGGGGCTATTGGAGGCTCCTCCTCCAGCAAAGTTGTGGTAGGGAGGATTTGTATTCGGAAAAACAAAGTCACCCTTTTGTCTATAATAGCTCTCTTCAGGAACTACTGTTCCTTCATGGTTGTAATCAAGCTTAAACTTTTAACAAAATAAACTCATTAATTCAATAACCTGGATCTAATGTTATTATAGGTGAAGTGGTGGAGCAGGACGTACCATATCGATCATATGGGGTTACTCTTTTATCTCCACCAAGGCAGAGACTAACTCTACAGCGTGTGGAAAATGCTGGAGAGTACCAGCACATATATACCATATTACTGGGATGAAGGCTCTTTTATCTCCAAAAAGGGACAGACTATTCTGAAAGAGATGTGGCTCACACCTGTATATATTCCATGTTGATCCGTTGAAGATTTAATATGGTTACTCATTTATCTCCACCAAGGGAGACAATGAAAGAGATGTGACTCGCCCCATATTGACTGGAAGATGCTGGATCACACCTGCATATATACGATTGATAAGGTGAAGATTTGATAAAGTTACTCTTGCCAAGGAACAAATTGCATTGAAAGAAATCCGACCCTAGATTAAGTGGATGATGCTGGAGCAAACCTGCATGATTGTATCTGTCTCTTTCACCTTCTTTCTACTGTCCATTTGTATCGGAGTCGAGATGTTGACCATCGTCGATCAATCTCATTTGAGTTCTATCCCAACCTTAAAGCTTCATCTTTCAACAGCTGTCAATCTTCCAGTTGTTCATCATGATTGCCTTGTTTCTGGCTATTTCAGCTGCTGATCGCTAGAATATCCATTTGGGATGCCAAAGCATGGTTTTCTACATGACAGAGGTTAACAATTACTAGGCCGAAAAGTTCTTAAATTATTTTGTAATTGTAAGAATATTAGCACCTTCAATTTCTTTTTTTTTTCTCTTCAACTTATATGTTTGCTAATATTTTGACTTGATGCATAAAATATAATTTGTTTACCACATGACCACCAAAATTGCAAAATAATGGATAAGATAACAAATTTAATGCATAAGATACAACTTTATTGACCATAAGACAAACTCAACTGTAGACTAATAATTAGAGGACTAACTTATCCTTCATGTTCTTCAAAATAGTAAGGAAACTTGACTCCATGGTGGATACTAAACTACTTAATGCATAAAATATAATTTTATTGACTCTATAACAATCCCAATTGCAAAATAGTGAGAGCTTTTTGGAGATTTATTAGGTTCGGATCAATATGTAATATTCAATAAATATCATGATGATACTTGTTGGTAGGGTTTGATATGGCCCACAATATGTCTCAGATATCAACTAAATTATGCAGTGAACAGTTGTGTTATTAATTTGAAGTCAAGTAGACTTTCTATGCTTTAACAAATCATACCTTGCAAACAATTTGGTACTCTTCCAGCTAATTGAACTCATTAAATTAAAAAAGATAAAAACTTATCAAAGAAATACTGTCACTATATTCTTCTGAGCAACTTCAAGGAATAGATCTTGGGCTCTGAAGTCCTTCCCTCTAAATAAGTATAGAACATTTGATTAAAAATAAGAGAATAGGATGTTTGGTGGCTGCTTGATTTTTAGGGGGGAGGGAAGGAATGACTAACAAGAAGGAAAAAAATATATATATTGATGCTGGTGCTTCACTACAATGTATTTCTAATAAAAAGATGTTTGCCTTTCACTTCACACAAAGCAGGCAATTTACCTCCATGAAATTTGAGACTGATGGCCTTCATTAAATCTTTGTCCAAGGCAGATTAGGATTTTCCATGAGATCATCAAGATACAATTTGCACTTGTTTTAAATGAGGCCAATATAACTTCCAGATTTCTAAAAGGAACCACAAGGCAGATATCAAATAACATAGCATGAAAAGAATGTTGAAAAAAAAAAAGAGATCCGACCTGTGATGCTGTCAAATCCAGAATAAGATACCTGTATTGCAGTTTCCAAACCAGAAAATGAGATGAAAAAGAATCAAATTTACCAAGAAAAATCTAGATTTTCAGTACCAGATGTGAATAAAGTATTACATTTGTAAAAAGCCTGAGAAACTGGTGTCAGATGCTCTGGATAATGGCAAAACAAGAAGGTAATAATAATAATGTTAATAATAATGTTGCTTGCATGTCAAATAAATGGGCATGACAACAAAGGTAAAACAAGAAAACATGAGCATCTAGGGCTTTTCAACACAAGTAAATGCAAACAAGACAATTCGATTAAATTATTTAGCAAAGTTTCACTGTCCTTGAACTCAAGATGGCAGCATTGAATTGGTCAAATACATGCTATGTTAAAATAGTGCTAATGAAGCTGCAGGCTGCAACATGCTCAAAGAGTAACACGATGACACAAACTTCCAACACATGGAATCTACCTAGATTTAGATGCTCAGAACAAGGTCAGATATAGATTCAAACAAGTCATGTAGTCCCAAATTTACTGCACCAGGTAAACTCTTTTCCTTGTAAACACCCATCATCTTACAAATCAGTAACACAAACATTTAATAATTGAAGTAGAAATTCTTACATGTACAGTCACAGTTGAAGGAAAGTAAAGACCACGTGGGATTATCCAAAAGTCAGGAAGAAGATGGGCAAACTTTTAGGGTGCTTAGTTATTAACAGAAACACAAGTAAGAAAACAAAGCTAGTCGCTTGTCTATGCCCAAGACTCCAGAAAAGGTTCACCAGTAAGCACAGGTAACAATGAAGACCACAGAAAAAGTTTAAAAATCTAAATAGAGCACTTGGTTGAAGGTTTGTTATACCATATAAAAAAAGCTGTATTTATAAAATAACAATCTCAAAGGCAAGTGAATAACTATAATGGAAATCTGGTTCTCATTTTCTAAGGATACAGGAGAAAACATTTAAATCTATAAAGGCAAGATAGAAAGAATACTTTTTAGCATAAGCACATTTCTAGATAATTTATTTTTTAAAAATAATGTTAAATAATCCAAAAATATTTTTTTCTGAAAAAAAACCTCCATACACGTAAAGGTAAATTTAATATTTAAGTATAAACCCCAAAGAATCTTTAACTACCATAGGTGAACCATTGGTGGTATTAATGAATTCTAAGAAATTTATAATTAATTTAACTAAAAAAATAGAGTGCCACAAATACTATCAACATTTAGCTGACTGACATTGGAAAGTGATGCATTCTTAGTCTGAATTTGTATTATTTGGAACAAATAAGACAATTTTATCCTGACGAATGCTTCAAATTGGAACATAAAAAGAAGTTCCTGCATTTTATATGCAAAAGGAGACAGAAGTTTGATTAAACTATATGATGCCCCACAGACATGTCTATTGAAGTTAAAAAGCATACTTCTCGATGCTAATAAAGCCCTTCTTTAGCAAAAGCCCACAGTAGCAACGTTGTACACAGTAGAAACGGCTTTCACTGCTTTGCCATTTCTGACCACATTTCAGGAGAGGCAACAAATACTACTTATTGAGCGAAAGCCGTGGCTACTGTGTACAACATAAAATTGTGGACTGTAATAAGATCTTGTAAAATCTGGCAAAACTGTAACCTGCTTTCATCATATCCTATATTTGCAAATTTGATAGCCAGGTTGAAGCCACAATCCAAAACAGCCCTCATATTCCCAAAGCAGTGAGCATCCTTTTTTTATTTATATGCCATAGAACCCAGAAAACTACCAAATAGATTCTCTTATGTGCTGTCCTGGCAAGGACCGAGAACGTGATAAGGCAGCAGTATTTGCCTGCAATACTTCATCAGCATCTGATGTATGAGCTTTGCTTTTGACCTTGGATCTGAAAGGTCTGAAAACACCAACTTCTGGCTTAATATCAAGAGTGGCCCATATCAAACTTTTCACAGCTTCATCGGGGTCATCTATTCTAAGAGTTTTAGAAACCCACAAGGATTTCTCTGTCTTCACCTCACCCTGCAAACAGACATCTATCGAATGCTTACCCAAGGTTGGAAAAATGTTTTCTGAACATTCACTATTGCTTGTAGGGGATGATTGATATGTTCCACTATTAGATCCAAGCCATAGTACATTCCACGCTTCCTTGAGCCAGCTGGATATGCATCCCCAAATAGAAGCTGGCATAAATGGAATAGGAAGTGATGGAGGAGAAAAAGCAGGAGCTGCCACCAGTGTGGGGGGTCTCCAGGGAACTGGACTTCAATTAACAGTCTCTGGTCTACAAACAAACTCAGGCAAGCATCCACCAGTAACCATTGGATTGGAGGAACATTAGTCCATCCTGGACTCCAGGGATATGACCATGGTGCCAGAGGATGACAAGGAAACTGAGGCATAGATGCAATTCCATTACAATAGCCCTGCCTGACATTTTGCTCAACGTGGATTGAATTCCTGCCAATCCATCTTCGAGACAGTAGGAGTCACATGAGGGATCTTTTCTTTGTTTTCTCCAGGTAGACCATTTCTGTTTTGCTCTCTGATACTGAGGGCAGAGGCCATGGATTCAGATAGAGGCCCTTCTGTCATTACAATAGCCCTGCCTGACATTTTGCTCAATGTGGATTGAATTTCCTGCCAATCCATCTTTGAGACAGTAGGAGTCACATGAGGGATCTTTTCTTTGTTTTGTCCACGTAGACCATTTCTGTTTTGCTCTCTGATACTGAGGGCAGAGGCCATGGATTCAGATAGAGGCACTTCTGTCCCAAATTTCAGGATGGCTCCATTTCTGATCGAAGGTCTTGACTTGGCAGAAGTCCCACAAGGAAGAGTGTGGTGAGTCAAATCAGGAGATTTTAGTGGAGCAGATTGCAATTCATGTGGTGGCATCATTATCTGATGGCATTGTGCTGCAGAATACGTAATTTTACACCTTCCAGCACCAACTGGAACATTTCTCATTGTTCCACCAGCAGTCCAGTACCTTTGACAATTCTTACAGAAATGTCTAAGTTGGTTGATATTGTAGTTGTTGTAATAGCAGAATTTAGTATCCATACTGTTGCAGCGAGGACATGGCAGAATTTTGTCCGATTTCTTGAGTACCTTGTCTTGTACAGAGCCTTCAGCATCAGACTTGTTATCCTCAGCTTTGGATTCTGAAACTGCTTTGTCATCTTCTATTGGTGTCTTATGGATATTTTCATTCCTACTGTTCAAACCAGCAGAACAAATTAGTACATCCTCGTTTTTTTTATCAAAGGCAACAGATGTAACATTGTTGACTTTCATTTTAGTTACCAGCTTTCTTTTTCTGCATATTCTAATTAACAATGATATTGGATATAATTGACCATACGATAGTTCATCATCAAAGTAAAGACTACATTCCTTCATGCTATATATGCTAATTAACAAAGATATTGGATATAATTGACCATATGATACTTCATCATCTGTAAATGCCATAACCAAATGTGATCTTATCTTATGTCCAATTCACATGGGCCTGTAATTGACAAATATCAAAAAAAAATTCAATATTTACCCACATCAATATTTCCAAAAGCGAAAACCTAACAACAATAATGCCTCAAAGTTCATAGGTAACCACGCTACTTCCTCAATGATTTCCTGGATCATACCATGGTTTCTTAAGCTCTGCTTCTTATCTGCATTGGCAAGGTGACCCATCCCATGTTACAAGTGTCTCTGAAATTGGGTGAAGTGGAAGCAGATCAAAGAGGCTGATGATCTTGATGTCAGCTTTAACATCTCCATGCAATGCTTTATCGACGATCAACCTGTTAATCCAATTAGTCTTCTTTATCATGACTTTGGACTGTATTGAGCTGGGGCAATTTCTATAAGACTAAGGGGTACATCAGCTGGGCAATGGGTGGCCCGACAACCAGACCAGGTCATACTCCAAAAAAACGAGGTCCTTCACAAATATTGCCATCTTTACAATATAGAACTCCCTATTGACTTAGGTATTAGAGGGACTGAGTGGTACTCTTTCTGAAGAGCCATAAAGTAGAAATTTCACTCAATTATATGAAGCTTGATTCTGAAAGATCTGCTAGATGGGCTGTACATACTGGAAATTGCCACATCCAGATTAGACATGACTCCCTGAACTTGAGTCATCAAGAACGGGAGCCCTATTCCTTAGAGGATTAAGAAAACTGTTGAGAATTGTCTTTTCCTTTAGACACTTTCTATACAAACAAACAAATTAAGTTTTACAGGAAGCTAACCAGACTATGGATTGATTAACAAATTTCAGTAGTAATAAGAGGTTGGTCTCTTTCTGGGCGGTTTTTGAAGCTCAGACATCTATGGAGGTTTCTTCCTACATCATTAAGCTTGAACATATTTTCCTTTCAGTAAAAATTAACATAAATATAGAACATAGAAAATAACAATTTCCTTTATTGCCTTCTATCCCTTTTGGATAAAACTAAAATTGTAGAGGCAATATTGACGCTTTTCCTCAGTTTCATGAAATGCAAACGTTGTCAAAGCTCCCCCCGGTGATGTTGAATTTCATATCCAACACAGAGAGCTAAAACTATCATTTGCAATGAAGGCATTAAGTATACAGACGAGCAAATAAGATTAAAGACGTTGATACTTACTATTCGGGCTTAGGTTTTAAGCAAAATTAGTCCAAACATTTCACAACGAAAACCAAAGACCGCCTCTTTATGCTAAATAGTAGCACAAGTGACTCAAAATCCCCAATCTAATCGTGGTTTCACTCGATATCCTGCACAACAATCAATAACCAAAACGTCAGACCTACTGAAATTTTCCTCCGCAACCAAGTCATCGAACAATAGACCACCATGAAGCCTCATAACTTTGCGACCGAGCAACCGTTCATCATTCTAAAGAATGCATAAAGGTTCGATCGGATCCCAAGCCCTACAAGGCCCTACAAGAAGAATAAGCCAGGAAAACAAGAAGGAACGACCCTCTCCGTCACTGGAGCACCGTAAAGGACTCCTGCCTCCATCTCCTCCTCAGGAAGCGGGATGTTTCTTCCAAAGATCTTGATCGCGGGATCGTTGACGTCAGACAACCCCTCTACTCCGCTGTCCGACCGCCGCTCCTCCCAACGACCACGAGACGCCATTGGATTCCATGGTTTCGTCATCGCCATTCTGTGTAACACAAAAGCGAGTGACAAACCGGGAGATTGCGAAGGGTTGGCTGACGTCAGCCGGCGGGAAAGGGCGTGGAAAGGAGGGTCGGTAAAGTATCCAAATCCGGCTCTTTTTTTTTGTTTTTTTTATTTTTTTTCTTGATTGAAAGGTACTCGGAGTTCCGTACCGATTATTGAAGCCGAAATAGCATCTGCTTCCTTAATCACAAACTCAACAAACAAAAATTGTGGGGCCAGGGACTCGCGGCATACCCAATATTTTCTTTACATGATATGCGGGTAGACCAAAACAATAGGGATAAGAACTCCCTACCCGTTGGCTGTTCTACCAGTTCCGGGCCCTACTGGGACCCACATATCATATTCAATTATAATTCTTACCTGCGTTTACGTCAGCATCCCACGTGTCCGTAGTGTTGCGGGTGTGAAGTGGCTTACAACTGTCATTCGTACCCAGTTATTGTTCGCTGCTTACGTGTCCGTTGGGACAACGCGTGTGTCCGCTTAAGCTTGCGGGTCTCAAGTGGGGGCGTCGTCCAACGTTATGTAACGAGAAATTAAAATCCAAATTAAATTTGGATTCCGTAAGATGAATTTGTTAGATCCCCAATCAATTATCATTGCATTATGAATTACCAAACTCGTCTAAGCTAAGTTTAACTATTGACCAGTCAAGATTAAACTTTTAATTTATTAGATACGTAATGTTTGCAAAATGTTCATTTTATTAGTTTGTTGAACATACAAAATATATTTAAATTGTGTAAATTTGATTTCTAGAATTTTTGTTTGCATCATTTTCCTATAGATGAATCTTTGATTTAAAGTCTCCATTGTGGAGACTGAGGTGATAGAATGGAGATCGCAATCCTTACCTCAGATAAGAATATGTTATCCACTTCCGTATCAAATTATCAATTATATAAAATTAAGGTATTTTAATTTATTGATAAAGTTTTATTTAAATCATAGCTCAACAAGAATTCTAATTATCACTATATCGAGATGGTCTTATCTCCTTCATTGATCTTCAAATGAAACACTTCAACCTCGAACACAGGTTGACAGAAGTAGTTCATCTTCTATGGGAATAGGAAAGATCGAGGCTTCGGTTATGATTGATTAGTACATCTGATCCTGAATTTAATTATGAGTTTGTTCAACTTGGAAAGGAAGCAAGTTGAGAGGCTGTTTAGGAACTTAGTCTTGCTCTTGTACAATCTCCATGACGTGAAAATGGTTTGTCTTGTTTATGAGATTGATAAGTATTTTAAGGTTTTTGAAACTAGTGTCTAAGAACCCTAGTACAATCGTAAAGAAAGAAATCTAACAGATAGTATTTGATTCTTATATAATATCATATATATCTTAAGATTTTGATAGGGGAGAGAGAATGATGTGATGAATATTTTTTGTGTTCATAAGTTTCTCTCTAGTGTTTCAAGAGAGGGTGAAAATAATAATATAAATTCTTTGGGATTTATTAAAAAAATAAAAATTCATATTTTGACTGAGAATAATTCAAGATCTTGTAATTAATCTCATGGATATTTATGAATTTTATTTTTCTCTATGAATGTAGGTAGGATCTATCAAATCACGTTAAATCTTATGTCGATTTTTGGTATATATTTTATTATCGATCTTAAGTTTTTTTTTATTTTATATCTCTCCTCTCCCTCCTAAGAAGTGGTATTAGAGTCCAAAAGATTTAATGAATGAGTGATGAAGATAAAAAAGAGCGTAAAATAAAAATATTTTCTCTTCAAGAAGCATAAAAGTTGAAAAAAATACTTAAGGGAGAAATTATTGAGATAGAAAAGTATTTTCGAATTGCTAGAATTAATGTTCCAATGAAATAAGGAATCATAATAAAAAGAGTTCTTGTGAAAAAAAAAAACCATAGTAATTAGAGTTTAGTACTTATATAAATATCTCATGTATATCTAGATTTTTGATGGGAAGGAAGATATAAGAAATACTTTTTGTACTTTTAAGTTTTTCATTAGGATCTCTTTAAAGATATTCTCTGATTTCTAGAATGGATAAAAAAAATAATATAAATTCTTCCGGGTTCATGTGAGAGGGAATGAAAAAAAAAATTATGCTTTAATCCTAATAACTTATGATTTAATAATCAAATGATGAAAATTTTAGTTTTTCTTTATGGATATAGCTAGAATTTATCATGTTAAATTAAATTTTGCGTTGACTTTTTGATATATTTTATTTTATTATTAATCTATAAGTGTGTTTTTTTTTTCTTTTGTTTTGAGTTTCTTCTCTCCCTCTCAACAATAACATTGTTGTGTATAGCAGTTGACTTGTTAGCCGAGGATGCTCGTGTCGAAGAGCGTGCCTGAGGTGATGGAAGAGTAAAAGAAGTCAATTAGCATTGGATCTGTCAACGTGTATGGGTATAAGGTGGCAATAAATCGAATGAAGTCACTACCCTAACCTAGAGCTGGAGGAGTGCTTCGGCCAGAAATATCTAAAAGAAAACATCAAAGTCGAAATAACACAGGAGTTTGATAATAAGCTTCTTTACTCAGATGAAGGTGTCCAAGATGGAGGTTAGCATCATTTTGTTTCAGGTCGGGTATGAATTTAACCTTATGTAGTCAACCTGATTTAATATTATTTATTATAGCTGGAGCTGTTTGTTCCTAGGAATATTTTTCTTAAGATATTTGTAATTATCCCTTTTATAATAAGAATTTTGTTCCTTCTTTGTTCGTGGGATCAATTGATCGAACCACATAAATCTGGTGTCCTTGTCTCTCTTTTATTTTTCTATTTTATTGTCTTTATTAGATTATCAAATTACCCTTTGGTAAAATTCCTAGAGCATCTCTAACAAACTGGTATTAGAGCCTGATTTTAGGATCTTTCGGTAACAATAACAATAACAAAGATCGTTGTCGAGAAATTCGACAGAAATGTCAACTTTGGCATGTGGCAGCTCAAGATGGAAGCCATTTTGGTTCAAAATGGAGTTGATTTGGCACTACAGGGAGCTGAGAAAATTTCAGATGGTACGTCAAAGGAAGATTTTGTGGGTATGGATAAGAAGGACCAATCAAGCATTATTCTAAATCTCTCTGACGAAGTTTTACGGGCAGTAGCTATGAAGACTATGGCTAAAAGCATGTGGGATAAGCTTAAAGCATTGTATATGAAGAGGATAGTGGAGAACCATATCTACTTGAAGCAGAGTTTATATATGCTTCGGATGATTGAAGGTACATCTATACTCTCATATCTTGATAAATTTGATTCCTTAGTTATGAATTTGGAGAATATAGATGCGAAAATTGATGATGAGGATAAGGCCCTATTACTTTTGTGTTCTCTCCCCTAATCCTGTAAGTATTTTCGTGATACTATGATTTATGGAAAAGAAATAATTTCGTATCAGGAAATTAAATCTGCATTAAAATCTAAGGAACAGATAGACAGGGATATCACTGGGGAAAGTAGTGGGAATCAGGCTGAGAGTCTGGTTGTCAGGGGTAGAACGGATAAAAGAGAATTTGATAATAGTAGATCTAAATCTAGATCTAAATCCAAACATAAAAATTTGGAGTGCAGATTTTGTCATAAAATAGGGCACATTAAGGCTGATTGCTTTAAATTAAAAAATAAATTAAAGTAAAAAGAAAAAATTATTGAGAAAACTACTGAATTCGCTGAAGTTAGTAGTAGCTGATGAGAATGGTGGAAATATTTTCTTTGCTACTAATGACAGGACGAGGTCTAAAAATGAATAGATTTTAGATTTGGGTTGTTCTTATCACATATGTCTCAATAGGGATTTGTTTTCCACATATGAATCTTGTAATAGTGGAATTGTTTTGATGGATAATAATACCGCGTGTGATGTTGTTGGTAGAGGCACAATCCGAATTAAAATGCATGATGGTTTTGTGAGGATGCTCACTAATGTTAGATATGTTTCTGATTTAAAAAAGAATCTCATCTTTTTAGGTACCCTAGAGGCTCTTGGGTGTAAATACGTAGCTGAAGGTGGAGTTATAAAAGTTTCTAGAAGTGCCCTTATTGTTATGAAAGCTTGTAGGTTTGGTAGCTTGTATATTTTGCAGGAAACTACTGTCACAGGCTCGGTTGTAGTCTCGTCATCATCATTGTCTGATTCTAACATCATCAAATTATGACAGATGTGTTTGGGTCATATGAGTGAGAAAGGTTTAAGCATATTGAATAAAAGGGGTCTTCTTTGCAGTCAAAGTACTGGGCCATTGGATTTCTGTGAACACTGTATCTTTGGAAAGCAGAAAAGAGTCAGCTTCAATTCTCCAGCAGTTCATAAAATGAAAGTTACTCTTGACTATATTCATTTAGACCTTTGGAGTCCAGCTCGTGTTCAATCTAAGGGCGGTGCCAGGTATATGTTGACTTTCATTGACGATTATTTCAGAAAAGTTTGAGTTTATTTTCTGAAGCATAAAAATGATATTTTTCTAACCTTCAAATAATGGAAGGCTTTGATTGAGAAGTAAACAGGTAAATAGATTAAGCGGCTTCGAACAGATAATGGCATGGAATTTTGTGAAGGTGATTTTGATGAATTCTGTAAAAATGAAGGATTTGTTCGACATCGCACTATTAGGATGACGCCTCAGCAAAATGGTGTGGTCGAACGTATGAACAGAACACTCTTAGAAAGAGCAAGGTGTATGATCTCAAATGTAGGGTTGACAAAGGACTTTTGGGCAGAGGCGATTAATATAACCTGTTACATTGTCAACCGTGCTCCTTCTGCAGCACTTAATTTTAAAACTCCAGGGGAAGTTTGGTCAGGTACTCCTGTTGATTACACTGATTTTAAAATCTTTGGATATCCAACATATATGTATCTAAATGAAGGAAAATTAGAACCTTGAGCTAAAAAGTATATTTTCCTTGGGTATGCTTCTGGGGTGAAAGGATACAGATTATGGTGTCCTGATCCCAAATCCCCAAAATTTATAATCAGTAGAGATGTTACTTTTGATTAATTATCTATGTTATCTTCCAAGGAGGAATCTACTAGTTATACAAATGATAGTATGCAGAAGCAGATGGAGCTTGAGATTGGCAGTTCTGATTCTCTTCAATCGAACTCTTATACTCAAAGAATGCCAGTAGATGGTCCCGAGTCTACTAACGAAGATGATCCAGAGGAAGAGCAATATTCTATAGCCAAAGATAGACCACGGAGAGATATTCGACAACTATAAAGATATGCAAATTTGGTTGCATATGCTTTGTCTGTTGCAGAAGAAATAGGTGGAGTTGGTGAGCCTACTACCTACTCAGATGTAGTTTCTTGTAATGATTCCGCTAAGTGGTTGATTGTGATGAATGAAGAAATTGATGTTAGGGATCGAGTGGCACTAAGAAAGGGGGGGGGGTGAATTAGTGCAGCAGTAAAGAACGATAGATTTTTCAGCGATTAACACAAGCTCAGAAACTTCATACGAATGAATGCAGCGTTTCGTTTGAACCCAGAAAGATTACGTTTTAACTTTAAAGCATATGTAAGGAGATGAAGATGAAGTTGAGTAAATAAGGCAGCAAGTGGAAAGAGTTTGCAACAAAGTAAATAGCAAGAACGTAAATGCAAACCGATTTATAGTGGTTCGGTCATCCGACCTACATCCACTTCCGAAGCCTTCTCCGATGAGGCTCCCAACTTCCACTAGCAAATCCTTTTGTAGGGGAAGGACCAAATACCCCTCTTACAACCCTTTTACAAAACGTTCACACTCTTACAAGTCTTCACAAAGAGAAGGAGGTGAACACTTAAGCAATTGAAAACTTTCCCTAGACTTTGCTCAAATCTAACTCTCAAAAAAAGGTTCTCACCTTTCAATTGAGAAAGGAGGGGAATTTATAAGCCTCAAAGTGATTCAAATTTGGAGCCCAAACTTGAAGCCAAAATTTGAACCTTTTTGAGTTTCTCGGTGCTGTCAGTACTGGCAAACTGACACACCTAGGCAGTACTACCGCCTCAACCAGGCGGTGCTACCGCCTGGCTTTCCAGGCACCAGGCAGTGCTACCGCCTGGCTTTCCAGGCGCTGGGCGATAGCACCAGTGCTACCGCCCCAGGCTGGGCGGTGCTACCGCCTGGCCTGCTGGCTGCTGGGCGATGCCACCGCCTAGCACACCTACTGCTGAGCGGTGCCACCGCCCAGCACATATCCACTCTTGGTTTGGGCCGAAAACTCGGCCCAAACCGGTCCCAAACAAGGCCCAATGGGCCCATGCTTGGGTTACAGGATTAATACCTAATCCTAACCTAAATTAATGTGCTAACTACGAAATTAAAGACATTCATAAGCTATTACAGAGCCCGCAAGTTAAGTCTTCTTTCGGCGATCTTCCGGCAGTCTTTCGACGATCCCTCGGAAATCATCCTGTGGACTCCCAGCAAGCTCTCGGACTCCACGATGATTTTGGTGAGTTCCCCTTAGCTTCTTTGGCAAGCTCTGTGAACTTCCGACGAACCTTCCGATGAACTTCCGAAAACTCTTCGGCAAGCTCCCTACTCATTCTCGGTCGGTTCTGGCAGTACTCCCAATGAATCTTCGGACTTTCATCGAACACTCGAACTCCCAATGATCCATCGCACTTGACTTCGGCTCTTTGTTTCGCTTTACTTCTTCATCCTTATCGTAGTTACTCCTGTACACACAAACACCAAACACTCTCCTTCGATCTAGACAGTTATTACAACATGAATTGACATTCAGTTGCCCGGCACGTCATTGGTCGGTGCTTCGTTCGATCCTTCGGCACATCGCCCTCTCTTGCGGCTTGTTGCCCAATCGGCGGTTGACCTCCGTAACCCCGATATCCATGGCGCAACTCCGCACTTCTTGGCCCAATGCCCGACGTTCGAAGCCTCCTACCAATAGTCGACCGAACCTCCGGCTCGACATCCAATATCCTGATGTGATCACCTCCAGTGCAACGTTAATTCCTCCAGTGTCAACTGTCTAATCCTGATCGATAGTAGACTTATGTAACTCAAAACGTAAATAGACCACAAATCACAATCAATTAGTTTCATCATCAAAATCCGAGATTCAACAATCTCTCCCTTTTTGATGATGATAACTAATTGATGACTAACGGAGTTAACCTTAACTCCCCGGAGTTTAACCAAACTCCCCCTATCAATATGCAATTGATAGAACCCTTGGATTATCCCAAATCCAAGTAACATGTATCATTCATGTAGTGAGAAATATAAATCCATCATACAAATATATAAAATATTCAAGCATCATTACATTGCATGAAGTCATCAATCTACTTCTCCCCCTATGTCATCAACAAAAAGGAGAAATAACATCGTAGCTAGTTTAAAAGATATGCAAATTTCTTATAACACACTAGCTATTTATCACATCATACAACATTTTTATAATACAACATCAAATAATACTATTCAATCATAGCAAGTTTCAAGGATGGGCAATGATGGTAATTTTCACTTGCTTCTTGAGATGTGCAAGTTTGCACCTTGTTTCTCACGATAGCAATATTTGCATCCTTTGATATAATAATTCTTAGCTTCTCATGAAGTTGCAAAATATGAATCAAGATGGCAAATTTTTACAATGTTCGAGCTAAAAACTTTCTCTCCCTTTGTTAGCATAAAAAAGAAAGGGAGGATCAAATACTTCAAATAATCTTGTATGAGATTCAATAATAATTTGTAACAAAAATGTAAGCAATTTGAAGAAGTAAAATTGAGCAAGATTTTTGCCTCTCTTGAGATAGCAACTTTTTTACTTCTGAATGTTCAAGCTAGTAAGATTTTCTCTTTTGATGCACAAGCTAGCAATTTTCTTCCTCTTGAATGAGCTAGCAAATTAATCATGCAAGCTAGCAATAAATCTTCTCCTCCTTTGATTTTGTCAAAAAGAAGGGAAGAAGACAATTCTTTTCCCTTTACATGAATGCTTCCATCATGACAAAATAACAAATTTTCATCATGAATTTTTAACATATCAAGTCATGAATTCAAGGGAGTCATAAACAAATCATGGTATGAGGGAAATTTATGACAAGCAAGCAAACAATAATGATAAGCTAGCATACTTTGTCATAAACTAGCTCCCTTTCATTTTTTCTCTTTTGCACCTAAGTTTCCCTTTTGTAAGTCATCAACTTTTTGTTTGCAATGAGCTAGTAATTTTTATAAAATTTATAACATTTTAAACATGCAAGCTCATGAGTTAAAAAATAATGTAACTTTATAATTTCTTTCTTCTCATTTTGAGAAGTGCAAGTTTTGCCTTTTGCAAGTTCTAGCTAGCTATGTTTGCCATTTTCACTTGTGATACATAAGCTAGCAAGCTAACTCCCCCTTTGTCACTATTGAAAAGAAGGTGATGCGTGCGTGGGCGAGTGACTCCGAACAGAAAATTTCAGGACTGCGTGATTTCGGGAAAAGGGGTGTAACTTCCTTGAAGCAGATCGGATTGACCAGATTCCAAAAGCCACCGATCAAGAAAAAAAAAAGGATCGAGATAATTGCAGTTCACCACCAAGGCTTAAAGGAAATTCCACCGGCCAAGGATAAAGAACTTTGATTCACCACCAACGATGTTGGATAAAGAATCGAGATAAAATTCAACTCACAAGAGGAATTTGCATTCATTCAACCAGTTCCCTTACAAATGAGAATATGTCTCATTATATAGATATTAGACTCAAAAAAACAGCATGGGAACTACCCAAACAATAAAGACTAACAAGACTAACAAGACTAGAAGATAAAATTCGTTCACTAACAATAACCAGCAAATATCTACTTCCAAAGAGCATTAAATCACTTTGGAACTTATCTGAATAACTCCCTTTGATATAGCATCAATCAGCAACGAATTTTGATATTGGTATCATCATTCCTTATCCCACCAAGTAAGTTGTAACCGTTAGTTTTGGCATAAATAAGTACCGATAGTGTTTGTTTTTTGCCGAAGGAATCATTTCAGGACTTAAGGATTGATTAGTAGTCTCGGATGCTCCCGCATCAATCTCCCCGGGTTGTTTGAGATTTGTCCTCAAATCTGACAAGTCATCATCGTCCAAGTAAGGAGAAAGATCACCTATATTAAAAGTTGCCGAAACTCCATATTCTCGGGAAGATCAATCTTGTAAGCATTTTCGCCAATTCTCTCGAGAACTTTAAATGGACCATCACTGGGCATAAGCTTATTCTTCCGAGAAGGAAATCTTTCCTTCCTTAAATGTAACCACACAAGATCACCTGGTTGGAAATGGGTCTTCCTCCGATGTATATTAGCTTTCTTCCTATAAGACTCGTTAGCCTTCTCGATCTTACTTGAATCTGCTCATGGAGTTTTTATTGATTCAGCTCGCTCTTTGCCATCAAAGTTCACTTGTGAATTGGATGGAATAGGAATTAAATCAATCGGTGTGAGCGGATTGATTCCATACACAATTTCGAAGGGTGATCGACTAGTAGTATAACTCGGCGATCGATTATAAGCGAACTCAGCATGTGCAAGCTTCAAATCCCAATCTTTTAGGGATTTACTAACCATTCCTCGAAGTAACATAGTGAGAGTGCGATTGGTTACCTCCGTTTGGCCATCGGTTTGAGGATGACAAGTGGTGTTGAATAGAAGTCTGGTTCCAAGCATTCTCCATAAGGTCTTCCAGAAATAACTTAAAAATTTAGAATCACGATCAGATACAATGGTCTTTGGTACTCCATGAAGGCGAATGATCTCCTTGAAATAAAGATCATCCACATGAGATGCATCATCCGTCTTGTGGCATGGAATAAAATGGGCCATTTTAGAAAACCGATCAACAACCACCATAATGGCATCTTTTCCCCTCTGAGTTCTTGGAAGAGCCACAATAAAATCCATGCTCACATCTTCCCAAGGTTGGAATGGTACTGAAAGGGGAGTATACAGCCCTTGGTGGAAATGACTCTTTGCTCTTTGACAAGTTGCACACCTCAAGATGATAGCATGTACGCCTCCACTCATCTTTGGCCAATAAAAGTGCTCTTGAAGGATTTCAAGAGTTTTGTTCATGCCAGTGACCAGCCAAACCTCCACCATGTGCTTCTCGGATCAACAATTCTCTAAATGAACTCTTGACACATAATCGATTTCCTTGAAAAGAAAACCATTTTGGACAGAATATGTACCTTGAATTCCATGTTTGCAACTATCGATAATAGTAGAGAACTCCGGGTCTTGAATATAGTTCTTTCATGGATTGAAAACCAAGAATTCTAGAATCAAGACAAGCATAGAGTATCTTCTTGATAAAGCATCCGCAACAACATTAGTATGGCCAGGTTTATATTTGAAGCGAAGAAAAGGATTGAAGAAATTCTACCCATTTGGCATGCCTTGAGTTGAGCTTCGTTGGCCACTAATAAACTTCAAAGCCTCATGGTCGAATGAAGTACAAATTGTTTAGGCCTTAAATAGTGACTCCAATGATCAAGAGCTCTCACAATGGCGTAGAACTCCTTATCATAAGTTGAGTAGTTCTTCTTGAATCGGTTAACTTTTTATATGCCAATGGCCTTTGTTCTTGAACAAGAACAGCTCAATGCCAACTCCACTTGCATCACATTCAACTTCAAATACTCTATTAAAATTAGGAAGGGCAAGAACGGGGGACTCACATAGCTTCAGTTTGATGAGTTCAAAAGCGGAATGAGCAGCTCTTGTCCATTCAAAAGAACCCTTCTTCATGCATTCGGTGATAGGGGCCACGATTGTACTGAAGTTCTTCACAAAGCGGCGATAGAAAGAAGCAAGGGCATGAAATCTCCTTACATCGGTGATGGATTTCGGGACGGGGCAAGTCTTCATAGCTTCCACCTTGGATTGATCTACGGAAATTCCATCTTTGGAAATTACATAACCAAGAAACACAATGGTTGGAGAGAAGAACTCGCATTTCTCCATTTTGGCATAGAGTTTCTGTTCTCTCAAGACATTAAAGACCTGTTTTAAATGAGAGATATGCTCCTCCTCGTTCTGCTATAAACAAGAATATCGTCGAAATAAACAACGACAAATCGACCAATAAACGAACGAAGAATCTCGCTCATAAGTCGCATGAAGGTACTTGGAGCATTCGATAACTCGAATGGCATTACCAACCACTCATAAAGGCCTCCCTTGGTTTTGAAAGCCGTCTTCCATTCATCACCTTCTCGCATTTTGATTTGATGATAACCACTCCACAAATCTATCTTTGAGAAGACAGTAGAACCATACAATTCATCAAGCATATCATCAAGTCTAGGTATAGGGTACCTATACTTAATGGTGATGTTGTTGATGGCTCTATCAATGCACATTCTAAATGAACCATCTTTCTTAGGCACGAGTAGAGCCAGGAACAGAACATGGACTCATGCTTTCTCGAATATATCCTCTGTCGATAAGTTCATCGACTTGTCTTTTACAACTCCTTTGTTTCCTCCGGATTGCATCGATAAGCTGGTTTGTTCGGTAGAGGAGCACCGGGGATCAAATCAATTTGATGCTCAATACCTCTTATGGGAGGTAATCCAGGTGGCAAATCCTCCGGGAACACATCTACAAAATCTTTCCATAAGCGATGCATCTTTGGATGAATGAGTTGCTCTATCTTACTCTTTTTCTCTACCATAAGCAAAGCAAATACATTCTTTTGTTTGCTAATGGCTCTCTCAACCCTGTTTCATTTAAGAACAAACTTTCCTTACGGTGTTTTCCTTCCCAGTTGATTTGATGTATCAATGAAGGATTCAAGGGTAAAAGGGTGATGCATTTTGTTCTTTCCGAAAGAGTATGTGTTCTTACGACCATCATGCACAGCATTCATATCATATTGCCAAGGTCTTCCCAATAACAAGTGACATGCATCCATGGGAATCACATCACCAGAGCTTGATCTCGATAGTTCATCCCAATCGAAAGCGATATAAGAGCTCGTTTGGTTACCTTAAGATCATTTCCTTGATTGAGCCATTGGAGCTTATGCGATTGAGGATGTTTCGTTGTCGGAAGCTTCAATTTGTCAACAAGGTTTGTTGAAGCAACGCTGGTACAACTCCCACCATCGATAATCATCGAACATACCTTCCCGTTAATAGTGCAACGGGTGTGAAAGATGTTCTCCTTTGCTCATTCTCTTCGGAAATATCTCAGCATGTAATGCTCTCGTATCACCAACAACTCACCATCATCGCCTTTTTCAACGATATTCTCGGATTCTTCACGAATCATTCCGTCATGTTCATCGTTGGCCTCTTGAAGTTCCAAATCGATCTTCTCAATTTCTTGAAGAGTCATAACTCTCCGATTTGGACAATTAGCTTGCAAATGCCCATAGCCATGACACTTAAAACACTTCCTTGTGTCACCATCAACTTTCTTGCTGGTTTCTTTGATGGGTTCCACCAACTTCTCTTTACCCTTAGCGTTTGACGAAACACCTTCATATTTGCTTGAGGAAGCACCCCTAAAGTAGGATGTCCCCTTCGAGGAGGTTCTAGAAGAAAACCTCTTGCTACTCTTTAGTTGTTTCTCAACCTTCATTGCTAGCTTGCAAACATCTTCGAAGGACCAATAAGGTCAAGTTCAACCAAATCAGCAATTTCCGATTCATGCCACCAAGGAATCGGCGATGGTTTGCTCGGGAACTTCGAACTTCGCATCTTATCATGAGTTGTTCGAACTCACGAATATATTCTTCAATACTCATCCCTTGTTGTCTTAGGGAATTCAAAGAGAAACAGATCTTGCTTATAGGTATCGGGCAAGAACTTTTCTTCATAAGTTTCTTGAGTTTATCCCAAGACTTGATTCGGCTTTTTTTCTCTAGCTCACGACGCTTTAAATTCTCCCACCATAGAGAAGCATATTTAGTGAGTTTGAGCGACCTTGCACCTCTTCTCATCCGAGTATGACTTGAAGTCAAAACTCGTTCAATGGCAAGGAGCCAATCAACAAAGTTGTCGAGATTGAGACTACTCTCGAACTCGTGCATCTGCTTTAATCTCACGGTCATTCTCATGGTATCTTCTTCTTCTTCTCCGAACTCGGTGCTCGGGAGCACTAGAGTTGCCTCCAATGAATCGAATCATCATTAGAATTGTGATGCGAATCTGATTCGTTGTGGTGTCTGATCATCGGGGCCTTGCTGGTTGCTCTTGTCTCTCCGGGTTCTCTAGGAGATTGAGAACTCGCTCCATTTGCCTTTGGAGATTCTCTATAGCACGATCTCGCCTTAAGTCGTGCGCTTGCTCCAAAGTCAAGCCTCGTGGAACTTATTCATCACCCATGGTAAGTAGAAGATAACAACACAAAGGAATCACTCAAGATAAGTCCAACCTTGAGCTCTGATACCAACTTGATGCGTGCGTGGGCGAGTGACTCCGAACAGAAAATTTCAGGATCGTGATTTCGAAAAGGGGCGTAACTTCCTTGAACCAGTTCGGATTGACCAGATTCCAAAAACCACCGATCAAGAAAAAAAAAAAGGACCAAGATAATTGCAGTTCACCACCAAGGCTTAAAGGAAATTCCACCGGCCAAGGATAAAGAACTTTGATTCACCACCAACGATGTTGGATAAAGAATCGAGATAAAATTCAACTCACAAGAGGAATTTGCATTCATTCAACCAGTTCCCTTACAAATGAGAATATGTCTCATTATATAGATATTAGACTCAAAAAACAGCATGGGAACTACCCAAACAATAAAGACTAACAAGACTAACAAGACTAGAAGATAAAATTCGTTCACTAACAATAACCAGCAAATATCTACTTCCAAAGAGCATTAAATCACTTTGGAACTTATCCTGAATAACTCCCCTTTGATATAGCATCAATCAGCAACGAATTTTGATATTGGTATCATCATTCCTTATCCCACCGAAGTTAGTTTTGGCATGAATAAGTACCGATAGTGTTTGTTTTGCCAAAGGAATCAGCTCAGGACTTAAGGATTGATTAGTAGTCTCGGATGCTCCCGCATCAGAAGGGATGAATAATATTTCAATGAAATAATTTAGCACCAATCAATATTTCAATTTTTTCATGATGCATACAAGACATAGATGCAAAGAATTCATGAAAGATATCAATGTGAAATATTAATAAGGATCAACACCAAAAGACATCATTCATGATTCAACATAAAGCAAATTTCATTTATGTCAAATATTCAATTTACCACACAAGGCAAAGAAATCTTGTCATTTCTATATCATGAAATATATGACATCAAGGCTCATGATTCATTTGAAAAGATATAGCACAAAGAGTAACTTGATTCATGCATAAGAATTCCAAGTATCAAATATCAAAATATCAAGATTTGGATTGTGATAAAGCTCATTCAAGTTCGAATCATCAAAATCATTAACATAGTTTGTGAGATTCATAAATGGCATAAACTTGAATTGTTTTCCTCTTTGGTAAATGATAAAAAGAAGTAATCATAAAGGAGAATATTTTGATTCCCAAAAATATCAAGAATTCAAGGTCATGATTTCAAGAGATCAAGAGAGGAGTCATAAAATTATTCAAACTCATTTTGTCAATAATCAAATTATCATTTTTAACATTCATAACATGAATAAAGTCACTACCGTATCATCAAAATCTCATTCATAAGTCAAGTGATTTACAAAATATCATAAATGAATTTATCACTTATCTTTTATTTGAAAAATTAAAAGATTTCAAGAAACATGCATTTCTATTGTATGATTTATTTCATATGAGCATGCCTTTGTTTTTTGATGTCAAATAAAATAGAAATATCAACATTCAACATTGAAAGACAAACTTCATCATAAAATTCATCAAGATAAAAATATAACACATTATGAGATTCAATTTATCATGATAATATGTTTCAAACAAGTGTGCTCATGTTTCAAATGATGATTATCAAATTTAAGACCAAAACATGAGTTTGTCATCAAAATATGATATCACAAAGTCATTAAGCATAATAACAAACTTTTAATATTTTCATTTCAATGATGATTTTGTATGTTCAAATATTTATATGGAACCCATCATTATATAAATTCAAAATACAAGTTTGTCATTAAACCCATCAAGATTAAATGCATCAAATATCATGATAGTGCATTGTCTCATCTTTATGAGTTTCATTTTAAGTGATTTGATTTTTCATGAGAATGTTCAAAATTTTCATATGAAAATGTCATGCATCATATTCAAAAATGAAAATATCATCAAGATCATTTTAATTCTTTCTTACATTAGTTATAACAAGATGATCGATGCTCAAATTTTTAGTAAAATCATGTATTATTTTATAAATCTGAAAAATAATTTTCGTCATGAAACCCATTAAGTTCAAATATAACATAAGGCAACATCAAAGCTGTATTTCTTTCATTTTGAAAATTTGTAGGTTGGGTCTTTATAATTGATTTCATGAAGACATGTATCAATAAAAATTTCATCATTAAAAAGCCATTAAGCCAAGATGGAAGTTTTCAAATTATAATTAAGATACATACATCTATCATCAAAAGATTTTTAAGAAATTCATACATAGATATGTATCATGTTTAAGATTGAAAATCGATATGGAAAGTATACATGAAATTTCATCATCTCAAAATGTCATCTTAATTTGACATGAAAATAATTTGACAAAAAAAATAAGTTAATCTACAACATAGAGTCAAATCAACATTACTTCAAAAACTAATGCATGTTACAAAATCATCAAGCATCGTGTTTAGAAACGAAAAGCAATATAAAACATCAAGATACACATGCATGGATTAATTCTAGGTAATATCACAAATCATGCAAATATCATTCATAATTTTTATTTTTCAAAAATACTAGGAAGGAGAAAGCATAGTATAATTTTTAAAATAATTTTTTTTTAACTTCTAAAAACACAAGAAAAGCATGAAGAAAAAAAAAATTCATACTAACTAAGTTAAGCATTTATGGAAAGCATCATGTAATTTCAAAATAAGGTAGAAGCAACTTGGGTGAGTTTCTTACCTCATTGTCGAAAACCGTCAAAGCCCATTTTGCCTCTTCTCTACTTGATTCTTCTTTGCAAGCTTTCTTCTTCTTCTTTGGCCTCTTCTTTCGTTCAAGTTCATTGTCTATTTTAGATTTTTGTTTAATGAACTTATTAAGATTCATTAAAAGTTCAATGTCCTTATTGTCCTCATCACTTGAGTCATCACTCAAGTGGCATTCATTTGTCCGATGTTCCAAATCCTTCTTGTTCTTTAGAAGGTGGTTCATATGTTCATCATATTCCAAATATTCGAAGAAACTCATTTCATATGTCATTAGTGAACCGATTAGTTCTTCCAATGAAAAATCATTTAAATTTTTAGTCTCTTGTATTGCGGTTACTTTTGGATCCCAACTCTTTGGGAGGGATCTTAAAATCTTGTTAGTGAGTTTAAAGTTCGAAAAACATTTACCAAGACTTTTCAAGCTATTAACGACATCCGTGAAGTGGGTGTACATATCGCCGATAGTTTCGCTTGGTGTCATTCGGAATAGCTCAAAATCATGCAATAATAGGTTTACTTTCGAGTCTTTAACTCTACTAGTTTCCTCGTGCGTGATTTCAAGTGTTCGCCAAATATCGAAAGCCGTTTCACACATTGAAATCCGATTGAACTCGTTCTTGTCTAAAGCACAAAATAAGACATTCATAGCCTTTGCGTTTAAAGAAAAAGACATTTTCTCCAAATCCGACCATTCGTTCATCGGTTTAGAGGAAGGTTGAAAGCCATTTTCGATGATGTTCCACAAATCCAAATTCATTGAAAGTATGAAAACTCTCATTCGAGTTTTCCAATATGTGTAGTCCGAACCGTTAAAGAACGGTGGACGAAAAACCGAAAAGCCCTCTTGAAAACCATTTAAAGCTATTTCTCACGGGTGTAAATCCAAAAGAGAAAGAACATGGCTCTGATACCAATTGTTAGGGATCGAGTGACACTAAGAGGGGGGCGAGGGGGGGGGGGTGAATTAGTGCAGCGGTAAAGAACGATAGATTTTTCAGCGATTAACTTCGTACGAATGAATGCAGCGTTTCGTTTGAACCCGGAAAGATTGCGTTTTAACTTTAAAGCATATGTAAAGAGATGAAGATGAAGTTGAGTAAATAAGGCAGCAAGTGGAAAGAGTTTGCGGCAAAGTAAATAGCAAGAACGTAAATGCAAATCGATTTATAGTGGTTCGATCATCCGACCTACATCCACTTCCAAAGCCTTCTCCGATGAGGCTCCCAACTTCCACTAGCAAATCCTTTTATAGAGGAAGGACCAAATACCCCTCTTACAACCCTTTTACAAGAGGTTCACACTCTTACAAGTCTTCACAAAGAGAAGGAGGTGAACACTTAAGCAATTGAAAACTTTCCCTAGACTTTGCTCAAATCTAACTCTCAAAAAGAGGTTCTCACCTTTTAACTGAGAAAGGAGGGGAATTTATAAGCCTCAAAGTGATTCAAATTTGGAGCCCAAACTTGGAGTCAAAATTTGAACCTTTTTGAGTTTCTCGGTCACAAGATTAGCAGCATCGACACACCCAAGCTGCTATCGCTCGGCTTTCTGCACCGCGGTGCTATCGCCTCAGCCAGCGATGCTACCACTGCTTTCCAAGCGCTGGCGGTAGCACGCAGCACACTCCCAGTGGGCGGTGCTACGCCTAGCCAGTGCTACCACTTGCTCAGTCGGCCGTGGCAGCTACGCCAAAGACACATGCTATTGGGCAGTGCTACCACCCAACACACATGCTGCTGGGCAGTGCTACCACCCAGCACATAGCTGCTGCTAGGCGGTGCCACCGCCCAACACATATCCACTCTTGGTTTGGGCCGAAAACTCGGCCCAAACCGGTCCCAAACAAGGCCTAATGGGCCCATACTTGGGTTAAAGGATTAACACCTAATCCTAACCCAAATTAATGTGCTAACTACCAAATTAAAGACATTCCTAAGCTATTACAGAGTCCGTAAGTCAAGTCTTCTTCCGGCGAGCTTCCGATGATCTTCCGACAGTCTTTCGACGATCCCTCGGAAACCATCCTGCGGACTCCCGGCAAGCTCTCGGACTCCACGATGATTTTGGCGAGTTCCCCCGAGCTTCTTTGGCAAGCTCTGATCTTTCTTGGCAAGCTCCGCGAACTTCCGATTTAACCTTCCAAATAACTTCAAAACTCTTCAAAGAAGCTCCCTACTGCTCTCACGGCCTTCGCAACACTCCCAACGTATCTTCGGACTTCCATCATATACTCGAACTCCCAATGATCCATCGCACTTGACTTCGGCTCTTTGTTTCGCTTTACGTCTTCATCCTTATCGTAGTTACTCCTGCACACACAAACACCAAACACTCTACTTCGATCTAGACAGTTATTACAACACGAATTAACATTCAGTTGCCCGGCACGTTATTGGTCGATGCTTCGTCCGATCCTTCGGCACATCGCCCTCTCTTGTGGCTTGTTGCCTAATCGGCGGTTGACCTTCACAACCCCAATATCTATGGCGCAACTCCGCACTTCTTGGCCCGATGCCCGACGTTCGAAGCCTCCTGCCGATAGTCAACCGAACCTCTGGCTCGACATCCAATATCCTGACGTGATCACCTCCGGCGCAACGTCAATTCCTCTAGCGTCAATTGTCTAATCCTGATCGATAGTAGACCTGTGTAACTCAAAACGTAATTAGACCACAAATCACAATCAATTAGTTTCATCATCAAAATCCGAGATTCAACAATTGAATCTCTCCATCAGAATAGAACTTGGGATCTTGTGAAGCCACCTTTGGGTAAGAAAATTGTTGGATGCAAATGAGTTTTCAAAAGAAAGGAAGGTATTCCAAGAGTTGAAGATGCAAGGTACAAAGCATGATTGGTTGCAAAGGGCTATAGTCAGGTACATGGTATTGATTTTAATGACGTATTTTCACCTGTTGTTAAACATAGCTCTATTCGTGTTTTGCTTACTTTAGTTGCCATATATGATTTGGAATTGGAGCAACTTGATGTCAAGACAACTTTCTTACATGGTGAACCTGAAGAGCAAATTTACATGGAGCAACCTCATGGACTTGAAGTTGACAGTAAGAAAGACCATGTTTGCTTATTAAAAAAATTCTTGTATGGATTAAAGTAGTATCCAAGACAATGGTATAAGAGGTTTGATTCCTTTATGTTGGGTCATGGTTACACAAGGAGCATATATGATAGTTGTGTCTACTTTCGGAAGTTAAATGATAGCTCTTTTGTGTATTTGTTACTTTATGTTGATGACATGCTTATTGCAGCTAAGAATTTGTCAGAAATTCACACTTTAAAAATGCAGTTGAATAGTGAATTTGAAATGAAAGATTTGAGAGTAGCTAAGAAGATTCTTGACATGGAGATTAAAAGAGATCGAGGAGTTGAAAAATTAATTCTAACCCAGAAAAATCACCTCGAGAAAGTCTTGGAGAGGTTTGGCATGAAAAACGCTAAGCTAGTGAGTACTCCTCTTGCTAGCCATTTTTGGCTATTTGCTGCTCAGTCATCATAATCAATTGAAGAGGAAGAATATATGGTGAAAGTTCCATATTCTAGTGTCATTGGTAGTATTATGTATGCAATGGTTTGTACTCGTCTAGATATTTCACAAGCAGTCAGTATGGTTAGTAGATATATGTCTCGTCTAGGTAAAACACATTGGCAGACTATGAAGTGGATTCTCATATACTTGCAAGGGACGTTAGATGCTTGTTTGGAGTTTGGAAAAAATCATGACACTTTGATTGGTTTCGTCGACTCTGATTATGCTACGGATCTTGATAAATGAAGATCTCTGATAGGCTATGTATTTTGCGTTGGCAGTTGTGCAGTTAGTTGAAAAGCTTCTTTACAACTTATCGTGGCTTTATCTACTACAGAGGCAGAATATATGGCAGTGACAGAGGCGATCAAAGAAGTTTTATGGTTAAGAGGATTGTTCGACGAATTATGTCAACATCAAGGTGTTACTACAATTTATTGTGATTGTCAAGGTGCTATTCATTTGACTAAAGGCCAGATGTATCATGAGAGGACGAAACACATCGATGTGAAGTTTCATTTTATTCGGGATATCATTGCCGAGAGAAAGGTCCTTGTTCAGAAAATTCATACGAAGGATAATCCAGCTGATATGCTTACAAAGCCTCTTCCGGTTTACAAGTTCAAGTAGTACTTGGACTTGGTTGGTATTCATTATTGGTGATTGCCTGTTGGGGCTTTTGTGAAGAAGGTGGAGTAAGTTTTGCTAAATTGTCAATGTTGGGACATGCCAAAGTGGAGATTTGTTGGTTTGACAAGTCCCACATAGTCCCATATCTGAATTTTCTAACTTGTTATCTCCTATTGATGCTATAAATAAGTGTCTAGGCTTTGAAGATAAATGCATCATAAGAAAAGTCACTTTGGATTTAATTTTCATTAAGTCCACATTAAGTCAAATATTTTGGGTTTTTCTTATTTAGTTGTTTTAGGTGTTTTATGGTCTAGAAATATTTTTCCTAAGACATTTGTAATTGTCTCTTTTATAGTAAGAGTTTTGCTCCTCCTTCGTTCGTAGACGTAGGTCAATTGATCGAACCACGTAAATCTGATGTCCTTATTTTTTTTTTATTTTTTTGTTTTATTATCTTTATTAGGTTATCAAATTATCATTTGGTAAAATTTCAATGGCATCTCTAACAGAAGCAATAGCTTTTTCTTGACAGTGTGTGATAAGAGTTGTCTCGATGTGTCAGGGGTGAGATTCAAAGTTAGATATATTCAAAAGATAGGGTATCTAGTTAGTTGGTCTTAGGTTGAACTTCTTCAGAAATATGATAATCATCTTGGGCTATAGCCCTCGGTTCTCCAAGTTGGGATGATGACCTGGGAAGAAGGCAAGACCACCATCTCGTAAGCATATCTGTAAGTACGACTCCCCTGCCCTTGTTAATGCACCTAACTCGTGGAGCTTATTATGTGAGTATCTCATTACTAGTCTGAAGTAGGGAATAACCTGCCATGTCTGTGGCAGTGGGGTAACTAAAATTGAACTGGGATGCTTGCATCCTGCGTTCGCAGAACTTGTTCTTCCATATGCTTGAAACAAGATCTCTCTTTTGTGTAATTTATATTATTTATGATGGTACTGAACTGTGGATATCTTGTTACTGCCGGTGACATTGATATCATAGATCTGAGAACATGATGCTCTCAGTAACATTCTCCTGGAAACTTTTTTTTGTTATAGATGTATTCTTAGCTTCATCTCCTGCAGACTGTCTTTTGGAATCACTTTAATGTTGCAGCCATAACTTGTTTTGGTTACCTGTGATGATCAAGGAGAAGAGAGAGAGAGAGAGAGCGAGCGAACTAACAATTTCAGTATGTACAGTGTTCTTATGCCTTTATAATGCTTGCCACAAATCAGCTCCAACTGATGCCGTTCAGGTCAAATTTGCTGTTTGTAGCACCCTCATTGTCTTCATCAGCGTTGAGATCTAGTTGTGCTGTGTGACCAGGCAGCCCAAAACTGTCTGATTGCTTTCCTCTTCCTGTTGTTCTGCTGTTCTCTTGCCATTTGGGTCACTTCTTTCCGTTTGCTGGGCATCAGAACCAGCTTCCCCTTCTCTTTCCACCTTAGGCCTCACAGGAAGTGGTGACACAAAATCTTGGACTTTGAAACATGTCCTTTCTGAATCCCCAAACATGGATGAGGGAAAAGTCTTGTGCTCATTCAAGCAGCACCAATCAGATTGGGAACCTTGAAGCCTGGTATTCTCATACATGTAGGCTCTCAAACTTGTGCGGAAATTGGCCATGCCAAGATCCTTTTGTGATCCCTCAGATGATGTCAAGCAACTTTCTACTGTGAAATCAGCAAGTTGGGGTGGATGCACTTGTAGGGTATTCAGGGCTGGGATTTCTTCCAGACCGGTGAATGCATTGCTGAAACATTCATTTGAGACTTTGAAGACCAGTTGAGAGAGATGAACTTTGGCAGCTTCTAGTCCTGGAGTCCCCAAACTCTGCTTCCCAAGTGTCTCTTGAGCCTTCTCCAGCACAGACTGCAAGTACTTCCCCTGTGCTTCTATTCTTAGTTGTAGGTGCCTTTGAACCTGTCACAGATCCATTTTGCGAGCACATGCATCAATTACTCATCATGGACACCAAACTATAAGGACGCTGAACAGAAAAACAAGGACTTAAGCGAATTCCTGAATCTTTTCTTGAAGTTTATTCAAGATATATTATTTGTTTGCTTTTGTTTAGCTCTACCAGCTTTTGAATTATTTGTCTAACCAGTTTACATGGTGTCAGATGTTACTCTCTCTCTCTCTCTCTCTCTCTCTCTCTCTCTCTCTCTCTCTCTCAGAGGAATACCAATCCAAATATGACTTGTTCTCTTGTCCCTTCCATGCTTCTATAGAGAAGCAGTTTTTCTGGTGTTTGAAGTATGTTGCACATCCAACAAATATTTCGTCAAAGCTAATTTATTTGCAGCCTTCAATTTGGTGGTCTGGTACTTGTTTAATCACACAGTAATGAGTAGTAATCCGTATGTTCTCTTTCAACAATGTAGTGGTTGATGCATGCTTATGTCAAAAACTTGAGTTTGTGGAAGTGTGAATAAATTCAACATGATTAAACTGTATATCTATATATATATGTTGACCAGTCCTTACGTCAAGTTGTTCTTGTAGCCTTCTTTGGACTTCAATTTGCATTTGAAGTGCTTCATTTATTGGATATGTTCTGCAGTTAAGCTTATGTCAGTAAACAATCTATTGCACTTCATGGTTATTGCATTGCATGTTGCTGTTGTCTTACTTGTTTGACTGGGGCATGATGTTTGTGTTGCTCACTCGTGATGCATTGCCCTCAGTTGTTCTCTCTGCTGCAAGCTTACAACCTATAACTGTAAGATAAGAAGTCTTAGCTTGCATTTCTTTTCTTCCTGCTCTGAGAACTCAAAGTCGGATGCTGCTTCTTACCACTCTGGGCTCCATTTGCTTGAGCTTGGAGATTCTTGCTGAGCCTGTACTTCTGCAATACCACAACAACCACTCAATCTTCCAATGTTACAGAAAAGAAACAAGAAAGAAGAAGAAGGAGAATAATTCAATCAGGACCTGAAGATGGCTTTTCAGGTGATAGAGAGTTAGTCCAGGAATGCCCATAAGCCTCATGACCGACTTCGGTGTAGCCTCTGCAAAATGATGAGCTTAAATTTAGCCCAGAATGCAACATGATGGCATTGGATGAGGATGTTTATGTTGAATTCTGCCTTCTTTTTTGTTGTTGTTGTTGTTGTTGTTGTTGTTGTTGTTGATATACTCACTATCTGCTCCACCAAGTTGATTAACTGCCTCTATGAATCTTTCATGGAGCTCGGCTGTCCACTTCAACCTAGGCTTGGCATCAGTTGATAGAACCAGTCCTGAATCTTCTGGGATACTTCCTCCTTGCAGCAACAAATGCTTCTCGGCAGGAAATGCAGTCCTAGATGAAAGGATGTTGTTGTGTCCTTGGTGATGATGCTGATGATGATACATCTGCATGTCAAGAGAAGTATCGTACAGTGAGAATTCAAGAGAAAAGGTAGATGGTGATTCAAACTTCTTCGCCATCGCTCCTTCTTACCTTTCTTTTCCTTGATCTAAGGAGAAGAATTACCCATCTCGGAAACCAATTGCTTCATAAGCTGCTCCTCTTGCTGGTTAGTGATGACCATGGCTCTCCCTTTATAAGGCAGATGCAAAAGAGAATTTGGAATCATTGGAACAAAGCGGTTTCACCGATCCAATCTCTGCACCAAAAACTTGAAAAGAGACATCCTGTTTTGCCCCTGGACCATCTCCTGCAACTTTTGTTCTCACTTCTCTGATGGACTAAAGATTCTGCAACAGCATCAATAACAGCAACTTTCTTTGTGGGAACAACTTTAGGTTGTCCCATGCGCAGGCGAATCGATCCAACGATATCCATTCTCTTTTGTGAAAGATAGATTAAAGAAAAAAGAAGAACCTCACGCTTGCCAAGAGAATTTTGGACCTAATGACATGTTCTCTAATGCTTGCAGGAGCTGCAAACTTTCCAGATTCCTCAACTGTGAGGAACTAAGCTTGATTGGTGAGTTGTACTTGTTGTGAGAGATGGATTCAATCCACAGATGCTCTCATAATAGTTGATTGATGACACAACTCATAGAACTCTAGTTGACTCATTGCAGCAAGAAAGCAGCAGAATTAGATACATACTTCCTGTCAAGAACAAGAACTCTCCTGTGAATGGTGCTGCTTCTCGTGGAATATGGAATAAGCATGTGATTCCCTTTTGTCTCCTTGCTAGGCATGGTATTTGTTCATCTATCACCAGAGGAAAAGGAGATAGGGGAATTCAGATGTTATCCATTGGCATGAATCCTCCTTCACTCTCAGCCATTTGTTGAGGTGGGATCAAAGACAAGGAGAACAGCATACAAAGAACCATCAATGATATCCTCAAGGTGGTTTTAGAACAGAAACGTAGGTTCGGTGCATAAAATTCATATGTGAAGATGAGCGAAAGATTAACCTCATATACGGGAGTTGCGATGGTTCAGGCGGAGGGGATCAAAGGGGGAGGCGTTGGTTTCACATCATGCAGCGTGAGTGCTGATCCCATTTTTGTTAGATGCAGGTTTTTAGAGAAAGGGAAGGTGCTGTATTGCGAGGCTATGACACCGGATGACAAGCAATTTTGACGGAGGGATTTTGATGAGTGGATGTGGAATCTGATTCGTTGCTCTTATCAATATTTTGTCACATAATTTGCCTGTTCCATGGTCCAGTAGAAATGTTATTATGCATACTGAAACCGTTTTAGACTATTTTGATGTTGATAGGGGATATCCTGGCATCATCCACAGCATCCTTCACGGCATCATCCACGTCACACCGTTAGCAGATACATCAGCATAAAGATGCCCCATGTGCGTCGCCACGTTTGGCCCGCCATCTCAGGTCGAATGTGATGATGGTGCCCTCATGCCACCACACTGTCCAAACTCGAGCAGAGCACTCGCTCTCGAAATCCCAGGATGGTGATGCATGGAGCAGCCGTTCCCGAAATCCCGGGACAGCGATGCACGGAGCAGGCCATCCCCGAGATCCCGGAATGGCACCGTGCAGTGCCGTCCTGCACGACGCCGCCTTGTATGACTCTGCTACCACCCAAACTGAGGTACGCCTTCGGATATATCTATATAACCCCCCACCTGGCTTAGGGGGAGGAGAAAGAAAAAACAGCCACTGACTTTAGCATCGGAGAGATCAATTCGGGAAAAACCAGACCTAGGACTCCCTGCAGGAATCACGCCCGTGACACACCAGGAGCTCATCTTAACTGTGGATTTTAGTCGGACACCCTGAGACTTCGACGACTGAACTAGGCCAACCCGACGTGTCATTTGGTGGCCGCATCCATTCCACAACATTTTGGCGCTGGAAGGAGGGCCGATTTCGTAGGAGTGTCCCATGACCAACCCAGGAGTTTGCCCGATCGAAGGACAGCCTGCTGCCCCCATTCCCACCTCGGGACCGACTTCTACCGCTCAGTTGGGAGGAGGCGTTCCGATCCAAACTCCAGACAGCTACTGGTGATTGTTCAATGATCTCGAGCTATCACCTCCCAGGAATGCCCCAACTGTCTCGCCTGAGGCATTCCTCAACCTGTCGAGGTAGGTCCAAGCACCGATCGGGATGATCCAAATAGTCATCCCCCTTATCCCACAACTCGTGTGCCTGGTGAGCCTCCAAGCGCCGAGCCCATCCATGTACATCCCAGAGCCCCTCGATGATCCCCCGACGAATCCAGCTACACACGAATGACTCTAGGAGGAAGCCGAAGAGCATCTCGGAGGTCGAGGAGTGACTCTCAAACCCAACGTCCTCAGTCTCTGCTCGACCGACATGCCACTTCTCGAGCACGACATCGTGTCCACCGATTCGGCCGACGACACATTCAGAGCCTAGCTTAACTCGGTGAATCGATGTCTGGACAAATTACAGCGAGAGCTTCGCAGGACTGAGAGGTCGGGGATGACACCTTGGGAGCATCCCCCTTCACCCCTCGAGATATAGGACAAGCCAGTTCCCCTCAACTTCAGACTCCCAGCCCTTGAAGCATACGACGGCAGTTCCGACCCCACAAAGCATGTCGCCGCCTTTCGGGCCCAGATGACCCTCTACGGCACCTCTGACGCCTTGATGTGTAAGGTGTTTCCCACTACCCTGAGGGGGTCATCTCGGATGTGGTTCAGCTAGCTCCGGCTAGCCTTTATCTCCTCGTTCGAATAGCTAGCGAGGGGGTCAAGCAGGGCTTCATGGCCAGCATACGGCCAAAACCCTCCATGGCTGCACTCCTCACATTGGCCCAACGAGACGGTGAGACACTCTCGTAGTTCATCACTCGCTTCGCTAGCGAGACCAGGGGGATGCCCGAGGCCCACCCGTCTCTGGTCATGCAGGCCTTCCTGATGGGACTGCGCCCCTCTAGACTCTTTTGGTCTCTGGTTGAGAGACCACTTGCGATAGTCCCCGAGATGCTCTAATGTGCTAAACAGCATGTCGCCGTCGAAGCCTTAGTGGCAGGGAGGCGCGAGGATAGCAAGAGGCCCCGGATGGACCTCGTCCGAGCGGTAGCTCCAAGGTCGCTCCCTGAACCGTCCCGAAGGAAGCCCGACCGACCCGAGGAACTGAAATTTTCCTTCAAATCTGGGAGAAAGGGCTCCTGCGGGAGCTCAACCCGGTAAAAGCCACTAACAAAGACCGATCTAAGTATTGCAGGTTCTACCGGGATTATGGCCACGACACGGAGGACTGCCGTGACCTACAGAACTAGATCAAGGAGCTAATTCGGCGAGGGCATCTCAGACGCTTCCTCAAAAAATCAAGGGAGTCATCACCTCGGCTGAAGGGTCCAGTCGAAAGACAAATTGATGTCATCGTCAGTGGACCAGCTTTCGGTGGCAATAGTTCCACTGCGAGGAAAGCATATACACGGAGCATGGTGGAGATGCATTTGAGACCGCGTTCTGAGGAAGAAATTACATTTAGTACGGAAGAGGTGGAGTTCTCGGACCACGATGTCACTCTAGTGGTCTCGGTCCATATGGCCAACGCCAGGGTGAAGAGGGTGATGGTTGACACCAAGAGTTCCACTGATATCCTATACCTGGATGCCTTTAGGAAGCTCGGACTCACGGACAGCGATCTCTCCCCTATGGCGATCACACTTATCGGGTTCATGGGAGAGTCGATCTCCCCCCTCGGGACGACTTCCCTTCCCGTCACCGTAGGGAATGAACTAAGAATGAAGACGGTGATGGTCACCTTCATGGTGGTTAACCTACCCTCGACGTACAACATGATCCTCGGACGATCGACGCTCAATAGGATAAGGGTAATCGTCTCCACCTACCACCGGACCATGAAATTTCCAACCTCGTCAGGAGTTGGGATGGTGCAGAGTGATCCTAAGGAATCTAGGAAATGCTATTTGATGGTCGTATCCATGCCAAAGAGGACACAACCCAACCCGGCCAACCTCGACCCTCGAGATGACCCAAAAGCTCCTACACACCCGCAGCCGATGGAGCAACTCGTCGAAGTTCCCTTGAGGGACGATCGGTCAGACCGAGTTGTCAGAATTGGGACCACACTCCCAGACACCGACCAGGTCCAACTTGTGGAGTTTTTAAAGTGCAACGCTGATGTCTTCGCCTAGTCCCCGAAAGACATGCTGGGGATCAACCCCGATGTGGCCCAACATCACCTGAACATCCATCTCGAGGCCCACCCGGTCAAACAAAAACCTCGAAGATTTGCCCTAGAGTGACAACGGGCGACTAGCCATGAGGTGGACTGCCTGCTCGATACCGGGTTCATAACCGAGATGAAATATCCCCGGTGGCTATCTAATGTAGTCCTCGTAAAAAAAACATAATGGAAGTTGGAGAATGTGTTGACTACACCGATCTTAATCAGGCATGCCCCAAGGATTGCTATCCACTCTCGAAAATAGACCAACTAGTCAACGCAACCGCAGGCCATGAGCTCCTTACGTTCATGGATGCATTCTTGGGCTACAACTAGATCTGCATGGCCCCGCAAGACAGAGCACACCACCATCATCACCGACAAGAGGGTTTACTGCTATAAAATCATGCCCTTTAGACTGAAGAATGCAGGAGCCACCTATCAAAGGATGGTCAATGAAGTGTTCAAGTCTCAACTCGGGAAAAACATGGAGGTATATGTTGATGACATGATTATCAAAAGCAGGTCGGTAGCGACCCATCTGACTGACCTAATGGAGACCTTCTAGAGCCTTAGACGATTCAATATGTGCCTCAACCCGGCGAAGCGTGCCTTTGGAGTCAGGTCGGGAAAGTTCCTCGACTTTGTCATCCACCAGAGAGGGATAGACGCCAACCCGGAGAAAGTCCGAGCCATAATGGAGATGCAATCTCTACGCTCAGTAAAAGAAGTGCAACGCCTCATAGGAAAGCTAGCAGCACTCGGGAGATTCGTGTTGTGCTCAGGAGACAAATGCCTCCCATTCTTCTGGGCCTTGCGCCAAGTGGACAACTTCAAATGGACCCCAGAATGTAAGGAAGCCTTCGGCAAAATAAAGATCTATCTCGGATAGCTGCCCCGGCTCACCTCGCCCCGCTCGGGCGAGATTCTAAACCTCTACTTGGTAGCCTCATAACATGTGGTCAGTTCGGTGCTAATAAGGGAGGATCAAGCCGCACAGTAGGTACATCAACCATATCCTCACCAGACCCGAGGAGCACTACCCGTCGATAGAAAAGTTGGCGCTAGCGTTGATCATGATGGCCCGAAAGCTGCGGTCCTACTTCCAGGCCCACATGATAAAAGTTGTATCCAACCAGCCACTTTGCCAAATCCTCTCCAAATTTGATATCTCAGGACGAATGCTCAGATGGTTAGTCGAGCTCGGGGAGTTCGACATCCAATACGTGCCCTAGACGACCATAAAAGCCCAGGTATTGGCTAACTTCATTTCTGAACTGACCCTCGAGGACACTTTGACTGTGCAGGAGCTAGATCCACCAGCTTGGGCCCTACACATTGATGGGTCCGTCACGTCAGAAGGAGCCAGAGCGGGGGTGATCCTCAGGAACACTAATGGCAAAACCTATGAACACACGCTTCGGTTGGAATTCAAGGCCACCAACAATGAAACCGAATATGAAGCGTTGCTCTCAGCATTGCACCTCGCCCTCGAGATGTAGGTACAGAACCTGGAAGCCTTTACTGACTCCCATCTAGTGGCAGGCCATGTCAATGGAACCTACAAGGCCAGGGAGCCGACCATGGCCCGATACCTCATTGAAGTTCGGCGACTCTCGGCTCGCTTCAACCATCTGGTGGTCACAAGAATACCACGGACTCAGAACATCCAGGCCAATGCGCTAGCCTGGTTAGCGTCCAGCTAGCCACTCGAGGAACCCCCAAAGAGAACTGAGGTCCTCACCGTGTCGACCCTACCAGTCTCGGATGTCAACACGATGGAGGCAACCCCAAACTGGATGGAAGAAATCCTTCGCTACAAAGAGAAGGTTGAGCTACCTGATGACCCATCGGCCACCCGTCGGCTCAGACGGGCTCAAGCATGGTACATTGAGATCGGGGGTAAACTGTAACGAACAGCCTTTTCTTAGTCGTTGCTCCACTGTCTATCCCCACCCGAAGCCGAGACAGTCCTCGTCGAAGTTCACGAGGGCATATGCGGCGAGCACATCAAAGGCCGAGCTCTGGCCTTCAAGATACTCAGACAAAGGTTTTATTAGCCGACACTACATCGAGATGCCTTGTCCTACGTGCAATGATGTCAACAGTGCCAGGTGCACGCTCGGGTCCAACACCAGCCAACGATGCCCCTCGCCCTGATTGACGTAGCTTGGCCCTTCGCGCAATGGGGCATGGACCTCCTTGGCCCATTTCCCCCGGCTTCGGGCCAACGATGGTTCCTTATAGTTAGGATCGACTATTTCACTAAGTGGGTCGAGGCCAAACCAGTGGCATCCATTACCACGAAGCAAGTCGAGAGTTTCGTATGAAAAAATATCATCACGCGCTTCGGGATCCCGAGGGCCATCATAACCGACAACGGGACCTAGTTCAACAATACAAGATTCAAATCCTACTGCCAATCGTACGAGATATAGTTGAAGTTCAGTTCGGTCGTCCACTGTTGGGAAATCGGGAGATTCGACATCTCATGCACAGCGGAAAATAAAAACAAGATCGGATTTTTCATAGTTACGTACTTGGTCATCGTGCGACGATTGGTGCACAAAAATCGTAAATCCAAAAAATCTGTATGTATCATGTCAGAAGCATTACCTGGGGAGATCATATATTTCCGAAAATTCTAGATCCAATGAAGAGGATGAAGGAGCACTAGCGTACTCCTCTCTAGCAGTAATCTACACAGCGGATGCAGTAATGACCCTCCTCATATCACTGCGGGATCTCTCTCCACGTGCACCACAAGGCTATCGGAGCCAAGGAGGAGGAGAGGAGACTGAGGAGAATAGGTGGATGACTACCAAGAGCTCTCAGCCTCTGAACCAGGAGGTTCCTCCTATTTATAGAGGTGGACGAAGCTTATCCTCAATAGATTCTATTCACACTAGATCTCTATCCAGTTGGATCTCATTAGATCTTATCCACAGGATTCAATTTGATCTCATCCAATTACCTAATTGGATCTCATCCATAGGATCCAAACTAGGGGCTTCGCAAATATCTCATTTTCGCACCTTTACTCGTCGCAACATCCACCTTATGTGTGTGACCCTCTAAACCCGATACCGAGCTAGCCGTGATTCACTCCCATCAGAACTCCTTCTTACTCAGAACACATTCTGATATAGTGAATTATTATCTTCATAATAATTCATTCGACTCATCGATTATGGATGTACTAGGCCACTACGCCATAGTCCCCAGACGGTATATGGGGATATAATCCATTGGACCTGTCTGTCCTCAATTACCACGTATCTATAGTTCCTCATTCATCTAATATCCCAGAGACTGTATATTGGGTATGGTAAAGTCAGGCCCATATGGAATCCTATTCGAGTCTCGCTCTAATTGGATTCTCTCAGAGAACTCCTTCTCTCTCAATCCGAACGACCCTGGCTAGGGATTTTACTTGAGCGAGCACATGCAGGACATATCTATCACGATACCGAGATTGGATGATCATCTATTGATACACAATTACCTTCATAAGATTAGCTACCATTCTCGAGAACCGGTTATACCAGATCTGGAGCTCTCTAAACCTATAAGTCCGGCGTCAAAGAATGGAGTACTCAAACAAGACATCTTTCATGCCTCAAATCTAAAGACCAGACACACTATTGGGACTTTGGAATCACTGTCTGACATTAGGTATCATTAACCATACAACATTCTGTAAGCAGATTAATCAGTGAACTCATTCTCCAATGAGCACCTGCACTGTACCTCTAGTGTCCCAACACAAGTGACTATGAGATCAGTCACCTCCATCATATAGACAAGTATACAGTGCACCAGTCTATCCGGTTATCTCGATGTCCTCATTGAGTAACCTATGACCAAGATAATTTAGGATATGTGTTTAAAGGTATATCGGTCTCATTATCGTGATCTCATTATGATCCGATTTCCATTGCATAAATCCATGGACATCACAATATTTATCCAGATAATGTAAGAAAATACCAATAATAATATGTGAAGAGATCGACGTAACATGTCACAGGTGCCATCACTCACATGATTGGCTTGTATGGTACCTATAACCAAGAATCTCCTATTTGACCTAAAGCCAATCGCATGGCCCGACCTCTGTAGACCAAGCTCGAAGCCAGGCAATTTCTTATATTCAGTAATCGCCTCCTTCGCCCGTTCCTCGGCCCCTCGATGCTCCTCTAGTAGTGCCTCCTCTGCAGCACGGGCAGTTGATCGAGAGGCCTTCATGCTCCGTGCGAGCACAAGTAGCTCATCGTCTAAATCGCAAACCTGCTCACGGTTACCCTTCAGCTCCACCTTCAGTTGGTCGACCATGGCCTCAACAGCAGCTACTCGCTGTTTCGCCACCACAACCACCTTGGGGCTAGGGTCGTTCCTCAGCTCCTCAACCTCCTGACGCAGGTCAGAGTTGGCATCCCTAAGGCGCTCGATCACTTGACCCGCATCCTTGACCTGGTCGATCAACGCTGTCGTGTAGTGATGGCTCTGCAAAAACTCGAGGGTCAAAAGGCACAGAAAGATCTAGGGAGCAAAAGCGAGAGGGGGCGATACTTACCCAGACCTACGCCTTCGCAGCACGATCCATTAACACCACGGAAGGTGAGCAATACAGTTGCTTCGCCAGACCCGGGTGAAGCGTCCCACGGGCAAACTCCAAGGCCGCTGAACCGTCGGCCCATATGCAACTGTCGGTCTTGAGGGAGGGCCATCGAGACCCGTAGGGTGCCCCCAGCTCCCCCTTTGGCAGATCTGCCACCTCCAGGGCCTAGAAAGGCTCACTCTTTCTTGAAGATCGGACCCAACATAGGTCCTTCATCGATTTAGGGCGCTCTGCCCGCTTAGATGGGGCTTCATCCCTAACCGAGCCGGCTCGACCTTTTCCCTTAGAGCCAGAACCCTCTCCGTGAGAGCCACTGCCCGACCCACACGTTGTTCGCGCGACAGCCTCACAAAGCATCGACCCCTCGAATGATTTCTGAGTAACTACCTTGGCTTTCTTCTTAGATTGGACTGCCTCTGCCACATCAGGACCTCGGCGGCCCAGGGTTCCTTGTTGAGTCGAGGGATCGCCCTCGGTCCTTTCCTACTCCCGAGGAGGCCACGTCGACATCGGAAGACGGGGAATTCCCTTCATCGCATGAAAGTTCATCATATTTGCAGAGTTACAAGTCAGTCAAACAAGATGTAAAGAAATGCGGAATAGAGATGGAAAATCCTGAAAGACGAATCCGACCATACCCCTACGGGCCGGGCTGAGCCCCGCATCGACCAACCATCCTTCGGACATCCCTCAAGCACCCCACCCACTCTGCCTCTTCATCATAGAGGAAGGAGGGGACGTTGTTGATGGCTCAAGAAGTCCACGCCATGCAAAACCCCCACTCTTCACGACGGCTCACGAAGAAGTGACGCATCTTCCACCCTTTATTGTTGGAAGGAGCACCGCGAATCTTGAACCCACCCCGGGCAGTCAGGTAATGCCTGCCCGACCCTTGCAGAGTTGGAAGCACGCCAAGAACAACATCCGAGTCAGTTCGATCTCCGCCCCCCGACACTCTCCTAGAAAAACCACCAAGTAGCGCCATGAGTTGGGTGCCATCTGAGATGGGGAGATCCCCCACCATCGGAGACACTCCACGATCACCGGGTGTAGAGGGAACCTCAGCCCCACCTCAAGGGCATCTAGGGTGAGCCCGAACCCATCTAGGAATGGGTCGTAGGAGCGTTACCCGAGCGACGGGGCGTGCAGCCCGTATTCCCTCGAGATACTATATTGATCCCGAATGAGCCCTAGCAATTCCTCAATTATGACCGAATCTATATCATGCTAAGCCCACATAACTTGAAGGGCCGCAAGTGCCCTCGAATCCATTTGGGGTGACCCACTAGATGATGAACTCAAGACCTCTACCATAGAACTTCCCGAGGTCAACTCATTGGCCTCGGGATTCGACTGACTCGACGATGAGAAAGAAGAGGACATCCCGACCTTAGGGCTAGGCACCAGGAGAGACCGGCCGAGGCAACAAAAGATAATCAAAGAACACAGTGACCTACCTCCGTGCAACAGGAGACTTATAAGGAAGTGGTGACAGGTTAAGGTGACGTTTGGCCTTCCCGAGGCAAGAGTAATGGCAGCATTCGCTTAAGGGCCACCTCAATTGACGTGTCTACCCAACCGAGATTCCCGCCTAATGCCTCCGACTGCGATCCCCACCAGGCGCGCACGCCCTCGATTTCCCGCCAATAGGATGGCGCACGCTCCTCCCCGCGAAGGCACGTGACGTCAGCCCTCCGTACCGCACATACCACTAGTAAGTGCTCTCAAATATCAAGTACAAGAGCATCTCATACACTAGTCTATTTATGCTCGAGTTCACCAGCTCGGGCACCAGTCTATTTGTGCCCAAGTTCACTAGCTCGGGCACCAGTCCATCTGTGCCCGAGTTCACCAGCTTGAGCACTAGTCTATTTGTGCCCGAGTTCACCAGCTCGGCACTAGTCCATTTGTGCCCGAGTTCACTAGCTCATACACCAGTCCATCTGTGCCCGAGTTCACTAGCTCGGGTACCAGTCCATCTGTGCCCAAGTTCACCAGCTCGGGCACCAATCCATTTATGCCCGAGTACATCAGCTTGGGCACTAGTCTACTTGCACCCGAATTCACCAACTTGGACGTCTGCCCTGTCAGCCAAGTAGCCCCCTGATGCACCATTCCAGCCCGACATCACCAACACAGGACCAATAGCACCACAAGGCAACTTGTCAAACCCGCATAGCAAATGACACGATCGAAGGAGCAAGCTGGACATGCCCCGAGCCCCTCCACAAGGACCTCGGAGCATGCCTTGTTTGGGGGGGAATTGATAGGGGATATCTTAGCATCATCCATAGCATCCTCCATGGCATCATCCACATCACACTGTTAGCAGACACATTAGCATAAAGATGCCCCATGTGCGTCACCATGTCCGGCCCGCCATCTTGGGTCGGATGTGACGGTGCCCTCATGCCGCCACACCATCCGAACTCGAGCAGAGCACCCGCTCCCAAAATCTTGGGATGGCGACGCATGGAGCAGCCGTACCCGAAATCTCGAGATGGAGATGCACAGAGCAGGCCATCCCCGAGATCCCAGAATGGTGTCGTCCTGCACGACGCCGCCCTGTACGACTCTACTGCCACCCGGACTGATGTACGCCTCCGGACATGCCTATATAACCCCCCACCTGGCTCAGGGGGAGGAGGAGGAAAAAATAGCCACTGACTTTAGCATCGAAGAGGCCAAGTCGGGCAAAACCCGACCCAAGCCTCCTTGTAGGAATCACGCCTGTGGCACACCAAGAGCTCATCTTAACTATGGATTTTAGTCGAACACCCTGAGACTTCGACAATTGAACCAGGCTAACCCAATGTGTCATTCGGTGGCCGCATCCATTCCACAACAGATGTATATAACATCTCCTATATGTATAGGGATAGGGATAAAAATGAGATTGTCAATTGGTTGACTAGGTTTTCGATTGAGGAGAGTGGAGTGGCCCTCTCGCCTAAGTGTTTTTGTTTCACTCTAATACGAGGGAGCATCGTTTATAATCCTTTGGTATAATTAATCAAGTCTAGATTCTTTGGGAGGAAAACATAAAAAAAAAAGACTCGGGAATTGGTAGAATGAATAGATTACATCAAGAAGGGACATGCATTTGTACATGTTCATCTACATGTGGTTCTTGATAGCAGATAAGATTTCCTCAAACTGTATGAGGAAATCCCGCTGGTTTGTTAAGGAAAATCCTCTTGGTTGTTGAGGGAAATCCTCTCTCCTAACCTGTATAAATATAACTCATATTGTACTAATCAAAATAAGCTTTCACGATTATATTTTTATTTTAACATGGTATCAGAGCCACTTGCCTAAGAGCAAGCTCTTTTTCTCGCTGTCCGACGACAACAATTGATTGATGTCATCTTCCAAGCTCGGCAAAAGGTGCAGCATCCGAGGAGTCTTTCTTTCCTCCATTGCGATTGGTGTTCTGCTCCTTCTCCGGTGATATTGCTCACTGCCTCCTCTTGAGTCGCAATCATAGACACTCTTCGTAAGCTTCCTCCTCCTCCCCGGCAATCGCGACACATCCTTGGTGGACGACGGTAGCTTCTTCCCCTCCACCTCCTGCCACTCGCTCCCTGCAAATGCAGACGAACGCAGCATCCTCTGCGCTCACCTCCTCGGTGGCCACGCAAAGGGAATTCGAAGTTCCACCAGCTGCCAGCAACCATCGCTGCCGATACTTCTCTCCTTTGCCTCGGCACATCTCTGGCTGCAAAACTACAACTACAGTGCCTCCGACAGAAGCACTGCTCCACATCGTAACTCTATTCCACCCCTTGTCTACAGTCGACAACTCCCTCAATTGTGTATCCTCAAAATGTCTTCCTCATCTACATCTGACACTCCTGTTATTATCCCTGTAGGGAACCATAGCACTTCTCAACCTATAGGTCTTATTACCATCAATGCTACAGCGCTCATTCCCTTCAAGTTATCCAAAGGTAGCAACTACGCATCGTGGCGTGTACAATTTTCTAATATCCTATTTGGATATGATTTACTAGGCTACATCGACAACTCTTTTTGTTGTCCACCCGCATTGATCAACGTCACAGGAGAACCCCATCCAGTACCAAATCCAGCCCACAAGCTATGGCTACGTCAAGATCGTCTCATTCTTCAAGCTATTCAAGCCTCAGTCGCTGGGTCCATCGTCCCACTGATTTCTTCATGTACGACTACTGCAGAAACATGGTACAAGTTGCAAACCACCTTAGCAAATTGCTCGTATACTCGCATGCTCACTTCTATCCAGTCTAATGAAAATTAAACAAGAGGGAAGTACTATTGCTGATTATCTAAAAAATATCAAAGTTATTATCAATGACTTGGCTTTGATAGGTCATTCCATGAGTGATGAAGAAGTCCTAGTCTATACTCTTAATGGCCTAGGAGGCGAGTACAAAGAACTAGCAGTAGCAATTCGGGCACGCGACTCACTAATATCATTTGAAGAACTCTATGACAAGTTGATTGACTATGAGATGTATTTGAAGTGCCATGACAAGTCGCCCGAACCAACTATCACAGCTCAGGTTAGTCAAAAATTCAAAAGGAAGAGCAACTAGTATAATACGCAAGTCAACAAAAGTCTGGCTCAGTTGCCTCCTGACCCTATGGGTCCCAAGCAAACCCCCTCTCATCCACATCATCGCTTTCAAGATGTCAACTTCAACACTCAATAGCCCTAGCGTCCTGATCGCATCAGCCAACAACGAGTTGTCTGCCAGCTATGTGATAAAGTCGAACATTCTGTGAAAGTATGCCGGTCTCGACCCAAACTCCCTGCTTCATCACGGTGGCCTCAGGCGAATCTCATGACTACTCCAACCACTAGCCAATCTAATTGGCTTATGGACTCTGGAGCCTCTCATCACATCACGTCTGATCTTCAGAACCTGTCCATCCACAACAAGTATGGCGACAATGAAGATATCATCATCGGTGATGGTAAAAGAGTTCCTATTACTCATACTGGTTCCACAACGCTTAATTCACTTACAACAATATTTACACTCGATGATGTCTTATGTGTACCTCACATTTCATGAAATCTCATTTCCGTTTCTCAATTCTGTAAACAGAATAATACCTCCATTGAATTCTTTCCTAACTCCTTTCTTGTCAAGGATTTGAGGACAGGGGCATCCTTAGTCCAAGGTCAAAACAAAGACAATATTTATGAGTGGCCATCAGCTTCACAATTTACCTAGCCTACTGCTCACTCTTCCATTGCAGCTCCAGTTGATGTGTGGCATCGTCGTCTTGGTCACCCCTCCTCCTTTATCCAGCATAAATTACTTTCTTGTTATTCTCTTCCTACTTTTAAAATCAGTAGCATTAATATGCATTGTGATGCTTGTCTTAGCAATAAAAGTCATCGACTACCCTTTGGAACATCCTCCATATCTTGCTCTAAACCGTTTAAAATTATTTATACAGATATTTGGGGCCCTGCCCCAACCCTTTCTTTTGACAAGTTTAGATTTTATGTCATTTTTGTAGACTATTTCACCAAGTACACATGGTTATATCCTCTCCACCACAAATTTGATGTTTCAACAATCTTTACCAACTTTCGAAAATTGGTCGAGAATTTCTTTCAGTCTTCAATCAAAACGGTTTACTCTGATGACGAAGGCGAATATCAAGCTCTCACATCTTGTCTCTAGGCTTGTGGTATACAACACCTCAAGTCACCCCCACATACTCCCCAATTAGTTGGTTCTGCTGAATGTAAACATCAGCATATAGTTAAAACTGGTCTCTCACTTCTACATCAAGCATCCATGCCCCCAACTTTTTGGTCAGTAGCTTTTCAAACTGTCATCTATCTAATTAATCGTATACTCACTCCAGTCCTACAATACTAGTCACCATTTGAAAAACTCTTCAACAAGCCTCCAAATCTTCAGAAACTCAAAGTCTTTGACTGTTTATGTTATCCATGGCTACGGCTTTATACCTCACATAAACTAACACCTCGATCCATGCCTTGCACTTTTATAGGATATTCTCTGGAACATAATGCTTTCCGATGTTACGAACTCCAAACTCAAAGAGTCTTTATATCACGTCATGTTACTTTATGGAGTCTACTTTTCTTTTTCACAAATATCCTACCATGCAAGCTATTCCGACAAACATACGTCACTGGAGTATCCCTCCGATCCCATCCCACGAACGTCCTATGACATCATCTAGTCCCTTGCCTCAGGATTCGTACTCTCTTATTCTCCCGATTCAACAACTTCTCACTCCCTCTATTTTTTCTCCTCTCCCTTCTTCACAAGCTTCTCCTACTACTGATGTAATGCCCTCGGAAACATAACATTCTTTACCTTCTTCTGAACACAAAGATACTGAAGTACCTCAGCCTGCTCCAACTCGTGTCAATGTCTCTCCACTACCTATACCAACAACACAAACTATAGCTCCTAAACATCCAATGACAACACGCTCCAAGAGTGGTATATTCAAACTACGTTAAGTCCTCGACCTACATGCTACCACAAAATCCTCTTCTGAGATCAATGAACCTACCACAATTACTCAAGCCCAAAAATCTCCATACTGGCGTAAAGCCATGTGTGAAGAATATGATTCCCTCCTCCATGACTCCACGTGGACCCTTGTACCCCCTCATCCTACACAAAACATCATCGGGTATAAATGGGTCTTTCGAATTAAGCGGAACCCAGATAGATCCGTTGTTAGATATAAAGCACGTCTAGTAGTCAAAGGGTTTCATCAACGACCTGGAGTTGACTTTACAAAGACTTTCAGTCCTGTTGTTAAACCCACAATAATTCGACTTATTCCAAGTTTGACCATTTCAAAAGACTAGTAGCTACGACAACTAGATGTTAACAATGCCTTTCTATAGGGGACTCTAACTGAAGGTGTCTATATGCAGCAACCCCCTGGCTTCATTCATCATCAATATTCAAGACATGTGTACAAACTACAAAAAGCTATTTATGGACTTCGTCAAGCTCCAAGAGCCTAGTATACTGAACTTAGCTCATTTCTGACATCAACTGGTTTCATCAACTCCAAGTCTGATACCTCGTTATTCTTACGATAACAAAATAGACACACAATATATCTTCTCGTATATGTGGATGATATTATTGTTACAAGCAATGATCCCTTGGAGATTTAGACATTCCTAAAATAATTGGCTGATCGATTCTCCCTCAAAGATCTTGGACCCTTAAGTTACTTTCTGGGAGTTGAAGCAACATTTACATCTTCGGGTCTTCTCCTATCACAAAGAAAGTATATTCAAGACCTATTATCCAAAATAAACATGCAGGATACAAAAGAAGTTACAACTCCTCTCTCTACTAGTGAATCACTCAAATTATGTGATGGAAGTCCTGCTTCAGATACTACTCAATATCGACAAGTACTTGGCTCCTTACAATAATTGGCTCTCACCTGTCCAGATATCTCATTTGCAGTTAATAAATTATCTCAATTCATGCACCAGCCATCCACTACACATTGGTCTGCCATCAAACGAATTTTACGATATCTTAAAGGAACCCTTTATCATGACCCGTTTCTCCGCAAACACACCCCACTTAATCTCCATGCCTTTGTTAATGCTGATTGGGCGAGGAACTTTGATGATAGAACTTCTACGTCAGAGTATATTATTTTCCTTGGAGCTAATCCTATCAGTTGGAGTTCTAAGAAGCAAAAGACAGTCGCACGATCTACGATTGAAGCTGAATACTATGCCATCGCTACAGCTACTACTGAACTCAATTGGGTCACAAATCTCCTTAAGGAACTCAACGTCAACTCTACCCTTCCTCCTACAATATATTGTGATAATATTGGAACTACCTACTTATGTGCCAATCCAGTATTCCACTCACACATGAAACACATCGCCATCGACTTCCACTTCATGCGAGATCAAGTTGTCAGACATCAACTACGTGTCTCTCACGTACATACGGCTGATCAATTAGCAGACTCACTCACGAAGCCTCTTGCCCGTAAATTATTTTCGTTACATCGATCCAAGATTGGTATCCTTGATAGGAGCACCATCTTGCGGGGGCATAATAGCAGATAAGATTTCCTCAAACTATATGAGGAAATCCCGCTGGTTTGTTGAGGGAAATCCTCTCTCATAACCTGTATAAATATAACTCATATTGTATTAATCAAAATAAGTTTTCACGATTATATTTTTATTTTAACAGTTCTGATTGAGAATTTATGCAGCTGAGCATCTTCATATATTTCTTTATTTTTTTTTTTTTTACTGATTGAAAGCAATATCTTCTAACTTCATTGAATATTGCATGACCCCTTATTACCTTTTTTTTGTTAGAGAAACGAGCACTCATATGGTATCAAGATAATGCTGCAAAGGCCTGTGATTTATTTGATATTCTCATTATTCCATTATTGTTTCTTACTTTTCTTTTCATAAATAAATTCATCAGTTAAAAATTCTGATTGTGTTACCATAAGTCATAAAAGTTTAAATTGTCATAAAAATGCTCAAATATTTGTACGTCATAACATCCTCTCTCATAGCTAGTCAGCTTAGACTTGATATCCAGACGAAATCCAGATATATGATGCAAGTCCAAATAAAGAATGAACATTGCATAAATATTTTAATTGAACACTCGGAAGAAGATGAATAAATACAAGATTCGAACACATAATCTGCTTTGATACCTACAAAATGACCAAAATGTTTGTCTGAACATTTCAAGACGTTCCCAGTATCGATATCTTGCAAGCAAATGCAGGACAACTATATGACTGAACAGAATTAGGAAGTCTGGATCTTGACGTGCTGCAGTCATCCATCTTCCTGTAATGCTCCATGTTTCTTTTCAGCTCATGCATCCGTCATATGGAGACATTCTTTGTAACAGTCAACAAAACATATATATATACTAATTGGCAACTTCATCAACTTTTTTCTATATTACATGTATCGATACTGCCAATTCCAACAAAACCATGTCATTTAAGGAACATCAAAGGCCATGATTTGTACCTTAGCCTTGCTTTTGGTATTGTGCAGCACAGATCTGCTACCGCCTATTGCCAGTTATTAATCAGGCAGGATTTCAGTACGCTGACGCCCTTCTCCACCATTTCAAATCTGACACTGTTAATAGGTAAGATGGATATGATTCACTTGGCATGACTGTGAGACTGGCAGCAAAAATGGCCTGTCATCTTGAGATTTGCCATATCTGTGGGTCATTAAGGAGCATATTGTTTGCACTGTAATCATTCTCTCAGAATGTCGTGTCATTTCCTCATTGTTCTCTTGTACAGTCATCGAAGCATACGCCCACCCGATTGAAGATTGACAAAGTTGATAGAATCCCTCTTTTTCATTGGGAAAAGAAGCAGCAGGAATATATCTGCCTTTTTCTAATGTTGTTATGTTGATTTGACAGTGGAAGATGCTGTGCTCCCATCCCCGTCTCGTTAGTACTTAAACATTTCTATGTACATTAAAGAATTCCTCACCTCCCAGTTGGGATTATATATAAATGATTGTTATTGTGCAATTTATAAACAAAAATCAACCAGGAAAGATTCATGCATCGGTCACATTGGGAGATCACTTGCACTTATGATAGCTGCTGCTCTTGATTCGTTAGGCTGCATTCGTGAGAACCTGTGCCTTCTCTGAAAGTCTTTTTCTTTTTCTGCAGAAACAAGAATGGACCATCTAATCAAGTTTCACTTACTGCTTGACAATATTTCATCGGATCATGAGAAATATCCCTTGGTTTGCAGACGATCTGTTTTTATTATCAATAGAGTAGCAACATCCTATTTAGGCTCAAATCAATTCGGATTTATATATTCTAAACCAGTGATTCAGGTTTAATAATAATAATAAGTTAATTATTTTATCGAGTCAAAAGATGAGAAACAGTACTAGAGATGAGGATAATACGAGGGACTCGAGTAATAAAAGACTACTCGTTAATAAGACTAAAGGATATATCATAATATGGAACCATAATTAAGTCTCCTCATATATATCATATTAGGGTTTGATTTTAAATAATATTTATTTATTCTTAATGAGGACATCAAGCTCTTAAATACGAGAGATACTCTCATATCAAAATTTATAAGGATTATATGAGTTTGATATAATAAATTTGAATTTAAATATTTTAAATTATAAGTTCGAACTTAATAAAATAAATGAATCAGTTTTCCCGTCGTGGAACCAGATGGACTTAATAATAGGTGAGCACGAAGGTTTGGAAATCATCAACAAAAGAATAAACTTTTTTGAGTTCCAGCAAACTTTTTCCAGAATCGAAAATCGAAGTTGAAGGAATGAAGAAAAGGCTTGAGTTAGAGGACTTTATTCCTCACTGATGCATAGAATTCTAAGGTGGATAGCATTTGTCGGTGGGTGGGGAATCTGATACTGTTCTCTTTGATGTCAACCTTGGCAAAGCCAGTGATCGGAGACTATGTTGTAGCTAAAGACTACTCATAGCTTAGGATTCAAAAAGAAGGTTGGTGATCTCTCGAGCTCAAGCATTGGCTTCCTCATTAGGACTTCTCTCTCTCTCTCTCTCTCTCTCTCTCTCTCTCTCAACTCATATTAGCATATTAATTTTCATTATATTTGGCAACTTAGTTGCATAAATGATAAAGTTAACAGACATGATTTGGGGATCGAAACTTGAACGAATCAGGTTTTGTGCGTTTCCCGTTAGCTTAAGGTTGATAATGACATCTCATAACTGCAAACCTACTTAGTGTTCGGGTTAGGTTGAGCTCTGACTACAATCTTAAATATTTCAGAAAATTAAAAATAAAATTTTAAAATATTAGAGGACTATTGATGATGCAATTTTTTATTACCAAATTGATGTTGGATGCCAAATCTAACCTAATTTGCCATCCTTATATGTGGAGTCAACTTAGGTTATATCTAAAATATTGATTTGATAGTAGTATACTAAGATCTACCTATCAGAATTTAATGATTTGGAACATATCTAGTTAAAACATTAATATGGTTATTGTGTACCATATCTACTTATCAAAAGTTAAGAGTTTGAAACATCATCTATTAAATTTATATCTAAATATTAGCCTGACAATAATATAGCAGATATACAAATAAAAGATTGAGGATATGAAACCTCATTTAATAAAAAAATTCATACTTAAAACATTGATCTAGTATGATGATATATTATGCATATTTGTCAAAGGTTGAGATTAGTTCTGCCCAAGATCAAAGTAACAAGCAAGACATGTTCTAAGGGAAAAGAAAAGGTTGTAGAAATCTAATCAAATTTCGAGTGTGATGCTTGAATTGGAATACAAATAGATGAATGAAATGGAAGGCAGTGGCTAAGTAAAGCAAATGTTGAAGAAGTTAACATGACATTTGAGATATTTATATGGAGGCTAGATATGTTAGAGTTAGTAAATATTGTGATAGTCTTAGTTGAAGAGTTAGGAATTTAAATATAGAGAGAATCGATTGCGAATTAGGATTTGGTTGTGAGGAAGAGACTTAGATGAAAAGCACTTTGTGTGTTTATAAGATTTTCTTTAGTAGATTTAGAGAAGATTGGGATAAAAATTTTCTTTAGTAGATTTAGAGAAGATTGAGATAAAAAAATTTTAAGATGTAATTTTTTGTAAATGGATTTAAAGCCTAAATCTTATGTCGACTTTTTTAATTTGAATATTATTATTGATCTATATATTTCTTAGTTGGTATCGAGATGAATATGAGGAGTAATCAACCATGCCCTTGAACAAACCAAGGACATTCATTTTTAGCCACATATATTTCTCTAATTGACTTTAAAAAAAATTTCTGCCAAAGAGGCCCCATCAACTATAATTTATCCAATGTTTTTCTCATCACAGTTCATAATACTTCAATAATAACCTAGTTTAAGTTATAGTATGGTATTACCAAAATCACAAGTATAACATATGTTTTATATAATGGGGTTACAAGAGTTTGATTGGGTAAGTTCAAGTTGGAAAGATGTACATACATAAGCCCCAGGTTTGGACTTGTAAATTTTAAGGGATACGATTCTCTCCCATTGTTGTACAGCTTTAATTTTGATCCTGTCATCCATGTTGTAGATAGGTCTCACATCAATGTCAACAAACAAACAAATGGAATAAACAGGCTCATACTGCTATGGAGTGAATCATCAATATACAGTCTTTATCTTTTGCAAGTAAAGAGTCTCCAAAACTACAAAATAAATTGTTACTGGTCTATTGTCGACATAGAATAAATCATTCAATCATTAGTCTTATGAATTACTTCTATTATGATAGATTTGATTGTTTAACTTGTTGGGGATCCGGAGTTAACCAAAGTCCAATATGAGAAATTATCACAAACTTTAACATTAGAAAGTATCTTGAATGCATGCCCAATAATAATTACTTTGATACTAAGCTTAGTATTAAGTCAAGAGGGTTTGAAAAAATAAGTACAATATTAACTAGAGAGATATAGTTGAGATCTTTTATAATAACTTTTTAGTAATAATCATAGATAAGTATCTAATTTGTGTGACAGTTATAGAGGATCATCAACCATTACTTAAACATTGAAAGTCAGTTGAACCTTGAGACATTACAATTAATGCAATTATATATCATATTAATCTAACACAATATTCGATTGACGATTCTAAGTGACGATGTGTCTAACTTAGTATCATGCTAGTGATAGTGTAGATTTCGATCATCTATGGGTCCAAACCCTTCTATCAACTCCAAATACTTCTAGTATTTTCTAATCCAGCTAACTGAACCCTAGCTAACTTTGAGTTTCCAAGTTGCATATTTTCTCTACAATTTGAAGCCTACTAGATAGTTTTTGGTTTTAGTTCCTAAGTGTATATGCCAATATCTCCTGGTGAAAAAGTTTGAAAGGTCTGGGAAGGCTATCGAAAACTGAAGTGCGTTTATGTGCACATTGTTTTTTTGGGGATAAAATCTTTGACCTTTTGAGTTACCATAACTTATGGCACACTTCAAACTAGTGCATCTCAATTGTTTAGGATTAATTATATAAATCTTTTATTGTCAAACAGATCTATAAAAATCTTATCTTTGATTAAATTAATAATATTTTAAACTTAACTATAGTTTTTTTTTCTAAGGTTTTCTTCTATCTCTCCTTGTACTATTAATTATAATTACTTTATCTTTTTTTATCACTATATCTCGTCTCCTTACCGTATGTTTATATTATATTAAATAATATTATCTTATTTTATCCACTATCAAGACTATACCTAATTTTGTGCAAACAAAAATATTTTTTGCTTAATAACTCTTCACATCAATCCCAATATTCTTATCTAAATGATAAAATCATATCGTATATATTATTTTTTAACTTTTCAACACTAACGCCCATAAAATACTATTCTAACAACTATCTTATGCAATATTCTTTTTAATATTAAAAACACTGATGATCGCATGAGGCAACTAATTATGAGATGAATTTTTTTTTTGCTGTTTTCGCTGAATTTTAAGATGGATTAATCAGAATTGAAAAAAAAGGAAGATTAGATATATTAGTCTATACTCATGAGTCCAAACACATGAGAGTTTTGGGGATCATGATGTTGTGTATGCTTGCAAGATGTTACTGAAAGATCAATAGATTGCTGCTGTACCAACTCTTATTTGTGTTTCCTTTTCCTTCTTTTACTTGAATGATCAATGAAAAAATAAGAAGATTCTGACTTGGATAATTAAAGTCTAGTTGAATGAATATATATTTTTTAAATTTTATGTGAAAATGATGTGAGTTCATATTCTTAATTCTTAATGGTGTAATTCTATCATTCACATACCAAATAGATAGATGTGTGAAATAATTCTATCATTCGAATCAGAGTATATCTGATTTAAATTTTTTATTTCTTTATTTCTTTTAGCATCAAGCAACTCATCCTACAATGACCAAGAAAATGATCCAGGATAGAAAAGAAAAAATTATAATAGCCAATATGCTCTATGACATGCTTTGATCGTGTAATTTTCTCAAAACTTGATTGATGTTAATTTATATTTAATCAAAAGAAAATGCAATGTTATGTTACATTTTCTGGTAATGAATACAACAGTACATGGGTCACTTTGCTTCATATACAAGAGAGCAAATATATATATGCCATGGAAATTTTGTACTTTGCAAAAGCAAACTTCAGGTATCATGCCACCCATGGTCAAGCATGATTGACTGACAACTGTACAGTCAATTGTTTACCAAATACATTTTCCAGAATCAATTACATTCTGAATAGCTTTCTTGAATAAAAGAAAAGAAAACACTCTTTTAGTACCTTTAGGTCACTTTAAATCAAATATGATAGGGACATCAACTTATATGATGAGCCTACAAAAATTTACAGTTTGGACCATGCCAAGAAACACAGTGCCAATCTCAATATGTATGTTAGCTAGTGGTAATAAAGTGCTAGAAGATTAATATGAATACAAGAAGTTATAATTAAAAAAAGAAAGTAATCATTCTGTAGAATGTGGAGTATAAATAAGAGTGTAAGGTAGTTGCATACTTTCATCATAAAAACTCACTTAAAAACAGACAAATCATCTCAATCAAAATACACAAAATATACTGGTAAATTTAAAGACCGCATACCTGATCAAGTATATGTTTGTCTTTCAGTTTCATATTTATAAGAGACTCACTAAATAATTTCCTTCTAGGATGGTACATGATTAAGATGGAGTCAATTTAAGGGGCCATTGTGAGACTTTTTACCTTATGGTTAAGTAAACTGAGAGGTTAAACAAAAAAAAAGCAACCTAAGGGGTAGGTGCAGATCCTTAGGTGGCATATAGATCTAATGTTGTTTCTATCCAACAAGATGTGGTGATAAAGATTGTATGCAACAATGTTCTTTGGGTATCAAAATTTGTCTATGATGGAAATTGTCGAAAACACAAGAACACCTGTGAGTGTGATATTTTCACTAGTTAACAAAAATTTATTTGAAGGAGGAATATTTCAGGGTTACAAATATCAATTTTAATCAAGTGGATTGACATATCTAATGTTAGTATAACATGCAAGCCATTACCATATGCAAATAAATAGTACATCCAATTATGTCAGCTTTATATTCGCTGCTAAATAAAGACAAGTCAATATCAAAGATAACAGATTAGAGGCATTATGCATGAGAACTACCTCATTAAGCATCCTGTGAAGCTCATCCCTTGCTTCAGCCACACGATCTCTGTCATTGCTGTCAACAACAAATATAAGACCCAGGGTGTTCTGGAAGTAGTGCCTCCATAAAGGTCTGATCTGTTATCACATGGCCAGATTACCAGAACCTCAGTCAAACTATAAAAAGCTACACAGATGGGCCAATGATAATTCACAAGAATTTTATACATTAAAAGAAATTTTAGTAGTGTTTAATTTTCTTAATTAACAATCAGAAAGAGTAGCATTTCAGTGCCACTAAATTATTCAATGTCAATTATTTCACCTATTTTCCTAACTCAACACTTGTCTGCATCAGTAAAACAGGTACATTCTAAGAAGGAAAAAATTAGCCATTTATCATGCATAATAAGAAAAATTTTAGAGAGCTATGGATGTACCTTATCCTGACCACCAACATCCCAGACAGTGAAGCTAATATTTTTATACTCTACAGTCTCCACATTAAACCCTGTATTAATGGACGTGGTTAACAAGTGTCTAGAGTAGATATACAACACTGTTACTGGACTTCCTTTTCTAACAATATGTCATAAAATTTACACAATATGCTAAACAACAAAACTCAATTTCCATCATAAGACGGACAAAAAGTTGACAAGCATGTTATCCAACTTTTTTAAAAGTTGCACTCAGGAAAAAATTTATCTCCACTTCTAGAGCTACAAATACATAAAAGCAGTATCCAAGACCATAATTGTAATTTGCAATAATATATGCAAGAAATAATTTCTAAAACTTAAGATGAATGTGATCATCTATTAGCCGAATTAGAAGTAATTAGTTGAACCATCAACAGGAAACTCTCTTCCAAGAACTTGAAAATCTGCTCCGTTGCCCCAAAAAATGCATCAGATTCACAAGTATGGATAAGATTCTGAAGAAAGATCAATGCTACCAATTATTTTAGTGCATATTCAATATACTAAAAAGAAAAGATAAATGCTTTGGCAACAATCAGCAAGTAACCCAGTATATATTATAAAAATCTATTACAAATCATTATGAGAGGCACATCATTCACATGTTACCATTATGCCAAAAGCCAAGGGCATATACTTGACATTGAACTCATATAAGGTATTTTTGAGTGATAAGAATTGGAATCCCTTCAATGACTCATAAATTAGATGTGAAATTCAAGAGGTGTGCCCCTACATGATTCCTTAAGTCACCACTGTAGAGGGTGGATGGTGGTACCACGTATAGCAGATAAAACTGTGTACATTAAGTCTTTGCATACTTTATATTGGTGGGAACCTCATGAAACAAGTGCGATGTTTATCCCTTCTTTATCCTAGAATTTTAATCAGAAGAGCATCTAGCCAGAACAATTGGAAGAGGGGAGCTTAACTAGGAAATGTCGTATGAGGTAATGCAATACCATGTTAATAATAGAGACCAGAATCAGGACCAAATCATGGCAAACAGAGCAATACACATTATAATTCTCTTTCTAACTTTTAAAGATAGAGATATGATATCATGTGTTAAAGCAAACAAAAAAGCACCACAATTAAGGAGTTGCCAACAAAACCAATTCCTTGCTATAAACAGAAAAGATGAAGATGATGAGCGATTTAAGACCGACTAATGCAGGGGAAAACACACAATAAATTTAGATGAAAGAGGAACCACAATGCCAGGTGGCATCAAACTGATCTCGATAGAAAAGACAAACGATGAAAGCAAATAATTCTCACCGATGGTGGGTATGGTGGTGACGATCTCCCCGAGCTTGAGCTTGTACAAGATGGTCGTCTTACCGGCGGCATCAAGCCCCACCATCAGGATCCGCATCTCCTTCTTCGCAAAGAGGCGGCTGAATAGCTTCGCGAAACTAAGCCCCATTCTTCCCGATCTGATAGACCCATATCATTGACACGAACCATATGAAACGAAGAACAAGATCTAAAGTTGCACGGATATAAGATCTCACAAAAGAGATACGTAAGATCACAGATCTACATCAGAGAAAGGCAAAACTTAAAGATCAACGAACATGGAAGAGATCAGATCGAAGAGAGACTAAATAGGGTTTGGATCTGAGATCTCGAGACCAAAGTGATTGAGATGATCCATGAGGAAGAAGAGATGAATCTTTACATCAAAGATCCAAAAACAAACGCTGAAAAGAACGGATGAAGGATGGCGGAAAACAGGGAAGGAAAAGTACTATGATATCCACAAAGAGTCGCCACGTCTTCTTCTTCCCCTTCCTCTTTCTCTCGTAGTTCCTCGTCCGCGGAAGGAGGCTAGAGGGGGAAGGCTGGCGCGCTGTTTATGCGGGAAGCGGGTGATTTGGTAATAAAACGACAATTGAATGACATAAATACCCTTGACAAAGTATGTTTTCTCATTTATATGCAACACCAAAAAAGGCTTTTTAACATATTAGACATGAAAAAAATTTATGTGCTTGCAATCCTTCCTGTTCTCTAATTATTATCAGCTTAACTCAATCTAATCTATTAGTGTATTTGGGATGAATAAATTATTTTTAAGGGGATAGATGCATTGACGTCCATAGATTTGTTTACATGGGAAAAAGAACCATTTATTGATATAAATATTTTAATAGTGTGATAAACCAATTCTAAATTTAATATATTGCTTACCTAAGTCATTTATGAATGGCTGGCACCCCAATTTAATTTGATAGAGAAGGAAAATTGAGTTATTTTATAAGGTTGCATAACTCAGGTATTATTAACTTGGGTTTAAGTGTTTTGGGATTCATAGTTTTCGAAATATCATATTAATAAATCAGTTCTCTTAACTAGTTTGATTAATAAATAATATTAGATTAAGTCTAATATTAAACATGGTGACACGGCTAAGCAGGAAAGAGTGTTCTGTAATAAGGTTAGAAGATGATAGTATGGAACCACTACGTCTCAGGTACATTATATTAGGATTTAATTTTAGAGTATATTCGGAATTAATGAGGATGTTGAGTATAAAAGATTGTGATACTTCAGTTTAATCAATGTGGTAGGCTAATGGGAGTGCATGAATCTACTACTATTGGTTCGAGCTTAATCAAGAAATGCACCCATCTATGATGTAAAATAAAATCACCATTGGGTGTTAGAACTCTCATGAATTATATAAAATTATGAGTCAACCCAAATATAAGTGGATTCCTAAAATCTTTAGCAATGCAAGACTTTTTTTTTTTTCGAAAGATAAGTGACGAAAGTGAGTTTCTAATTCAGAACATTTTAATAAAATGTAAAGTTTTTACTATTAAGATACCTTCAAATGTTAGATGAGATTTCAAGCCACCTTTAATAATAAAGTTAAGTAAGATCCATATTTAAGATATAAAAAATTATGTGATGAGGTTTTAAATCCTCAATCTTTAATATATAAGTCTAGTACATCATCGTCAGACTAACGTTTAAAATATAAAGAATATATTAATAAGATTTTGAACCTTCAACTTTTTAAATCTTCATTTATATATAAATATTTTTCAAACATCTCTTACATCAAAAGATTAAGTTAAATTATGATTAGATCTATAACCATGATCAACATCAAACTCTTTCCTTTTTACATATTATTTTTATAAATTTTGATTTTAACATCATATAAATAAATTTTCTTCCCTCGAAAAAAAATATAAAAGGTAAAAAGAGCAAGAATCGTCCAAAATGAGTTTGAGAGAGAATGAGAAATAATTTATATAATCTAAAATTATTATTTTTAAGTAAATATAATTATATTTAGTATAAAGTTTGTACAAAATAGTTTTATCTATACAAGTCGTAAACTATAGTCTAAGATTTTTTAGAGCAGTTAATGGAAATCATCAATTTAGCAACCATAATAGCTAAAGAGCTATGATACATATGGAATGCAAATTGACACCCTCCAACGAATTGAAACAAGCCAGATCATTCAAGAATGAAGTAAGGAAAACTATTCTAATCACTTATCAATAGAAAATTGATAAAATAACTAGAATAACACTTTGAATTCTCTTAAGATGCCACAAACTAATAAGTCTGATAAGTCAAAGGAAAAAGCAAAGATTTGGTTTGAACGCCACAAGCAGAAAAGCCTGATAAGTTCTAAAGTTCATGCAAGAATTTAAAAATAAAACACTTATCGGTGTTGAAGAATTGTTATACTTCCCAAATTGTCTATCTTACACTGGGAGTCAACCTCATTTATATAGTATGAGGCTTAGTACAAAGGGAATGAATGCATTAAATAATATTCATATTCCAAATTCATGATTTTTGGTAAACATAACTGAATGGACTTTTATTCTTTAAGATGAGGTTTTCAAATTTGTCCTTCTCTCTTCATGATCATATTGATCATTTTAGGCTCTTCTTCTAACCATAGAATCTAGACTAAGTCTTGACTAGCTTGATCTTTCCAAATATTTTCCAATAAACAAGTTAAAGCTTCTTTCATCCTCTTAGCTTTAGCTCTTGTCATTGGTCCTCCATGAATAGTTAAAGGGTCTTTAATAGAATTATGATCAACTTACTGGTTCATATCATTCCTCCTTTCTTGGAAAGGATTCGTCCTCGAATCATAGCCTCCATCACTTACATCAAACAAAGATAGATCAAAAACATTGAATGTTGCATTAATTTTGCCATACTCACCTGGTAGTTCCAACTTATATGCATTGTCATTGATTTTTTGAAGGATTTGAAATGGACCATCTCCTCTTGGCATTAGTTTAGACTTCCTATGACTAGGAAATCTTTCCTTCCTTAAGTGTACCCAAACCCAGTCACCAGGTTCGAACACTACTTGTTTTCGGCCTTTGTTGTGTTGTTTCTCATATTGTAGAGTTTTTTTTTCATTTTGTGTTCGGACTTTTTCATACAATGCTTTGACAAAATCAGCTTTTTGCTTACCATCCAAATTGGCCTTTTCCAATGGTAAAGGTAGCAAATCCATAGGAGTTAATGGATTGAACCTATACACAACTTCAAATGGGGAATGGTTTGTTGTAGCATGCACACTTCTATTATAAGCAAACTCCACATGTGGCAAACACTCCTCTCAATTTTTAAAATTTTTTTGAATTATGGCCCTCAAAAGTGTTGATAAAGTTCGATTTACCACCTCTGTTTATCTATCTGTTTGTGGATGACAAGTGGTTGAATACAACAATCTTGTACCCAACTTACTCCAAAGTGTTTTCCAAAAGTGGCTAAGAAACTTCACATCTCTATCACTCATAATTGTCCTTGGGATGTCATGTAACCTCACAATTTCTTTAAAAAACAGTCCTGCAACATGTGTTGCATCATCTATTTTATAGCAAGGAATGAAATGTGCCATCTTGCTAAACCTATCAACAACAACAAAAATAGAATCTCTCCCTCCTTTTGACCTAGGTAAACCTAAGACAAAGTCCATGGATATATTAACCCAAGGTTCACTAGCTATAGGAAAGGGTGTATATAACCCATGAGGCATTACTTTAGATTTAGCTTGTTTACAAGTGATGCATTTCTCACACAATCTTTCAATATCCCTTTTCATGTGTGGCCAAAAGAAATGATCACTTAACACATCTAAAGTTTTTCTAACTCCAAAATGTCCCATTAAACCTCTACTATGTGCTTCTCTCACAAGTAATTCTCTCATTGAACATTGAGGAACACACAGCTTGTTTTCTTTGAAAAGAAAACCATCATGCCTAAAGAATTTATCAAAACCCCCTTTTTCACATGCCCCATAAACATTAGCAAAACCATGGTCAGAATTGTATAAATCTTTAATGTATTCAAAACCCAATAATTTTGTATCAAGTTTAGAAATTAGAGCATACCTTCTAGAAAGAGCATCGGCGATCATATTTTCTTTACCTTGTTTGTACTTTATGATGTATGGAAAGGATTCAATAAAATCCACCCATTTTGCATGCCTACGACTTACCTTTTGGATTTCCTTGATCTCTTCGGGGTTGCATCTATATGCTGGCATATTTGGTATGTTTGCACTTGGAATGAAATCAATTTAATGCTCAATTCCTCTAATTGGTGGTAAACCATTGGGAACTTCTTCGGGAAAGATATCCTCATTTTCCTACAAAAGATCAACAATAACACTAGGCAAACTTTTGTCAATTTTGTTAGAAGAAATCAAAATGTCCTTATACATAAGTACAAGTAAGGGCTGCCTCATGGTTAAAGCCTTTTTTTACATTACTCATTTTGACATAAACACTCATTTTTCTTTCACTCAAGCCTTCCTTGTTTTCTCTCCCCTTGTGTTTCCCAATACTCTTATTTTTATCACTCATCTCATCTTTTTCTTTTTTCTCTCTTTCTTGCTCCCTCCCAAAAGTTTTGGTTAATGAAGACTCAAGCTCCTCATATTGTTGTTTTATGCGCATCTGGTCTTCAAGAATTATCTTCGGAGGCAACGGTCCAAGCTGATATTTCTGTCCATCCATAATCAAGGAATAACGGTTCTTGAACCCATCATGTGTTACCCTACGATCATATTGCCATGGTCTCCCCAACAACATGTGATCAACATACATAGGTACCACATCACACCAAACTTCATCCTTATATCTACCAATTGAAAAATGAACTAACACTTGCTGATTTACCTTTACTACACCACTATCATTCAACCATTGCAACTTGTAAGGTTTTGGATGTTTGATAGTAGGCAATTTCAATTTCTCCACGAGCAAGGTACTTGCCACATTGGTACAACTTCCGCTATCAACAATCACATTGCACAACTTGTTAGCAATCAAACAATGAGTATGAAACAGATTTTCACATTGTTCACCATGTTCATCATTTTTACTTTGCAAACTAAGTGTGCATTGAATAACCAAAATTTCACCTTTACAATACTCTACATCACTAGTATCCTCTGGAATGTTATCATCATCCTCTCTTTCACTTTCAGATTCTATAATCTCATCCCTTATGATCATAACTCTTTTATTAGGACATTCACGTGCTACATGTCCATGCCCAAGGCACTTAAAATACTTAATGCCTCTATTTTGATTAGGTTGATTCTCACCTTTACCCTTGCTGCCTAATTCATTTTTGCCTTTAATTCCATCAATTTTAGGCTTAACAATGGGTATATCATCCTTTTTACTCCAATTCGGTTTCCAAGAAGAAGAAAAACCCGAATAAGGTTTTGAATCATACCTTGTGCCTTTTCTTTTGAGTTGTCTCTCAATCTTCATGGCCATATTCACCATATCCTCAATCTCCACATAATGCTGCAATTCCACAAGATCAGCAATGTTCTGGTTTAATCCACTCAGGAATCGAGCCATTGTAGCCTCACGGTCTTCCTCCATATTAGCTCTTATCATGGCTATCTCCATCTTCTTGTGATATTCATCAACACTCATGGAACTTTGTGTCAAAGTTTACAGTTGTTGATGCAAATCCCAATAGTAATGACTTGAGACGAATCTCCTCCTCATGATTTGTTTCATCTCCAACCAAGTCTCTATGAGCCTTTCACCATTTCTACGCTTGTCTTTACATAATTGATCCCACCAAATTATAGCATAATCACAAAATTCAACGACGGCTAATTTTACCTTTTTCTCTTCAGAGTAGTTGTGACATTCAAAGATCAGCTCCACTTTTCGTTCCCACTCCAAATAAGGATCTGGATTATTCTTTCCTTGAAAAGAAGGAATTTTCATTTTGATGCTGCCTATGTTTCTATCCACACCATCAAAACGTCCTCTCCTAGTTTGTCTCGTAGGATTAACATCTTGACCAATTAGAGTGACTTGGTCATCGTCGAGGTCATCTCCGCCATTATATTCATCGTGGGCCGAATCTTTGGTTGTCTCTCCTACGCCGTGGTTCACCTTCTAATCTATTAATTGCATCATCATGCCTTTCTAGATGATCTCTTACATCTCCTATCACTTTGAACATACGTTCAAATTGTTGTTGCATTGCTTGAAGCAAAAGATCATTTGATGAAGAACTCGCGTCTTTTTCTTTAGACATGTTTGCAACCTGAAAAACAAAGTTAGAATAGCCTCACCAATACTCTCTCACGTGTTTTACTTAAGATTTGATTCACTCCACTCATGTTTTCACATAATGTTTGGCTTTTCTCGAAATTGATCTCACCACTCTTGCCTTTTACCTCTTGTTTTGTTCTTTGAGTTCTTAGATTAACTAAGAAACTTAAACAAACAATTCAGATTGTGGCAATTCAAGGGTATTGAAATTGGACTTGAAAGCACAAAAAATGTAAGCGAAGTTTGGCCTTTAAAATGTAAGCCAATTTAAAGGAGTGTATAATGCACTTCAATCATAAGCAAGGATTTGAATTCAAGTATTTCTGGAATGAAAAAAAAAATTCCAAACCTGAAACAAGAATTCAAAATAATGAAGATAGAATTCTGTAATTTGCACGAAGTCCCTGAATTCACAATTTTTTTTAAAAAATTTCGATCTCTTTCTTTCGTTCTTTCTTTCTTTCCTTTTTTTTTACCTTTGATCTTCTCCTCTCTCTCTCTCTTTTTTTCTTTGATCTTTGATTTCCTCTCCTCTTTTTTTTTACTTTTGATTTTCTCTCTCTTTTTTTTAACTTTCTGCTCTCTTTCTTTTTTTGATGATAAAGTGAGGGGAAAAAAATGAAAAACAAATAGTAATAGCACAAGAAACATAATAATAAGGAGGAAGGAAGAATAGCAATTATGGATATCATGATAAAAGAAGAATAAGAGAACAGGAAAAAGCTAAAAGATAATAAATAAATGGATAAACAAACCTCAAACTTGAGCCGTGCTCTGATACCAAATGATGGAAATCATCAATTTAGCAACCATACACCCCAATAGCTAAAGAGCTATGATACATATGGAATGCAAATTGACACCCTCCAACGAATTGAAACAAGGCGGATCGTTCAAGAATGAAGTAAGGAAAACTATTCTAATCACTTATCAATAGAAAATTGATGAAATAACTAGAATAACACTTTGAATTCTCTTAAGACGCCACAAACTAATAAGTTTGATAAGTCAAAGGAAAAAGCAAAGATTTGGTTTGAACGCCACAAGTAGAAAAGCCTGATAAGTTCTAAAGTTCATGCAAGAACTTAAAAATAAAAAATTCATTGATGCTGAAAAATTGTTATACTTCTCAAATTATCTATTTTATATTGGGAGTCAGTCTCATTTATATAGTATAAGGCTAAGTACAAAGGGAATGAATACATTAAATAACATTCATATTCCAAATTCATGATTTTCGGTAAACATGACTGAATGGACTTTTATTCTTTAAGATGAGGTTTTCAAATTTGTCCTTCTCTCTTCATGATTATGTTGATCATTTTAGGCTCTTCTTCTAACCATAGAATCTTGACTGAGTCTTGACTAGCTTGATCTTTCCAAATGTTTTCCAATAAACAAGTTAAAGCTTCTTTTATCCTCTTAGCTTTAGCTCTTGTCATTGGTCCTCCATGAATAGTTAAAGGGTCTTTAATAGAATTATGATCAACTTGCTGGTTCATATCAGCAGTCTAGGAGAATGCATCCCACCTCAGAAAAGTAGAATTGTCTCACTCCATCAGACTCATCTCCAAGAGTAATCAAACATAAAAGTAGTTATAACTACACATGTTGTAAACTATGATGCTTTACTATAGGCAACAAATAGCAAAATGCAATAACCAATCATTCTTGAACGACCTATGAATACATCATATTATTGAAGCATAGAATCACACAATATATCATTCTAGACAGCATTAATGAATTGTAAAATTGAATCTGATAAAGATATCTTTTTCTCTACTTGTTAAATGCTTCTTTTTCAGATCCTACTTCATACATGATTTTGAGTTGCTAAGAATCTCGATCAAATGGTGAGCATTATATGTGTTGCGGCCCTCAAAGATTCTGCCACACCTCTCCCTCCAAATCCACCAAATAGTATATCTGAAAGTAATCTTTGCCAGTTATGTAAGAAGCCCTTTTCTTGAGAAGCTTTTTTTGAGCTGTTCTAATTCTTAATATAAGTTTTGCATTGATAGCCTATTTAGTTCAAATCTCTTCAGAATCTCCTTCTATACCCAATTAGTGTAGTCGCAAGCAAGATAGAGATGATCAATATATTCTTCCTATTGTATACAAAAAGAGCATCGATTAACAAGATAAATATCTTTTTACTTCATATTGTCTATTGTAGGTAGTTAGGCAAGAAGGGCCTGTAATGTGCATAAGGAATGTCTCTGTAAGCTCGATCTATCTCATGTCCAACTGCTTAGGATTCACTTATTGTTTCTTTATCTGATTTGATTTCATGCAGATGTAGCACTAAATTTTACATTGTCATGAAGCTAAATAAGCATATCAGAAGAGTTGTTCATGATTGGAAGAGATGTAATGGTCGGCCAAAGTGATAGCATATCAGGAGAAATAGGATTTGGAAGACACCAAGTGCCGTTAGCAATGAACTCAGAAACATTTCAATCTTTAGGAGCCCCAATATCTCTTCGTACTCTATTATCATATAATTGAAATATACTTTTTCTATTCACCCAAGGATCATACCACATATTAATTTTGGTCCCAAAAGAGATTGCATAAGAAATATGTTTGATTAGCTAATTTCTTGCCTTCAAAATTTCTTTCCAAGCAGTAAAATGATATGTTTTTATTAAAACTTTTCAAATTGATTCCTTAGATAGGTACCTAACAGAAACCCATTATGATCATAAGGATTTATTTTGTAAAAGATTACATAATTTCTATACTAAACAAGCTTTATTCCAATCTCTCAAATTTCTCAAATTCAGTCCTCCTTCATCTTTTGATCTGCATATAATATTTCAATTTATCATATGCATTGCCTTACCATCTGTGTCATTCCAGAAGAAGTTCTTAAATAGTCTTTCAATATCCTGAAGAAGTCCAATAGGCAGAAAAAATATATTAGACCAATAAATGGAGTAAGAGAACAATACAGATCGGATGAGTTCAAGTCATCTTACTTTGGAAAGAAATCTAGTTTTCCAAGAGGAAATTCTATTCTTTATTTTTTGTAGGATTATTCTATTGATCTCCCGACATTTCTCAGGTTTATTAAGTCCATGAACATTCTAACAGATTATCTTCATCATAAATATAATAGATGAAAAAGGACGTAAGAGATTCTTCCTAAGTAAAAAGAAGAATGTGCAGCTTAGGAAGGACCTCCTTTTTCTTATCCTTAGATTTCACATTTTCCTCCCACACTATATCCTTACCTTTCAAGCATTTATTCCTATATTTTTTCACTTCATCCACAGCTTGTAAATGTTTAAATTTTAAAGTATCTTGAGCCAAGAAGTCATGGTTAGTAAGGTTCAGAATGTCCTGGTGAGGTGTGTAGGGGTATGAGCTAATTAAGACACAATATCCTGATTAGCGTGATGAGTGGAATGTGGAATCCCTATTGAGATAGTCCCTGACAATATAGGAAGAGATGAGGGTCCTAACTTCTCCTTCTCTTGTTCATGGGTACCTTGAGAAATTGCTGTTGTGAAAGGCTCTGATATAATAGGAAGAAGTAAAGTTTCTGATTTATTCCTCTATTCGTGGTATTGTCCAAGCAAGTCAGAATGCTCGCTCGTCTTCACCGGTGCTCTACTGCCACTGAAGAAGACTTGCCTTACGCATTAGTAGTCATAATAGTAGCATTAACCCCGTGCTGAGTTGCTTGATGTTGTCGATAAACCTGAGTGATCAATTTCTGAGTTTGCTGACAAGTTCCATGTGCATGATCAAAAGAGTGACAAATCTTACATCGCTGTGGCTTCCAGGAATATGAAACATGCACCTTACAAGTGGTCCCATTGAGATCTCTATAAAAAAACTTTATTAGGAAGATCACCATTGGAAGAAACCATGACACATGCTCGTGTAAAAGCCAATCTCATTTACGCTGCTGTTGCCTTGTCGATATACAATGGCTGTCCTAAGGTGTTGCATAACTTTGCAATAAAACGTTAACTCTAAAGATGCAAAGAAAGACCGTGAAAGAATACCCATAAGGGAATAGATTGAAGGCTGTCTAACTCCAAATGGACATCAGGGGACCAACGTCGTAGTACCATCAGATGGCCACGAATAGTCCAAAACCCTTCAAGAATCCGTTGAAAATCCTCTTAAAAATAGAGTTTGTATATAAAGAAACTATTCTCCAGCATATGAAGATCAAAAGCCGATGTTCTCCATCGAGTCTTGATGAATGAAGATAACGAAAAATAGGATGTCTTGAGACCAACCACATAACCAACATGCGTCATAGACCATGTCTCAATCAGCTCTTCAGAATCAGCAGTCTTATACACAGTAATCTTCTGATCTTTCTGGATTTCTGAAATAAAAAAATCTAAACTATGATCTAGACTTCCAACTGGAGTCTTGAAGGTGCTAATTCAAGATCGAGGATCTCTACCAATAAGAGTAGAAATCATGATCTAAAGCGTGACCTATCTCTATATTCCATCATCAAAGTAGCATCTCGTCGGGAAGGAAAAGATAACGGAGGTTGAGAGGTAGAGGTACGGAGTCTCGTCGTCGTGAGAGCATAGCTACCTTGCTGCCAGCGTAATTGGCCGTAGAGACCATCGCTGCCTATTCAATGTAGTTATAATGAACTGTAACAATGTCTTATTCAACGCAAGCTCCTCAGTTCGCTAGGGAGAAGCAGCGGCAAGCTGCCACCACAGCCCCAACTCAATGCAGAAGCAACCTTCTCCGAGTCACCGAGAGCAGGGGGAGGAGGGCGAAAGGGAGCGGTGCAGATGAAGCAGCCACGCCCGTATTTCTCACTCCCACCGAACTCTCTGTTCCGACCGCACGCGCAGACCCTGCTTGAATAGAGCACAGCAGCCTGCGTTCACAGCACCGTCGCCACTGCCAAGAGGAAGAACAAGGGGGCGATGCAGAGGGTGGGGAACGATTCAGCCTCAATTTTTGCTCTCCGTGCGTGCAGAACAGGGACGCCGCCGCCCAGCAGTTCACCCACCGACTCTCCTCCTCTGTTCAAGAAGAAGCTCAGAAAAAGCAGCCCCAATTCCTGCTCTTCGTGTGTGCAGAATAGGGGAGAACCGCCGCCCAGCAGCCGCCGCCTCTTCTCACCCTCTCGGCCTTTCGCAGCACCGGATCTGCAGCACACAGTAGGGAGGAAGCGCACCTCTGTCGCCTTCACCACTAGAGAACCCGGAATCGGTGCAGCCATGCTGACCCCTGTTCACCGATCTCCTCCTCTGTTCACCGATCGCGATGCAGAGGGTGGGGAGCGATGGGCCCTTCTCTGTTCCAGAAGAGGAGCAGAGGAAAGGGGTCGGTGCACAGCAGCCTGATCGTTCCTTCACCGCGCGGAGGAAGGGATCTTGAAGAACCGTCGCCCAATCTTGAAGGGATCTTGAAGAACCGTGCAAAGTCTTGAAGGGAAGACGGAGAGCAGAGGGCTACAGAACCGACGCCGCCCCCCGACTCTTTCACCCTCAAACCTCACCTCTGTAAAGGCGATGCAGAGGGTGGGGAACGATGCAGCCCCAATTCCTGCTCTCCGTGCGTGCAGAACAAGGACGTCGCCACCACCGCCCAGCAGTTCACCCGCCGACTCTCCTCCTCTGTTCAAGAAGAAGAGCAGAAAAGCAGCCCAATTCCTGCTCTTTGTGCATGCTGAACAGGGGAGAATCGCTGCCCAGCAGCCGCCGCCTAGAAGCAACCAAAACTGCTCTGTTCAAAGAGCAGGGGGAGGGGGCAGTGCAGAGATGATCCGCCGCCGATCGAGCAGAACAGACCCTTGAATCTTAATTACTTTTCATGTTGCGTCAATTCTCTTGATCTAAGATTATCACTTAGGAAAGCACTATAAAAAGTTAATACACGTTTGTATCATGGACTAATAAGTCCTAGATCAGCATCTTTCAATTATAAATTCAATCAGTTCCGGATATATGGCATGTGTTATATTAGATGGATGTCAACACATGAAGAATTTTGAAATAGCAAAAAGGACAAAAGTCTGCATATTGTTCATGAAACAGTGTAATCTGGTGTAGAGGGTTACATCAAATCAAATCATATCAAGATATATCATATATAATGAATATCATAGATATTTTTCTACTGATATTATGGAAGATTATATTTATCCCATATATAGCATTGGTAATTTCTATAAGTTTTATTTCTTATTATTGATTTTGGTGTCTATACTTATAAAATAAGATAAATAAGTAAATAACAATTTTCATATTCCAGTTTTTATTCCTCTCAATCATGCAAGCTAAAACAAGAAACCGCCCGAGTAGGCTGCATGCACCTGACAAGTTGTGGATCTCAACTTGCATTCGACCGCCATCATATTAAGCATCAGCTTCTGCATCTTAAGTTCCAGCCGCTTCACTAACTTCCATGGATACTAGATATACTTTCCAGCCCTTGGGACATAGAGCTACTAGAAACTAGGGGGCAAGTTTCGAAACAAAAGTTCTTCTTCTTTTTAGAATATTTTTTATAATTTTATTATCATTGCTATTTATGATTTTATTATTTAATAATTAGACCTAAAATTACATCATTTCATATTTTTCCTCTAATCTCCTCTTTTTAAACATATTTAATTTAACCAATCCATCCAATTGAATCAGTTATTTGAATAACACTGACCTTTGATCGAGCCTAAAATAAATAATATTAATATATTCATTTATATTAAAAACATAAATGTAAATTTAATATTTGAATATAATATAAAATGATAAAAATAAATAATTTTATTGAATACAAAGTAAAAAAAATACAATAATATTTAAATAATAAAAAATAAAAATAATGAATAAATGTTAAATATTAATTATACCCAATGTAATTTTAGGACTAATCATTAAATAATAAAATCATAAATAGCAATGATTATAAAATTATAAAAACATTCTATCACATTATTAATGTAATTTTGGGACAAAATAGTTTTAAAATTCAATTTAGGTTGTTAAAAAATGAAAAATAAGCAAAAAAAAAAAAATTAGCCTTCAAAATTTTAAATCTGTGAGAATACCCAATTTAGATATATAAAAGTTGAAAAAGTGGACATTTAAAATTTTCTAGTTCATTTCCAAGGTTATGTGAAATTTTAGATGGTTATGGAAATAGTTAGAGATATGTTACATATTTTTTAAAATGAAATAAAAATGGTGCAATTTTATTGAAAAAAGTATAATCCAAGTTATTTGAAGCCAAAAGTATATAAATTCACCAGAAACTCTTGAAAATTAATTTTAGGATGAGATTTGATGGTTTTTTAAATTTTCTTTCAGCCTGAAATTTTTTTACTAATTTCAATGCTAATAAAGTTAAAAATTTGCTAGACTTGATTTATATGTTAATTAGTCTCTTATGTCATGGATTTAACCCGAAATAATTATTCTAAATGCTTTTATAAAGTTTTGGAATGAATCTTGATGAAACTATTTTTAGATCAACTTTACATTATTTTTAAATAAGGGGTCAAAAAGTCAATTTTGAGATATCGTAGTTTAAAATTTTTTGAGGCTTACAACGATATTTTTCACTAATTTCTACATATTATAACTTTGGTTCAAGTATTTTGATGATAAAAATATTTTATTATTTTGAGTGAAAAGAATTTTGATTTAAAATATTTTATTATTTGACGTAAAATAATAATGACAATGGATTTAATTGATATTAATTTTTAATTTAATATTTTATAAAATACACTAAATAATATTTTATTGTATTTATTGTCATAAATTTTAAAATTTTTAACCATAGTTTATTTTGTTATTTTCTATTTTTATTATTAAGAAATAGTTTTATCTAATTATTTGTAATTTTCTAACTAAAAATAAAATATATTACTATTATTTAATTATACTGGTTTCTAATGATTTTGGACCAGTGTAATGTTCACTTAAACTTGGTCAATGAATTGGCTCATCTGGATTGGGTTCAAAAGGACGTAAAAGAGAAAAAAGACAAAAGAATTAACGAGGGCATTTTGTCGTAATAAAAACAATGTTACATTGGAAAAAAACAAAAGAGGGTCCTCTACGGCAAAAAGCTAAAGAGAGGGTACTCTTTTGAGAATTTATTAACTTGTACACCTTCTCTAAGTGGGATCTATCTCTCCAAGATCGACCCTGAGGGCTAAGAACTATAACTTATAATTTCTCAAATCTCGATTGAAAATTTGATCACAGAAAATTGAAGGTACGAATAATGACTTTTATAGTTTATTTTTGGATCTCGTTATTATCTAGATTCAATGAAAAAGATTACTAGGGATAAAAAAAATTATGATAAAATTTTTTCTCAAATTGAAAGATTTAAAAAAAAATTATCTTGGTTTTAGAAATGTAATAGATAATAGAGATTTTGCGTCACTCTCTTATAGAACAGAAAGAAGAGTTATCTTTTAATAAAAATACAGTGATACTTTATTTTTCAATCAATACCAGATGAAAGTATTATTTTATGGACTCTAGAGTCAAAAAGATGTCCAGTTGATCTTAGAAGATATTTATGAGAAAAAAATCCTTTAATGTTATCTAAAATAAATTAAAAAATGTATGATGTAAAATCAGAAAAAACTAAATATCCTTTTATCAAGTAAAAATGAAAAGGTGTCTCATGATAGATTTTATTAAGATTAAAGATAATGAGATTGTACAAAATTAAGATTTAGATTACGATGTGGAAAGTATTGATTTTATTGGAGTAGATAATTTTATTTTCATTATAAACATAAAAATATTATTACCTCTTTATATGAAAGAAGAATTTACAAATCAAATATTTATTCAGAAGAAGATATTTAAGGTCTAGAGGTCATGAAGTCTGATAAATATTTTATAACAGAAAGGTTAGATATACGTACATATGATTATATTAATCAGATTAATTTCATATTTAGAGATTACTTCAAGAAATCTAACAAGATTAATTTTAAATAAATCATAATTTTATAATTAATCAAGACAAATGAAATAAATCGAGCACATGGATAGTTATTATAGGCAATGGTCCAAATGGATAAAAATAAAATATTTTTTTTATTTTTCAAATTTTAAATAATAGTTAATTTAGCTTGCTAGTGGTTTTTTTTTAATTTCGGCTAAATTTCATAAATTTGATACTTCTATGAATTTTTTAACATTTGGACTTATTAATTGATTTGTAAGGTATTTAGAAAATGTTATTAAAAAATCAAATTTAGACTAGGTTACATTGTCTTTGGACTATTTAAAAACAGTATAAATTAGTCTAACTCTAATCAAAACAAGCCTAAAATTTCAGCAAACTTTTGAATTGGTCCAAAATGGATAAAAAAATAATTTTTGAGAAATTAAATGATATTTTTGTTTTTTAAAAATTTATTTTTAGCGTCAAAATTGTAAAATAACTATTTTAAGGCTTAAAAATAAAAATAATGGTCATACAGACCTTTTAAATTTATTTTAAAGATTTTTAAACTTCTAAAAATTTTACATTTTATTTTTATTATTAAAATATATAAATATTATTATTAAATTATTCTTTACATTATAGTTAATAATATTAATTTATTTTATTATTTTATTATATTTATAATATAAAAATAAATTTATTTTTTATATTATTTTTATCTTACGATAAAAATGATTCGATTCGAAAAACTTCATTTAAATAAAAGTACGTATTGGAAATATGTTTGAACTTAAAACATTCGTAAGCGTATTATTGAGCTAGTAAATTTATTTGTAATATGAATAAAAAGTATAAAATAAATATAAATCAGATTTTATAGTGGTTTGGTCATCCCGACCTACGTTCACTCTCGATTCCCCTTCACTCGAGGCCATCGGCTTTCACTACCGATCTTCTTTTAACGGGCGAAGATCAACTACTCTTACAACTCTTTTTCCTTTTCACAAGCTCAGAATAGAACCTTTACACCTCTTTAATATTGAATATCAGATTTTGATGATAAAATCAATTGATAAATTGGTTGATCTAATTTATATATTGAGAAAAGTGTACATGATTAACTACGATAGCGATGAAGGCATAAAGCAAAATGAAGTACCAGAGTCAAGTACGATCAAATCGTTGGGAGTTCAAGAGTTTGTCAGGAATCCGAAGGTTCGTCGGAGGTGCTACCGGAATTGGCCGATAATGCGTCAGGAGCTTGTCGAAGGGTTCATCGGAAGTTCATTGGAAAGTTCTATTGAATCTCGGATTTTGATGATGAAACTAATTGAGTGTGATTTGTGGTCTAACTGTGTGTTGAGTTACATAGGTCTACTATCGATCAAGATTAGACAGTTGATGTTGGAGGAATTGACGTCACGCCGGAGGTGATCACGTCAGGATATTGGATGTCGAGCCAGAGGTTCGGTCGACTATCGGCAGGAGGCTTCGTACATCGGGCATCGGGCCAAGAAGTGCGGAGTTGCGCCATGGATATCGAGGTTGCGGAGGTCAACCGTCGATTGGGCAACAAGCCGCTAGAGAGGGCGATGCGCCGAAGGATTGGACCAATGATGTGCCGGGCAACTGAATGTCAATTCGCGTTGTAATAACTGTCTAGATCAAAGTAGAGTGTTTGTTGTTTGTGTGCAGGAGTAACTACGAAAGGGATGAAGACGTAAAGCGAAACCAAGGGCCGAAGTCAAGTGCGATGGATCGTTGGGAGTTCGAGAGTTTGACGGAAGTTCGAAGATTCGTCGGAAGTTCACGGAGCTTGCCAAAGAAGCTCGAGGGAACTCGCCAAAATCATCGTGGAGTCCGAGAGGTTGCCGGGAGTCCGCAGGATGGTTTCCGAGGGATCGTCGGAAGACCGCCGGAAGTTCGCCGGAAGAAGACTTGACTTGCGGACTTTGTAATAGCTCAGGAATGTCTTTAATTTCGTAGTTAGCACATCAATTTGGGTTAGGATTAGGGGTTAATCCTTTAACCTAGGTAGGGGCCAACCGGGCTCTTACTGGGCCTTTTGGGTCTTGAACAAGGCCCATTCAGTAAAGCTGAATGGGCCAAGCGGTAGAACCGCCTGTGCCAGGCGGTAGCACCGCCTAGTAGTCGTGTGCTGGGCGGTGCTACCGCTCAACCTGGAGCGATAGTACCACCTGGCCACTTTGTTCAGCGGCGGTAGTATCGCCTGCTCTAGGCGGTAGCACCGCCTGTACAGTGTCAGTCTGGCGACTGACAAGCGGTAGTACCACCTCTGACAGGCGGTAGTACCGCCCAGACCCGAGAATTTCAAATTTGATTTCAAATTTGGAGCCCAATTTTGAATCCATTTTGGATCTATAAATACCCCCCCTTTCTCAGCTGAAAGGGCACCCTTTTGAGAAGTTAGAATCTTAGTTTTAAGTCTTGAAAAGTCTTATTCTTGCTAAGTGTTCACCTCATTCTTCTTGTGAAATCTTGTAAGAGTGTGAACCACTTGTAAAGGGTTGTAAGAGGGGTATTTGATCCTTCCCCTTCAAAAGGATTTGGTAGTGGAAGAAGGGAGCCTCATCGGAGAAGGCTTCGGAAGTGGATGTAGGTCACTTTGACCGAACCACTATACATCGTTGCGTCTTGATTGTGTGAGTGTTTAAATTTCTATTTTATCTCTTTACTTTGCTGCAAGCCTTTACTTTACTTACTCCACTTCCTTTTCATCTGCGCATGCTTTAAAGTTAAACACAATCTTTCCGGTTCAAACGAAGCGTTGCTTTCATCGTCTGAAATTCTGAAGCTTGTTTTAAATCATTGAAAAATCTATCGTTTTATCCGCTGCACTAATTCACCCCCCCCCTCTTAGTGCTGCTCGATCCCTAACAATTGGTATCAGAGCCACGTTCTTTCTCTTTCGGATTTACACCCGTGAGAAATGGCTCTAAATGGTTTTCAAGAGGGCTTTTCGGTTTTTCGTCCACCGTTCTTTAACGGATTGGACTAGACTTATTGGAAAACTCGAATGAGAGTTTTCATGCTTTCAATGGATTTGGATTTGTGGAACATCATCGAAAATGGCTTTCAACTTCCCTCTAAACCGACGAACGAATGGTCGGACTTAGAGAGAAAATCTTTTTCTTTGAATGCAAAGGCTATGTCTTATTTTGTGCTTTGAACAAAAATGAGTTTAATCGAATTTCTTCTTGCGAAACGGCTTTTGATATATGGCAAACACTTGAAATCACGCATGAGGGAACTAGTAGAGTTATAGACTCGAAAGTAAACCTCTTGTTGTATGATTTTGAGCTCTTCCAAATGACACTAAGCGAATCTATCGACGACATGTACACCCGCTTCACGGATGTCGTCAATAGCTTGAAAAGTCTTGATAAAAGTTTTTCAGATTTAGAACTCACTAACAAGATCTTAAGATCCCTTTCAAAATGGTGGGATCCTAAAATAACGGCGATTCAAGGATCAAAAGATCTAAATAATTATTCTATTGATGAACTCATTGGGTCTTTAAAGACCTATGAAATGGAACATGATGAATATGATGAACATGATGAACACATGAATCACCTTCTAAAGAACAAGAAGGTTTTTGAACTCCGAACTATGATATGCCACTTGAGTGATGACTCAAGTGATGAGGACATTGAAGAAGACTTTGAACCTTTAATCGATCTTAATAAGTTCATTAAACAAAAATCTAAAATTAACAATGAACTTGAACGGAGGAAGAGACCAATGAAGAAGAAGAAGACTCACCAAGAAGAATCAAGGAAAGAAGAAGCAAACTACGCTTTAATGGGCTTCGACAATGAGGTAAGTAACTTAACTTCCTTGAATTATTTTAAAATTACTTGATGATTTCCATGAATACTTAACTTGGTTAGTAGGAATTTTTTTTTATGCTTTTCTTGTGTTTTTAGAAATTAAAAAATTTGAAATTATACTATGCTTTTCTTTATAGTATTTTTGAAAAGTAAAAATATGAATGACGATTGTAAGATTTGTGATAATGCTTAGGATTAAATCATGCATAAGTATCTTGATGGTTTACATTATCTCTAAACATGATGCTTGATGATTTTATACCATGCATGAGTTGTTGAAGTGATGTTGATCTAAAAACTTCTGTCTTGGATTAATGGGTCTTAACTTTTTTTTATGATGAAATTTTTATTGATACATGTCTTCATGAAATCAATTATAAAGACCCAACCCACAAATTTTCAAAATGAAAGAAATATGGCTTTAATGTTGTCATGTATTACATTTGGACTTGATGATTTTCATGACGAAAATTATTTTTCAGATTTATAAAATGATGCATGATTTTACCAAAAATTTGAGCATCGATCATCTTGTTATAACTAATGTAAGAAAGAATTAAAATGATTTTGATGATATTTTCGTTTTTGAATATGATGCATGACATTTTCATATGAAAAAGTTGAACATTCTTATGAAAGATCAAATCACTTAAATTGAAACTCATAAAGATGAGAAAATATATTGTCATGATGTTTGATGCATATGATCTTGATGGATTTAATGACAAACTTATGTTTTGAATTTCTACAATGATGGGTTCCACATAAATGTTTGAACATACATTATGAAATCATCATTGAAATGAAAATACTAAAAATTTGTTATCATGCTTAATGACTTTATGATATCATATCTTGATGACAAACTTATGTTTTGGTCTTAAATTTGATACTCATCTTTTGAAATATGAGCACACTTGTTTGAAACAAAATGAAACACATTATCATGATAAGTTAAATCTTATGTCTTGAAACAATGTGTTGTTTTGACAATTTTTATAATAAAGTTTGTCTTTCGGTTTTGAATATTTTGATTTGGCATATAAAGGCAAAAGATATACTTATATGAAACATAAAGAAATTATATTTACTATCTTATCGAGATTAATGATTTCATGATATCTTAAGAATCTCATAAATTATAGAAGTGATTTCGATGAATTGATTATGATTTGATAATTTGAACTTTTCTCTCATGTTTCAATACTACTTTGTATGCTTCATGACTTGTTGATTGAAATAATGATGTAGACTTTTGATGTATCACTTGTCATGATTAATGCAAATGGCTAGCATTTTGAATCTCAAAAATAAATGCTTCTTTTTATCATTTACTAAAGAGGAAAATAATTCAAGTTTATATCATTTGTGAATCTCACAAACTATGATAATGAATTTGATGATTCGAATTTGAATGAGCTTTATCATAATCCAAGTCTTGATATTTTGATATTTGATACTTGTAATTCTTATACATGAATCTAGTTACTCTTTGTACTATATCTTTTCAAATGGATCATGAGCCTTGATGTCATATATTTCATGATCCTAGAAGTGATATGATTTCTTTGCCTTGTGTGGTAAATTGAATATTTGATTTTATTTATGATAAATTATGAATCATGACTTGATCTATGAGATTGATATGCTTTTATATATCATGATTCTTGGTTGTATGATATTTATCTTGAATTAAAAAAATTGATAAATATGAATTTTGATCTTGCTAAAAAGAAAATTATGAATCATGAATGATATCTTTTGGTTGTGATCCTTGTTGAATTTATATATTGATATCCGTCATGACATGATTTCTTTGCATTGTTGTCTTATTTGCATCATGTAATGATTGAACAATTAATGTATATTTTTATTGATGCAAACTTTTAATTGATATGAAAAATGGCTTGTATAATGATTGAAATTTTTAGCCATTTAGTCCTCCCTTCTTTTTGACAAAGACAAAGGGGGAGAAATTGCTACCTTGTAATTTCACAAGAAGAAGAAGGATTGCTATTTCAAAGGATGCAAATATTGCTATCGTGACTATATCAAAAGAAGCAAATGCAAAACTTCAAAAATTTGAAATGTTACATGCCTTTATGTTTATATGTTTAAATGAAAAGTTAGCATATATGTTTAAAGTGATCATATATAAATGCTAGCTCATTGCAAACAAAAGTTGATAGCTTGCAAAGGTGAAACTTAGTTACAAAAGAGAAGAATTGAAAGGAAGCTAACTTGCGTGTCGCAAAGGATGTTAGCTTGTTTATCATTATTGATTGCTTGCTTATCATCTTTTTATCTCATATCTTGATTTTTGACTCCCTTGAATTCATGACTTAATATGCTAAAAATTCATATTGTAAATTTGTTATTTTGTCATGATCAAAGTATTATTAATTGTACTCCACTTTTTGACAAAACAAAAGGGGAGAAGAATTATTGCTAGATTATGTATTGCAAAGAAAAATTTTGCTAGCTAGAACATGCAAAGGAAGCAAAGAAAGTACAACTTGCACATCTCAAGAAGCAAGTAAAAATTAGCATCATTGCCCATCCTTGAAACTTGCTATGATTGAATGGTATGATTGGGTGTTGTAATGCAAAGCTATGCAAAAATGTTGTATGATATGATTGATAGCTAGTATGTTGTAAAAACTTGCATATCTTTTAAACTAGCTATGATGCAACTTTTCTTTTTTGTTGATGACATAGGGGGAGAAGTAGATTGATGACTTCATGCATTGATTGAATATTTTATATATTTGTATGATGGTTTGTTGTTTTCTCACTACATAAATGATACATGTTACTTGGATTTGGGATAATCCAAGGATTCTATCAATGACATATTGATAGGGGGAGTTTGTGTTAAACTCCGGGGAGTTTTGGTTAACTCCGTCAGTCATCAATTAGTTGTCATCATCAAAAAGGGGGAGATTGTTGAATCTTGGATTTTGATGATGAAACTAATTGAGTGTGATTTGTGGTCTAACTACGTGTTGAGTTACGCAGGTCTACTATCGATCAGGATTAGACAGTTGACGCTGGAGGAATTGACGTCGCACCGGAGGTGATCACGTCAGGATATTGGATGTCAAGTCGGAGGTTTGGTCGACTATCGGCAGGAGGCTTCGTACGTCGGGCATCGGGCCAAGAAGTGCAGAGTTGCGCCATGGATATCGAGGTTGCGGAGGTCAACCGTCGATTGGGCAACAAGCCGCTAGAGAGGGCGATGTGCCGAAGGATCGGACGAAGCGCCGACCAATGATGTGCCGGGCAACTGAATGTCAATTCGCATTGTAATAACTGTCTAGATCGAAGTAGAGTGTTTGTTGTTTGTGTGCAGGAGTAACTACGAAAGAGATGAAGACGTAAAGCGAAACCAAGGGCCGAAGTCAAGTGCGATGGATCGTTGGGAGTTCGAGAGTTTGACGGAAGTCCGAAGATTCGTCGGAAGTTCATGGAGCTTGCCAAAGAAGCTTAGGGGAACTCGCCAAAATCATCATGGAGTCCGAGAGGTTGCTGGGAGTCCGTATGATGGTTTCTGAGAGATCGTCGGAAGACCGCCGGAAGTTCGTCGGAAGAAGACTTGACTTGCGGACTTTGTAATAGCTTAGGAATGTCTTTAATTTCGTAGTTAACACATCAATTTGGGTTAGGATTAGGGGTTAATCCTTTAACCTAGGTAGGGGCCAACCGGGCCCTTACTGGGCCTTTTGGGCCTTGAACAAGGCCCATTCAGCTTTAACAAGGTTTGAACAACAAGGGTTGATTAGGTTAATCCTTTAACCTAGGTAGAACACTTTGTGCTAGTAGAACCGCTGTGCCAGCGATAGCACCACTTTGGCCGTGTCTTTGGCGGTGCTACCGCTGACTGGGCGGTAGCCGCCACTTTGTTCAGCGTGTAGTACGCTTCGGCGCTAGCACCACACTCGGTGTCTGGTCTAGCGGCGGCGGTGGTAGTGGTGTATCTCGGTCGCGTTACATTCCAAATTTGATTGTAAATTTGGAGCCCAATTTTGAATCCATTTTGGATCTATAAATACCCCACATTTCTCAGCTGAAAGGGCACCCTTTTGAGAAGTTAGAATCTTAGTTTTAAGTCTTAAAAAGTCTTATTCTTGCTAAGTGTTCAGCTCATTCTTCTTGTGAAATCTTATAAGAGTGTGAACCACTTGTAAAGGGTTGTAAGAGGGGTATTTGATCCTTCCCCTTCAAAAGGATTTGGTAGTGGAAGAAGGGAGCCTCATCGGAGAAGGCTTCGGAAGCGGATGTAGGTCACTTTGACCGAACCACTATACATCGCTGCGTCTTGATTGTGTGAGTGTTTAAATTTCTGTTTTATCTCTTTACTTTGCTGCAAGTCTTTACTTTACTTACTCCACTTCTTTTTCATCTTCGTACGCATGCTTTAAAGTTAAAACGCAATCTTTCCGGGTTCAAACAAAACGTTGCTTTCATCGTACGAAGTTTCTGAAGTTTGTTTTAAATCGCTGAAAAATCTATCGTTTTATCCGCTGCACTAATTCACCCCCCCCTCTTAGTGCCGCTCGATCCCTAACAAGTTCGTCGGAAGTTCACGGAGCTCGCTGAGAAAGATCGGAACTCGCCAAAGAAGCTCGTTGGAACTCACCAAGATCGTCACAAAGTCTAGGAGCTTGCCGGGAGTCTGCTGGAAGTTGTTTAAGAGTTCATTAGAAGTCCTATAGAAGTTCACTGGAAGCTCGCTGGAAGAAACCTTGACATGCCAGATTTTATTATTTTTAGTACGTCTTTAATTTTCACAATTAGTACGTAATTAGGATTAAGATTGGGAGGTAATCATATTAACCCAACCCTGGTAAGGGCCAATTGGGCCCATAATTAGACTAGATTTGGTCAAATTCAAGGCCCATCCAGGTTGCTGAACTTTGTATGGCGGTGGCACCGCCAGATTAGGGCGGTGGAATCGCCCAGGGTTCGGTCTCATAGAAGTCTACAAGCAGTGGTATCACCCCAGGTCAGTACTCAGGACTTTATCTGATGATAGTATCATCAGATTGGGTAGTGGTACTGCTCAGTGTTAGGTCAACTGGTGGTAGTACCGCCAGGGTCAGGCGATGGTACCACCAGTACCCTGAAAATCTATGATGGGATCTTTTTTAGCTCTATTTTTAAAGTCAATTGAGTCTTATAAATATCCCTTACTTCTTAGCTAGTTAAGCACAAAGAAGTGATAAGAACTGAACTGAAGCTATAGTGAAATTACCTTAAAAAATTGAGTGTTCACCTCCATGATTCTCTAAGTGTAAAAGTTTATAAAAGGAGAGTGAGCCACTTGTAAAATACTGTAAAAGAGTTATTGATCTTTTTCCTTCAAGAAAGATCGATAGTGGAAGCCGATGACCTCATCAGAGGAGGTATCAGAAGTGGACGTAAGTTGGATGACTGAACAACTATAAAATTAGTGCGTTCTTCTTTTGGTGCGTAATTTATTTTACTGCATTTCAATTTTTTACTTCACTGCAATTGTCCGATGTCCTCTTCTCTACTCTCTTACAAACTCACTCAAGTCAACATCTTTTTGAAATAGTTTCCATCGAACAAAAAATTTCCATTGTATGAAGTTTTTCAAAATTGTTTAAATCATCGAGTTTTATTTGCTGCACTAATTCACTCCCCACCCTCTTAGTGTCATTCTTGATCCTAATAGTTGGTATCAGAGTGAGGTCACTCTCATTTTGGTTTAAAACCTAAGAGAGATGACATTTGCCAGCATCCAAGAGGGTCACTCAATCATACGTCCACCCATATTTAATAAGTCGGATTACACCTATTGGAAAACTCACATAAGAATTTTTCTTATTTCTATGGATTTTGAACTTTGGAACATTATTGAAAATGGTTTTAAAAAGTCTTCTATTCCAAAAAACGATTGGAATGAGTTAGAGAAGAAGTCTTTCTCTCTAAATGCCAAGGCTATGAATGACTTGTTTTGTGCTTTGGACAAAAATAAATTTAATCGAGTTTCTATTTGCAAAACGGTTTTCGATATTTGGCATACTCTTGAAATCACTTACGAAGGTACTAGTTGAGTGAAAGAGTCTAAAATAAATCTTTTAGCTCATGCTTATGAATTGTTTCGGATGAAACCAAGTGAGTCCATTGGAGACATGTACACCTAGTTTATGAATGTTGTTAATGGACTAAAAGCGCTTGGTAAAAGTTTTTTTAACTTTGAACTTGTAAATAAAATTTTAAGATTCCTTCCTAAGTGTTGGGATCCTAAAGTAACGACCAATCAAGAGGCCAAGGACTTAAATAATTTCCCTCTCGAGGAACTAATTGAGTCTTTAATGACTTATAAGATGACTTGTAACGTTCATGAAGAGCTTGAGAACTCCCTTCTAAAGAACAAGAAGGACATGTCACTAAAAACTCATAAAGACTCTTGAAAGAAAGTTCAAGTGATAAGGACTATGATGACAATTTGGTACTCTTGACATGAAAATTCAAAAAATTCATAAGAAGAAATAAAGCTAAAAATGACTCTAAAAATAAAATTGAATCAAAGAAAGAACAAGTCATATGTTACGAATGCAAGAAGCCGAGGCATTTCAAAAGCGAATATCCCCAAGCAAAAAAGAAATAACCAAGAAAGGAAAAGGTGCTCAAAGCAATGTGGGATGACTCGAGCAGCTCCAAAGATGAAGAACAAAGCAACAAAGAGGTCGCCAACTACACTCTAATGGTTATCGGAGAAGAGGTAAGTATTTTATTAGATGAAAATTTAACTTTCGATGAACTTTTGAATGCTTTTCATGAATTGTTCGATGAACATAGAATAATTAGTAAAAAGTTTAATTCATTGAAAAAGGAGCATGCCCTTTTAATTAATGAATTTAAAAAATTTAAACATGACACTCCTTCCTTGCCTCCATGCACCAAGTATGAGCACTTAGAGGCATTTGAGAAGGAAAACTTGCTACTTAAAAAAACGTTAGAAAAGTTTAAGGTTGGTATCAAGTCTTTGAACATGATCCTTACTAATAAGGGTCACGTTCATAGAAGAGATGAAATCGGATTTGTGAGTGGCTCTCATCAAAATCTAACCATTTTCGTTAAAGGTCCTACCTTGCATGTATGATTACCTTATACCAAATATAACTTTTGTTGCAAACCCAGACATTTCACTTATAAATATTCATTTAGAAATATAGTCTACACAAATTGATTTGGGTTCCTAAAAGGACCATAAGAAATTCGATGCAAAATGACAAGATAAGTAAATTAATTTTTTAGGGACCCAAGTTCAAGTGTGTACTTAAAAACTATCCATTTTTTTTAGACACATTCACATTCACAAGCTAGGAGTAAGAGATGGTACATTGATAGTAGATGCTCAAGGCACATGACCGAAGATCCAACTCAATTCTCTAAGCTCATTAGCCAAGATGAAGGGTATGTCATATTCGAAGACAACAACAAGGGTAAAATCATTGGCAAAGGAACCATAGGTAACAAATCCAACTTTTTGATTAAAGATATGTTATTGTTTGATGGCTTAAAGTAAACCTTTTGAGCATTAGTCAATTGTGTGATAAAGGATACATCATTATATTTGAATCCAATGCTTGTATTATTGAAAAACCACATAAAAATACATCTATGATTGCCCTAAAATAAAATAATATATATACTATTGACATATGTTTTTTGGTTTTGAATTATGATGTTTAGTTTTGGCATAGGATATTACGTCATGCTCGCATGAAAATAATTTCTCAAATCTTATCTAGAGAACTTGTAAGAGGTATTCCTAATATTAAGTTTGTTAAAGACAAAGTATGTGATGCTTATCAACTAGGAAAATAAATGAAGATAGTTTCAAATCAAAGAATCAAATAAGCACCTCTAGACCATTGCAATTGATCCATATGGATTTATTTGGATCAATTGATATAATAAGTCTAGGAGGTAGCAAATACGTCTTTGTAATTATAGACGACTATAGTAGATACACTTAGACATATTTCTTAGCATACAAAAGTGATTGCTTTAAATATTTTTTGAAATTTTGTAAACTTGTTCAAAATGAAAAAGGCTTTATGATTTTATCGATTTGGAGTAATCACGGTGGTGAATTTCAAAATCGTGATTTCCAAAACTTTTGTGAATCTAATGTATATAACCATAATTTCTTTACTCCGAGGAATCTTCAACAAAATGGAGTAGTAAAAAGAAAGAATATGAGTTTACAAGAAATGACAAAAACCATATTGAACGAACATAGCTTACCCAAATATTTTTGAGCTGAAGCCGTTAATACAATATGCTATATCATGAATAGGGTTCTAGTAAGTCCATTACTCTCGAAAACTCCTTATGAATTGTGGAACAACAAAAAAATCTAATGTTTCATATTTTAAGTTTTCGGTTGTAAATATTTTATCTTGAATGAAAAGATGCTTGAGGAAAGTTTGATGCAAAATTCGATGAAGGCATTTTTCTTAGTTATTCTTCTATTTCTAAGATCTTTCGTGTCTTTAATAAAAGAGCTTTGGTTATAGAAGAATCTATTTATGTTGTTTTTAATGAAGTTTCTGAATTTAAGAAAAATGATTTTGATGATGAACTTGATTTTAATGGTTTGAATTTGAATGAAACCTCTCCTCTAAATGGCAACTTGGATGTAGACTTCCTTACCTAAAGAATGAAAGTATGTAGATACTTATCCTAAGGAGCTAATTATAGGAGTCATATTAAAAGGAGTTCAAACTCGTTCTTCTTTTAAAAATTTTTGTGCTAACCCCGCTTTTCTTTCTCAAATTGAACCAAAATGTACTGACGAGGCCTTGAAAGATGATTCTTGGGATATTGTAATGCAAGAGGAATTGAATAAATTTGAGAGAAATGATGGGTGGAAGCTTATTCCTAGACCTAGTGACCATTTAGTTATTGATACTAAATGGGTATTTAGAAACAAGCAAGATGAATTTAGTATCGTGGTTAGAAACAAGGCTAAACTAGTGACCAAGGGTTTCAACCAAGAAGAAAGTATCGATTATGAAGAAACCTTCGCTCCTATGGCAAGATTAGAAGCCATAAGGATGCTCCTTGCCTATGCTAGTAGTAATAATTTTAAGCTATTTCAAATAGATGTCAAATGTGCTTTCTTAAATAGCTTCATTTTCGAAGAAGTGTATGTTGAATAACCTCCTGGATTTAAGAACTCTCTTTTTCCTAATCATGCGTTTAAGTTAACTAAGGCTCTCTATGGATTTAAATAAGCCCCAAGGGCTTGGTATGAGAGACTTAGGTCTTTTCTTATTCAAAGTAATTTCTCTAAAGGCAAGGTCGATACTACATTGTTTATTAAAAATTTTAAAAATAATTTTCTTATTATTCAAATTTATGTTGACAATATTATTTTTGGATCTACTAATAAGTCCTTGTGCGAATCATTTGCCATGAGTTTAATGAGTGAACTAACATTCTTTTTAGGATTACAAATCAAATAACTTAGTGATAGTATATTTTTTAGTCGAACCAAATATGCATTAGAATTGCTAAAACGATTTAATATGAATAGTTCAAAGGCTATCAATACTCTCATGAGTACCTCCACTAAGTTAGACATGGACGAAAGTGGAGAAAGCTTTGATAAAAAAACTTATAGGGGTATGATAGGTAGTTTACTATACCTTGCCCCAACTAAACCGGGCATCATGTTTAGTGTAGGACTTTGTATTAGATTTCAAGCTTATCCTAATTTATCTTATCTTAAAGCCATTAAAAGAATTCTTAGATATCTTAAACGAACCCCTAACCTAGGATTATGGTATCTAAAATCTGAGAACTTTGAATTAATTACTTATATGGATGCGGATTTTGCTAGATGTAGAATAGATAGAAAAAGTACATCTAGAACATGTCAATTCTTATGACATATACTTATCTTTTGGTCTTTCAAGAAGCAAAACTCGGTTGAACTATCTATGACCGAAGCCGAATATATAGCCACAAGTGCATGTCATGCACAAGTTGTATGGATAAAAAATATATTAGAAGATTATGAAATTCATTTAAAGAATATTTTCATAAAATGTGATAACACAAGTGCTATATGTTTAACTAAAAATCTTATTTAACACTTTAAAACTAAACATATTGACATTAGGCATCACTTTATATGAGACCATGTCAATAATAATGATGTAACTCTAGAATTTATTGATATGAAACATCAATTAGCAGATATCTTCATAAAACCTTTAAATGAAGAATAATTTGACTTCACTAGAAGAGAATTAGGCATGCTAAATTGTCCTAATGAATGAATTTTTTTTGTATGCCTTTCTTAAAATTTTTTGATTTCATATCATCTTTTTAATTTCGTAAATGGAGTCTTCATGAACTTATTTTTCTATCTTCCTCCTATCTCGATATCAAATTTATTTCATGAATGTTTGATACTCTTGCTACATTGTTTGATGACTATTTGAATTGGTATCGAACTCGGTTTTATTGTTTGATGACTTTTGACACTTTTTGAATCCTCCCTTTATTTTCGAATTTTCACTCATGAATCCTTGTACTTCACTCTAGTGAAGTTTATTAGGATTTGAGCGGCACTAAGAGGGGAAGCGGGGGGTGTGAATTAGTGCAGCGGATAAAAATCATAATTTTGAAAGCGATTTTGAAAAGAGTTGTCCGTAGAGAAATTTCAGTCTGACGAAAAAAATTTCAGTAAAGTGATTTGAGTGAATGTGATAGAAAATAGAGAGGGGAGGATTAAGAGATTGCAGCTAAGTAAAGTTTAAAATGTAGTAAGTTATAACTCACACATCAAGAGAAGTACACAGTGATGTATAATGGTTCGATTAAATGACCTACGTCCACTTCCAAAACCTCCTCCGATGAGCTTTGTAACTTTCACTATCAATTCTTCTTGAAGGGAAAGGACCAAGCACCCCGCTTACAAACTTTTACTAGTGGTTCACACTCTTATAGAATTTTGACAAAGTAAAACATGGGAGGTGAACACTCAAGCTATTGAATACAGTTTTGCTATAACTTTGACTCAGTTTTTATCACTTCTTAATGTACATAGCCAACTGAGAAGCAAAGGGTATTTATAGATTCTATCGACTTTAGGTTTGGAGCCAAAAAGAGTTACATCTTGGATTTTTGGGTACTGGTAGTACCACCGCCAATTGGCCCTACTCTGTTAGTGTATTGGGCGGTACCATCGCCCAGTCTGGTGGTACTATCGCCTGACAAGGTCCTCGAGCTCTATGGAGGGGCGATACCATCGCTTATCAGGCGGTACCACCACTGACCTAGGGTAGTACCATTGCCCAGATTGCTTGGGAACCTGTTCCCGGGGTGGTGCCACCGCCTTAGTCTGGCGATGCCACCACCAGACATGGTCCAGCATTGCTAAATGGGCCGTGAATCCGACCCAATTCAGTCCAATTAAGGCCTAGTTGGCCTCTACTAGGGTTACTTAGGATTATCACATAATCATAATCCTGATTATGTGCTAACTATGAAATTAAAAACATATTCTAAGCAAATTCTAATGAATTTCATAGTCTTCTAAAGTATTTTTCATCCAAACAACTTGTGCACAACATGCACTTACGGCTACGTATTTGGCTTCGACCGTAGATAGTGCAATTGATTTTTGTTTCTTGGAAGTCTAAGAAACCAGTGCATGTCCTAAAAATTGACATGTTCCGAATGTACTTTTTCTATCTATTCTACATCCGCCAAAATCCGCATCCGCATAGGCTATTAAATCAAAGTCATCGGATTTTGGATACCATAATCCTAGGTTAAGAGTTCCTTTAATATATCTAAGGATTCTTTTAATAACTTTAAGATGAGATAACTTAAGATTAGCTTGAAATCTAGCATAAAGTCCTACACAAAACATGATATCCGATCTAGTTATGGTGAGGTAAAGTAAACTACTTATCATTCTCCTATATGTCCTTTGATCAAAATTTTCTCCACTTTCATCCATGTCTAGCTTAGTAGAGGTACTTATAGGAGTGTTTATGGTTTTTGAACCATCCATGTTAAATTATTTTAACAATTCTAATGTATATTTAGTTTGATTAAGAAATATACAATCACTAAGTTATTTAATTTGTAATCTTAAAAAGAAGGTTAGTTCACCCATTAAACTCATTTCAAACTCATGACTAATACACTTAGTAACTGATTTACATAGTTATTCATTTGTAAAATCAAAGATAATATCATCAACATAAATTTGAACAATAAGAAAATTATTTTTAAAATATTTAATAAATAATGTAGTATCGACCTTGCCTTTAGTAAAATTATTTGAAATAAGAAAAGAGCTAAGTCTCTCATACCATGCTCTTGGGGCTTGTTTTAACCCATAGAGAGCTTTAGTCAATTGAAACAAATGATTAGGAAACAGAGAGTTTTCAAAATCGGGTGGTTGTTCAACAAACACTTCTTCGGAAATAAAGTCATTTAAGAAAGCACTTTTGACATCCATTTGAAATAACTTAAAATTATTACTTCTAGCATAGGCAAGAAGCATCCTAATGGCTTCTAATTTTACCATAGGAGCGAAGGTCTCTTCGTAATCGATACCTTCTTCTTGATTGAAACCCTTGGCCACTAATCTAGCCTTGTTTCTAACCATGATACTAAATTCATCTTGTTTGTTTCTAAATACCCATTTAGTACCTATAACTAAATGGTCACTAGGTCTAGGAACAAGCTTCCATACCTTATTGTTCTCATATTGGTTCAATTCCTCTTATATTGCGATAACCCAAGAATCATCTTTCAAGGCTTCGTCAATGCACTTAAGTTCAATTTGGGAAAGAAAAGTGGCATTAGCATAAAAATTCTTAAAAGGAGTTTGAACTCCTTTTAATGTGTCTCCTATAATTAGCTTCTTTGGATGAGCATCTACATACTTCCATTTCATAGGTAAGGAAATTTAGGAAGAAGATGTATCCAAGTTACTATTTGGAGGAAAGGTTTCATTCAAATTTAAAGCATTAAAATCAAGATCATCATTAAAATTATTTTTCTTAAATTCGAAAACTTCATTAAAAATAACATGAATAGATTCTTCTATAACTAAGGTTCTTTTATTAAAAACATGAAAAGCTTTAGAAATCGAAGAGTAACCAAGAAAGATGTCTTTATCAAATTTTGCATCAAACTTTCCTAAGGCATTCCTTTCATTCAAGATAAAGCATTTGCAATCAAAAACTTTAAAATAAGAAACATTTGATTTTTTCTTATTCCAAAACTCGATATAGCAAGCCGTATTAATGGCTTCGACCTAAAAGTATTTGGGTAAACTATGTTCATATAATATGATTCTTGTCATTTCTTGTAAATTCCTATTCTTTCTTTCTACTACTCCATTTTGTTGAGGATTCCTCAGAGTAGAGAAATTATGGTTATATCTATTAAATTCATAAAAATTTTGGAAGTCACGGTTTTGAAATTTACCACCGTGATCACTCCGAATCGATGAAATCATAAAACCCTTTTCATTTTGAGCAAGTTTACAAAATTTAGAAAAATATTTAAAGCAATCACTTTTGTGAGTCAAGAAATAAGTCCAAGTGTATCTACTATAGTCGTCTATGATTATAAAAGTATATTTGCTACCTCTTAGGTTCGTTGTGTCAATTGGTCCAAATAAATCCATATAGATCAATTGTAATGGTCTAGAGGTACTTATTTGATTTTTTGATTTGAAACTACTTTTTATTTGTTTTTCTAGTTAACAAGCATCACACACTTTGTCTTTAACGAACTTAACATTGGAAATACCTCTTACATGTTCTTTAGATGTGATTTGAGAGATTAGTTTCATGCTAGCATGACCTAATCTCCTATGCTAAAGCCAAGCATCATCATTCAAAGCTGAAAAGCATATTTCATTACTAAGATCATCAATGTTTATAGTGTAGATATTATTTTATTTTAGTACAATCATAGATATGTTATTGTGTGGTTTTTTTAATAATGCAAGCATTAGATTCAAATTTTACGATATATCCTTTATCATATAATTGACTAATGCTCAAAAGATTATGCTTCAAGCCATCTACCAACAACACATCATCAATTAAAAAGCTTGATTTGTTACCTATGGTTCCCTTGCCAATGATTTTACCCTTGTTGTCTCCGAAGGTGACATACCCTTTGTCTTGGTTAGTGAGCTTAGAGAATTGTGATGGATCTCCCATCATGTGCCTTGAGCATCCACTATCAAGTTACCATCTCTTGCTCCTAGTTTGTATGGGCGAATGTGTCTACAAAAGAGGATAGTTTTTAAGTACCCATTTGAACTTGGGTGCCTCAAAAATTGATCGACTAATCTTATCATTGTTCATTGAGTTCCTTATAGTTCCTTTAGGAACCCATATCAAGTTATGTGGGCTAAGTTTCTTAAATGGACATTTGTAAATAATATATCCAGGTTTGCAACAAAAGTTACATTTTGAGTGAGATGATACATGTAGTGTAGGTCCTTTAATGAAGGTGGTTGGATTTCAGTGAGATCCACTCATAAATCCAATTCCACTTTTTTTTTTGACATGACCCTTATTTGCAAGGATCTCTTTAAGTAGCAAGTTCTCTTTCTTAATTACCTCTAAGTATTCATACTTAGAGCATGGAGGTAAAGAGTGAGTATCAAGTTTAAGACTATCAAGTTTCTCGACTGAGAGAGTATACTCCTTTTTCAACAAATTAAACTTTTTACTAATAGTTCTACATTCATCAAATAATTCATGAAAGACATTTAAAAGCTTGTTAAAAGATAAATTTTCATTAACTAAATTACATACCTCTTCTCCGAAAGCTATTAAAGTGAAGTTAGTCATCTCCTTGTTGCTTACTTCTTCATTTCTGGAGCTACTTGAGTCATCCCATGTTGCCTTTATAGCCTTCTTCTTCTTTGGTGGCTTGAGAGCATTCACTTTTGAAGTGCCCTAGCTTTTTGCATTCATAGTATATTATTTGTTCCTTTTTCGGTTCAAATTAGTTTTTAGAATCATTTTTAAATTTATTCCTTATAAATTTTTTAAATTTCTGAGTCAAGAGTGCAAGTTCATCATCAAGGTCCTTATCACTTGAAGATTATTTTAAATGGTCTTGTGTTCTCAATGCCATATCCTTCCTGTTATTTAGAAGGGGGTTCTCGCGCTCATCATAAGCATAACATGTCATTTCATAGGTTATCAATGACTCTATGAGTTCTTTAAGAGGAAAATTTTTTAGATCCTTGGCCTCTTGAATGGCCGTAACTTTTGGATCCCAACTTTTTGAGAGGGATCTTAAGATTTTAGTTATAAGTTCAAAATTAGAAAAATCTTTCCTAAGTGCTTTAAGTCTATTGACGCATCCGTAAAATGAGTGTACATGTCTCCGATGGACTCACTTGGTTTCATTCGAAATAATTCATAAGAATGCACCAAGAGGTTGATTTTGGACTCTTTCACTCGGCTAGTGCCTTCATGAGTGATTTCAAAAATATACCAAATATTAAAAGTTGATTTATAAATCAAAATATGATTAAACTCATTTTTATCAAGAGCACAAAACAAGGCATTCATAGCCTTTGCATTAAGAGCAAAAACCTTCTTCTCCGATTCATTCCATTCGTTCATCGGAAGAGAAGATTTTTGAAAGCTGTTTTCAATAATATTTCAAAGTTTAAAATCCATAAAAATAAGAAAAATCTTCATGTGAGTCTTTCAATGGGTGTAATCCGACCCATTAAACATAGGTGGACATGTAATTGAATGACCTTCTTGTATGCTGGAATACGCCATCTCTCTTGGGTTTTAAACTAAATGAGAGTGATCTCGCTCTGATACCAACTGTTAGGATCTAGAGCAGCACTATAAGGGGGGGGGGGGGGGGGTGGGTTTGAATTAGTGCAGCAGATAAAAATCGTAAATTCAAAGCGATTTCGAAAAGAGTTATGCGTTGAGAAGTTTCGGTCCGACAAAAAGATTTCGGCAAAGTGAATATTTTGATTGAATACGAAATAGAGTTGAGTGAAGGAGATTGAGAGATTGCAGCCAAGTAAAAATTAAAATGTAATAATTTTAAAACTCATACCAAGAGAAGTACACAGTGATTTATAGTGGTTCGGTCAAATAACCTACGTCCACTTTCGAAATATTCTCCGATGAGGTTCCCAACTTCCACTATCAATTCTTCTTAAAGGGGAAGGATCAAGCACCCCTCTTATAGACTTTTACAAGTAGTTCACACTCTCTTATAGAACTTTTATAAGTGAGGCTTTGGGAGGTGAATACTTAAGCTTTCGAATGTAAACTTTGCTAAAGTTTTGACTTAGTTTTTATCACTTCTTAATGTGCTTAGCTAGTTGAGAAGTATGTGGTATTTATAGGCTCAATTGGCTTTAGAATTGGAGCAAAAAAGAGTCACATCCTGGATTTTCGGGTACTGGCAATACCACCACATAGCACTGGCGGTACCATCGCCAGTTGACCCTGCTCTATTAGTGTACTGGGTAGTACCATCGCCTAGTCTGATGGTACTACTACCTAATAGGGTCCTCGGACTTTATAGAAGGGCGATACCATCGCTTGTCAAGCGGTACCACCGTTGATAAGTAATAATTGTCAATGGTACCACCGTTGACCTGGGGTGGTACCACCACCTAGACCACCTAGGAACCTTTTCCCAGGACGATGCCACCGCTAGACATGGTTCAGCACTACTGAATAGGCCTTGAATTCGACCCAGTTCAATCCAATTAAGGCCTAGTTGGCCCCTACAAGGGTTGATTAGGATTATCACCTAATCCTAAGCTAATTATATGCTAACTACAAAATTGAAACATATTCCTAAGCAAATTATAATTCGGTGACGTCGAGTCTTTTTCCGGCGAGCTTCTAGTGAACTTCCAGCAGACTTCCGATGCACTCTCGGATATCTTCCGATGGACTCCTAATAGGCTCCCAGACTTTATGGCGAGTTTCGAAGAATCTTTTAGCAAGATTCCGAACTTTCTCGGTGAGCTCTGTGAACCTCCGACGAACCTTCCGACAAACTTTTGAAACCTTCGACAAGTCCTCGATTCATTCTCAGCCAGTTCCAACAGCACTTTCGACGATCGTTCGGACTTCCGACGGACTTTCGAACTCCCAACGTACTTGACTTTGGAAATTTGCTTTATGTCTTCATTACTATCATAGTTAATCCTATACACTTATCTCAATAATATGGTTTAGATCAAATAACCTATCAATTGATTTCATCATTAAAATTCGAGATTCAACAAATACTTGAAATGTATCATATATACTTAAAATGTATCGTAAATGCTTGAAATGTATCATGAATGCTTGAAAAAGTTTCATACTTAAAATGATAACTTTTTATCATGCTTGATTTGGTATCGAAATGATAAATGTCTATCATTATGTTTTAGTATCAAACTTGAGATGTGTATCATACTTAATATCCTAATTGAAATTGGTATTGTACTTTGAAATGATGAATTATCATTTGGTATCAAACTTGAAGTTTATATCATGCTTAATATTGTATTTGAAGTTGGTATTGCTAGTTATAGGTCCCCTACAAGCCAATCACGTGAGCGATGACACTTGTAACATGCTGCGTCAATCTTTTGTTTATGATTATTGATATTTTCTCATATTATCTCGATATATATTGTGATATCCTTAGATCTGTGCAATGGGAATCGGATCGTGATGAGATCACGATAATGTGACCGATTCACCTTTAAACATAGACCCTAAATAATCTCGGTCATAGGTTACTCAAGAGGGACATCGAGATAACTGGATAGACTGGTATACTGTATACCCGTCGATATGATGGAGGTGGCTGGTCTCATAGCTACTTATGTGGGGACACTGAGGATACAATATAGGTGCTCATTGGAGAATGAGTTTACTGATTGATCCGCTTATGGAATGCTGGATAGTCATTGATATCTTACGTCAGACAGTGATTCCGTAATCCTAGTAGTGTATCTGGTCCTTAGATTTGAGACTACTAGTTATAGGTGCCCTACAAGCCAATCACATGAGTGATTGCACCTATAACACACAGCATCAATCTCTTTGCTTATGATTATTGGCATTATCTCACATTATCTAGATATATATTGTGATGTCCTTGGATCTATGCAATGGGAATCGGATCGTGATGAGATCATGATAATGAGACTGATTCACCTTTAAACATAGACCCAAATTATCCTAGTCATAGGTTACTAGAGGACATCGAGATAATAGGATAGACTGGTGTGCTATATACCTGTCCATATGATGGAGGTGGCTGGTCTCATAGCTACTCGTGTGGGGATACTAAGGGTATAGTATAGGTGCTTATTGGGGAATGAGTTCACCGATTGATCCGACTACGGAATGTTGGATGGTTATTGATACCTCATGTCAGACAGCAATTCCATAGTCCCAGTAGTGTATCTGGTCCTTAAACTTGAGACACCAAGGATGTCCTGTATGAGTACTCCAACTCTTTGATACCAGACTTATAGGTTTGGAAAGTTCCAAATCTAGTACAGTTGGTCATTGAGAGTGGTAGCCAACCTTACGAGGGCTATTGAGTGTCAATAGAGGATCATCCACTCTCGGTATTATGAGAGGAATATCCCATGTATTCTTGCTCGAACAAATTCTTGGCCAAGGTTATTCGGATTGAGAGAGAAAGAGTTCTCCAAAAGAATCTGACAAGAGCAAGATTCGAGGAGAGATCGTTTGGGCCTGATAGTACCATGCCTGGTATATGATCTTTGGAATATTAGATTGACGAGGGACTATAGATACATGGTAACTGAGGACAAATAGGTCCAAAGGATTGGATTCCTCTATATCGTCTAGGGGCTGCGGCGTAGTGGCCTAGTACGTCCGCAGTCGATGAGTTGGGTGAATTATTATAGAGAAAATAATTCACTAAGTCAGAAGGAGTTCTGACAAGTATGACTCACGGCCAGCTCGATATTAGGCTTAGAGGGTCACACACATATGGTAGGTGTTGCGACGAGTAGAGGTTCGGATATAAGATATCCGCTGGACCCCATAACTTATTGGATATCCATTAAGCCCCTGAATTATTGGATCCTAAGATGAGATACAATAATTGCTAATAAGAGATTATTGGGTAGAGAACCACTAATCCAAGAGGCTTGGGTAATTGGATGGAGATCCAATAACCAATAGGGCAAGATCCATTAGGGTTTACAGGGGGCCTCTATAAATAGGAGGGAACCAAACTTCTATAGGCAAAGAGTTCTCTTGGTAGCTGTTAGGGGAAACAACTTTTTACCGTGACCCCGGGGCGCACGGCGCAGAATCCGAAAACCGGGGGGTCGTCTCGGTACGGTTCGGGCCCGTCGATGGCTCCTGCTCCCGCCTCCCGACCGACTCCTCCGAAAGGCGGCGGCACGCTCCGGACGTCGAGAACGAGACCTGCAGCAAGGCGGGTCGGATGCTCCGCCCGACCCCTCCGACGCCCAAGTCAGTGCTGGCCCGTCGGCCGGAGTTCCCCAGAGAGAATTGCGGGGGCGTTCGAGTCTACTCACCTCTCGGAGTGTTCATGGAAAGAGAAGGTCCTCTTTTCCTCTCCTGTCTTACCTGTTCGGCTTAAATAGGTCGGACGGAGGGCATGCTTCCGACTGTCTGCAGGTGGCGTACGGGCCTGACCTCGCAGGTCGGTGCCGTGGTCAACTTGGCTTTGAGGAGAAGCGACGTCGGGCGGTCAGATCGTGGGCGTAATGGAGCGCAGGAGGGGCGATGACGTCATCCGGGTGTACGCATCAAGACCGTGTGTCTCGCCATACTTAATACCCTAACACTACCCTCAAAAGCCACTCTGCGGGACAATTTGAAGGGTTGGGGGTGTTGCTCGGAAGAATCTGGTTGTCGATCGAGATCTCGGCGAAGGTTCTGCCGTGTCGTGTTATAATCGATCAATCTCGCAGGATACGGTCGAGGCGCGCCAAGACCCGAAAACCGGTGATCGAGGAAGCTCGAGATCTCAGAATCGAACCGCCGTTCGGGATAAAGGGGTCGAGGAACCCCAAGACCCGTAAAGCCATAGTCATCGAACCGCTGCTCGGGATATAGGGCCGAGCCACCGCTCAAGGCCTAGGATGCCGATGATCGAGCCGTCGCTCAAGACCATGTACCGAACCGCCGTTCGGGATAAATGGGGTCGAGGAGACGCCCGATTCCCGTTGCCAAGCCGACGTCCGGTAATCAGGGGTTGAGACTCGCGCTTAGGCCCGTTGAACCAATGGGTGAGCAGCCGCTCGAGGTAAGGGCAGGCGACGTCCAAGTCCCTGTTACCGACCCGTCGTTGGGTACTAGGGGTCGAGGTCACACACACGACCTGAAAAACCGTGATAGCCGAACTGCCGTTCAGGATATGTGTGGCCGAGCTGCCGCTCAAGGCCTGTGAAACCAGAATAGCCGAACCGTCGTTCGGGATAAAGGGGGTCGAGGAGACGCCCGATTCCGTTGCTGCCGACGCCCTAAGTCGTGGTTGAGACGCGCTAGGTCCTCCTCGCCATCACCGCCGTCGTTTTGGTGCAAGGGGTCGAGGTCACGCACACGACCTGAGAAACCATGATAGCCGAACCGCCGTTCGGGATAAAGGGGGTCGAGGAGACGCCCGATTCCCGTTGCCAAGCCGACGTCCGGTAATCAGGGGTTGAGACTCGCGCTTAGGCCCGTTGAACCAATGGGTGAGCAGCCGCTCGAGGTAAGGGCAGGCGACGTCCAAGTCCTCGCACCCGCCGTTGGGTACTAGGGTCGAGGTCACGCACACGCACCGAGAAACCATGATAGCCAACCGCCGCTCGGTAAAGGGGTCGAGGAGACGCCGATTCGTTGCTGCCGACGTCCGGAAGTCGGGGTTGAGACGCGCTAGGTCCTCCTCGCCACCGAATTCGCCGTCGTTTGGTACAAGGGGTCGAGGTCACGCACACGACCTGAGAAACCATGATAGCCGAACCGCCGTTCGGGGTAAAGGGGGTCGAGGAGACGCCCGATTCCCGTTGCCAAGCCGACGTCCGGAAGTCAGGGGTTGAGACGCGCTAGGTTCTCCCTGCTTACCAACCCGTCGTTTTGGTGCAAGGGGTCGAGGTCACGCACATGACCTGAGAAACCATGATAGCCGAACCGCCGTTCGGGATATGTGTGGCCGAGCCGCCGCTCAGGCCCAGAAGACCAATGGTCGAGCTGCTGCTCAAGACCTAGAAAACCAGACGCCAACCGCTGCTCGGGATGTGTGGCCGAGCCGCCAAGGCCCGTAATACCGATGGTCGAGTTGCCGCCAAGACCTAGAAGACCGTAATCGCCGAACCGCTGCTTCGGGATGTAGGCCGAGCCGCCGCCAAGGCCCGAATACACAGTGGTCGGTGCCGCCAAGACCTAGAAAACCGAACCGCCGCCGTGCCGCTTCGGGATGTAGGGCCGAGCTGCCGCTCAAGGCCCAGAATACCAGTGGTCGAGCTGCCGCTCAAGACCTAGAAAACCGAACCGCCGCCGTGCCGCTTCGGGATGTAGGGCCGAGCTGCCGCTCAAGGCCCAAAATACCAGTGGTCGAGCTGCCGCTCAAGACCTAGAAGACCGAACCACCGTCGTGCCGCTTCGGGATGTAGGGCCGAGCTGCCGCTCAAGGCCCAGAATTCCAGTGGTCGAGCTGCTGCTCAAGACCTAGAAAACCGAACCGCCGCCGTGCCGCTTCGAAAAACGGCTCGCGATAGTGCGGTTGCCGAATCGAGATACCGGCGTGCGGGTAAGTTTCTTACCTGGGGGGTGGACACGCCACCTCTTCATTAATATGACGCCGGCGCTTCGACTGCCCGATGTGATGCTATTGGGCGATGTGGCGGTGTCACGCCGCCGCCGCCTCGGAGGCGAAAGGTCGAGGCCCCTTTCTATAAATAGCGAGCCCGCGACTCTCTATCACTTTATCGGAGTTTTCATCTCTTGTCCCGCCGTGCCTTCCTTCAAGTTTTCTCCATAGGCTCCTGCCTTTTAACTTCTTCCAGCCGATTTCTTCCATTATAGGTTAGTGCGCGATGGGTCTTCCTTCCACTTCCTCTTCCTCTGCTTCTTCCTCCTCCTCCCCCTCAGTCACAACCCGCGTCGCCGCTCTTCCTTCATCTCCTCCTTCCAGCCTTTCCTCAGATGCGGAAGCGGCGCGTGCGTTAGAGGCCATAATGTGGCCGCACGACCAAGACTCCATCTTGGACGAGCGTATGGTGGGGATTCTCCGGCGGCGCTACGGCATCCCGGAGGAATACAACCTCCTGGCCGCTGAAGCGGGACAGCGGGCTTTTGACCCGGTTCCCAAGGGCTTTGCCCTGACCGCCGATGCCCTAGAGGCCGGCCTGCGCCTTCCCCTGCATCCAGTCATCGTATCCTGCATCTCCCTGTGGCGTATTTCGCCTTCCCAGATAACTCCAAACTCCGGGCGGTATTTGGTGGCTTTCCTGGGGGAATGCCATTACGCCAACATCGCCTCGCACCGCAACCTCTTCCTCTCCTCGCCTAGTCTTTTAAGGGGTCGGGGATACTTCCTGGCCGCACGACCAGGGTTCCGGGTTAGCGGCGCCCCCACCAATAACAAAGGGTGGAAGAGGCGCTTCTTTTTTGTCCAGTGCCAAAAGGACTGGGGTTTCGGGGTTCGATGGTCGTCTAGAACCATCGATAATGCTGCCCCGAAACTCAGTGCCGAGGAGCGCGCTCACCTCGAGCAGCTGAGGGTAATCCTCCCTTCCTCGCAAGCCATCCGCAACATGTCGGAGCAGTGGCTCGTGGAGGCCGGGCTAAGTCCGTGCTCACGGGGTAGGCCGTCGTTGTCTCGCCTCTTTTAGGATTGCTGCCATACTCTAGCTTCTGACACATCTGTTGTTCTTTGCAGGGATGGTGAACCTGCGGTCCTTCCATGACTCGGGTGCTCCGAGGGGACCGTCTCCGCGCTCTCCGACGGTCTCCAAGCGGGCGGGGGGTGGCTCCACGCGCACCACTGAGGAGGGGCGCCCGAAGAAGAGGGCCAAGGCCAAAGACGTGGTGGACCTGGAGACGCCCGTGGCTCCGCCCGTCGGGACGACCGAACGACCGGGCGCCTCCGCTCCTGCCGAGAGTGCTGGTCCCAGCCAGGGGACAACCGGGAAGGGCCAGCGTCCTCCAGCCATGAAGGACTGCAGGCCGGTCACGCCGGGAGGAGGATCAGCCGTTCCTTTCCCGAGTGCTGGGGAGGTCCTTCGGGGCCGCTAAGCGACCCTCTCGTGGCCCCGTGGCATGGTCTGTCCCGTGGGGACAACGTGTGGTCGGGGAGAGCCTCGGCCAGCTACCTCCGGGCGCTCCATCCCGACGCCGCCGACCTATACACTCCTAAGCGCCATCGCCAAGGCCGCCAAGTCGGTGTTGTGGGTAAGCACCGTCTTGCGTGTATCTTCTTAGCTGAGCACAATTCATTACTTTCAGCCTTCTTTCTCCTTGTGCAGAATCTCCACTACACCACGGCCCTCCTCGACCGGTGCATGACTCGGCCGACAGGTGCACGTCCGGGCGAGCGCAACTTGGAGTTGCGCCGCCAGCTCGAGGAAGCCCGAGCGGGGTCGGGACCCGAGGCGGTTGCTGCTGCCGAGCAACGGGCGGCGGACATGGGCGCGAAGTCGCACGTCTGACCGCTGAGCTCGAGGCGCCGCCGGCGGCAGGCCGGATCAGAGAAGCTCCCGGACGGAGAAGCGGGAGAATCGCCTTCGGAGGGAGGAGGCTTCGGAATTGGGCGCCAAGCTGACCTCGAGGGGGTCCGAGTTGACGGCAGCCAGGGAAGCCCTCGCCGCGGCGGAAGGCGCGGCCGAGAGGGACCGGGAGGCGCCGACGCCATAAGAAGTCGGAGGGCTTCCTCCTCGGCCCGGACCGGACGGGCGGGTATCGCAGTATGGGTACAAGGTTGCCTCGCCCGGTTCGAGCATGTCCTCCGTGCTTGATGGTCGAGGAGGATCCTTCGCCTCATGCCCCGATCGGGGGGTCGACATGCCGCGAGGTTCCCTTCGACGACCTTCCTGAAGCCGCGGCCACGAAGACCTCTTTTCTTCTTTTTGGAGGGCCTTCCCTTGCTTTTGTAATACTTCTTTCCCCACTAGGGGCCCATTTTGTAATCCAAACCTTTTGGTAATACAAATTTGCCTTCTTAATACAATCTTCGACTTCTTTCTAATGGCCTAAGTCTGGTATTGACTTACTTCCGTTTTGTCCTTAAACAAAATATTTCTTAAGGTTCTGGACGTTCCAAGTCCTCTGAATCGCTGCCAGTACCATAGTCGCGAGCCGAACGCTCCGGTCGGACTACTTTGATTACTCAGGGGCCTTCCCACTTAGGTGCAAGCTTGCCCTTGAGTGGGCGGGGTCGCCATCGCCTGCGAGGGACTAAGTCTCCCATCCCGAGGGGTCGAGGGCGCACCTTCTTGTTGTAACTCCCGGCAACACTCGCACGCCAAAGATCTTTACGCGCGCGTTGGCCCCGCGTTCTTCTAGCAGGTCTAGGCCAGCCCAACTCCCGGGCCGAGGTGGATTCTCGTAGTTCTCCACCCGAATGTTGGGATGACCAACTCGGCCGGTAGGATCGCTTCACGCCGAACGCAAGGTCGTAGGGGACTCGCCCGGCCGCCTTCGGGTAGTCCGCAGAGACCATAGGATGTTCGGGAGCTCGCCGACCCACTCGATCGGGCTTCCAAGGTCCTTTCCTAAGTCCATCCAGATAGATCGCTGGTCGCCTCACGAGCCCGCTGGTCCGGGGTGGGCCACCGAGCTAAACCTTAATCGATGTGATAAGTCGCGCAGTAACTCCGAGAACCGGTGTCCGGGCGAATCGGGTTCCGCGTATCGCGATGATAACGCTGGGCAGACCGAATCCGGGTCACGATGTTCTTCCATACGAATCGCTCACCCGCTCGGCCGTAATGGTTGCCGTGGGCTCGCTTCCACCCACTTAGTGAAATAATCTATCCTCACGATGATATGTCTCCGCTGCCGGACGCCGGGGAACGCCCCAAGAGGTCCATTCCCATTGAGCGAAGGGCCAGCGCAATCCATGGAGGCGAGCGGACCGCAGGAGCCGCGGGCGCGCCGGCGCCGGCAGTGTCGCACCGCCGCACGAAAGCCTTGGCAGCGAGAGGCCGCAATAGCCCCGCACAAGATTTTGAAGGCCAAAGTTCGCCGCCATGTGCTCCCCACAAGTCCCGCCGTGACCTCGGCGAGAATCACTTCCGCCATCGGGATCTAAGCATCGTAGTAGGGGTGGGAAACGACCTTTGTAGAGCCGGCCACCACCTCGCAGCACCACGCTTCGCGGAGCCGCCGTGCCTTGACCTCATCCGCCGCAGGATCCCATCGCGCTTGTACTTCAAGATTTCCCGAATCCACGAGGTGGGGTGGTCGACTCGGGTCCCCTATCTCCATGATAGCCACCGACCGGCAGTGTCGCCTCTTCGACTCGGATGTTCCTCCGATCGGCCCCGAGGCCACTCGCGAGCTGGTCCGCCCGCTGCTCGGGACTCGCACCGGACAGAGTGAAGCGAGGAAAGTTAGAGGTTTGGGCTTTTACCTCGGTCGTATCCGACATGGTCGAGTCCCGCGCTCGACATTTCCACCAACTTGCTCGGCGACAAGTTGGGAATCCGTGAGAATGTGGATTGCTCCTAGTTGCATCTCGCCGCCAAACGGAGGCTCGCCAACAGCGCCGTATTCGCCTCATTGTTTGTGGCCTCAAACCGGCGGGGAACGCCAAAGCGTGTCCGCCGGGTCCTCCGCACGAGTCCGCGCCGCCTCGAGCCGAAGACCCATCCACGCAGCATCCGCCTCGTGGATTTGCTCAACGCCTCGCTCCGGTGGTGTCAACTCCGAGATGAAATCGCCAAGGCCCGGGCCTTGATGGCTGTTCTCGCCAGCAGCAGGTCGAACTCGATAGCTCCACCGACCACTTTAGGAGACGCCGCTACGCCAAACTTAGAAAGAACTTGACGCAGGGGTTGGTCGGTCAATACCTCAATCGTATGGGCTTAAGTAGGGGCGAGCTTCCGAGCCGCTAGAACAAGTGCCAATGCCGACCTTTCAATGGGAGGATAGCGCCGCTCCGGCCCACGCAGCACGTGGGTGGTGTAGTAAATCGGGTGTTGCGCATCGGGGGCTTCTTTCACAAGCACCGAGCTCACTGCATGCTGAGATGCCGCCAGGTAGAGGGTAAGTTTTTCTGGCGCAGACACCGAGGTAAGTCGGGGTAGCTCGGATAAGTGCTGCTTCAGGCCTGCGAAGGCTTCCTCGCACTCTGCCGTCCATTGGAAGTTCTTTGGGTCTTTGAGGACTCGGAAGAAAGGAAGGCACTTATCTCCCGACCGGGATAGAAACCGGGACAGAGCCGCTATCCTTCCGTTAAGGCACTGAAGCTCCTTTACTGTACTCGGAGATCTCATGTCGGTGAGAGCTCGGATCTTCTCGGGGTTGGCATCAATTCCTCTCTCGTGTATGATGAACCCGAGGAACTTCCCCGATGTCACGCCGAAGACGCACTTGGCCGGATTAAGGCGCATCCCATGTCTTCTCAGCGTAGAGAAGGTTTCCCGCAAGTCGTCGAGGTGTGCAGCCCCTGTGCGACTTTTCACGATCATATCGTCAACGTATACCTCCATGTTTCGCCCTATTTGCCGGGCGAACACCTTGTTCACCATCCTTTGGTAGGTGGCGCCTGCGTTCTTTAACCCGAATGGCATAACTTTGTAGAAGTAGGCTCCTTGGGGTGTGTGGAAGGTCAGTATGTTGCCGATCCTCGAGGGCCATCCGGATCTGGTTGTAACCGGAGTAGGCGTCCATGAAGGAGAAGCGGGCGTACCAGCGGTTGAGTCGACCTGGTCGATCCTAGGTAGGGGAAGCAATCCTTCGCAAGCACGATTTAGATCGGTGTAGTCGACACACATCCTCCGGCTTCCATTAGGCTTCTTGGCGAGGACTACATTGGATAGCCACCGAGGTACCGGACTTCCTCGATGAAGCTCGACGCCAAGAGCACATCGACTTCTTTTTGCACCGCTTGTTGGCGCTCGAGGGCGAGGCGGGGTCTCTGTCTCACCGAGCGGGCGGTCGAGAGATATGCGAGATGGTGTTGGGAGACTTGAGTCGATTCGAGGTCGGTAGCTGTCAGCGAAGACGTCGGCGCTTTCTGGAGGAGGCTGATGGTGCGCGCTCTTGATTATCGGTCGGGCGATCCCGATTCGATCGGGGCGGTCATCATGCAGCGGAATATTAACCGCCGGGTTTGTCGGCTCGGGATGCTCGGTGGGCGCTGCGTCGCGTGGATCTTCGAGGCGGTTCGCCTTTTCCTCTTACCGGGAGGTCGCCGTCAAGTAACACCGTCCGACTCTGAGATCTCCCGAACCTCCCGACTCGGCCGGTGGGGAACTTCAGCGTCGGTGGTATGTGGATAAAACGGCCCTTAGCACAAGGGTGGGTCGGCCGAATGGCGTTATGCAGAGGAAGGTCGACCACCGGAAAGGTTACCAGAGTTTTGGCCTTCGGGAATCCCGAGTCAACGGTAGGGTTACCGCACCCACGGCGACCGAGTCGCCGATGAAGCCGGTGAGCGCCGAGTGCAAAGGCTTCAGGGCTTCCTTCGGCAGCCCCAACTTCAGAAAGGCCTCGAAATAGAGGATGTCGGCCGAGCTGCCAGTGTCGACCATAATCCTTCGGACCTGTGCGTTGGCTATTCGGGCCGACACCACCAGCGCATCGTCGTGCTCTGTTACTCCCATATCCCCTGAGGGGAATGTGATCTCCGGCTCGGAGGGAGGGTGATATTCCCCGGTCGCAATGGCTCGGGCGTAAGCCCTTCGACCCGAAGCGCTATGTCCTCCAGCGGCGGGTCCCCCTGTGATCACGTCGATGTGGTGCTCGACCGGCCTTGAGCGCAGGATGGTGCCGCGGATGCTGGAGGTATTGGCCGAGGTGCCCTCTTCGGATCAGCTCTTCGATTTGCCGCTTCACCTCTTAGCATTGCTCCGTGTCATGTCCGTTTTGCCGATGGAAGCGGCAATCGTGCTATCACCACCGCCGCCCTTCATCCGGGGCGGCCTGAGCATTCCCCGCTCCTTTATCTGGAGGAATATTTGCGTCCGAGACGCCTTCAAGGGGGGAGGTGGCGGCTCGGGCGCGTATGGGTCGGGGTGGCCCATGCGGCGCCCTTGGTGTGGGGCCTCCCGCCTAGTTGTCGTTCCCGATCGGGATGGATTAGGATGCCCCCTCGGTCGTTCTTCCTTCCTCCCCGACATCCAGGACTCGGCCGCCACGTATTGACTCGCCCGCTGAAATATTTCCGCGATGGACGCGGGGGGTCGCTCCACCAGGGACCAGCAAAACCTCGATGGTCGCAGCCCCATCATGAATGCCTGCACCAATAACGATGGGTGAGCATCCGATAACTCCCGTACCTCCGTGGTGAACCTTCGCAAGTGGGAGAGGGTTCGTCCTCCTTTTGCTTCAAACCCAGGAGGAGCGCGATAGAAGGCTTTGGTCGCGCAAACGCCAAAAAGCGTAGCTCGAAGTCCTTGGCGAGCTGTTCAAAGGATGTTACCGACCCGCTTTTTAAGGTACTGTACCACGACGCGCGGATCCTTTCAACGTGGTGGGAACGCCCCGCACATCAAGGCGTCAGAAGTTCCATATAGGGCCATTTGAGCCGGAAGGCGGCGGCGTGATCGGGCGGATCACCGACTCCATCATAAAGGTCGATGGAGAGGCGGAAGTTCAAGGGCACCGAACTCCCGTATGTCGTGACGAGGACTCCCAGTGGGACACTTCCCTCTGCTCTTCTTTGGACTTGCAGACGTCCCTTTGCACCTCCTCCAGACGCTGTGCGATGGACCGGATTTGAGCCCGAAATAGGTCCGTCGAGTCTGAAGACACCGCCTCGAGTTCAGGCGGGACGTCCAGGTTTTCAAGAGCCCGGGTTCCGTCCTGAACCCGGCGGGAGGCTGGAGAAGATGGTATCGGCGGTATCGCCTCATGATGCCGGGGAAGAGGTTCCGGTCTTTGGAGGGTCGGTTCTGCCGCCTCCTGGAGTAGGCGAGGAGGCGGCACTGACAAGATGCGCGGTCGGACCTACTGGGAAAGGTCCTGAAAAGCCTCCACCGTGACGGTGGGGGGAAGCGGTGGAACCCGACTTGGCGGGTAGAGCCCGGCGTCGCTAAATATATTCCAGTAGCGATCTATAGTTGCGGCAGGATCGTCCCTCCGGGGTTCGGAGGTCTGCGGGACCTCCGAGGTGCCAGCCGGAAACGACCTTTCGTCCATGTGTCGTTAAGGGCAGGGCAGTAGTCGCTTCGAGAGGCCCTCCTTCTAGCGCCAATCTGTTAGGGGAAAACAACTTTTTACCGTGACCCCGGGGCGCGCGGCGCGGAATCCGGAAACCGGGGGGTCGTCTCGGTACGGTTCGGGCCCGTCGATGGCTCCTGCTCCCGCCTCCCGACCGACTCCTCCGAAAGGTGACGGCACGCTCCGGACGTCGAGAACGAGACCTGCAGCAAGGCGGGTCGGATGCTCCGCCCGACCCTCGACGCCTGCCGATCTTGGCCCGTCGGCCGGAGTTCCCCAGAGAGAATTGCGGGGGCGTTCGAGTCTACTCACCTCTCGGAGTGTTCATGGAAAGAGAAGGTCCTTCCCTCCTGTCTTACCTGTTCGGCTTAAATAGGTCGGACGGAGGGCATGCTTCCGACTGTCTGCAGGTGGCGTACGGGCCTGACCTCGCAGGTCGGTGCCGTGGTCAACTTGGCGGGTAGTTGGGGCGATGCTGAGGAGAAGCGACGTCGGGCGGTCAGATCGTGGGCGTAATGGAGCGCAGGAGGGGCGATGACGTCATCCGGGTGTACGACCGAAGACCAGGTGTCTCGTCATACTTAATACCCCTAACAGTAGCCACCTCCTGTTCTCTTCTCCCTAGAGAAGTGCATCGTCGTAGTCCCTGCCGTGTGGATACCGCTAGAGAGGAGGACGCTTGACCTCCCATCCATCCTATAGATCTGCAGGGATTCAGGGATATACGATCTCTCTAGGTATTTTCTTTAACACATGTAATTTTTACGGATTTGTTTTGATGCACCGATCTTCGCATGATGACGGAAACTTTTTATGGGAAATATGGGGTGTTTTGTTTTAGTTCTTCTGCTGTGCATGAGATGTCGCTCCCTTGTGGATTTCCCAACAATGGTATCAGAGTTAGGTTGTTCGTGCGAAGATCAGATCTTAAACTGCATGTGTTGTGTTTTAGATTTGCTTTTGATGCTAAAATCGTTGGCGCGAAGGGCGAGAAAGGGCAGCAACTGTTGCTGCCCGCTCGTGCAGCAATCGTAAGGCTGCTTGCAACCTTACTGCCTGCACAGGTAGAAGTCGGTGGACGACGACCTATGTGCAGGTGGCTGCCGGCCGGTAGGCTACGAGCCGCCAGCAGGCAGCACCTGCTAGCTGCTTGTGCCGGCGGCCTGCCCGTAGGAGTCGACGTTGCCTGCGGGCGTTGCGATCGCAGGCAGAAGTGCCCGCATAAGAAAGGGCGTCGACATGCGCTGCACCCTCAAGGGGCATCGCTGCCGGCGGATAGACCACCTACGGGCGCTGCGCCCGCGAGCAGGGGCAGCACGCCCGGCCGTAGTGGCCGCCGCTGATAGGGTGGCGGCAGCCGCAAGGCAAAAGATAGTTTTGCCTCTCGGAATTCATAAATTTCGATTTCTGTCCCCTTTGACAGAATGACCAAAATACCCCTAGGAATTTTCAAAATTCCAATTTGTCCCTTATGGTCGAATGACCAAAATGCCCTTGGGAATTCAAAAAATTCTCTATATTTCCCTGATTTAAAAAAAATATATGTTAATTAAATAGTTTAATTAACTATTATTTTTTATCTAGTAGTCTTATAAAATTACATATACATGTGATGTATGATGTGGATAGATGATCATGGACCTGTGATGTGATGTGTGTACATGTGATTATTATTATTGGGGCCTGCGAGCCTCTATGTTTCTCGTTTATTGTCGGGCCTGTGTGCTTGTAATTATGTTGTAATTACATGAGGAGGCGCAGCGGTAGCGGGACCCACGAGGTCGAGACGGACGATCCGACGCATGGAGATGTGTTGAGATACCGACGAAATTGACGAAGCGAGAAGGATGATCATAGGGCATGGAGATGTGTCGAAGCACACATAGATCTTAATGTGAGTGATTGGGCCCACTAGCTCGGGCTTGATCACATTAGGATGTGGTCCATGATCATCTGGTGTGATTACTCATGTGATGTGTGATTGGTTATACACCTACTAGATATATATATATATATATTTGCATGCGATGTATATATATATATATATATATATATATATATATATATATATATATATATATATATATATATATATATATATATATATATATATATATATATATATATATATATATATATATATATATATATATATATATATATATATATATATATATATATATATGTGTGTGTGTGTGTGTGTGTGACACATTATGTTAGGAGACCAAATCAAAATCCTCTCTATTAATAATATTAAGTCAGTAAACGTGAGGCAATTAGATTGACCCACATGGCCTTCCATCGTTATAGCTAGGAACCGATTCCCGGTGTAGGTTGAGTTGGTCGAGTCCCTCGAGACTCACCTATATCGCGTTTTGCTATCTTATCTACGACATAGAGATGTCACCGGTGACCTGAGGACATGGTATGCTTAATCGAGTCCCATGAGAGTATATCACCGAATCAGACTCATCTTGTAACGATGGTGATGACTTAACCGAACATCATGGTTGGTCGAGTCCCTCGAGGCCATGGTGGTTCGGAGGCCGAACAGGACAGGAATCACAAGGAGTTGTGATTGGCAAGAGTTGCCTACCTTTACGGGCTTAATGTGATTGGTCGAGTCCCTTGAGGTTACGATAAAACGTCGATTGGATTCCGATCCCCATTAAAGATCCGCTGGGGGTCTCCGATTCACATACTGGAGGGTGTTGTGTGTCTCGCGAAAAATTAGTGGGAGTACATTAAGATAGAAGTCCTTATCTTAATTGTTTAATTTTTGTAAAGTTTGCATGTTATTTATTTCTGCTACATCTTTAATTTAAGAAAATATCACTTTCAAATCATTTACGTGGCATACTTGATGCCAACCGCCTCATTGGTCTAAATTATACGGATTGCTTCGCAATCTGAGAATCATTCTCATGACGGAGAAAATCGCGTACGTCCTTAATACAGTGATCCCTACATCCGATGAAGGGGCAAGCGAGGATGAGATCGCTCATTATGTGAAGTGCATAGATGATTCCGCTCTTGCTCAGTGTTATATGTTAGCCTCTATGACTACTGAGTTATAGAGGCAACATGAAAATATGGATACTAATTCCTTACTCCTGCATCTCCGCAAACTGTTTGAGGAATAGGGAAGAACTCAGCGATATGAGATATCAAAGAGTCTTTTCCGTGCCAAGATAACAAAGGTGACACCGGTTCAGAACCATGTCCTTAAGATGATTGAGTGGATCGAGAAACTCAAAGGTCTAGGAATGGTCCTAGAGGATAACCTGTGTGTGGATCTTGTGCTTCAGTCCATACTAGATTCCTTTTCTCAGTTCATAATAAATTTTAATATGAACAAACTTGAGGTGACCCTCCTAGAGCTCCTCAATATGTTGAGAGAAGCAAAGAGCATCATCAGGAAAGAGAAGCCAGTTCTCTATGCTGGTGAGACCAGAAAGAAAAGGAAGGCTGAGAAGTCCCTTAAGAAGGGCAAGGGTAAGGGCAAAATGGGTAAGGTAAAAGTTACCAAGAAAGACCCAACAAAGGACAAAGGCCAGTGCTTCCACTGCGACAAAGATGGGCACTAGAAGAGAAACTGCAAAGAGTACCTTGCAGAGAGGGCAAAACAGAAACTTGAAGAAGCTTCAGGTACATTCATGATCAATCTCCATTTGTCAGAATCTTATGATAGCACATGGGTATTACATACCGGAAGTGTTTATCATATCTATAATTCGTTGCAGGTTCTGGCAGAATCTAGGAGATTGAACAGAGGTGAGATGGACCTTAAGATGGGTAATGGAGCAAAGGTTACTGTAGTGGCTGTTAGCAAGGTCACCTTACATCTGCCTGGTGGAGCTATTATTGCATTAGATGCATGCTATTATGTTCATTCTATTATCAAAAATATTATTTCCATTTCATGTTTGACAGTTAATGGATATAAATTAGTTTTTGAGAATAATGATTGTTCAATAATATTAGATGATAAGATCATCACGAGAGGAACAGTGCATAATGGTTTATTTATGATAGATACAACTCCACATATCATGAGTGTAAGTGAGTATAAGAGGAAACAAGAAGAGGTGAACAATGCATATCTTTGGCATTGTAGGCTAGGTCACATCCACGAGGGAAGGATTCAAAAGTTGCTGAAGAATGGATATCTAGATCCATTTGACTATGAGTCATATGTGACTTGTGAACCTTGCCTTCGCGGAAAGATGATCAACTCTCCATTTAGTGGAACTGGAGAGAGAGCCACTGAGTTACTGGAACTCATACATATTGATGTATGCGGTCCTATATCGACTCATGCCATAGGTTGTTACTCCTACTTCATTACTTTTACTGATGATTTCTTAAGATACGGACATATGTACTTGATGAAGTACAAGTTTGAGGCTTTTGAGAAATTCAGGAAATATAAAAATGAAGTAGAAAACCAGACAGGAAAGAGTATTAAAACCCTTCGATCAGATCGAGGAGGTGAGTACTTTAGTACAGAGTTCACCCAGTTCCTCAAAGATCATGGGATTTTATCCCAATGGACATCTCCTTATACACCACAGCTTAATGGTGTATCAGAAAGGAGGAATCGCACATTGTTAGACATGGTGCGTTCCATGATGTGTTTCGCTGACCTACCCATCTCATTCAAGGGATATGCCTTAGAGACCGTAGCTTACCTTCTGAACAGAATTCCAATTAAGTCAGTAATGTCTACTCTATATGAGATATAGAATGGGAAGAAGCCCGATCTTAAGGTTGTTAAGATTTGGGGCTGCCTTGCCCACGTTAAGAGACACAACCCCGACAAGTTAAAATTCAGGATGGAACGGTGCAAGTTTGTGGGATACCCTAAGGAAACTTGTGGGTATTATTTCTATCACCCTTAAGACCAAAAGGTCTTTGTAGCCAAGAGAGCAGTGTTCCTTGAGAAGGAACACATTTTTGGTGGAGACAATGAGAGCATGATAGAGTTGAGTGAGGTTGGAGAACCTAGTTCAAGCACCATTCTATAGCCAGAGTCTGTTCAGGTACCTAGCACACAAGTTCCAACTTTACGTAGGTCTGGTAGAGTATCTCATCCTCTTGAGAGATATGTGGGACATATCAAAGAAGAGAATATTGAGGATATTGATCCTTAGACCTACGAGGAGGCTATTATGAGCGTATGGACCTAAGCAACCTTCCCGAAGTTAGAATATAAGATTTGATGAGACAATCAGATCTTATGACTTCATTAAGAACAAAGATGAGCCTTGTGTGTACAGGAAAGTAAGTGGGAACACTATCACCTTTTTAGTCTTATATGTGGATGACATCCTGATCATTAGGAATGATGTAGGAATGCTCTCCACAGTAAAGACTTGGTTATCTAGGCACTTCTCCATGAAGGACTTAGGGGAAGCATCCTGCATATTAGGGATATGGATTTATAGAGATAGATCCAAGAGGATGCTTCGCTTGTCCTAGTCTAGGTACATAAACACTATTGTCAAAAGGTTTGGCATGGAAAATTCCAAGAGAGGACTCATACCAATGAGACATGGAATATCACTTTCTAGAAGTATGTCTCCAAAGACTCTTGAAGAAAGAGCACACATGGATATGATACCATATGCATCAGCAATAGGATCTATCATGTATGCTATGCTATATACCAGGCATGATATAGCGCATGCTTTGAGTGTCACGAGCAGATATCAGGCAGATCCAGGCTTTGTCCTAGTCTAGGTACTTGAGAAGGACTAAGGATCTTTTACTGGTATATGGAGGTAGTAGCCTCAGGGTTGAGGGTTACACGGACTCGAGCTTCTAGTCCGATGTCGATGATAGGAAGTCTAATTCAGGATATGTGTTCACCCTGAATGGAGGAGCAGTATGCTGGAAGAGTTCCAAGCAAGACACTACTGCTGACTCGATCACAAAGGCGGAATATATTGCTGCGGTAGAGACAGTAAAGGAGGGAGTCTAGATGAAGAAGTTCATTACAGATCTAGGAGTCGTCCCGAGTAGCAAGGTATCGATTCCCTTAAATTATGACAAATACAGGGCGATTACTCAAATAAGGGATCTCGGGTCTTATCAGAAGTGTTCTGAGGAGGTTCTAGCTTATTAGAGAGATCATGACCTGAAAAGATATAGTAATGGAAAGAGTTCCATCCGAAGATAACATTGCAGATCCACTAACAAAGCCATTGACTCAAATTATTTTTGAGCATCACAAAGGTCTGATGGGGATCAGACATGTTGGTGATTGGCTTTAGGTCAAGTGGGAGATTGCTAGTTATAGGTACCCTACAAGCCAATCACATGAGTGATTGCACCTGTAATACGCTGCGTCAAGATCTTTGCTTATGATTATTGGCATTATCTCACATTATCTAGATATATACTGTGATGTTCTTGGATCATTGCAATGGAAATCGGATCGTGATGAGATCACGATAATGAGACCGATTTACCTTTAAACACAGACCCTAAATTATCCTGGTCATAGGTTACTCGAAAAGGATATCAAAATAATCGGATAAACTGGTGTGCTGTATACTCATCCATATGATAGAGGTGGCTGGTCTCATAGCTACTCATGTGGGGACACTAAGAGTACAGTGCAGGTGCTCATTGGGGAATGAGTTTACTGATTGATCCGCCAACGGAATGTTGGATAGTTATTGATACCTCATGTCAGACAGCAATTCTATAGTCCCAATAGTGTAGCTGGTCCTTAGACTTGAGACACCAAGGATATCTTGTATGAGTACTCCACTCTTTGATACCGGATTTATAGGTTTGGAAAGTTTCAGATCTAGTACAACCGGTCATTGGGAGTGGTAGCCAACCTTACGAGGGCTATTGAGTGTCAATAGAGATCATCCACTCTCGGTATCATGAGAGGAATATCCCATGTATTCTCGCTTAAACAAATCCTTGGCCAAGGTTATTCGGATTGAGAGAGAAAGAGTTCTCCGGAAAAATCCGACCATTCCTAGATGACCTGTGAATACATCACATTATTGAGGCATAGAATCACACAATACAATAACCTCATTCTAGAAAGCATTAACGAATTGTAAAATTGAATCTGATAAAGATTTCTTTTTCTCTACTTGTTAAATGCTTCATTTCCAGATCTTGCTCTATACATGATCTTGAGTCATTAAGAATCTCAAGTAAAAGGTGAGCATTATATGTGTTATGGCCTTTAAAGATTCTGCCACACCTCTCTCTCTAAATCCAACAAATAGCACATCTAAAAGTAACATTTGCTAGTTGTGTAAGAAGCCTGATGGAAATCATCAATTTAGCAACCATACACCCCGATAGCTAAAGAGCTATGATACATATGGAATGCAAATTGACACCCTCCAACGAATTGAAACAAGGCGGATCGTTCAAGAATGAAGTAAGGGAAACTATTCTAATTACTTATCAATAGAAAATTGATGAAATAACTAGAATAGCACTTTGAATTCCCTTAAGACGCCACAAACTAACAAGTCTGATAAGTCAAAGGAAAAGCAAAGATTTGGTTTGAACGCCACAAGCAGAAAAGCTTGATAAGTTCTAAAGTTCATGCAAGAACTTAAAAACAAAACACTCACCGGTGTTGAAGAATTGTTATCTTTCCAAATTGTCTTTCTTACACTAAGAGTCAACCTCATTTATATAGTATGAGGATAGTACAAAGGGAATGAATGCATTAAATAACATTCATATTCCTAATTCATGAATTTTGGTAAACAAGGCTGAATGGACTTTTATTCTTCAAGATGAGGTCTTCAAATTTGTCTTTCTCTCTTCATGATCATATTGATCATTTTAGGCTCTTCTTGTAACCATAGAATCTTGATTGAGTCTTGACTAGTTTGATCATGTTCATATCATTCCCCCTTTCCTGGAAAAGATTCGTCCTCGAATCATAGCCTCCATCACCTTGTTTGTACTTGATGATGTATGGAAAAGATTCAATAAACTCCACCCATTTTGCATGCCTACGACTTAGCTTTTGGATTTTCTCTAATTTCGATCTCTTTCTTTCTTTCTTTCTTTTTTTTTTTTGACCTTTGATCTTCTCCTCTTTTTTTTTATCTTGATTTCCTCTCCCTTTTTTTTACTTTTGATTTTCTCTCTCTCTTTTTTGAACTTTCTGCTCTCTTTCTTTTTTTTTTGACAATAAAGTGAGGGAAAAAAATGAAGAACAAACAGTAATAGCACAAGAAACACAACAATAAGGAGAAAGGAAGAATAACAATTATGGATATTGCGATAAGAGAATAGGAAAAAGTTAAAAGATAACAAATAAATGGATAAGCAAACCTCAAACTTGAGCCGTGCTCTGATACGAAATGATGGAAATCATCAATTTAGCAACCATACACCCCGATAGCTAAAGAGCTATGATACATATGGAATGCAAATTGACACCCTCCAACGAATTGAAACAAGGCGGATCGTTCAAGAATGAAGTAAGGAAAACTATTCTAATTACTTATCAATAGAAAATTGATGAAATAACTAGAATAGCACTTTGAATTCCCTTAAGATGCCACAAACTAACAAGTCTGATAAGTCAAAGGAAAAGCAAAGATTTGGTTTGAACGCCACAAGCAGAAAAGCCTGATAAGTTCTAAAGTTCATGCAAGAACTTAAAAACAAAATACTCACCGGTGTTGAAGAAATGTTATACTTCCCAAAATGTCTCATTACACTAAGAGCCAACCTCATTTATATAGTATGAGGATAGTACAAAGGGAATGAATTCATTAAATAACATTCATATTCCTAATTCATGAATTTTGGTAAACAAGGCTGAATGGACTTTTATTCTTCAAGATGAGGTCTTCAAATTTGTCTTTCTCTCTTCATGATCATATTGATCATTTTAGGCTCTTCTTGTAACCATAGAATCTTGATTGAATCTTGACTAGCTTGATCTGGTTCATATCAAAGCCCTTTTCATGAGAAGCTTTGCTAGAGTTGTTCGAATTCTTGATGCAAGTTTGGCATTGGTAGCCTATTTAGTTCAAATCTCTCTAGAATCTCCTTCCATACCTAATTAGTGTAGTCGTAAGCAAAATAAAGATGATCAATACTTTCTTCCTATTGCATACAAAGAGAGCATCGGTTAACAAGATAGATACCTAAAGAGCTATGATACATATGGTATCAGAGCACGGCTAAATTGATGATTTCCATTTAGCTAAAGAGCTATGATACATATGGAATGCAAATTGATACATAACACTGCCTACCCCGATAGCTAAAGAGCTATGATACATATGGAATGCAAATTGACACCCTCCAACGAATTGAAAACAAGGCGGATCGTTCAAGAATGAAGTAAGGAAAACTATTCTAATCACTTATCAATAGAAAATTGATGAAATAAGTAGAATAGCACTTTGAATTCCCTTAAGACGCCACAAACTAATAAGTCTGATAAGTCAAAGGAAAAGCAAAGATTTGGTTTGAACTCCACAAGCAGAAAAGCCTGATAAGTTCTAAAGTTCATGCAAGAACTTAAAACAAAACACTCACCGGTGTTGAAGAATTGGATATAAAAGCAAAAAATGTAAGCCATGTTTAAAGGTGTGAGTAATACACTTCAATAAGCAAAGATTAGAATTCAAGTATCAAATGAATTAAAGAAGATTTTTTGGAATAAAAAAATTCCAAACCTGAAACAAGAATTCAAAATTATGAAGATAGAATTCTGTAATTTTCAAGAAGTCCCTGAATTCATAATTTTTTTTTTATAATTTCGATCTCTTTCTTTCTTTCTTTCTTTCTTTTTTTTTTTTTTGACCTTTGATCTTCTCCTCTCTTTTTTTTATCTTGATTTCCTCTCCCTTTTTTTTACTTTTGATTTTCTCTCTCTCTCTTTTTTTTGAACTTTCTGCTCTCTTTCTTTTTTTTGACAATAAAGTGAGGGAAAAAAAATGAAGAACAAACAGTAATAGCACAAGAAACACAACAATAAGGAGAAAGGAAGAATAGCAATTATGGATATTGCGATAAGAGAATAGGAAAAAGTTAAAAGATAACAAATAAATGGATAAGCAAACCTCAAACTTGGTAGTGCTCGATGCAAATGATGGACATCATCAATTTAGCAACCATACACCCCGATAGCTCAAAAGGTATGATACATATGGCATGCAAATTGAAACCCTGCAACGAATTGACAACAAGGCGGATCGTTCAAGAATGAAGTAAGAAACTATTCTAATTACTTATCAATAGAAAATTGATGAAATAACTAGAATAGCACTTTGAATTCCCTTAAGGCATACAAACTAATAAGTCTGATAAGTCAAAGGAAAAGCAAAGATTTGGTTTGAACGCCACAAGCAGAAAAGCCTGATAAGTTCTAAAGTTCATGCAAGAACTTAAAAATAAAACACTTACCGGTGTTGAAGAATTGTTATATTTCCTAAATTGTCTGTCTTATACTGAGAGTCAACCTCATTTATATAGTATGAGGATAGTACAAAGGGAATGAATGCATTAAATAACATTCATATTCCTAATTCATGAATTTTGGTAAACAAGGCTGAATGGACTTTTATTCTTCAAGATGAGGTCTTCAAATTTGTCTTTCTCTCTTCATGATCATATTGATCATTTTAGGCTCTTCTTGTAACCATAGAATCTTGATTGAATCTTGACTAGCTTGATCTGGTTCATATCAAAGCCCTTTTCATGAGAAGCTTTGCTAGAGTTGTTCGAATTCTTGATGCAAGTTTGGCATTGGTAGCCTATTTAGTTCAAATCTCTCTAGAATCTCCTTCCATACCTAATTAGTGTAGTCGTAAGCAAAATAAAGATGATCAATACTTTCTTCCTATTGCATACAAAGAGAGCATCGGTTAACAAGATAGATAACAATATGAATGTTATCTTTCCAAATTGTCTTTCTTACACTAAGAGTCAACCTCATTTATATAGTATGAGGATAGTACAAAGGGAATGAATGCATTAAATAACATTCATATTCCTAATTCATGAATTTTGGTAAACAAGGCTGAATGGACTTTTATTCTTCAAGATGGGGTCTTCAAATTTGTCTTTCTCTCTTCATGATCATATTGATCATTTTAGGCTCTTCTTGTAACCATAGAATCTTGATTGAATCTTGACTAGCTTGATCTGGTTCATATCATTAATGATGGAAATCATCAATTTAGCAACCATACACCCCGATAGCTAAAGAGCTATGATACATATGGAATGCAAATTGACACCCTCCAACGAATTGAAACAAGGCGGATCGTTCAAGAATGAAGTAAGGAAAACTATTCTAATTACTTATCAATAGAAAATTGATGAAATAACTAGAATAGCACTTTGAATTCCCTTAAGATGCCACAAACTAACAAGTCTGATAAGTCAAAGGAAAAGCAAAGATTTGGTTTGAACGCCACAAGCAGAAAAGCCTGATAAGTTCTAAAGTTCATGCAAGAACTTAAAACAAAACACTCACCGGTGTTGAAGAATTGTTATCTTTCCAAATTGTCTGTCTTACACTAAGAGTCAACCTCATTTATATAGTATGAGGATAGTACAAAGGGAATGAATGCATTAAATAACATTCATATTCCTAATTCATGAATTTTGGTAAACAAGGCTGAATGGACTTTTATTCTTCAAGATGAGGTCTTCAAATTTGTCTTTCTCTCTTCATGATCATATTGATCATTTTAGGCTCTTCTTGTAACCATAGAATCTTGATTGAATCTTGACTAGCTTGATCTGGTTCATATCATTCCCCCTTTCCTGGAAAAGATTCGTCCTCGAATCATAGCCTCCATCACCTTGTTTGTACTTGATGATGTATGGAAAAGATTCAATAAACTCCACCCATTTTGCATGCCTACGACTTAGCTTTTGGATTTTCTCTAATTTCGATCTCTTTCTTTCTTTCTTTCTTTCTTTTTTTTTTTGACCTTTGATCTTCTCCTCTTTTTTTTTATCTTGATTTCCTCTCCCTTTTTTTTACTTTTGATTTTCTCTCTCTCTCTTTTTTTTGAACTTTCTGCTCTCTTTCTTTTTTTTTTTGACAATAAAGTGAGGGAAAAAAAATGAAGAACAAACAGTAATAGCACAAGAAACACAACAATAAGGAGAAAGGAAGAATAACAATTATGGATATTGCGATAAGAGAATAGGAAAAAGTTAAAAGATAACAAATAAATGGATAAGCAAACCTCAAACTTGAGCCGTGCTCTGATACCAAATGATGGAAATCATCAATTTAGCAACTATACACCCCGATAGCTAAAGAGCTATGATACATATGGAATGCAAATTGACACCCTCCAACGAATTAAGTAAGGGAAACTATTCTAATTACTTATCAATAGAAAATTAATGAAATAACTAGAATAGCACTTTGAATTTCCTTAAGATGCCACAAACTAACAAGTCTGATAAGTCAAAGGAAAAGCAAAGAATTTGGTTCGAGCGCCACAAGCAGAAAAGCCTGATAAGTTCTAAAGTTCATGCAAGAACTTAAAAACAAAACACTCACCGGTGTTGAAGAATTGTTATCTTTCCAAATTGTCTGTCTTACACTAAGAGTCAACCTCATTTATATAGTATGAGGATAGTACAAAGGGAATGAATGCATTAAATAACATTCATATTCCTAATTCATGAATTTTGGTAAACAAGGCTGAATGGACTTTTATTCTTCAAGATGAGGTCTTCAAATTTGTCTTTCTCTCTTGATCATATTGATCATTTTAGGCTCTTCTTGTAACCATAGAATCTTGATTGAATCTTGACTAGCTTGATCTGGTTCATATCAAAGCCCTTTTCATGAGAAGCTTTGCTAGAGTTGTTCGAATTCTTGATGCAAGTTTGGCATTGGTAGCCTATTTAGTTCAAATCTCTCTAGAATCTCCTTCCATACCTAATTAGTGTAGTCGTAAGCAAAATAAAGATGATCAATACTTTCTTCCTATTGCATACAAAGAGAGCATCGGTTAACAAGATAGATACCTCTTCGCTTCAAATTGTCAATTGTAGATAGTTTGACATGAAGGGTCTGCCATGTACATAAGGAATGTCTTTGTGAGCCCAATCTATCCCATGTCCAATTGCTTGAGATCCATTTGTTGTTTCTTTATTTGATTTGATTCTATACAAATGTAACACTAAATTTACCATTGTTATAAAGCCAAATAAGCATATTGGAAGAGTTGTAATAGTCGACCAAAGTGATAGCATATTAGGAGAAATAAGATTAGGAAGACACCAGGTGCCATTAGTAATGAACTCAGAAACCTTCTAATCTTTAGGGGCCCCAAGATTTCTTCGTACTCTATCACCATATAATTGGAATATACTTTTTCCATTCACCCAAGGATCATACCATATATTAATTCTGATCCCCGAAAAGATTACATAAGAAATGTATTTGATTAACCAATTCCTTGCCTTCAAAATTCCTTTCCAAGCAGCAAAATGATATGTTTTTACTAAAACTTCCCAAATTGATTTCATGGATTTGTACCTAGCAAAAACCTATTGTGACCATAAAGATTTGTTTTACAAAAGATCCCATAATTTCTATATCAAACAAGCTTTATTCCAATTTCTCAGATTTATGAGATTCAACCCACCTTCATCTTTCGGTCTATAGATGATATCCCAATTTACTATATGCATTATCTTACCATTTGTGCTATTCTAGAAGAAGTTCTTAAATAGTCTTTCAATATCCTAAAGAAGTCCAACAGGTAAAAGAAATGCATTAGACCAATAAATAAAGTAAGAGAACAACATAGATCGGATGAGTTCAAGTCATCCGGCTTTGGAAAAAAGTCTAGTTTTCCAAGAGAAAATTTTATTATTTATTTTTTGCAAGATAGGTTGACATTGGATTTTATGAATGCTAGTGGATATGAGTGAGAGACTTAGATAAGGAACTGACATACTTCCCTCGCTAACCCCCAATGTTTATATAATAAAGTCTTTATCTTTAATGTAAGGACCCATATAGACTTTACTTTTTGCATGATTTAGCTGAAGGCCAGAAACTAAACCAAAATATTTTAGAATAGTAGCCAAATTTCTCACTGAAGTAGAGTCATTGCAAAGAAATATAATAAGATCATTTGCAAATGTTATGTGGGATATATGAATAAAACCAGCATGGGGTACCTTAATGCTGCCATCAATAACTACCTTGTCCAACATACAGTTGAGTCCTTCTATTACAATTGTAAAAAGATACGGAGAAATTGGATCTCCTTGTCAGATGTCATTCGTGCTCCCAAAAAAGCCAATAGGTAAACCAGAGAATCGAAAATTTTGGAGTTTCCAAAGAGCATTGTGATATTGTTATTCTTGAGGAAATAAAAATTAAACTATCTCGGGTTCATGTTAAAAAGAATTGAATATGGCTGGAGGTAGAACTTCTTATCAATGATTCTTACGACACTTGTGGTAGAATATGGGTCTTATGACATCCTAACTCTGTTTGTGTTTGGTTTATTTCTGCTACTGAATAATTCATCTATCTTAAGGCAGAGGACAAATAGAATGACTGCCAATTCTATATTACTGGTATATATGCTTCGAACAATATGCATGAAAGAAATGCTCAATGGATTGATCTAACTAACATTGCAAATGGCTGTCTTATAGTGCCTTGGATTGTTCTTAATGACATTAATACTGTTTGGTATACAAATGAAAAAGTGGGGGGTAAACCACTTTTAGAAAGCCAGCTTCAGAATTTTAATGATTATATAGATACTACTGCATTGATTGATATGAAATCTGTAGGGGATTGGCTTTTATGGAGTAATCAAGGTTCTGCCCACAGGAAAATAATGAATCAACTCAATAGGTGTCTGATTAATCAAGCATGGCTAACAGTTTACCCTAATTCACTTCTCGAGTATGGTGTTCAGTTATTCTCCGATCACTCTTCAATATATATACACGTAGATAAAGAAACACCTAGAAGCAAAAAATCATTTAGATTCTTTAATATGTAGAGTATTCATTCTCAATTTCTCGAGATTATCAGATCAACTTGGAATGTTATAGTGCATGGTTCTCCTCTGTACATTTTATGCCAAAAGCTAAAAGCATGTAAAGCAGCACTTAATGAGTGGAATACAAACACCTTTGGTAATATTACCACCCGGGTCCAATTAAGCAAAAAGGAGCTAATGACAGTATAACAAGAGCTGCATCTTCAGTCCATTGATGAGAATCTTATTTGCATAGAGGTAGAAGCTAGGTATCAATTCATGCAAGCCTTAAAGTAGGAGAAAAGTTTTACAAAACAGAAGTCTTGATAGCACTGGCTTACTCTACGGGATTCTAACACTATATTTTTCTATGTTACCATTATTGCTAAAAGGGCCATTAACTGCATCAGGAAATGTAAAGATAAAGATGGTAATCTTATTAAGAATTTGGATGAGGTTAAAGCACATACTGAATAATTTTTTTATTCACTACTTAATCAAGAGGAGCAACCTAATAATAATCATGTGGAGCCTGCTAGAAAGCTTGATTTAGATGCCATCGTGATTCTCAATGCACCAATTATAGATGAAGAAATTGTAAGAGTTGTCCTTAAGTCACCGAAGCATAAAAGCCCTGGTCCAGATGAATTTCCAACTGAATTTTATTAAATTACATGTCCTATCATTGGTAATGATGTGATTAAAGCTTATTAGCATTTTTTCTCTTTAGGTCATATTCTTAAAGAGATAAATTGTACATTTATTTCTTTAGTTCTGAATAATGCAGGGGTTGATTCACTAGAGCACTACATGCCCATTTCATTATGTAACTTTATTACAAGATCATATCTAAGTTGCTTGCAGATCGAATGTAAAAGATTATGCATAAGATCATTAGTCCTACTAAGACTACTTTCATTAAAGGGAGAAGTATACATCACAATGTTCTTCTTGCTAATGACTTGGTCAAGGATCTACACTCCAAATCAAGAGGGACAAAAATCTATTTTAAGGCTGACTTACGAAAAGCATTTGATTCAGTTAATAGACACTTTATCTATAAGATGCTCCTCATGTGGGAAATCCTATGAGGCGACATCTCATGCACAGCGAAAGAACAAAAAACAAAACCATAGATTTTCCATAGAAAGGTTCCGTCATCGTGCAAAGATCGGTGTATCAAAAACAAATCTGTGAAAATTGCATGTGTCAAAGAAAGTACCTAGGGAGATCGTGTATCCCTGAAACCCTACAGATCTGTAGGAAGGATGAAGGAGGTCAAGTGTCCTCCTCTCTAGTGGTATCCACACGGTAGGGACTACGATGATACATCTCTTTGGGGAGAGGAGAATAGGAGGTAGCCACCAAAAAGAACTCCCAATCTATAGAGCTTTGGTTCCCTCCTATTTATAGAGGCCCCCTGTAAACCCTAATGGATCTTGCCTTGTTAGGTATTGGACCTCCATCCAATTATCCAAGCCTCTTGGATTAGTGGGTCTCTATGTAATAATCTATTATTAGCAATTATTGGATCTTATATTAGGACCAATAATTTAGGGGTTTAATGGATATCCAATAAGATATGGGCTCCAACGGATATCTCATATCCAAACCTCTACTCGTCGTAACACCTACCATATGTGTGTGATCCTCTAGGCCCAATATCGAGCTAGCCGTGAGTCATACTTGTCAGAACTCCTTCTAACTTAGTGAATTATTATCTCTATAATAATTCACCTAACTCATCGACTATGGACGTACTAGGCCACTACGCCACAACCCCTAGATGATACAAGGGAATCCAATCCTTTGGACCTATCTATCCTCAGTTACTATGTATATATAGTCCCTCATCCAACTAATATCCCAGAGACCCTATATCGGGCATGGTGCTATTAGGCCCATATAGTCTCTTCTCGAGTCTTGCTCTTATCGGATTCTCTCGGAGAACTCTTTCTCTCTCAATTCGAATAACCTTGGTCAAGGATTTGTTTGAGTAAGAATACATAGAATATTTCTCTCATAATATCGAGAGTAGATGATCTTCTATTGACACTCAATAGCCCTCGTAAAGTTGGCTACCACTCCTAATAATCGGTTGTACGAGATCTGAAACTTTCCAAACCTATAAGTCCGGTATCAAAGAGTGGAGTACTCATACAGAACATCCTTGGTGTCTCAAGTCTAAGGACTAGATACACTACTAGGACTATGGAATTGTTGTTTGACGTAAGGTATCAATAACCATCCAGCATTTCGCAAACGGATTAATCAGTGAACTCATTCCCTAGTGAGCACCTACACTGTACCCTTAGTGCCCCCACACAAGTAGCTATGAGACCAGTCACCTCCATCATATGGACGGGTATATAGCACACCAGTCTATCCGATTGTCTTGATGTCCCTCTCGAATAACCTATGATTAGGATTATTTAGGGTCTATGTTTAAAGTGAATCGGTCTCATTATCGTGATCTCATCACGATCCGATTCCCATTACACAAAACCAAGGACATCACAATATATACAACACACAAGATAAAATGATAAAATACCTAATAATAAGCAAAGAGAAAGAGTGCATATCAAGTCACAAGTGTCATCACTCATGTGATTGGCTTGCAGGGCACAACACGCAAGATAAAGTGATAAAATACCTAATAATAAGCAAAGAGAAAGAGTGCATATCAAGTCACAAGTGCCATCACTCATGTGATTGGCTTACAGGGCATATATGACTAGCACCTCAGTATGAACTTCCCTCAACAATGGGTTAATTTGATTCAAAATTACATTTACTTATAAAAAAAAGATTGTTCTTTTTCTATCCGAAAGAACTTATTGCAGCAAATACAATTGTGTTATACTCATGACTTTTTCTCTCAAAATCCATTCTGTATCACCCCCATATCAGGGACCATCCATTGTTCGCTAGGAAGAAGTAGCCGCAAGTTGTCGTCGCTACCCCAACTCTTTTTTTTTTTGTAAGTAAATCTAGTTAGATTTAGTATAAAGTTTATACAAAATAGCTTTGTCTACACAAGCCATAGACTAAAGCCATAAATCTCTTAGAGTAGTTTAGGAGAATGCAACCTACCTCAGAAAGATGGAATGGTCTCACTCCACCAGACTCATCTCCAAGAACAGTCAAGCAAAAATAGTCATGACTACACATGCTATAGGCTATGACTCTTTTCAATAGACAACAAATAATAAAATGCAAGATCAAACTATTCTTGGACGACTTGTGAATACATCACATTATTGAAGCATAGAATCACACAACACAGCAACATCATTCCAGAAGCATTAACGAATGGTAAAATTGAATATGATAAAGATTTCTTTTTCTCTGCTTGTTAAATGTTTAATTTCCAGATCCTGCTCCATACATATCTTGAGTTGCTAAGAATCTCGAGCAAAAGGTGAGCATTGTATGTGTTGCGGCCCTCAAAGATTCTACTACACCTCTTCTATCAAATCCACCAATTAGCACATCTGAAAGTAACCTTAGCTAGTTGTATAAGAATCCATTTTCTTGAGAAGCTTTGCTAGAGCTTTTCTAATTCTTGATGCAAATTTGACATTGATAGCCTATTTAGCTCAAATCTCTTCAGAATCTCCTCCCATCCTCCCATACCTAATTAGTGTAGTCGTAAGTAAAATAGAGATGATCAATACTTTCTTCCTATTATATACAAAGAAAGCATCGATTAACAAGATAAATACCCCTTCGCTTTTTCCCCAACTCAAGAGAGATGCATCCAGAACTGCTCCTCTGTTCAAAGAGTAGGTGGAGGGTGCAGTGCAGAGACAACAACCTTGCCCCTTTTCCCTTCACTTCACTGCATAGCCTATGTTCAAGCAGCCATACATGTAGAGGGTGCAGAGGGGAGGGGGGAGGGTGCAGTGCAGAGATAGTAGCCTTGCCTTTTTTCCCTTTCCGTATAGCCTCTGTTCCACAAATCACCGCTGCCCCCTCCCTCGGGAGAAGTAGCCACAGATCAATCGCAGCTCCTCTATGTTGGGGTGGAAGGGAGAAGCAGCTGCAGAGAAGCAACCACATATCCTCGTTGTGGCCACAGCACCGTCGCCACTGCCAGGAGGAAGAAGAAGAGCAAAAGGGGGCGATGCAGAAAGGTGCAATCACACCCACCCCCCCCCCCCCCCCCCCCCCCCCGCGTCAAATAGCAGGAGGTGTAAATGGACCATACCTCCTCTGTTCATTACCGGTCACAGAGAGGTGAGGGCGCCACTGACAAACCCTCTCTTCTGTTTCCCTTGCATGCAGAAATGTGAGGGCGGGCGCTATTGATCACGAGAAGAGTGCGATCACAGCAGCCTTCCCGTCACCGATCAAGCTCCGTCACCCTCACCGCACAGCCTTGCTTTTGTTTGAAAACAAATAACATCGACATTGCACAAACTTTAAGACCATCATATTTTTCTGATAAAACTAAGATTATACAACTTTCCTAGGCCTAATAAATTAGAAATGATTAATATTTTAAATTTTTAAGATGATGTATAAAAAATTAATCAAACTTCGACTTTGTGCAAATTTTATGATCATCATATTTTTTTTAGTGAAATCAAAGTTATGCAACTTCCCTAGGGTTAATAAATTTGGAATAGTTAATATTTTGAATTTTCGAGACGGTGCGTAAAAAATCGATCAAACTTCTACTTTGTGTAAACTTTATTACCATCATGTTTTTTGGCGAAACCAAGGTTATGTAAATTCCTAAGAGCTAATAAGTTTGGAATAGATAATATTTTGAATTTTTGAGATGGTATAGAAAAAATTGATTAAACATCGACTTTGCGTAAACTTTATGACTATCACGTTTTTTTGGTGAAACCAATATTATACTTTTTTTTAGAAAGTAAATGTAATTAGATTAAGTATGAAGTTTGTATAAAATAGATTTGTCTACACAAGCCATAGGCTAAGGCCTAAAATCTCTTAGGAGCAATCTAGGAGAATGCACCTCACCTCAGAAAGGTGGAATTGTCTCACTCCACCAGACTCATCTCCATGAGTATTCAAACGAAAAAGTAATCATGACTACACATACTGTAGACTATGACTCTTTACTATAGACAACAAATAGTAAAATGTAATATCTAACCAGTCTTGGACAACATATAAATATATCACATTATTGAAGTATAAAATCATATAAAACAACAACATCATTTCGGAAAGCATTAACGAATAGTAAAATTGAATCTGATAAAGATCACTTTTTTTTTGCTTGTTAAATGCTTCATTTTTAGATTCAGCTCCATACATGATCTTGAGTCGCTAAGAATCTCTAGTAGAAGATGAGCATTGTGTGTGTTGTGGCCTTTAAAGATTCTGCTACACCTCTCCTTCCAAATCCACCAAATAGCACATCTAAAAGTAACCATTGCCAATTATGTAAGAAGTCCTTTTTTTGAGAAACTTTGTTAGAGCTTTTCTAATTCTTGATACAAGTTTGGCAATGGTAGCCTATTGAGTTCAAATCAGTTTAAAATCTCCTTCCATATCTATTAAGTATAGTCATAAGCAAAATAGAGATGATCAATACTTTATTCCTGTTGCATACAAAGAGAGCATTAGTTAACAAGATAAATACCTCTTCTTTTCATATTGTCCATTGTAGGGGAGCTTGCAAGAAGGGCCTGTCATGTATATAAGGAATGTCTCTATGAGCTCGGTCTATCCCAAGTCCAACTACTTGGGGTCCACTTGTGGTTCCTTTCCCTGATTTGATTCCATACAGATGTAGTACTAAATATTTGAAGAGTTGTTCCTGATTGGAAGAGTTATAATAGTCAGCCAAAGTGATAGCATTTCAGGGGAAATTGGATTAGATAGATACCAAGTGCTGTTAGCAATGAACTCAGAAACCTTCTAATCTTTGGGGGCCCCAAGATCTCTTCGTACTCTATCACTATATAATTGGAATATACTTTTCCCATTCACCCAAGGATCATACTACATGAAACCAATGCTATACAACTTCCCTAGGCCTAGTAAGTTGGGAATGGTCAATATTTTGAATTTTCGAGATGGTGCGCAAAAAATCGATCAAACATTGACTTTGCGCAAACTTTATGACTATCACATTTTTTTTTGTGAAACTAAGGTTATGCATCTTTTCGGGGTATAATAAGTTGGGAATGGTCAATATTTTATATTTTTAAGATGGTACGTAAAAAATCAATCAAACATCGACTTTGCACAAACTTTATTATCGTCACCTTTTTTTAGCGAAACCAAGGTTACACCACTTCCCTAGACCTAGTAAGTTGGGAATGATCAATTTTTTGAATTTTTGAGATGGTGCGCAAAAAATCAATAAACCTTTAACTTTGTGTAAATTTTATGACCGTCATGTTTTTTTGGCACAACCAAGGTTATACTTCCCAAGGGCTAATAAGTTTGAGTAGTCAATATTTTAAATTTTCGAGACGATATGCAAAAAATCGATCAAACATCAACTTTGCACAAATTTTATGACTATCATGTTTTTGACGAAACCAAGGTTATACAACTTCCCTAGGCCTACTAAGGTGGGAATGGTCAATATTTTAAATTTTCGAGACGATGCACAAAAAATCAATCAACTTTGACTTTTTGTAAACTTTATAATCGTTATGTTTTTTTAGCGAAACCAAAGTTATGCAACTTCCCTAGGACTAATATGTTTGGAATAGTCAATATTTTGAATTTTAGAGATGGTGCACAAAAAACTGATCAAACATCAACTTTGCACAAACATTATGACCATCACGTTTTTTTTGCGAAACCAAGGTGATACAATTTCCCTGCACCTAATAAGTTGACAATGATAAATATTTTGAATTTTTAAGATGCTGTGCAAAAAATTGATCAAACTTTCACTTTGCATAAACTTTATGACCATCACATTTTTTTGGTAAAACCAAGGTTATACAACTTCCCTAAGCCTAGTAAGTCGAGAATGATCAATATTTTAAATTTTCGAGACGTTACGTAAAAAATCGATCAAACTTCGACTTTAAGCAAACTTTATGACTGTCATATTTTTTGACGAAACCAAGGTTATGAAACTTTCCTAGGGCTAATAAGTTTGGAATGTTCAATGTTTTGAATTTTCGAGACAGTGTGTAAAAAATCGATCAAACATCGACTCTGCGTAAATTTATGATCATCACATTATTTTGGTGAAACTAAGGTTATACAACTTCCCTAGGATGAATAAGTTAGGAATGGTCAATATTTTGAATTTTTTAGACGATGCGTAAAAAACTGATCAAACATCGACTTTGTGCAACCTTTATGACTATAGCATTTTCTTCTTTTAGTAAGTAAATGTAATTGGATTAAGTGTGAAATTTGTACATAATAGTTCTATCTAGACAAGCCGTAGACTAAAGTTTGAAATCTCTTAGAGCAGTTTAGGAAAATGCACCCCACCTCGAAAAGGTGGAATTGTCCCACTCCACTAGACTCATCTCTAAGAGGATTCAAATAAAAAGATAGTCATGTCTACACATGCTATAGAATATGACTCTTTACAATAGGCAACAAATAGTAAAAAGTAATATCCTGAACAACCTATGAATATATCACATTATTGAAGCATAGAATCACACAATATAGCAACATCATTCTAGAAAGCATTAACGAATGTCAAAATTGAATCTGATAAGGATATCTTTTTCTTTACTTATTAAATGGTTTATATTTCTAGATCTTGTTCCATACATGATCTTGATTCACTAAGAATCTCGAGCAGAAGGTACACATTGTGTCTATTGTGGCCCTCAAAGATTTTGCCGTACCTTTCCTTCTAAATCCACCAACTAGCACATCTGAAATTAACCTTTGTTAGTTGTGTAAGAAGCCCTTTTCATGAGAAGCTTTGCTGGAGCTTTTCTAATTCTTAATGCAAGTTTGGCATTGGTAGCCTATTGAGTTCAAATCTCTTCAGAATCTCTTTTCACACTCAATTAGTGTAGTCACAAGCAAAATAGAGATGATTAATACTTTCTTCCTGTTGCATACAAAGAGAACATCGGTTAACAAGATAGATACCTCTTCGCTTCATATTGTCTATTGTTAATAACTCGGCAAGAAGGGCCTGCCATATGCATAAGGAATATCTCTATGAGCTCGGTTTATCCCATGTCCAACTACTTGGGATCCACTTATTGTTCCTTTGTCTGATTTGATTCCATACAGATGTAGCACTAAATTTACCATTGTAATGAAGCCAAATAAGTATATCTAAGGAGTTGTTCCTGATTAGAAGAGTTATAATAGTCGGTCAAAGTGATAGCATGTCGGGAGAAATAGGATTAAAAAGACACCAAGTGCCGTTAGCAATGAACTCAGAAACCTTCCAATCTTTAGGGGTCCTAAGATCTCTTCATACTCTATCTCCATATAATTGGAGTATACTTTTCCCATTCACCCAAGGATCATACCACATATTAATATTAGTCCTAGAAGAGATTGTATATGAAATGTGTTTGATTAGCTAATTCCTTGCTTTTAAAATTTTTTTCTAAGCAGCGGAATGATATGTTTTTACTGAAAATTCCTAGATTGATTCCTTAGATAGGTACATAGCAGAAACCCATTATGACCATAAGGATTTGTTTTGCAAAAGATCTCACAATTTCTGTACCAAATAAGCTTTATTCCAATCTCTTAGATTTCTCAGATTCAGCCCCCCTTCATCTTTCGATTTGTAGATGATATCCCAATTTACCATATACATTGCCTTACCATCTATTTCATTCTAGAAAAAATTCTTAAATAGTCTTTTAATATCCTGAAAAAGTCCAACAAGCAAAAGAAATGCATTAGACTAATAAATAGAGTAAGAGAACAATACAGATCGGAGGAGTTCAAGTCGTCCTGCTTTGGAAAGAAATCTAGTTTTCCAGAAGGAAATTCTATTCTTTATTTTCTGTAGGATAGGCTGGCAATGGGTTTTATGAATGCTAGTGGATATGAGTGAGTGACCCAGATAAAGAACTGGCAGACTTCCCTCGCTAACCCCTAATGTTTGTGTAATAAAATATTTATCTTCAATGCAAGGACCCATATAAACTTTACTTTTTTCATGATTTAGCTGAAGGCTAGAAACCATACCAAAGTCTTTCAAAATAGTAGCTAGATTCCTCACTGAAGTAGAGTCATTACGAAGAAATATAATAAGATTGTTTGCAAAAGTTACGTTGGATATATGAATAGAACCAACATGGGGTACTACAATTGTAACATTTTCTTACGAAACCAAGGTTATACAACTTCCCTATGCCTAATAAGTTGGGAATAGTCAATGTTTTGAATTTTTGAAATGGTCTGCAAAAAATTGATGAAACATCGACTTTGCGCAAACTTTATGACTATTACGTTTTATTGGTAAAACTAAGGTTATATATCTTCCCTAGGCCTAATAAGTTGGGAATGATCAATATTCTGAATTTTTGAGATGGTGGGCAAAAAATCAATCAAACATCGACTTTACGCAAACTTTATGACCATAACCTTTTTTGACGAAACCAAGATTACACCACTTCCTTGGGCCTAGTAAGTTGGGAATGATTAATATTTTGAATTTTTGAGACAATGCATAAAAAACTAATCAAACTTCAACTTTGTGCAAACTTTATGACCATCACGTTTTTTAGCGAAACCAAGATTATCCAACTTCCCAAGGGCTAATAAGTTTAGAATAGTCCATATTTTAAATTTTCGAGATGGTGTGCAAAAAATAGATCAAACATCGACTTTGTGCAAATATTATGACCTTTACGTTTTTTATGAAACCAAGGTGATACAACTTTCCTGGGCCTAATAAGTTGGGAATGATCAATATTTTAAATTTTTGAGACGGTGTATAAAAAATCGATCAAATATCGACTTTGCGCAAACTTTATGATCGTCACGTTTTATGGTGTAACCATGGTTATACATCTTCCCTGGGCCTAATATATTGGGAATGGTTAATATTTTGAATTTTAGAGATAGTGCATAAAAAATTGATTAAACTTAGACTTTGTGCAAACTTTATGACCGTCACGTTTTTTGGCGAAACCAAGGTTATGCAACTTCCCAAGGGCTAATATGTTTGGAATAGTCAATATTTTGAATTTTTGAGATGGTGACAAAAAATCGATCAAACATCGACTTTGCATAAATATTATGATCATTACGTTTTTTAGTAAAACCAAGGTGATACAACTTCTCTGGGCCTAATAAGTTATGAATGATCAATATTTTGAATTTTCGAGACGGTGCGCAAAAAACCGATTAAACATCGACTTTGCACAAACTTTATGATCATCACCTTTTTGGCGTAACCATGGTTATACATCTTCCCTGGGCCTATAAGTTGGAAATGGTCAATATTTTAAATTTTTGAGACTGTACACAAAAAATCGATCAAATATCGACTTTGCGCAAACTTTATTACCGTCACATTTTTTTGGCGAAACCAAAGTTATACAACTTCCCTAGGACTAATAAGTTGGGAATGATCAATATTTTAAATTTTCGAGACAGTATATAAAAATCTGATCAAACATCGTCTTTATGCAAATATTATGACCAACACATTTTTTTGGCGAAACCAAGTTTATACAATTTCCCTTGGGCTAATAAGTTGTGAATGGTCTTTTTTTTTTCCCCAAGCACATTTAACTTAAGAGTTCTAATAGGATCCAGTACTTTATTACTAGTATAATCGCACCTAGTTGTGTATGGTCAATATTTTAAATTTTTGAGACGGTGTACAAAAAATCGATCAAACATCGACTATGTGCAAACTTTATGACCATCACATTTTTTGGCGAAACCAAGGTTATACATCGTCCCTAAGCCTAATAAATTGGGAATGGTTAATATTTTAAATTTTTGAGACGATGCGCAGAAAAGCGATCAAACATTGACTTTGTGCAAACTTTATGACCTTCACATTTTTTAGCGAAACCAAAGTTATACAACTTCCTTGGGGCTAATAAGTTGAGAAAGGTCAATATTTTGAATTTTCAAGATGGTGCGTAAAAAACCAATCAAAAATCGACTTTGCACAAACTTTATGACTGTCATATTTTTGAGCGAAACCAAGGTTATACATCATCCTTGGGCCTAAAAAGTTGGGAATGGTCAATATTTTGAGTTTTTGAGATGCTGCACAAAAAATTAATTAAACATCGTGATACGGGAGTGTCTAATTTGCTACAATATGCTTATATTGACCTTGTTGATGCTATGGTATAATTTCAGCCTACAATGTTACCTCAAAGTCTTCAACTCTTTTTTTGATAAGTAAATGTAATTAGATTTAGTATTAAGTTTGTACAAAATAGCTTTGTTATGCAGCCTACTCTGCGGCGACAGACTAGCGCAGTGCTGTGACTGCAGTAATCTGTGCAGTGGGAATGGTCTTCTTCTTCCTCCTGGTGGTGGCGATGGTGCTGTGGCCACAATGAGGACCTTCTGCTATTAATGGAGGGGTTTGATCGAGGGCGGTGATCAGTGCAATAAAGGGTTGTTTGGCTCTCTTCTACGCACGATCGGTGAATCAATGGGGGGTGGCACTGGTGTTGTGATCACACCCCAACACAGAGGAGCAGCGATTTCTGCGGCTGCTTCTCCCTAGGGAAGGGGCGGCAGTGATCTTTGCTTCTTCTTCCCGACAAGATGCTCGTTTGATGATGCAGCATAGAGGTAGGTCGTGCTCTAGATCATAGCCTCTTACTCTCATTTCTAGAGATCCTCAGCTTTGGACTAGCCTCTTTAAGGCTCCGGTTGGAAGTCCGAATCTTAGCTTAGATTTTTTTGCTCTAGAAATTCAAGCTAATTAGAAGATTACTGTGTATGAGACTACTGATTCTGAAGAGCTAATTGAGACATGGTCCATGGCGCTTGTTGGTTATGTAGTCGGTCTCAAGACATCCTATTTCCTGTTATCTTCATTCATCAAGACTCGATAGGGAACATCAACATTTGATCTTCATATATTGGAGAATGGTTTCTTTGTATGCAAACTCTATTCTGACGAGGATTTGCAATAGATTCTTGAAGGGTTTTGGACTATTCATGGACATCCGAGGATATTACGGCACTGGTTCCCTAATGTCCATTTGGAGTTAGACAACCTACAGTTTATTCCCTTATGGGTATCCTTTCATGGTTTTCCCTTGCATCTTTGGAGTCGATGTTTTATTACTAAGTTATGCAGCACCTTGTGACAGCCATTATAACAACAGCGCAGACGAGATTGGCTTTTGCATGAGCATGCATCATGGTCTCTTCCGATGGTGATCTTCGTAATGAGGTTTTTTATTTAGATCTTGATGGGACCACACGTAAGGTGTATGTTTCATATTCCTGGAAGCCACAACGATGTAAGATTTGTCACTCTTTTGGTCATGCACATAGAGCTTATCACCAAACTCAAAAATCGATCACTCAGGTTTACTAGCAGCGTTAGGCAACTTAGCACGGGGTTAATGTTGATATTATGACTACTGATGAACAAGGCATGTCTCCTTCTGAGGCAGTAGCGCCAGTGAAGATGAGTAAGCATTCCGACTCGCTTGGGCAACATCATGGACAGAAGGATAAATGAAAAAATTTAACTCTTCCTATTATGTCAGCATCTTCCACAATAGCAGTTTCCCATGCCCACGAATAAGAGAAGGAGAAGTCAGGAACTTTATCTCTTCCTATATTGTCAGGGACTACAACAACAGGGATCCCACATTCCATTCATCATGCTAACCAAGATATAGTGTCCTAACCAACTCATACCCCTACAAATCCTTGCTAATCAGGACATTCCACCACAACAATTACCTCAACCTTCAACAAACACTACCAACCAGGATTTCTTGGGTACTTTAAAATTTAAGCATTTGCAAGCTATGGATGAAGTGGATAAATATAGAAATAAAGACTTAAAAGGTAAGGGTATATAGTGCGAGAGGACAATATCAAATCTAAGGATAAGAAAAAGGATGGTATTGTCCTTCCTAAGTCACACATCCTTCTTTCTACCTTGGAAGAATCCCCTACTTCCTTTCCCACCTGAATTTTCTTTTGATGAAGATAACCTGTTGGAATGTTCGTGGACTTAATAAACCTTAAAAATATTGGGAGCTCAATAGAATAATTAGGTTTGTTGCTTGTGATATTATTTTTTTAGTAAGTAAATGTAATTAGATTTAGTATAAAGTTTGTATAAATACACAAGCCGTAGACTAAAGCCTGAGATCTCTTAGAGCAGTCTAGGAGAATACACCCCACATCAGAAAAGTGGAATGGTCTCACTCTACTAGACTCATCTCCAAGAGTAGTCAAACAGAAAAGTAGTCATGACTACACATGTTGTAGACTATGACTCTTTACTATAGGCAACCAATAGTAAAATGCAATAGCCAACTATTCCTAGACAACCTGTGAATACATCACATTATTGAAGCATAGAATCACATAATACAACAACCTTATTCTAGAAAGCATTAACGAATTGTAAAATTGAATTTGATAAAAATATCTTTTTCTCTACTTGTTAAATGCTTCATTTCTAGGTTCTGCTCCATACATGATCTTGAGTTGCTAAGAATCTCAAGTAAAAGGTGAGCATTATGTGTGTTGTGGCCCTGAAAGATTCTGCCACACCTCTCCTCCAAATCCACCAAATAGCACATCTGAAGGTAATTTTTATCAGTTGTGTAAGAAGCCCTTTTCTTAAGAAGCTTTGTTGGAGCTGTTCTAATTCTTGATGCAAGTTAGGCATTGGTAGCCTATTTAGTTCAAACCTTTTCAAAATCTCCTTCCATACCTAATTAGTGTAGTCGTAAGCAAAATAGAGATGATCAATACTTTCTTCCTATTGTGTATAAAGAGAGTATCATTTAACAAGATAGATACCTTTTTGCTTCATATTGTCTATTGTAGGTAGTTTGGTAAAAAGGGCCTATCATGTGATTAACGAATGTCTCTATGAGCCTGGTCTATCCTATGTCCAACTACTTAGGATCCATTTATTGTTTCTTTGTTTGATTTGATTTCATGCAGATGTAGTACTAAATTTACCATTGTCAGGAAGTCAAATAAGCATATCTGAAGTATTGTTCTTGATTGGAAGAGATGTAATAGTCGACCATAGTGATAGCATATCAGGAGAAAAATGATTAGGAAGATACCAGGTACCGTTAGCAATGAACTCAGAAACCTTCCAGTCTTTAGGGGCCCCAAGATCATATCACATATTAATTCTGGTCCTAGAAGAGATTGCATAAGAAATGTGTTTGATTAACTAATTCCTTGCCTTCTGAAAGTAACCTTTGCCAATTGTGTAAGAAGTCCTTTTGTTTAGAAACATTGTTGGAGCTTTTCTAATTCTTAATGCATATTTGGCATTGGTAGCCTATTGAGTTCAAATCACTTTAGAATCTCCTTCCATACCCATTTAGTATAGTCGTAAGCAAAATAGAAATGATCAATACTTTCTTCCTATTACATACAAAGAGAGTATCGGTTAACAAGATAAATATCTCTTCTTTTCATATTGTCTATTGTAGGGAGTTTAGCAAGAAGGGCCTGTCATGGGCATAAGGAATGTCTCTATGAGCCCGGTCTATCCCAAGTCCAACTTCTTGGGGTCCACTTATTGTTCCTTTGCCTAATTTGATTCCATGTAGATGTAGCACTAAATTTACCATTGTCATGAAGCCAAATAAGCATATCTGAAGAGTTATTCTTGATTGAAAAATCTGTAATAGTTGGCCAAAGTGATAGCATTTCAAGGGAAATTAGATTAGGTAGACACGAAGTACTGTTAGTAATGAACTCAGAAACCTTTCAATCTTTGTGGGCCTCAAGATCTCTTCATACTCTATCACTATATAATTGGAATATAATTTTTTCATTCACCCAAGGATCATACCACATATTAGTGTTGGTCCCAAAAGAGATTACATATGAAATATGATTGATTAGCCAATTTCTTGCTTGTAAAATTCCTTTCCAAGTAGCAGAATGGTATGATTTTTTCGAAACTTCCCAGATTGATGCCTTGGATAGGCACCTAGCAGAAACCCATTGTAACCACAAAGAATATTTGTTGTGCAAAATATTCTATAATTTTTGTACTAAGCAAGCTTTGTTCCAATCTCCCAAGTTTCACAGATTCAGCCCCCCTTCATCTTTCGGTTTGCAGATGCTATCCTAATTTACCATATGCATTGCCTTACCATCCGTACCCTTTTAGAAGAAGTTTTTAAATAGTGGTTCAATATCCTAGAGAAGTCCAATAGGTAGAAGAAATGCATTAGACCAATAAATAAGGTAAGATAACAATATAGATCAGAGAAGTTTAAGTTGTCCTGCCTTTTGACAAGAATCTTATTTGTAAAGAGGCAGAAGCCAAGGACCAATTCATATAAGCCTTAAGATAGGAGGAAAGTTTTAGAAAACAGAAGTCTCGACAGCATTGGCTTACTCTAGGGGATTCCAATACGAAGTTTTTCTACGCTGCCATTACTAATAGAAGGGTCATTAACTGCATCAGGAAATGTAAAGACAAAGATGATAAGCTTACTGAGAATTAGGAGGAGGTTAAAGCATACACTGAATAATTTTTTTTATTCTTTACTCAATCAAGAGGCGCAGCCTAATAATATTCATGTGGAGCCTATTAGAAAGCGTGATTCAGATGTCATCTCAATCCTCAATGCACCAATTATAGATGAAGAAATTGTAAGATTTGTCTTTAAGTCACCCAACCACAAAAATCCTTGTCCGGATGGATTTCCAACTAAATTTTATCAAATTGCATGGTCTATCATTGGTAGTGACGTGATTAAAGCTTGTCAGTATTTTTTCTCTTCAGTCCATATTCTTAAGGAGATAAATTATACTTTTATTTTTTTAGTTCCCAAGAATGCAGGGGCTGATCACTAGAGCACTATCGGCCCATATCATTATGTAATTTTATTTATAAGATCATCTCCAAGGTGGCGGCATATCGAATATAAAAGGTTATACACAAGATCATTAGTCCTAATCAGGCTGTTTTTATCAAAGGAAGAAGTATACATCATAATATTCTTCTTGCGAATAACTTGATCAAGGATCTGCACTCAAAGATAAGAGGAACAAAAATCTATTTTAAAGCTGATTTACAAAAAGCCTTTAATTTTGTTAATAGGCACTTTTTCTACAAGATAATCCTTAGTATGAACTTCTCTCAACAATGGGTTAATTGGATTCAATGCTGCTTGGAAACTCCAAAATTCTTGATTCTCTTCAATGGTTCACCTATTATTTTTTTGGGAGCAAGAATGGAATCTGACAAAGAGATCCACTTTCTCCTTATCTTTTCACAATTGTAATGGAAGGACTCAGCTGTATGTTGGAAAATGTAGTCTCTAATACCGACATTAAGGTACCCCATGCTGGTTCTATTCATATATCCAATATCTCTTTTACAGATGATCTTCTCATTTTTCTTCGAAATGATTCCACTTCAGTGAGAAATTTGGGTTCTATTCTAAATGACTTTAGTCTAGTTTCTGGCCTTTAGCTAAATCATGAGAAAAGTATAGTTTATATGGGCCATAGTATTGAAGATAAGGATTTTATTATACAAACTCTAGGGGTTAGCAAGGGAAGTTTGCCAGTTCCTTATCTAGGTCTCCCACTTGTATCTACTGGCATTCATAAAATTCACTATCAGCCTATCCTACAAAAAATAAAGAATAGATTTAGCTTGTTTACTAGTGATGTATTTCTCACACAATCTTTCAACATCTCTTTTCATGCATGGCAAAAAAAAAAAAGATCACTTAACATATCTAAAGTTTTTCTAACTCCAAAATGTCCCATTAAACCTCCACTATATGCTTCTATCACAAGTAATTCTCTCATTGAATATTGAGAAACACACAACTTGTTTTCTTTGAAAAGAAAACCATCATGCTTGAAGAACTTATCAAATCCGCCTTTCTCACATGCCCCATAAACATTAGCAAAATCATGGTCAGAATTGTATAAATCTTTAATGTATTCAAAACCTAATAATTTTGCATCAAGTTTAAAAATTAGAGCATACCTTCTGGAAAGAGTATCGGTGATCACATTTTCCTTACCTTGTTTGTACTTGATGATGTATGAAAAAGATTCAATAAACTCTACCCATTTTGCATGCCTAAGGCTTAGCTTTCCTTGTCCTTTGAGATATTTCAAAGACTCATGATCGGTGTGTATAATAAATTTCTTATAACAAAGATAGTACTTTCATATCTCTAACACTCTTACCAGAGCATAAAATTCATTATCATATGTCGGGTAGTTAAGACTTGCTCCACTTAGCTTCTCACTAAAGAATGCAATGGGTTTGCCTTCTTACATTAAGACTCCTCCTGACACGAGAGTGCCTAATTTACTACAATCTGTTCATGTTGACATTGCTGATACTATGGTCTATTTTCAACCCACAATGTTGCCTTAAAGTCCTCAACTCTAGCCCATGATAGCTCATGAGTATAAACTAAAGACACTATGTTAAAGCTATTACAAGACACTTTTCTTCATGACTAAGAAATACATTAATGGGATTGGTTAATAGTTGTAAAACATTTAATCTCAAAATTTCCTATACATGAAGGGTTGTTTCATGAACAACTGTTTATTTTGGTATTTTAGGGTTAGAGGAGGTTTTTAGAAACTGAAGATATTGGCAGAAGCACTCTTGGAGCTTTCTCAAAACTCTATATCTCTTGGATTCTTCCTGGAGTGGTAAGTCATTTTGTACTGTTCTATATCCTCGTTTAATTTTCCTAGGTGGTGAAATTTTCTATATCCCTATGTGATTTTAAACCTGGTGGTGAACTGTTTTTATGATTATGTTAAAATATTTTTCGTGAGATTATTTTTTTCTATCCGAAGAACTTGTTTCAGTAAATACCATTATTCTCTAGACTTTTTCTCTTAAAATCCATTTCGTATCGCCCCCGTATCAGTTTGGTTTTAGAGCTAAAGGTTAAAGATCATGGCATAGCGGAATGGAAAGGATATTACTGGTGAAGGTAGCGGCCATGAAGATGATGTCGAATCATTGAGGCTGCAGCTATGCAGATTGTTGAATAGTATACAAGAGAAAAATGAAATCATCGAAGAACTTCAGAGTAGAAATGACCAACGTGAAAATGATGTGCAATAGTTTAGTTCTGATGATGATACACCTCCTCACTCTCGGGAGTCAAGAAGATTTCGAGCAAGGTATGTAGTCAAAGACAAATGGCAGAACAAATACAATCCAAGATTAGATATTCCAGAGTTTGAAGGTAAAATTAATGTTGATGACTTTATTGATTGGCTTAATATAATGGAAAGAATTTTTGATTTTCATGAACCACCTGAACAAAAGAAGGTAAAACTTGTGGCGCTTAAACTCATATGGAATACATTTTTTTGGTAAGAAAATCTGAAGAAGCAAAGAGAACGTGAGGGGAAGTGTAAGATCGTGACCTAGGAGAAAATGAAAAGAGAGCTGAAGAGAAAATACTTACCTAACAATTATAGGCAAGAGATCTTTCTCAAAATTAATAATTTCAAGCAAAAAGATCTTAGTGTGGAAGAGTACACAGGAGAGTTCGATAATCTTTTTTTTTGTAAGTAAATGTAATTGTATTTAGTATGAAGTTTGCACAAAGTAGTTTTGTCTACACAAGCCGTAGACTATAGCCTGAGATCTCTTAGAGCAGTCTAGGAGAATGCACCCCACCTCAGAAAGGTGGAATGGACTCATTCCACCAGACTCATCTCCAAGAGAACATAAGCAAAAAAGTAGCCATGACTACACATGTTGTAGACTATGACGCCTTACGATATTCAATAAATAGCAAAATGCAATTCCTAAATGACCTATGAATACATCACATTATTGAAACATAGAAACTCATCCTAGAAAGCATTAACGAATAACAAAATTGAATCTGATAAAGATATCTTTTTCTCTACTTGTTAAATGCTTCATTTCCAGATCCTGCTCCATACATGATCTTGAGTCGCTAAGTATCTCGAGCAATAGGTGAGTATTGTGTGTGTTGTGGCCCTCAAAGATTCTGCTACACCTCTCCCTCCAAATCCACCAAATAGCACATCTGAAGGTAATTTTTGCTAGTTGTGTAAGAAGCCCTTTTCTTGAGAAGCTTTGCTGCAGCTGTTCTAGTTCCTGATACAAGTTTAGCCTTGGTAGCCTATGGAGTTCAAATCTCTTCAGAATCTCCTCCCATATCCAATTAGTGTAGTCGCAAGCAAAATAAAGATGATCAATATCTTCTTCCTGTTGCATACAAAGAGAGCATCGGTTAACAATATATATAACTTTTCGCTTCATATTATCCATTATGGGTAGTTTGGCAAGAAGGGTCTGCCATGTGCATAAGGAATGTCTCTGTGAGCCTGGTCTATCCCATGTCCAACTGCTTGGGATCCACTTGTTATTTCTTTGTCTGATTTGATTCTATGCAGATATAGCACTAAATTTTTCATTATCATGAAGCCAATTAAGCATATCTGAGGAGTTGTTCTTGATTGGAAGAGTTGTAATAGTCGGTCAAAGTGATAGTATATCAGGAGAAATAGGACTAGGAAGACACCAGGTGCCGTTAACAATGAACTCAGAAACCGTCCAATCTTCAGAGGCCCCAAGATCTCTTCGTACTCTATCGCCATACAATTGAAATATACTCTTCCCATTCACCCAAGGATCATACCACATATTAATTCTCGTTCCAAAAGAGATTGTATAAGAAATATATTTGGTCAGCCAATTTCTTGCCTTCAAAATTCCTTTCCAAGCAGCAGAATGATATGTTTTTGCTGAAACTTCCCAGATTGATTCCTTAGATAGGTACCTAGCAGAAACCCATTGTGACCATAAGGATTTGTTTTGCATAAGATCCCACAATTTCTGTACCAAACAAGCATTATTCCAATCTCTCAGATTTCGCAGATTCAGCCCCCCCTCATCTTTTGGTCTGTAGATGTTATCCCAATTTACCATATGTAGTGCCTTACCATCCGTACCATTCTAGAAGTTCTTAAATAGTCTTTTAATATCCTGAAGAAGTCCAACAGGTAAAAGAAATACATTAGACCAATAAACAGAGTAAGAGAATAACACCGATCAGATGAGTTCAAGTCGCCCTGCGTTAGAAAGAAGTCTAGTTTTCCAAGAGGAAATTCTACTCTTTATTTTTTGTAGGATAGGCTGACAGTGGGTTTTCTGAATGCTAGTGGATATGAGTGGGAGACCCAAATAAGGAACCGGCATACTTCCTTCGCTAACCCCCAACGTTTGCATAATAAAGTCTTTATCTACAATGCAAGGACCCATATAGACTTTACTTTTTTCATGATTGAGCTGAAGGCCAGAAACCAAACCAAAATCTTTCAGAATAGCAGCCAAATTTCTCACTGAAGTAGAGTCATTACGAAGAAATATAATAAGATCATCTACAAATGTTATATGAGGTATATGAAGAGAACTAGCATGGGGTACCTTAATACTGCCAGCAATGACTGCCTCCTCCAACATACAGCTGAGTCCTTCCATTACAATTGTGAAAAGATACGGAGAAAGTGGATCTCCTTGTCGAATGCCATTCGTGCTTCCAAAAAAACCAATAGGGGAACCATTAAAGAGAATCAAAAATTTTGGAGTTTCCAAACAGCATTGAATCCAATTAACCCATTGTTGAGGGAAGTTCATACTGAGGAGCATCCTGTAGATGAAGTGTCGATTAACTGAATCAAATGCTTTTCGTAAGTCAGCCTTAAAACAGATTTTTGTCCCTCTTGATTTGGAATGCAAATCCTTGACCAAGTCATTAGCAAGAAGAACATTGTGATGTATACTTCGTCCTTTAATGAAAGCAGCCTGAGTCGGACTAATGATCTTGTGCATAATATGTCGCATTCGATCTGCAAGCAACTTGGATATGATCTTGTAAGTAAAGTTACATAATGAAATGGGCCTGTAATGCTCTAGTGAATCAGCCCCTGTATTCTTTGGAACTAAAGAAATAAAAGTGCAATTTATCTCTTTAAGAATATGTTCTGAAGAGAAACAATGCTGACAAGCTTTAATCACGTCATCACCAATGATAGGCCATGCAATTTGATAAAATTCAGCTGGAAATCCATCTAGACCAAGGCTTTTGTGCTTTGGTGACTTAAAGACAACTCTTACAATTTCTTCATCTGTAATTGGTGCATTGAGAATCGCGATGGCATCCAAATCAAGCTTTCTAGTAGGTTCCACCTGAATATTATTAGGTTGCTCTTCTTGATTGAGTAGAGAGTAAAAAAATTATTCAGTGTGTGCTTTAACCTTATCCAAGTTCATAATAAGATTATCGTCGTTATCTTTACATTTCTTGATACAGTTAATGGCCCTTCTAGCAGCAATGGCAGCATAGAAAAACTTAGTGTTGGAATCCCCTAGAGTAAGCCAGTGCTGTCGAGATTTCTGTTTTGCAAAACTTTCCTCCTGCTTTAAGGCTTGCATGAACTGATGCCTGGCTTCTGCCTCTTTACAAATAAGATTCTCATCAAAGGGCTGGAGATGCAGCTCTTGTTGCACTGCCATTAGCTCCTTTTTGCTTAATTTAACTCGGGTGTTAATATTGCCAAAGATGTTTGTATTCCACTTCTTAAGTGCTGCTTTATAGGCTTTTAGCTTCTGACACAAAATGTACGGAGGGGAACCATGCACAGTAACATTCCATGTTGATCTGATAATCTCAAGGAACTGAGGATGAGTACTCCACATGTTAAAGAATCTAAATGGTTTCTTGTCTTTGGGTGTTGCTTTGTCTGCGTGTATATACATTGAAGAGTGATCGGAGAATAACTGAACACCATACTCCAGAAGTGAATCAGGATAAACTGTTAGCCATGCATGATTAATTAAACACCTGTCAAGTCGAGCCATTATTTTCCTGTGGACAACACCTTGATTACTCCATGAAAACCAATCCCCTACAGATTTCATATCGATCAATGCAGCAGTATCTATGTAATCATTAAAATTCTGAAGCTGGCTTTCTGAAAGTGGTTTGCCCCCCACTTTTTCATTTGTGTACCTAACAGTATTAAAGTCACCAAGAACAATCCAAAGTACTGTAAGGCAACCATTTGCAATAATAGTTAGATCAGTCCATAGAGCATTTCTTTCTTGCATACTGTTCGAAGCATATATACCAGTAATATGAAAAAGAAAGTCATTCTTTTTGTCCTCTACCTTAAGATGGATGAATTGTGTAGTAGCAGAAATAAACCATGCACTAACAGAGTTGGGATGTCATAAGACCCATATTCTACCATAAGTGTCACTAGAGTCATTGGTAAGAAGTTCTACCTCCGGCCATATTAAATTCCTTTGAACACGAACCCGAGATGGCTTAATTTTTGTTTCCACAAGAATAATAATATCACAAGCCGCAAACTTGATTATTCTATTAAGCTCCTGACATTTTTCAGGTTTATTAAGTCCACGAACATTCCAACATATTATCTTCATCAGAAATAAAACAGAAGGAAAGGAAAATAAGAAATTCTTCCTAAGTAGAAGGGTGTGACTTAGGAAGTACCTCCTTTTTCTTATCTTTAGATTTCACATTGTCCTCCCACACCATATCCTTACCTTTCAAGCCTTTATTCTTATTTTTTTTCACTTCATCCACAGCTTGTAAATGTTTAAATTTTAAAGCACCTTGAGCGTCCTGGTTAGTAGGATCCAGAATGTCCTGGTTGGTAAGGTGTGTAGGGGCATGTGATTGAGACACAATATCCTGGATGACACGATGAGTGGAACGTGAGATCCCTGTTGACAATATAGGAAGAGATGAAGGTTTCTCTTTCTCCTATATGTGGGTAACCTGGGAAGCTATTGTTGTGAAAGACTCTGATATATTAGAAAGAGGTAAAGTTCCTAATTTGTCTTTCTGATTGTGATGCTGCCCAAGCGCGTCAGAATGCTCGCTCGTCTTCACCGACACTATTGCCATTGAAGGAGCCCCCCGCCTTACTCATCAGTAGTCATAATAGTACTATCAACCCCGTGCTGAGATGACTGGAGTTGGCGGTAAACCTGAGTGATTGGTTTCTGAGTTTGCTGACAAGCTCCATGTGCATGACCAAAAGAGTTGCAAATCTTACAATGCTGTGGTTTCCAAGAATATGAAACATGCACCTTACGGGTGGTCCCATCAAGATCACGATAAAAAACCTTATTTGGAAGATCATCATCAGAAGAAACCATTACATATGCTTGTGCAAAAGCCAATCTCGTCTGTGCTGCTGTTGCTTTGTCAATATACAATGGTTGTCCCAAGGTGCTACATAACTTAGCAATAAAATGTCGACTCCAAAGATGCAAGGGAAGACCATGAAAGGATACCCATAAAGGAATAGACTGGAGACTGTCTAACTCCAAACGGATATCAGGAGACCAACGTCGTAGAATCATCGGATGACCGTGAATAGTCCAAAACCCTTCAAGGATTCGCTGCAAATCCTCTGCAGAATAGAGTTTGCATACAAAAAAACCATTCTCTAGCATATGCAGATCAAATGTCGATGTTTCCCATCGAGTCTTGATGAATGAGGATAATGAAAAATATGATGTCTTTAAACCGACCACATAACCAACAAGTGCCATGGACCACGTCTTAATTAGTTCTTCAAAATCAATAGTCTCATATATAGCAATCTTCTGATCAGCCTGGGTTTCTGGAGCAAAGAAATCTAAGCTAAGATCCGAGCTTCCAACCGGAGCCTTGAAGAGGCTTGTCCAAGGTCGAGGATCTCTAGAAATAAGAGTAGGAGGCCGCGATCTAGAACGCGACCTAACTCTATGTTGCGTCCTCAAAAAACCATCTCATCGAGAAGAAGAGGCAACTTGAGAAGGAGGCCTCATTTTCGAATCAACCCTGCTACCACCGTCACCAGCCATTCTCGAGTTTCGTTGCCACAACTGTCAAACAGTAGCAGCACCCCTGTCAATGTAGATCTACCCCCAATCCAGCTGCAGATCTCCTCTGTTCAGGATGCTGCAGCCGCAAGGCCGATGCAGAGCGCACCTGCAGAAGACTCCTGCTCTTCGCCCAGTAAGGAGACAACGGAAGCCTTCTCCTCTCTGTTCGTGCGCAGACCCTGCTTGAAAGGGGGCGAAGCAGAGGGTGGGATAGCCACCTCTTCCCTCCCTCTCGACCTAGATCTGTAGCCCAAGGTGGGAGGCCGCCTGGTACAGAGCAGAGAGGGAGCAGCACGTCGCCTCCTCTGATCTTCGCAACAGCAGAGAGAGGCAAGGGATGGAGCGCGCCCGAGGGAGAAGAGGACCCTTGATCGCCGCCCAGCAACCACCAACCTCCCTTTCTTACTCTCCGTGTGCAGAACAGGGACGCCGCCGCTGCTGTCGCCCAGAAAGCGATGCCCTCCTTGTCCGTAGAGAAGGGAGAAGCAGATCCACCGTCCTGCTCTCCGTGCGCCAGGGAAGAATCGTCGCCCAGCAATCGCCGCCCCTTTTCCTGCTCTACATGTGCAGAACAGGGGAGAACCCAACAACCGTCGCCTTTTCTCGCCCTAGCCTTCTCTGTGGCTTCACTTTCCCCCAACGCGTTCGCATGTGAAGGAAGGGAAGAACCACCACCCAAGGGAGAAGAAGCATATCCACAGCGTCCCGCAGCCACCGCCTCTTCTCACCCTAGAGAGAGAAGAGAATCGCCTAGAGAGAGAAGCTCTCGCCTAGAGAGAGAAAGTCTGTTGGAGAGTTCGATAATCTCATGTTAAAAGAAGAGCTTATGGAACCAGAAGAGCAAACTATTGCGAGATTCTTAGGAGGTCTGAAATATGAGATTGCTAAATTTGTTCAAATGCAACCATATTAGTCTTTAAATGATGTGAGTAAGTTGGCTTTAAAAGTTGAAAAGCAATAGAAGTTTGAAAAGAGTTCTCAGTATGGGTCAAAAGAAGGCTATACAAAAGTTGAAAGTTCCAAGCCTATTGTCCATGGCAAGGTGGTATCAAAGGTGCAAGACAAATGTGAAGGATCTGCTGGTAGCAAACAAACACTTAATTCGTTTACCCCAAGTGGTCGAAAATGCTTCAAATGTCATGGTTTTGGGCATATTGCTTTAGATTATCCAAATAGAAGGATTGTTGCTTTGGTTGAAGATCATAGTGATGAAGAAGAAAATGAAGTTGATGATAAACCAAAATATGATGATGATGAGGAAGAGGTTCCTTATGCTGATCATGGTTTATCTATTGTACTGCAACTTGTTGGGATCTAGAGCGGCACTAAGAGGGGGGATGAATTAGTGCAATGGGTAAAGATGATAAATTTTGGTGATTAAAATAAGCTTTCAGAAACTTCGTACGATAAAAAGATATTTTGATAAAAAACGTATCATAAATACTTGAGCTTAAGAGTGATTGTAAGAGGATAAAGAAGAAGCCGGATGATTATGGCAAAATGAAATGATTTACACTAATGTAAATGATAATAAGTAAATGCAAATCGATTTTTATAGTGGTTCGGTCATTCGACCTACGTCCACTCCCGATTCCTCTTCTATTGAGGCCACCAGCTTTCCACTAGTTGTCCTCCTTCTAACGGGTGAGGACTAACTCCCTTACAGCTCTATTCTTTTGACGGGCTTAGGAGATAACCCTTACAAGCACTTCACTCCTCTCTTTCGGTGGAATAGAAATGAGAACAAGAGGGATGTTTAGAAGGATTTCTACAGCATTTTGTTCCTTTCAAAATCTCTGTACTTGTGTATTCAACCTTGGAATGGGAGGGGATTTTATAGGCTCTAATCTGATTCAAACTTAGAGCCAAAAATCTTCCCATCCTGGGTTACCGGGTACTGGCGGTACCATCGCCTATCACTGGCGGAACCACCGCTTATCTGACCCTGACACTGGGCGGTACCATCGCTCAGTCTGGCAGTACCACCGCTTGACACACTAACACGGTCAGTGTACTGGGCGATACCACTACCTAGACCACCTTAAAGACTGAACCTAGGCAGTACCATCGCCGTAGCTTAGCAGTGCCATCGCCAGACAGGATTCAACAACCCTGTTTGGGCCTTTCATTTGGCCCAAACTTGTCTAGGTATGGGCCTAGTTGGCCCCTAATAGGGTTAAAGGATTAACACTTAATCCTAACCCTAATTATGTGCTAACTATGAAATTAAAGAAATTTCTTAAGCTATTACAAAATTTGGAAAGTCAAGACTTCTTCTCCGGCGAGCTTCGAGCGAACTTCCAGCGGTCTTCTAATAAACCCTCGAACACCATTCTGCGGACTCCCGGTAAGCTCTTGGACTTCTCGATGGAATTGTTGGCGAGTTCCAATGAGCTTCTTCGGCGAGTTCCAATGAGCTTCTTCGGCAAGCTCCGATCTTTCTCGGCAAGCTCCGTGAACTTCCGACGAACCTTCCGATGAACTTTCGAAAACCCTTCGGTAAGCTCCCTACTCATTCTCAGCCAATTCCGGTAGCACTCCGATGAATCTTCAGACTTCCGTTGAACTCTTAAACTCTCAACGATTTTATTGTAAGGATCTAAAAGGCACTAAGAGGGGGGGGGGGGTGAATTAGTGCAGCGGATTAAAATCGTACTTTTGAAATCGATTTTGCAAAAACACAAGTTCGTAAGAAGATTTCGATTTGGCGAAAGAGAACTTGAAAGTAATTGCTTACGTAAAGGAAATAACTATGAACTAAACAACTTGCAGCCAAGTAATGAAATGATTCAAGAATGTAAACACTCACACATTTATGAACATAATGATGTATAGTGGTTCGGTCAAATGACCTACATCCACTCTTGAAGCCTTTACGATGAGGCTCCGCTCTTCCACTAGCAAATCCTTTGAAGGGGAAGGACCAAATATCCCTTTTACAACCCTTTACAAGAAGTTCACACTTTTACAAGATTTCTCAAGAAGAAGAAGAAGGTGAACACTTAGCAAGAACAAGACTTTTCAAGACTTTTCAAAAGCTCAAGACTAAGATTCTAACTCTCAAAAGGGTGCCCTTTCAGCTAAGAAAGGGGGGGTATTTATAGATCCAAAGTGGATTCAAAATTGGGCTCCAAATTTGAAATCAAATTTGGCTGTGTCGGCGGTGCCGCGGGCGTGTGTGGTATCGCGTATCAAGCGTGTCGTTGACTGACGAGTTAAAGGCTTACAAAGTGCCCAGCAGCGCGGTGCTACCGCGCAGGATCGAAGCGGTGCCACGCCTGCCAGTGGTTCCACCGCCTGTCGTATCTGAGGCGGTGCTGGCTCTGACAGCGTTCCACCGCTTCAGCCAGGCGGTTCAACCGCCTGGCCCATTCAGCCAAAGCCGAATGGGCCCTGTTTAAGCCCCAACTTGGCCCAATAGAGGCTCGGTTGGCCTCCACTGAATTTAGGTAGGATTTTCTTTTCCTAAATCCTTGCTCTACTCATGTGCAAACTACGAACTTAAAAACATAACTCAATGTGATTTGATCCGACACTCTTCAAGTCAACTTCTGACGAGCTTTACGGTGAGATTCCAGCAGGCTTCCGATGCTTCCCTCGGATTGCTTCCAGTGGACTCTCAGCATACTCCGGATTGTATGGCGAGCTCAACGAGTCTTCGGCTAGCTTCCGAATCTTCCCGGTAAATTCCGTGAACCTTCGACGATCTTTGAGATAAACTTTTGAAAACTTCGGCAAGTCCCTGATTCGATCTTGGATGGTTCCGGCAACACTTCCGAAAATCTCTCGGACTTCCGAGGAACTCTTGAACCCCCGACGGACTTGACCTCGGTAAATCACTTTATGTTTTCTTCCCATCGTTGTTGTTCCTGCACACTTATCTCGACAAAGTAGATTAGAACAAATATTTCACCAATTGACTTCATCATTAAAATCCGAGATTCAACAATCTCCCCCTTTTTGATGATGACAATCAATGGTGATGGAGTTACTCTTAACTCCCCTATCTATATGTCATAAAAAAAATTGCTTGAATTCAATTTTTTAATTCAACACAATAAATTTAACTTCATGTTATACTTAATGATAACAAAGTCGATGTTGGACATTAAGATGTCAAATAGGTATCAAAGATATCAATGAAGTATACATAATTAAAAACATGATATCAAGAACCTAAATAAGCATTTTAACTTGCAATAACTTGTAAAACATGGAAAATGCATATAACTGTCAACATATGGCAATATACATATTATTTCTCACCCTTTGTCATCAACAAAAAGGAAATGAGGGATTCATATGTAATAATAAAGGATGGCCGAAAAATATCACAAATGTGGAAAAGGAAATCAATCAGAAAGCCGAAAATCATTTCATAGTGGCCAAGAAGATGTAATGAAGATAATACAACATATATGTCTAACTGCATAGATGTAAAAGTTGCACACAAGTTTACAACGTTCAAAAAGAAAATACAGCAAGCTACTCCTCATGAGGAATGCCAAGATGCCTATACATGTGATCTATCTTTTGGTTCATCTTCTGCATTTCCTTCAAAATTTCAATTTGCTGTAATTTTACTTCATTTAACTCTCTCATGATCGGATCGTCAGAAGATGGAGCAAAAACTGGCACTGATATAGCTGCAACAAAAGGATCAGGAGGAGGAGATTCATTTCCCCTAAGGACTAGTGTTTCAGGATGGTCTACTAGTGGGGGAGGTATATCACTTCTCCTAGGTTGTCTAACCCCTATTCCATGCTCGAATGTATACCTAAGTCGCCTAAGTAGTTTAACGTCAATGATATTAAATCTCCACTTGTATTGCTTCTTCATTTGGTGGAATGCAAATATTATGGGCATGCAATAGTTTAGTTATTAAACCTCCATGTGGTAACATTGATCCTTTAGAAAGGACCTCTATCATGTGCTGCCGGATTAGGTATCCAAAACAAAAATGTTGTCCGTCATGATCCAATATAAGGTACCTAACTCAGTGAAACTGATCTCATCATGATGAAACTGTTTAGGAATGACAATGCTTACAAGAATGTGATGTAAAATTTTAGAGTTAAAAGATAGTAAATGTTCACAACTCTTAGGGATTATACCTAAATTTGGGTTTGCAAACACGGTTTCTAAAGCTTCAGAGTGGGTGACACCAACTGTGTCTATATCCCATTTTCCTCTAAAATAACACCCTAACTCTTTCTCAACAATTCCAATTAATGAGCATATAGTATTATCACATATTTGGATCTCATTACCTAGAAGATAAGTTGACAAGCCATCATCATTCATAGTTAAATTAGCATAGAATAATTTAACTAAGCGTGGATAAACATGTTCAACAATTTGCAATATGGGTAAGGCCTCTAAGTCTGCAAACCACATGATAGGTTCTAGGCTCCCTAATTGATTCAAATCAACATATTTTCCTTTATGAATGGGTCTAGAACCAAGTTCAAAAAATCTAAGGGAAGCTTCTTGTGATTTAAACAAGGATTGGTCAAATGAATCTACCTCCATCCTTTTTTCCTTTGTCTCTTGATGTTCTTTTAGGAGCCATTTCTATTTAGGATAGATCAATAATCAATTGAAGAAAGGAATTAAACTAGACAAGAAAAGGAAAGAGAAATAATTCGGTTTTTACCTTAGATTGTTCCTTTGAGATGTAGGGAGCTTGAATCAAAGTAAGATCTCCTTCTTAGGCTTCTAGAGGGAAGAAATGATGCTTAGGAGGGTTTAGAGGAGTGTAGAGAGGTGAGGAAGAGACTCTCGGGTTAGGGGGGCGGTTCTACCGCCGGCCCTAACTCACCCCTTATAAAAGGGGTGTTCGAGCGGTACTACCGCCCCAGCAGGCGGTTCCACCGCTTGGGGCTGACTACCCAGGCGGTGTCACCGTCGTATCTGGCAGTGCTATCGCCGGTAGCACAAAAATCTGAATTTCATTATTTTTTTTTTAAATTTGTTCTTAGAGATGGGATGAAGTCAAAAAGAATTTGATGAAAATAAATCCAAGAAGAAAAATCAAAATGTATGGAATCAAATCGATGAAAACCATACTTTCAAGGAAAGATATCATCAAATAGAGCTTACTTATTTGGACAGTTTAACATGCCTAATTCCCTTCTAATAAAATCAAATTTTTCCTCATTTAAAGGTTTCGTAAAAATGTCCGCTAATTGATGATTTGTATCAACAAATTCAAGGGTGACATCTCTACTACTTACATGATCACGTATAAAATGATGCCTAATGTCAATGTGCTTAGTTCGAGAGTGTTGAATCAGATTTTTAGTTAGACAAATAGCACTCATGTTATCACATTTTATAGGAATATTTTTTAAGTAAATTTCATAGTCTTCTAGTGTATTTTTCATCCAGATAACTTGTGCACAGCATGCACTTGCAGCTATATATTCAGCTTCTGCCGTAGATAGTGCAACCGAATTTTGTTTCTTGGAAGTCTAAGAAACAAGTGCATGTCCTAGAAATTGGCATGTTCCGGATGTGCTTTTTCTATCTATTTTACATCCACAAAAATCTGCATCTGCATAAGCTTTCAAATCAAAGTTATCAGATTTTGGATACTATAATCCAAGATTATGGGTCCTTTTAAGATATCTAAGAATCCTCTTAACAGCTTTCAAGTGAGATAGCTTAGGATTAGCTTAGAATCTTGCACATAGCCCTACACTGAATATGATGTCAGGTCTGGTTGCAGTAAGATAAAGTAGGCTACCTATCCTGCCCCTATAAGTTTTTTGATCAAAACTTTCTCTATTTTCATCCATATCTAATTTAGCGGAAGTGCTCATAGGAGTGCTAATATCTTTTGATCCATCCATGTTAAATTGTTTTAACAATTCCAATTTGTATTTTGATTGATTTAGAAATATACCATTACTTAGTTGCTTGATTTATAGTCCTAAAAAGAAATTTAGTTCTCCCATTAGGCTCATCTCAAATTCATCACTCATATCCTTAGCAAATAATTCACATAGTGATTTATTACAAGACCCAAAAATAATATCATCAACATAAATTTGAACAATAAGAAAATTATTTTCAAAATGTTTAATAAACAATGTAGTATCAACCTTGCCTTTAGTGAAATCATTTGAAATTAAAAAAAAACTAAGCCTCTCATACCAAGCCCTAGGGGCTTGTTTTAGATCATATAGAGCCTTAGTTAGCTTAAACACGTGGTTAGGAAATAGAGAGTTTTCAAATCCGGGTGGTTGTTCGACATACACTTCTTCGGAAATAAAACCATTTAAGAATGCACTTTTGACATCTATTTGAAATAATTTGAAATCTTTACTACTAGCACAGGCAAGGAACATCCTACTCGTCTCTTCGTAATCGATACCTTCTTCTTGGTTGAAACCTTTGGCCACTAGTCTAGCCTTGTTTCTAACCACGATACCGTATTCATCTTGCTTGTTTCTAAAGACCCACTTAGTACCAATAACTAAGTGGTCATTAGGTCTAGGAACAAGCTTTCATACCTCATTCCTCTCAAATTGATTCAATTCTTCTTGCATTGCGATAACCCAAGAATCATCTTTCAAGGCATCAACAATGCATTTTGGTTCAACTTGAGAAAGAAAAGCGGCATGGGCACAAAAATCTTTGAAAGAAGAGCAAGTTTGAACCCCTTTCGATGCATCTCCTATAATTAACTCCTTGGGATGAGCATCTACATACTTCCATTCCTTGGGTAAGGAAGTTTGGGAAGAAGATGTATCCAAGTTGTCATTTTGAGGAGAGGGTTCATTCAAATTCAAATTATCAAGACCAAAATCATCATCAAAATCTTTCTTCTTAAATTCGAAATTTTATTAAAAACCACATGAATAGATTCTTCTATAAGTAAGGTTCTTTTGTTGAAAACACGAAAAGCCTTAGAAACCGAAGAATAACCAAGAAATATGCCTTCATTGGATTTTGCATCGAATTTTCCTAAGGCATCCTTTTCATTTAAAATAAAGCATTTACAATCAAAAACTTTAAAATAAGAAACATTGGGTTTTATCATTCCATAATTCATATGGAGTTTTAGATAGGATGGTCTCACTAGAACTCTATTCATAACATAGCAAGCCGTATTCACGGCTTCGGCCCAAAAATATTTTGGTAAATTATATTCATTTAACATGGTTCTAGCCATTTCTTGCAAACTTCTATTTTTCCTTTTCACAACTCCATTTTGTTGTGGATTTCTTGGAGTAGAGAAGTTATGATTGTATCCGTTTATTTCACAAAAATTTTAGAAGTCATGATTTTAAAATTCACCTCCATGATCACTTCGAATTGATGAAATCATAAAACCTTTTTCATTTTGAGTGAGTTTATAAAATTTAGAGAAACATTTGAAACAATCACTTTTATGAGCCAAGAAATAGGTCCAAGTGTATCTACTATAGTCATCCACAATTACAAAGGCATATTTGCTACCTCCTAGGCTTATTATGTCAATTGGTCCAAATAAGTCCAAATGGATCAATTGTAATGGTCTAGTGGTGCTAATTTGATTTTTTGATTTGAAACTAGTCTTTATTTGTTTTCCTAGTTGACATGCATCACATACCTTATCCTTAACAAATTTCATGTTTGGGATACCTCTTACTAAATCTCTAGATGAAATCTTAGAGATTAGATTCATGCTTGCATGTCCTAATCTCCTATGCCAAAGCCAAGCATCATCATTCAAAACCGAAAAGCATATTTCATTACTTAATTTATCAATATTTATGGTGTAGACATTGTTTTGTTTTAAAGCAATCATGGATTTGTTGTTGTTGGGTTTTTCAATAATGCAAACATTAGATTCAAATCTAACAACATAACCTTTATCACATAATTGACTAATACTTAAAAGATTATGTTTTAAACTATCAACTAGTAACACATCATCAATTGAAAAACTCGATTTGTTACCTATGGTTCCCTTGCCAATGATTTTACCCTTATTGTTGTCTCCGAAGGTGACATATCTTTCTTCTTTACTAGAGAGCATAGAGAAATGAGATGGATCTCCGGTCATGTGCCTTGAGCATCTACTATCAAGATACCATTTCTTGCTCCTAGTTTGTGAGTTTGTCTACAAAAGAGGATGGTTTTTAGGTACCCATTTGATTTTGGGTGCCTTACAAATTGATCTACTTACTTTGTAATTTATTATTGAATTGTTTATGGTTCCTTTAGGAACCCATATCAATTTTTGTGGATTAATTTTCTTGAATGGACATTTGTAAGCAACATGTCCCGTTTTGCCACAAAAATTACATTTCAAATGGGGTGATACATGCAATGTAGGCCCTTTAACGAAGGTGGTGGGATTTTGGTGAGAACCTCTCACAAATCCGATTCCACTTCTATTTTCGACGTGACCTTTGTTAGCAAGAATCATGTCCAAGCCCTTGCTACCGACCTTAAACTTATTTAGGGTCTCTTTGAGTAGCAAGTTCTCCCTCTTTGTTGCATCTAAGTCTTCACACTTAGAGCATGGGGGTAGAGAAGGGTTTTGAAGACTATTGAACTTACTTTGTAATAAAGCATGCTCTTTCTTAAGCAAATTGAACTTCTTACTAATAGTTCTACATTCATCAAATAACTCATGAAAAGCCATAGAAAGTTCATCGAAAGATAATTCTTCATTAAGTAACTCACTAACCTCTTCTCCTAATGCCATTAGTGCTTAGTTTGCCTCCTCTTTGTTGTTAGCTTCTTCAACCTCGGAGTCACTTGAATCATCCCACATGGCCTTCAAGGCTTTTTTCTTCTTGAATTGCTTCTTCTTGGCTTGAGGGCATTCATTCTTGAAGTGTCCCAGCTTCTTGCATTCGTAGCAAATAACTTGGTCCTTTTTGTGTTCAAATTTTCTTTTTGTGTCATTTTTAAATTTGTTCTTTCTTATAAATTTCTTAAACTTTCGAGTTAGAAGTGCAATGTCATTGTCACTGTCCTCATCACTTGATGTTCCTTTCAAGTGGTCTTCTTGTGTTCTAAGTGCCATATTTTTCCTGTTCTTTGGAAGGGGGTTCTTAAGCTCTTCATGAGCATGGCACGTCATCTCGTAGGTCATTAGAGATCCAATAAGTTCTTCAAGTGAAAATACTTTAAGATCCTTGGCCTCTTGAATGGCCGTGACCTTTAGATCCCAACTCTTTGGAAGGGATCTTAAAATTTTAGTTACCAATTCAAAATTAGAAAAACATTTACCAAGAGCTTTAAGTCCATTGACGACATCCGTAAAGCGGGTGTACATGTCTCCAATGGACTCATTTGGTTTCATCCGAAAAAGTTCATAGGAATGCACAAGAATGTTGATTTTGGATTCTTTCACTCGGCTAGTGCCTTCATGAGTGATTTCAAGAGTGAGCCAAATATCAAATGCCGATTCACAAATAAAAACCCGATTAAACTCATTCTTATCATACACAAAATAAGGCATTCATAGCCTTTGCATTGAGAGCAAAAATCTTCCTCTCCGACTCATTCCACTCACTCATCGGAAGAGAAGATTTTGCAAAGCCATTTTCAATAATGTTCCAAAGTTCGAAGTTCATGGAAATGAGAAAAATCCTCATATGAGTCTTCAAATACATATAATCCGACCCATTAAACATAGGCGGATGAGTAATGGAGTGACCCTCTTACATACCGGAGTAGGCCATCTCTCTTAGGTTTTAAACCAATATGAGAGCAAACCTTGCGCTGATACCAATTGTAAGGATCTAAAAGGCACTAAGAGGGGGGGGGGGGTGAATTAGTGCAGCGGATTAAAATCGTACTTTTGAAATCGATTTTGCAAAAACAAAAGTTCGTAAGAAGATTTCGATTTGGCGAAAGAGAACTTGAAAGTAATTGCTTACGTAAAGGAAATAACTATGAACTAAACAACTTGCAGCCAAGTAATGAAATGATTCAAGAATGTAAACACTCACACATTTATGAACACAATGATGTATAGTGGTTCGGTCAAATGACCTACATCCACTCTTGAAGCCTTTACGATGAGGCTCCGCTTTTCCACTAGCAAATCCTTTGAAGGAGAAGGACCAAATACCCCTTTTACAACCCTTTACAAGAAGTTCACACTTTTACAAGATTTCTCAAGAAGAAGAAGAAGGTGAACACTTAGCAAGAACAAGATTTTTCAAGACTTTTCAAAAGCTCAAGACTAAGATTCTACCTCCCAAAAGGGTGCCCTTCCAGTTACGAAAGGGGGGGGGGGTATTTATAGATCCAAAGTGGATTCACAGGAATTTGGCTCCAAATTTAAAATCAAATTTGAGTTCCTGCTTGGTGTCGAGGCGTACACACTCGCTGGGTGGTATCACTGTGGTCAACATTGACCGACGTGACAGGGGCGCGCATATGATTCACCGCCAGTAAGCGGTGTTATCGCCCGCCTCAGGATTTGGCGGTGTTACCGCTCAGCCCATAAAAGCGCTTCCACCGCTCACGGCATGTGGCAGCATTGGCTCAGCCCAAAGTAAGCACTGCTTCTGTGCGTCAAGTGTTTAACTGGTCAGCCTATCTACCAAAGTCAATAGGCCCTCGCTAAGCCCCCAACTTAGCCCAGAGCCCGGTTGGCTCTACCAAATTTAGGGGCAGGATTTTTTTTAAATCCTTGCTCTACTCATGTGCAAACTACGAACTTAAAAACATAACTCAACGTGATTTGATCCGACACTCTTCAAGTCAACTTCCGACGAGCTTTACGGTGAGATTCCGGCAGGCTTCCGATGCTTCCCTCGGATTGCTTCCAATGGACTCCCAGCATACTCCGGATTGTATGGCGAGCTCAACGAGTCTTCGGCTAGCTTCCAAATCTTCCCGGTAAGTTCCGCGAACCTTCGACAATCTTTGAGATGAACTTCCGAAAACTTCGGCAAGTCCCTGATTCGATCTTGGATGGTTCCGGCAACACTTCCGAAAATCTCTCGGACTTCCGATGAACTCTTGAACCCCCGATGGACTTGACCTCGGTAAATCACTTTATGTTTTCTTCCCATCGTAGTTGTTCCTGCACACTTATCTCGACAAAGTAGATTAGAACAAATATTTCACCAATTGACTTCATCATCAAAATCCGAGATTCAACATTTATCACACTTGACTTCGGCACTTTGCTTCGCTTTATATCTTCATCGTTGTCGTAGTTAATCTTGCACACATAAACCTTAACTTTACTTTGATCTAAATAGTTATTACACGAATCAACCTCCTGTTGCTTGGCACGTCATTGGTCAGTGCTTCATCCAGTTCTTCGGTGCATCGTCCTCTCTTATGTCCTGTTGCCCAATCGGTAGTTGATCTCCACAATCCCAATCTCCTTGGCGCAACACCACTTTTCCTGGCCAAATGCTTGATGTCCGAAGCCTTCTACCGATTGTCGACCAGACCTCTAGCTCAACGTCTAATATACTGACGTGATCTTTTCCGGTGCAACATTGATTCATCTTGTGTCAACTGTCTAATCTTGATCGAGTAGACCTGCATCACTCAAAATGCAGTTAAACAACAAAACACAATCAATTAGTTTCATCATCAAAATTCAAGATTTAACAATTTCCCCCTTTTTGATGATGACAACTAATTTATGACTGATGGAGTTAACCTAAACTCCCCGGAGTTTAATACAAACTCCCCCTATCAATTTGTCATTGATAGAACACTTGGATTATCTCAAATCCAATCTACATGTATCAAAATCATATTATCAAAAACATCAAACCATCATGTAAATATATAAAATATCATTACAATGTATGAAGTCATCAATCTACTTCTCCCCCTATGTCATCAACAAAAAGGAGAAGTAGGATCATAGCTAGTTTAAAGGATATGCAAGTTTTACAACACACTAGCTATTTTCATGATAGCAAATTTTACAAACATTTAACATTTAATCATCGTAAGTTTCTCATGATATGCAAGATAGCACTTGTTGTGATGGTATATATGATAGCAAGTTTTTCTATTCTCCTTTGAGAAGTGCAAGCAAGTAGTATTCAAAGATGTGCAAGTTGCACTTTCTTTGCTTCCTATGTGATATGCATGCAATTTTATAATTTCTTTCTTCTCTTTTGAGAAGAGCAAGCTTGCAAGTTTTGCTTCCTTTGCATGCTAGGAATTCATTTGCAATATGCAAGCTAGCAAAACCCTTCTCCCCCTTTGTTAAAGTCAAAAAGAAAGAGGATCAAATACAAAGATTTTCTTTACATTATCTTTTCATATCATTTATCAACTTGCATCAATAAAATTTTTCATCAATTTTCAAATCATGACAACTAATATAAAGAATCAAGATATCAATAAGAATCAATTTGTGAATACCAAATATATGATTCATGGTTCATTAAAATTCTTCTTAACAAGATCAAGATCAAGATTCATGAGGTAAAGATAGCAATTTGAAACATTCTCATCAAGATCACATTTTAAAATATTCCAAGTATCAAATATCGAGATGTCAAGACTTGGATTGTTTTCTACTTTTAACAGCTTTTCACATCATTTAAATTTGCATCAATCAATTATTCAATCATCACATGATGCATTTGATGAAGTATTGAAACATAGAAGAAAGATTAATTTAAGCATGCAATATTTCAATCAAATTCAAATCATGAATACCAATGCTTTCGTATTGTGAGTATGAATTCATTAATACCAAAAGATATTATTTGTGATTCCAATTTAGCAAGATAAAAATTCATATGATTCATAATAAAGTAAATTTATTTTAAATCATGACTACAAGAAAGTTATGTCATGAAGGATCAATTCATGAATAAACAAAAATATATATTTGTCATGAAGAAAATCTTGACTTATACGTAGGAGTCTTTAGATCATCAAAATCATGATTTATAAAACTCATCCAAATCATCAAAATTACTCTTAATAGATTCATAAATGACATAGATAGATTTGGATTGTTTTCCTCTTTAGTGAATGATAGAATGGAGAAATCATAGGGAAAAAGATTTTGATTCGTGCATTGATTTCATGCCTTTGTCTTTTAATAAAAATGAGTATCACATTTAAGAGTAAAAGGCAAAGTTTATCATAAAAACTATCAAGACAAACACATCAAGCATAAGACATCATGATAGTACTCTATCATTCTTATGTATTTCGTTTGATGTAAATTGATTTCATATAAGCATGATCAAATTTTTCATATGAAAGCCATTATCTTGTAAATTTGAGACAAGGTTTCGTTAAAGCCATCAAGACCAAGCACATGAAACACAAAACATCATGATAGTGCATTTTCTCATTTTATGTGTTTCAATTTGAGTGAGCATGTTTAGATTTTTCATGCAAGGGTCAAGAATCATATCGAAAGCATCATCAAAACCACTTTTAATTATATCATTCTTTTTTTCATTGTTATTAGTTATAAAAAAATGATTCTAGCTTAGAAAAAAAATTCAAGAGTCATGCTCAAATTTTGCCAAAATCATGTAACAATTTATAAATCTGAAAGATAATTTTCGCATTGAAAACCATCAATGCCAAAAACATATTGTTCCAAAATGTAGGATTTCAATTTTCATTACTTCAAATCCTCGTTAAGCATGAAAACCGAAGTACACAATCATGGATTAATCCTATTAAACATAATCATGCTAATTAAATTTTGTGTCAAAACCATACATCAAAATCCGATATGGAAATCATAAGCATTCATGGAATTGTATAAATCATCCTATCATCAATCATATTTTTTACTTTTCAAAAATACTAGAAAGAAAAGCATGATAATTTTTGAAAATAAATTTTTTATTTCCTACTATCTAAATTAAGCACTCATAAAAAAAACATCATGTAATTTCAAAATAAATTAAGGAAGTTTCAATTAAGTTGCTTACTTCATTGACAAAGCCCGTCAAAGCCCAAATTGCCATTTGCCTTTCGGAAATTCTTGATTCGTCCTTGGGTACCTTTCTCTTCTTTGGCCTCTTCCTCGTTCAAGTTCATTTTTTATTTTAGATTCTTGTTTAATGAACTTGTTATCATTCATTATTATGTGTTCAATGTCCTCTTAACTTGAGTCATCACTCAAGTAGTATTCATTTGTCCGAAGTTCCAAATCCTTCTTGTTCTTTGGAGAGTGGTTCAAGTGTTCATCAACTTCCATAAAGCTCATTTCATACGTTATTAATGAGCCAATGAGTTCTTCTATCGGAAAGTCATTTAGATTTTTAGTTTCTTATATTACGATTACTTTAGGATCCCATATTTTTAAAAGGGATCTTAAAATCTTATTTATGAGATCAAAGTTCGAAAAAGATTTACCAAGAGCTTTTAGACTATTGACGACATCCGTGAAACGGGTGTACATGTCGCCTATAGTCTCGCTTGGTTGTATTCGAAAAAGTTCAAAATCATGCAATAAGAGATTTACTTTTGAGTCTTCGACTCTACTAGTTTTCCCGTGCGTGATTTCATATGTTCGCCAAATATCAAAAGCCATTTCACAAGAAGATATCCGATTGAACTCAGTTTTATCTAGAGCGCAAAATAAGGCATTCATAGCCTTTGCATTTAATGAAAAAGATTTTCTCTCCAAATTCGACCATTCGTTCATCGGTTTAGAGGGAAGTTGAAAACCATTTTCAATAATATTCCATAAATTTAAATTCATAGAAATCAAGAAAACTCTTATTCGAGTTTTCCAATAAGTGTAGTCCAAACCGTTAAACAATGGAGGACGAACAATCGAAAAACCCTCTTGAAAGCTGTGAAGAGTCATTTCTCATGGGTGTGAATTCGAAAGAGAAATAACGAGGCTCTAATACCAATTGTTGAGATCTAGAGCGGCACTAAGAGGGGGGGGGTGAATTAGTGCAGTGGGTAAAAACGATAAATTTCGACGATTAAAACAAGCATTAAGAAACTTCATAAGATAAAAAGATATTTCGATGAAAAGCACATCAAAAATGCTTAAGCTTGAGAGTGATTGTAAGAGGATAAAGAAGAAGCTGGATGATTATAGTAAAATGAAATGGTTTGCAGCAATGTAAATGATAATAAGCAAATGCAAACCAATTTTTATAGTGGTTCGGTCATTCGACCTACGTCCACTCCCGATTCCACTTCTGTTGAGGCCACCGGTTTCCACTAGTTGTCCTCCTTCCAACAGATGAGGACTGACTCCCTTATAACTCTCTCCTTTTGATGGGCTTAGGAGGTAACCCTTACAAGCACTTCACTCCTCTCTTTCAATGGAATATAAATGAGAACAAGAGGAGGGATATTTAGAAGGATTTCAACAGCATTTTGTTCCTTTCAAAATCTCTGTGCTTGTGTATTCAACTCTGGGATGGGAGGGGTTTTTATAGGCTCTAATCTGATTCAAACATGGAGCCAAAAATCTTCCCATCCTAGGTTTATCGGGTACTGGCGGTACCATCACTTGTTACTAGCGGTACCATCGCTAGTCTGACCTTGATATTGGGTGGTACCACCACTCAGTCTGGTCGTACCACCACCTGACACACTAACACAGTCAATGTACTAGGCGATACTACCACCTAGCCAACAGTACCACCACCCAAGCACTCTGCCCCAAGGCGGTTGCTAGTTATAGGTGCCCTACAAGCCAATCACATGAGTGATTGCACCTGTAACATGCTTCGTCAATTTCTTTGCTTATGATTATTGGCATTATCTCATATTATCTAGATGTATATTGTGATGTCCTTGGATCTATGCAATGGGAATTGGATCATGATGAGATTATGATAATGAGACCGATTCATCTTTAAACACAGACCCTAAATTATCCTGGTCATAGGTTACTCGAGAAAGACATCGAGATAACCGGATAGACTGGTGTGTTGTATACCTATTCATATGATGGAGGTAGCTGGTCTCATAGCTACTCGTGTGAGGACACTACGGGTACAGTGCAGGTGCTCATTAGAGAATGAGTTCACTGATTGATCCGCCTACAGAATGCTGGATGGTTATTGATACCTCATGTCAGACAGCAATTCCGTAGTCCCAGTAGTGTATTTGGTCCTTAGACTTGAGACACCAAGGATGTCTTGTATGAGTACTCCACTCTTTGATACCAGACTGATAGGTTTGAAAAGTTCCATATCTAGTACAGCCAGTCATTGGGAGTGGTAGCCAACCTTACGAGGGCTATTGAGTGTCAATAGAGGATCATCCGCTCTCGGTATCATGAGAGGAATATCTCATATGTTCTTGCTCGAACAAATCCTTGGCCAAGGTTATTCAGATTGAGAGAGAAAGAATTCTCCGGGAGAATCCGACAAGAGCAAGACTCGAGGAGAGACCATCATGCTCAGTATAGGATCTCTGGGATATTAGATGGATGAGAGATTATAGATACATGATTACTGAGGACATATAGGTCCAAAACATTCCCTTGTATCATCTGGGGGTCGCAACGTAGTGGCCTGGTACGTCCGCAGTCGATGAGTTGGGTGAATTATTATAGAGATAATAATTCACTATGTCAAAAGGAGTTCTGACAAGTATAACTCACAGCCAGCTCAATATTGGGCCTAGAGGGTTATACACATACGGTAGGTGTTGCGACGAGTAGAGGTTCGGATATGAGATATCCGCTGAACCCCTTATCTTATTGGATATCCATTAAGCCCCTGAATTATTGGATCTTGAGATAAGATCCAATAATTACTAATAAGAGATTATTCGGTAGAAACCCACTAATCCAAGAGGCTTGGGTAATTGGATGGAGATCCAATACCCAATAGGGCAAAAAGATCCATTAGGGTTTTCAGGGGGCCTCTATAAATAGGAGGAAACTAAAGCTCTATAGGCTGAGGGTTTTTCGTAGCCACCTCTTGTTCTCCTCTCCCAAGAGAGAGAGGTGCATCGTCGCAATCCCTATTGTGTGAATACCGCTAGAGAGGAGGACGCTTGACCTCCTTCATCCTCTCCCACAGATCTGTAGGAATTCAGGGATATAAGATCTCCCTAGGTATCTTCTTTTACACGTGCAGTTTTCGTGGATTTTTTTTTGACGCACCGATCTTCGTATGATGACGGAAACTTTCTATGGAAAATCTAGGGTTTTGTTTTCTGTTCTTCCGTTGCGCATGAGATGTCGCTCCCCTTGAAGGATTTCCCAATAGTGGTATCAGAGCTAGGTTGTTTGTGCGAAGATCAGATCTTAAACTGCGTGTGTTGTGTTCTAGATCTGCTTTTGACGTCAAAATCATTGGCGTGAATAGCGAGAAAGGGCAGCAACCGCAAGGCTACTTGTAGCCTTGCTGCCTGCACAGGCAGCAACCGACGGGCTGCCAACAGGGTAGCACCTGCGGGTGCTGCGCCCGCAGAACAACGGCAGCGCCGCCTCCTCCCGGCCGCAAAGCACCGCGCGCAGCCCAGCCGCGAGGACAGTGCCGCCTATGGGCGATCTGCCCGTAGATGTGGGCACACCCGCAAGGGGTAGCGCCACCCGCGAAGAGACCACCTATGGGCGGCGCGCCCGGTCATAGTGGCTGCCGTCAGCAAGGTGGCGGCGGTTGCAACTCTACAGAAGGGAAAGGTATTAGGGTTTTGGGCAAAAGACAATTTTACCCTTTGGAATTTCAAAAATTTCAGATTTTATCCCTTTTGACATAATTACCAAAATATCCTTTTGGCTGAATTACCAAAATACCCTTGGGAATTCAAATATTCCTTTTATGTCCTTGATTTCAGAAAATTAAAAATATTAATTAAATAGTTTAATTAACTATTATTTTTTTATCTAGTAGTCCTATAAAATAACATATACATGTGATGTATGATGTGGACAAATGATCTTGGACTTGTGATGTGATGTGTGTACATATGATTATTATTATTAGGGTCTGCGAGCCTCTATTTTTCTCATTTATTATCGGGCCTGCGTGCTTGTAATTATGTTGTAATTACACAAGGAAGCGCAGCGGTAGCGTGACTCATGAGGTCGAGACGGATGATCCGACGCATAAAGATATGTTGAGATGCCGACGGATCCGACGAAGCGAGATGGACGATCACAGGGCATAGAGATGCGCCGAAGTACACATAGATCTTGATGTGAGTGATTGGGCCCACTGGCTCGGGCCTGATCACATTAGGATATGGTCCATTATCATCTGGTGTGATTGCTCGTGTGATGTGTGATTAGTTATGTGATGTGTGATTAGTTATACACCTACTAGATAAGTATATATATATTTGCATGTGATGTAAATATATATATATATTAAATACGTATGTGTGTGACACATTATGTTAGGAGACCAAATCAAAAATCCTCTCCATTAATAATATTAAGTCGGTAAACGTGAGACAATAAGATTGACCCACGTGGCCTTCCATCGTTATAGCTAGGAGCCGATTCCTGGTGTAGGTTGATTTGGTCGAGTCCCTCGAGACTCACCTATATCGCGTCTCGCCATCTTATCTATGACATAGAGATGTCAGAGGTGACCTAAGGACATGGTATGTTTGGTCGAGTCCCTCGAGAGTATATCACCTAATCAGACTCATCTGGTAACGATGTTAATGACTTAACCGAACATCATGGTTGGTCGAGTCCCTCGAGGCCATGGTGGTTCGGAGGCCGAACAGGATGGGAATCACAAGGAGTTGTGATTGGCAAGAGTTGTCTACCTTTACGGGCTTAACGTGATTGGTCGAGTCCCTCGAGGTTACGTTAAGATGCCGATTGGATCCTGATCCCCACTAGAGATCCACTGGGGGTCTCCGATTCACATACCGGAGGGTGTTGTGTGTCTCGTGAAAAATTAGTGGAAATACATTAAGATAGAAGTCCTTATCTTAATTATTTAATTTCTATAAAGTCTGCATGTTATTTATTTATGCTACATCTTTTATTTCAGAAAAATATCATTTTTAAATCTTTTATGTGGCATACTTGATGCCAACCGCCTCACTGGTCCAAATTATACGGATTGGCTTCGTAATCTGAGAATCATTCTCACGGTGAAGAAAATCGTGTATGTCCTTGATACAGTGATCCCTACGCCCGACGAAGGGGTAAGCGATGATGAGATCGCTCGTTATGTGAAGTACTTGGATGATTCCACTCTTGTTCAGTGTTATATGTTGGCCTCTATGACTACTGAGTTACAGAGACAGCATGAAAATATGGATGCTAATTCCATACTCCTGCATCTCCGTAAACTATTTGAGGAATAGGGAAGAACTCAGCGATATGAGATATCAAAGAGTGTTTTCCGTGCTAGGATGACTGAGGGGACATCGGTTTAGAACCATGTCCTTAAAATGATTGAGTGGATCGAAAAACTCACAGGTCTAGGAATGGTCCTAGAGGATAACCTGTGTGTGGATCTTGTACTTCAGTCCCTACCAGATTCTTTTTCTCAGTTCATAATGAATTTTAATATGAACAAACTTGAGGTCCTCCTAGAGCTCCTTAATATGTTGAGAGAAGTAGAGAGCACCTTCAAGAAAGAGAAGTCGGTTCTCTACACTACTGAGACCAGAAAGAAAAGGAAGACTGAAAAGATCCTTAAGAAGGGTAAGGGCAAGGACAAAATGAGTAAGGCAAAGGTTGCCAAGAAAGACCCAACAAAGGACAAAGGCCAGTGCTTCCACTGTGGCAAAGATAGGCACTAGAAGAGGAACTGCAAAGAGTACCTTGTAGAATGGGCGAAACAGAAGTTTGGAGAAGTTTTAGGTACATTCATGATCAATCTCCATTTATTAGAATCTTATGATAACACATGGGTATTAGATACCGGGAGTGCTTATCATATTTGCAATTCATTGCAGATTCTGGCAAGACCTAGGAGATTGAACAGAGGCAAGATGGACCTTAAGATGGGCAATGGAGCAAAGGTTGCTGCACTAGCTATTGGCAAGGTCACCTTACATCTGCCTGGTGGAGCTATTATTACATTAGATGCATACTATTATGTTCCTTCTATTATCAAAAATATTATTTCCATTTCATGTTTGACAATTATTAAATATAAATTAGTTTTTGAGAACAATGGTTGTTCAATAATATTAGATGATGAGATCATCACGAGAGGAACAGTACATAATAGTTTATTTATGATAGATACAGCTCCATATATCATGAGTGTAAGTGAGTCTAAGAGGAAACGAGAAGTGGAGAACCAGACAGGAAAGAGTATTAAAACCCTTCGATCAGATCAAGGAGGTGAGTACTTGAGTACAGAGTTCACCCAGTTCCTCAAAGACTATGGGATTTATCCCAATGGACATCTCCTTATATACCACAGCTTAATAGTGTATAAGAAAGGAGAAATCGCACACTGTTAGACATGGTGTGTTCTATGATATGTTTCACCGACCTATCCATCTCATTCTGGGGATATGCCCTAGAGACCGCAGCTTACCTTCTGAATAGAATTTCAACTAAATCAGTGATGTCTACTCCATATGAGATATGGAATGGGAAAATGCCTAATCTTAAAATTGTTAAGATTTGGGGCTGTCCTGCCCATGTTAAGAGATACAACCTTGACAAGTTAGAATCTAGGATGGAACGGTGCAAGTTCGTGGGATACCCCAAAGAAACTTGTGAGTATTATTTCTATCACCCTGAGGATCGAAAGGTCTTTATAGCCAAGAGAGCAGTGTTCCTTAAGAAGGAACATATTCTTGGTGGAGACAGTGGGAGCATGATAAAGTTGAGAGAGGTTGGAGAACCTAGCTCAAGCACCATTCTACAACTAGAGTCTGTTCAGATACCTAACACATAAGTTCCAACTTTACGTAGGTCAGATAGAGTATCCCATCCTCCTGAGAGATATGTGAGACATATCAGAAGAGAGGATGTTGAGGATATTGATTCTCAGACCTACGAGGAGGCTATTATGAGCATAGACTCCGGGAAATGGCAAGAAGCCATGAATTCAGAAATTGATTCCATATACTCCAACAAGGTTTGGAACCTAGTTGATGCACCCGAGGGTATTGTACCTATTAGTTGCAAGCGGATCTTCAAAAAGAAGATTGGAGTATATGGACAGGTAGAGACCTATAAAGCAAGGCTAGTGGCTAAGGGGTATCATCAAAGGTAAAGTGTTGACTATGACGAAACTTTCTCACCTGTAGCCATGCTAAAATCCATTCAAATTCTATTGGCTATTACAGCACACTATGATTATGAGATCTGGCAAATGGACGTCAAAACCGCATTCCTCAATGGTAACCTCGATGAGGAGGTGTATATGATACAGCCTGAGGGATTCGTATCCAAGGATAACCCAGATAAGGTGTGCAAGTTGCTTAGGTCCATTTATGGATTGGAGCAAGCTTCCCGAAGTTGGAACATAAGATTTGATGAGGCGATCAGATCTTATGACTTCATTAAGAACGAAGATGAACCTTGTGTGTACAGGAAATTAAGTGGGATCACTATGACCTTTTTGGTATTATATGTGGATGACATCCTGATCATTGAGAATGATGCAGGAATGCTCTCCACAGTAAAGATTTAATTATCTAGGCACTTCTCCATGAAGGACTTAGGGGAAGCATCCTACATATTGGAGATACGGATCTGTAGAGATAGATTTAAGAGGATGCTTGGTTTGTCCCAGTCCAAGTACATAGACACCATTGTCAAAAGATTTGGCATGAAAAATTCCAAGAGATGTCTCATACCAATGAGACATGGAATATTACTTTCTAGGAGTATGTCCCCAAAGACTCCTAAAGAAAGGACACACATGGATATGATACCATATGCATCAGTGATAAAATCTATCATGTATGCTATGCTATGTATCAGGCTTGATATAGCGCATGCTTTGAGTGTCATGAGCAGATATCAAGTAGATTCAGGCTTGGAGCACTGGAAAACAGTAAAATGTATCCTTAAGTACTTGAGAAGGACTAAGGATCTTTTACTGGTATATAGAGGTAGTAGCCTCAAGGTTGAGGGCTACTCGGACTCGAGCTTCCAGTCTGATATCAATGATAGCAAGTCTAATTCAGGGTATGTGTTCATCCTGAATGGAGGAGTCGTATGTTGGAAGAGTTCCAAGCAAGACACTACTACTGACTCAACCATAGAGGCGGAATACATTGCTACGACAGAGGCAGTAAAGGAGGGAGTCTGGATAAAGAAGTTCATCACAGATTTGGGAGTCATGTCGAGCAGCGAAAAGTTGATTCCCTTATATTGCGACAACTATGGGGTGATTACTCAAATAAGAGAACCCGGGTCTCATCAGAAGTGTTCTGAGGAGGTTCTAACTTATTGGAGAGATCGTGGCCCAAAAAGATATAGTAATGGAAAGAGTTCCATCCGAAGATAACATTACAGATCCACTGACAAAGCCATTAACTCAGATTGTCTTTGAGCGTTATAGAGGTCTGATGGGGATCAGACATGTTTGTGATTGGCTTTAGGTCAAGTGAGAGATTGTTAGTTATAGGTGCCCTACAAGCCAATCACATGAGTGATAGCACCTATAACACGTTGCGTCAATCCCTTTGCTTATGATTATTGACATTATCTTACATTATCTAGATGTATATTGTGATGTCCTTGGATCTGTGCAATGGGAATTGGATCGTGATGAGATTACGATAATGAGACCGATTCACCTTTAAACACAGACCCTAAATTATCCTGGTCATAGGTTACTCGAGAAGGACATCGAGATAACCAGATAGACTGATGTGCTATATACCCGTTCATATGATGGAGGTAGTTGGTTTTATAGCTACTCGTGTGGGGACACTAAAGGTACAGTGCAAGTGCTCATTGGAGAATGAGTTCACTAATTGATCCACCTATAAAATGCTGGATGATTATTGATACCTCACATCAGACAGTAATTTCATAGTCCCAGTAGTGTATCTGGTCCTTAGACTTGAGACACCAAGAATGTCCTGTATAAGTACTCCACTCTTTGATACCGGACTTATAGGTTTAGAAAGTTTCATATCTAATACACCCGGTCATTGGGAGTGGTAGCCAACCTTACGAGGGCTATTGAGTGTCAATAGAGGATCATCGGCTCTCGGTATTATGAGAGGAATATCTCATGTGTTCTTGCTCGAACAAATCCTTGGCCAAGGTTATTCGGATTGAGAGAGAAAGAGTTCTCCGGGAGAATCTGACAAGAGCAAGACTCGAGGAGAGACCATATGGACCTGACAGCACCATGCCCGGTATAGGGTCTCTGAGATATTAGATGGATGAGAGATTATAGATACATGGTAACTGAGGACAGATAGGTCTAAAGGATTGGATTCCCTTGTATCGTCTGGGGGCCGCTGCGTAGTGGTCTGGTACGTCCGCAATCGATGAGTTAGGTGAATTATTATAAAGATAATAATTCACTATGTCAGAAGGAGTTCTGACAAGTATAACTCACGGCCTAGAGGGTCACATACATATGGTGGGTGTTGCGACGAGTAGAGGTTCGAATATGAGATATCCGCTGAACCCCCTATCTTATTGGATATCCATTAAGCCCCTGAATTATTGGATCCTGAGATGAGATCCAATAATTGCTAATAAGAGATTATTGGGTAGAAACTCACTAATCCAAGAGACTTGGGTAATTGGATAGAGATTCAATATCCAATAGGGCAAAAAGATCCATTAGGATTTTTAGAGGGCCTCTATAAATAGGAGGGAACTAAAGCTCTATAGGCTGAGGGTTTTTGGTAGCCATCTCTTGTTCTCCTCTCCCCAGAGAGAGAGGTGCATCATTGCAATCCCTACTGTGTGGATACCGCTAGAGAGGAGGACGCTTGACCTCCTTCATCCTCTCCCACAGATCTATAGGAATTCAGGGATATACGATCTCCCTAGGTATCTTCTTTTACCCGTGCAGTTTTCACGGATTTGTTTTTGATGCACCGATCTTCGCATGATGACGGAAACTTTCTATGGGAAATCTAGGGTTTTGTTTTCTGTTCTTCCGCTGCGCATGAGATGTCACTATATCACTTGTGAGATTGAACCCAGGGGGTATCACCGCCCTAGTCTGGCGGTGCCACCGCTAGATAGGATTCAGTAACCTTGTTTGAGCCTTTCATCCGGCCTAAACTTGTTCGAGTACGAGCCTAGTTGGCCCCTAATAGGGTTAAAGGATTAACACATAAATCTAACCCTAATTATGTGCTAACTATGAAATTAAAGATATTTCCTAAGCTATTATAAAATCCTAAAAGTCAAGACTTCTTCTCCGACGAGCTTCCGACGAACTTTCGATGATCTTTCGACAAACTCTCGGACACCATTCTGTGGACTCCTGGCAAGCTCTTGGACTTCTCGATGGAATTGCTAGTGAGTTTTAACGAGCTTCTTCAGCAAGCTCTGATCTATCTCAATGAGCTCCATGAACTTCCGACGAACCTTCCAGTGAACTTTTGAAAACCCTTCGACAAGCTCCCTACTCGTTCTCAGCCAATTCTGGCAGCACTCCAACGAATCTTCGGACTTTCATTGAACTCTTAAACTCTCAATGATTTCATCGCACTTGACTCCAGCACTTTGCTTCGCTTTATGTCTTTATCATTGTCGTAGTTAATCCTACATACATAAACCTTAACTCTACTTTGATCTAAACAGTTATTATATGAATCAACCTCCTATTGCCCGGCACATCATTGGTTGGCGCTTCGTCCAGTTCTTCGGTGCACCATCCTCTCTTATGGCCTATTGCCCAATCAATGGTTGACCTCCGCAACCTCGATCTCTTTAGCGCACACCATTCTTCTTGGCCCAATGCCTGATCTCCGAATCCTTTTGCCAATTATCGACCGAACCTCCGGCTTGATGTCCAATATACTGATGTGATCTTTTCCGGTGCAATGCTGATTCATCCTATGTCAACTGTCTAATCCTGATCGAGTAGACCTACATCACTCAAAACGTAGTTAAATAATAAAACACAATCAATTAGTTTCATCATCAAAATCTGAAATTCAACACAACATAGTTTACAAGTGTCCAATATGGTGGAGGATGAAAGTTGGGTGAGAAAGAATGTGTTTTACACTAAATGCACTTCTCATGGCAAGGTATGCTTGGTGATTATCGATAGTGGTAGCTTTGAGAATGTGGTATCTTTAGAGATGGTGTAGAAGTTGAAGTTAGACATAATTCCTCATCCATATCCTTATCAATTATGCTGGTTGTAAAAGGGGAATGATATCAAGGTAACTAAAAAATGTTTAGTTCCATTTTTCATTAATAAATATTACAAAGATGAAGTATGGTGTGATTTGCTCCTATAGACGCTTATTATTTATTATTGGGTAGACCTTGGCATTATGATAGGAGGGTGTTGTATGATGGCTACAAACATACATGTTCTTTTAATGTGAATGGAAAGAAGATTATTTTAGCTCCATTACAATCTCTTGAAATCAGTACACCATAGAAGGAAGTTAGCGCTTTCATGTCCTATGGTGAATGCAAGGATGAATTAAAAAGAGGTGGTCATATTCTAGCTTTATTAGTTATAGAGGAAATGAACAACATAAGGAGACACCAGCAATCATGAAATCAATCTTGGAGGAGTTTCAAGGTGTTATACCAAAAGAGATTCCATATGACCTTCCACCTCTACGAGATATTCAGCATCATATTGATTTTGTTATGGGGGCTATTTTACGTAATAAGACAGCCTACAGAATGAGTCCCAAGGAGTATGAAGAACTTCAAAGGCAAGTGAATAAGTTGGTGGAAAAGGGATTGATTCGGGAGAGCATGAGTCCTTATGCGGTTCCAGCCTTGTTGGTGCCGAAGAAGGGTAATTCTTGGAGAATGTGTGTGGACAACCGCGCCATCAACAAAATCATAATTGATTATCATTTTCCCATTCCAAGGTTAGATGATTTACTTAATCAATTCTGTGGTGCTTCTATTTTTTCTAAAATTGATTTGAGGAGTAGCTATCACCAAATAAGAATGAGGCCTGGAGATGAGTGGAAAACAACATTTAAAACTAGAGAAGGTTTATATGAATGGTTGGTTATGCCATTTGGGCTATCTAATGCTCCTAGTACTTTCATGAGACTCATGAATCATATACTTAAGCCTTGCATTGGGACTTTTGTTGTGATTTATTTTGATGACATATTAGTATACAGCAAGAATGAAGAGGAGCATATAAATCATCTCAAAGAGATTTTTCTTATTTTGAGACACCAAAAACTTTATGTTAATCTAAATAAGTGTGATTTCTTTACAACTACTATTATGTTTTTGGGGTATATTATTTCAAAATATGGAATCATGATGGATCAAAGTAAGTTAGAGGCTATTCTTAATTGGTTAACACTTGCTTCATTGTATTATGTGAGGAGTTTTCATGGCTTAACTTCATTTTACAAAAGATTCATCAAGGGTTTTAGCTCTATTATTGCTCCAATCACTGAATGCTTGAAAGGTGATAAATTCAAATGGACCAGTGAGGCTAATGATGCCTTTGAACTATTGAAAAGAAAGGTGACCAAAGCTTTTATCTTAGTGTGACCTAATTTTGACAAGGCATTTGAGGTTGAATGTGATGCCTCTAATGTGGGAATTGGTACTATTTTGAGTCAAGACAGAAAGTTCATTGCCTTTTTTAGCGAGAAGCTGAATGAAGCAAGAATGAGATACTCTACCTATGATAAGGAGTTCTATGCCATTTATCAAGCTTTATCTCATTGGAGTCAATATCTTCTTGCTAAGCTATTTGTCTTATATTTTGATCATGAGACATTAAAGTTCATTAATCACCAGTACAAGCTGAACAAGAGACATGCAGCTTGGGTGGAGTTCTTATAATATTATAACTTTACAATTAAGTATAAATCTAGTATTCAAAATGTAGTTGCTGATGTCTTGAGTAGAAAACATTCTTTATTATCAACAATGGAAGTTCAAGTGGTTGGATTCAAGACATTCAAAGACCTTTATGAGAATGACGTGGATTTCGGCTCAATATGACAAAATTGTAAATCAGGTTCCTTTCAGCAATTTTCTATCCTTGATGATTTTCTTTTTTGAGCTAATGCCTTGTGTGTTCCATTTTATTCATTGAGACAAGTAATTCTAGCTAAAGCTCATGGTGGTGTTTTGGGAGAATATTTCGGTAAGGACAAGCTCTAACTCTTGTTCAATCAAATTTCTATTAGCCCAAGATGTTTAGAGATGTAGAGAGGCTTGTAAAGCAATGCCCAGTGTGCTATTTGGCAAAAACGAGGAGTCAAAATTCTAGTTTGTATACTCCACTTCTAGTGCCGAATGCTCCATGGGAGGAAGTGTCTTGATTTTATTTTGGGACTGCCAAGAACTCAAAGGAACAAGGATTCTATCATGGTTGTTTTCGACAGATTTTAAAGAATATCTCACTTTATCCCCTACAATAAATCAAACAATGCATCTCATATCGTTGATTTGTATTTTAAGGAGATTGTGAGTTTGCATGGTGTTCTAAGAACTATGGTATTTGATCGAGATTCAAAATTTCTTAGTCATTTTTGGAGAACTCTATGGAGGAAGCTGGGTACTTCTTTGAATTTCAGCAGCTCACATCACCCACAAACCGATGGGTAAACTGAGGTAACGAACAAAAGCTTGGGAAACTTGCTTAGATGTTATGTTAGTAAGAACATCAAGCAATAGGATCTCATTATTCCATAAATTAAGTTTGCCTACAATCGTTCCTTGCATCATAGCACTAGTAAGAGTCCTTTTGAGGTTATTTATGGTACTAATCCAATTGGTCCTTTGAACTTGGTTCCTCATCCAACAACTAAGCAATTTAGTGGAGATGCTGATGAGAGAGCTAAGCAAATAAAGTAGCTGCGTGAGGATGTTAAAGCAACCATAGAGAAGCAAAATGAGAGGTATAGGAAAGTTGCCAACAAATATAGAAAACTTATGGAGTTTAAGGTAGGTGATTTGGTCTAGATTCATCTAAGAAAGGAGTGGTTTTCACCGGGCAAATTTAGAAAATTAAAACCAAAAGTTGATGGTCCATTCAAGGTGCTTACGAGAATTGGTTAGAATGCTTATGAGATCGAGCTACCTAAAGATTATAGAGTGTCTCCAACATTTAATGTGGCTAATTTAAGTCCTTATCATGAATATATTGCTGAAATAAATAAGGACTTGAGGATAAGTCATTTTCAACTCGGGGAGAATGACACGAGAGTACTTAATTTGTTACAATCTGCTCATGTTGACCTTGTTGATGCGATGGTATATTTTCAGCCCACAATGTTGCCTTGAAGTCTTCAACTCAGCCCATGATAGCTCATAAGCATAAACTAAAGACACTATTAAAGTTGTTACAAGACACTTTTCTTCATGACTAAGAAACACATTAATGGGGTTAGTTAATAGCTGTAAAACATTTAATCTCGAAATTTCCTATGCATGAAGGTTTATTTCATACACAACTATTTATTTTGATGTTTTAGGGTTAGAGGAGATTTTTTAGAAACTGAAGATATTGGCAGAAGCACTCTTGGAGCTATCTCAAAACTCTATAACTCTTGGATTCTTCTTGGAGTGGTGAGTCCTTTTGTACTGTTTTTGTATCCTCGTTTAATTTCCCTAGGGTGATGAAATTTTTTGTATCCCTATGTGATTTTAAACCTGGTGGTGAACTATTTTTATGATTATGTTAAAGTATTTTCTGTGAGATTATTTTTTTTTCTATCTGAAGAACTTGTTCTAGTAAATACTGTTATTCTCTCGAATTTTTCTCTCAAAATCCATCTCATATCACCCCCGTATCAGAAAGTATTGATCATCTTTATTTTGCTTGCGACTATACTAATTGGGTATTGAAGGAAATTCTGAAGAGATTTGAACTAAATAGGCTACTAATGCCAAACTTACATCAAGAATTAGAATAACTCCAGTAAAGCTTATCAAGAAAAGGACTTCTTACATAACTAGCAAAGGTTACTTTCATATGTGCTATTTAGTGGATTTGGAAGGCGAAGTGTGGCAGAATCTTTGAGGGCTAAAACACACACAATGCTCACCTTTTACTCGAGATTCTTAGCGACTCAAGATCATGTATAGAGCAGGATCTAGAAATGAAGCATTTAATAAGTAGAGAAAAAAAGATCTTTATTGGATTTAATTTTACAATTCGTTAATGCTTTCTAGAATGAGATTGCTGTATTGTATGATTCTATAGTTTAATAATGTGATGTATTCCCAGGTCATCTAGGAATGGTTGGCTATTGTATTTTGCTATTTGTTGCCTATAGTAAAGCATTATAGTCTACAATATGTATAGTCATGACTACTTTTTTGTTTGACTACTCTTGGAGACGAGTCTGGTGGAGTGAGACCATTCCATCTTTCTAAGGTGGGATGCATTCTCCTAGACTGCTCTAAGAGATCTTAGGGTTTAGTCTATGCCTTATTTAGACAAAGCTATTTTGTATAAAATTCATACTAAATCTAATTAAATTTACTTACCAAAAAAGTTAATAAAACCAAGGTTATACAATTTTCCTTGGCTTAATAAGTTGGGAATAGTCAATATTTTAAAATTTTGAGATGTTACATAAAAAACTAATCAAATATCGACTTTGCGTAAACTTTATGACCGTCACGTTTTTTGGCGAAACCAATGTAATACAATATGATATAAACCAGCAAGTTGATCAAAATTCTATTAAAGACCCTTTAAATATTTATATAGGACCAATGACAAGAGCTAAAGCTAAGAGGATGATAGAAGCTTTAACTTATTTATTGAAAAATATTTGGAAGGATCAAGCTAGTCAAGACTCAGTCAAGGTTCTATTATTGCAAGAAGTGCCTAACATGGTGAACATGATCATGAAGATAAAAGGACAAATTTGAAGACCTCATCTTGAAGAATAAAAGTCCATTCAGCCATGTTTGTCAAAATTCATGAATTAGGAATATGAATGTTATTTAATGCATTCATTCCCTTTGTACTTAGCCTTATACTATATAAATGATGCTGACTCCTAGTGTAAGACAGACAATTTGGAAAGTATAACAATTCTTCAACACCGGCGACTGTTTTATTTTTAAGTTCTTGTATGAATTTTAGAACTTATGAGGCTTTTTTGCTTGTGGCATTCAAAATCAAATCTTTATTTTTTCCTTTGACTTATCAAACTTGTTAGTTTGTGACGTCTTAAGAGAATTCAAAGTACTATTCTAATTATTTCATCAATTTTTTTATTGATAAGTGATTAGAATAGTTTCCCTTACTTCATTCTTGAATGATCCGCCTTGTTTTCAATTTGTTGGAGGGTGTCAATTTGCATTACATATGTATCATAGCTCTTTAGCTATCGAGGTGTATGGTTACTAAGTTGATGATTTCTATCACTTTCCCCTACATCGCCCCCTTTTGCTCTTCTTCTTCTTGTTGGCAGTGGCGACGGTGCTGTGGCCGCAGAGTTCTACCGTGCTGCCCACGTCCATCTACGGCTCCTCTACGGCTACTTCGAAGGGCGATTGGTGCCTTCCTTTTGCACTCCCCTACGCTCGACGACTTGGCAGCGGCATTCAGCCTGTAGTTGCTTCTCCGTTGAGTGGGGGCTACAGCGATAGCTTGTGGTTGCTTCTCCCTAGCGAATAGAGGAGCTTCTCTCGGCATTGTAGGGACACAACTACCTCTCCCTAGGGCAGCGATGGTCCTTGGGGCTGGTGATGCTGGTAACAGGGTAGCTCCGACGATAAGGCTCCCTGCCCTTACCTCTCAAGTTGCTCCTCTGCTCTCTTCCTTTAAACAAGATGCTCCATCATTGACACACCATAGAGGCAAGTCACGCTCTAAATCATGGCCTCCTACTCTCATTTGTAGAGATCCTCGGCCTTGGACTAGCCTATTCATGGCTCCGATTAGAAGTTCGAATCTTAGCTTGAATTTCTTTACTCTAGAAATCTAAGTTGATCAGAAGATTACCGTGTTCGAGACTACTGATTCTGAAGAGCTGATTGAGATGTGGTCCATGGTGCTTGTTGGTTATGTGGTCGGTCTCAAGACATCCTATTTTCCGTTATCCTCATTCATTAAGAAATGATGGAGAACATCAACTTTTGATCTTTTTTTTTTGTAAGTAAATGTAATTGGATTTAGTATGAAGTTTGTACAAAATAACTTTGTCTATACAAATCGTAGATTAAAGCCTAAGATCTCTTAGAGTAATCTAGGAGAATACACCCCATCTCAAAAAGGTAGAATGATCTCACTCCATCAGATTCATCTTCAAGAGTAGTCAAATAAAAAAATAATAATAACTACACATATTGTAGATTATGACTTTTTAATATAGATAATAAATAGTAAAATGTAATAGTTAACTATTCCTAAATAATCTATGAATATATCGTATTATTGAAGCATAGGATCACATAATACAACAACCTCATTTTAGAAAGTATAACGAATTATAAAATTGAATCTGATAAAGATATTTTTTTCACTACTTATTAAATGTTTCATTTGTGAGTTCAGAATAAACGAGAGGGTTTGCGCCCTCGCGTCTCTGCGGTCTACACTGCTTCAGCAACCTCGGTTGCTTCTCCATAGGGCGAGAAGAGGCAGTGGCGGTCTGTTAGGCGACGGTGGTTCTTTCCTATTTTGCAGACCAGGAATTCGGGCTACAGATCGGTGACGAGAAGGCTGTTGTGCTCTTCTCGTGGTCAATGGCTCCCTTCTCTGCCGGGTTCTATGCGCAGGGGAATAGAGGAGAGGGTTTGTGCCCTCGCCTCTCTGCGGTTGGCGCTGCTTCTGCAATCGCGGCTGCTTCTCCCTAGGGCAAGAAGAGGCGGCGGTGGTCTGCTGGGCGACAATGGTTCTTCCCTATTCTACAGACTAGGATTTGGGGCTGTAGATCGGTGATGGGAAGGCTGCTGTGCCCTTCCCGTGGTCAGTGGCTCCCTTCTCTACCAGGTTCTGTGCATAGGGGAACAGAGGAGAGGGTTTCCGCCCTCACCTCTCTGCGATCGGCGTTGCTTCTGCAACCGCAGCTGCTTCTCCCTAAGGCAAGAAGAGGCAGTGGTGGTCTGCTGGGTGATGGTTCTTCCCTATTATGCAGACCAGGAATTGTGGCTGCAGATCGACGACGGGAAGGCTGCTGTGCTCTTCTCATGGTCAACAGCTCCCTTCTTTGCCGGTCGGGCGAAACAGAGGAGAAGAGGAATTGTTGCCGGGCGACGGTGTGTAGCCTATGTGGTGGCTGCAAGCAGGCAGTCGATTTCGGAAATAGCTAATTCATATAAAGATTTTGATTTGATGAAAAATGATTTAGTTAAAGTAGCTTGAGTAAAGAAGATAAAATCGAATGATTTGTAGTTAAATAGAAAAATAATTCAAAAATTTAAACACTCACACGTTCAAGGAATATCACGATGTATGATGGTTCAGTCAAATGACCTATATCCACTTTCGAAATTTTCTTCGATGAAGTTTTTAACTTTCATTAGCAATTCATTTTGAAGGGGAAGGACCAAATATCACTCTTATAATCCTTTTATAAGTGGTTCACATTTTTATAGATTTTTCAAAGAAAAAGAGGGAGGTGAACACTAGCTATAAAAAATAAGACTTTACCAAAGCTTTTGCTCAATTTCTAACTCTCAAAAGGTTGATCTTTCTGCTGAGAAGGATTTTAATTTGGGTTCTAAATTTGAATTACTTTTGGGTTTCTTGGTGCTGGCGATGCCATCATCTGTAAGTTATCAAATTGATAATGTACTAGGCGGTTCCATTGCCCATGCTCTCGGGTGCTAAGCAGTGCCACCGCCCAGCTCTCGGCCATTGGGTGGTACCACCGCCCAGCTCTCTGGTCCTGGGCGATGCCACCACCCATCTCTTTTCAGCACACTAGTTTGGGCCTTAAACTCGACCCAAACCAGTTCGAAGCAAGGCCCAATGGGCCCCTACTTAGGTTATAGGATTAACACCTAATCTTAACCCAAATTACATGCAACTACGAAATTGAATCATAATTCTAAGTGATTTAAACCGACATTCTTCAAGTCTTCTTCCGGCGAGCTTTCTAGCGAAATTTCGGTGGACTTCCGACACTCCTTCGAATTTCTTCCAACGGACTCCCAACAAGCTCCCGGATTCCATGGCAAGTTCAACGAGTCTTCGGCAAGCTTTCGAACCTTCTCGGTGATCTCCACGAACCTCCGACGATTTTTTTGGCGAACTTCCAAAACCTTCGACAAGTCCCTGATTCTATCTCGGTTGGTTCCGACAGCACTTTCGACGATCCTTCCGGTGACCTTTTGAACTCCCAGCGAACTTGACATCGGTAAATCACTTTATGTTTTCATCTCATTGTAGTTAATCCTGCATACTTATCTCGACAATATGGATTAGAACAAATAATTTACCAATTGACTTCATCATCAAAATCCGAGATTCAACAATCTTCCCCCTTTTGATGATGACAATTAATTGATGATGGAGTTAAACTTAACTCCCCCTATCTATATGCCATATCATGAGAAGGTAAAAATAGTTGAATTCAATCTTTTGAATTCAAGCCGAAACAGATAAGTTTCATTTATCGTCAAGCTTAATAAACATGATTTTTCATCCATAAATACGAAACTTCATATTTTTCATAATGTCATGGCATGATATGTATTTTCTAGTCGAATGATAGTCATTTATCATTTCGACAAGAGAAACTAATCATAAATTGAAATAACACAAGGATCAAATGATATCAATGAGGTGCACAAAATCAAGGCATGATATCAAATGAAATAATAGCTTAAAAAATTTAAGCATTTGAGATATATTGCGATACGTTACAATGCTTCATAGCAATTAATTATTGATTTTAAAGCATAGCAAAAGCAATTTGTAATATGAACCATGTAAGTTATTGCGATGAGATACGATACATATAAGTCATTTTTCATTCCAACATATTACTACATATAAGTCATTTGTCATCAATTTCACATTTTTCTCCCCCTTTGTCATCAACAAAAAGGAGGTGAAGTAGCCATCACAAGGTATCATACCATTCAAAAAAAATGAGTGGTCAATTTTCAAGCATATGATAAATGAGTTGAACATAATACAAAATATGTTAATTTTCAAAATGCTCATCAAGAATTCATACATGAAGAATATAAGACTCAATTTTTTGATTGAGAATTCAAGCATAGAATTGTGAAAGGATAGATCATTAAAGTCATTCATCAAAGATTTCATATTTTAAGGTAAACTCCATGAGAATGAGATGTCAAAAATCATAAAACTTCAACGAATGAAATATATCAATATCAAAAATTTGAAGGAAAAACTTCAACGTGGTATTCTTATAGTGATTCATGAGGAGGAAGTCATAAAACCTTGAATCATACCGATTAGCACAAGAATAAAAATAAAAAATAAACATTTAAGAACTTAATTTTGTACAAATTATGACATTAATTTATGCATATGTTAAGCTTCATATAAAATTCAAGTCATGAAATATCTTTAGTCATACTTAAAGGAGGGTATAAAATCAGTTTTTACTATACATCATTCGTATCCACTATTTAAAGAAAGAGGAAAACAACATCATGATAGCTTTCATCAAGATTATGATCCGAAAGATAAAAATGAGAGCTCCATGATATAAAGATATCATCAAAATGCAAAAATATAATATCAATGTGAAACTATCAAAACTAAAAATTTAATCATTTCATCAAGAGTCATGATATAACTTAAAAATTTATCAATTGATGAGGAGAATCAAAATACGAAGATAAAAATGAGAGCTTTAATCAAAATGCCAAGATGATATTGTAATGATGTCATTTAAAAAATAAAGAGATAATATTAAGATGATACAATCAAAACCAAAGTTGAAAAATTTCGAAAAGAAACATACAACATCATGTATTAGAATAATTCAGCATGCCTAATTCTCTTCTAATGAAGTCAAATTGTTCTTCATTTAGGGGTTTTGTGAAGATGTCCGCTAATTGGTGTTTTGTATTAATAAATTCTAGAATGATATTATTATTATTGACATGATCTCGTATAAAGTGATGCCTAATGTCAATATATTTAGTTCTAAAGTGTTGAATTGGATTTTTGGTTAGACAAATAGCGCTTGTATTATCACATTTTATGGGAATGTTCTTTAAATAAATTCCATAGTCTTTCTAAAGTATTTTTTATCTAAACAACTTGTGCACAATATACACTTGCAGCTATGTATTCGGCTTCCGCCGTAGATAGTACAACCAAATTTTATTTCTTGGAAGTCCAAGAAACAAGTGCATGTCCTAAAAATTAGCATGTTCCGGATGTGCTCTTTCTATCTATTCTGCATTCACCAAAATCTGCATCCGCATCCGCATAAGCTTTTAAATCAAAGTTATCAGGTTTTGGATACCATAATCCTAGATTAGGAGTTCCTTTTAGATACCTAAGGATTCTTTTAACAGCTTTAAGGTGAGATAACATAAGATTAGCTTAGAATCTTGCACATAGACCTACACTAAACATGATATCTGGTCTAGTTGCGGTGAGGTAATGTAAGCTGCTTATTATTCCCCTATATATTTTTTGATCAAAATTTTCTCCACTTTCATCCAAGTCTAACTTTGTGGAAGTACTCATTGGAGTGTTGATGGCTTTTGAACTATCCATGTTAAATCATTTTAACAATTCTAATGTATACTTTGTTTGATTAAGAAATATACCATCACTAAGTTGTTTAACTTGTGATCCTAAAAAGAAGGTTAATTCTTCCATTAGGCTCATTTCAAATTCATGACTCATACACTTGGTAAATGATTCATATAGTGATTCATTCGAAAAACCAAAAATAATATCATCAACATAAATTTGAACAATAAGAAAATTATTTTTAAAATATTTAATAAACAATATAATATCAACCCTGCCTTTAGTAAAATTATTTAAAATTAAAAAAGAACTAAGCCTCTCATACCAAGCCATAGGGGCTTGTTTTAATCTATAGAGAGCTTTAGTTTGTTTAAACACATGATTGGGAAGAAGAGAATTTTCAAATCCGGGTGGTTGTTCAACATATACTTCTTCGAAAATAAAATCATTTAAGAAAGCACTTTTGACATCCATTTGAAAAAGCTTAAAGTTATTACTACTAGCATAGGCAAGGAACATCCTAATGGCTTTTAATCTTGCCATAGGAGCGAAGGTCTCTTCGTAATCGATACATTCTTCTTAGTTGAAACCTTTGGCCACTAGTCTAACCATGTTTCTAACCACGATACCGCATTCATCTTGCTTATTTCTGAAGACCCATTTAGTACCAATAACTAAATGGTCACTAGGTCTAGGAACAAGCTTCCATACCTCATTCTTTTCAAATTGATTCAACTCTTCTTACATTATGATAACCCAAGAATCATCTTTCAAGGCATCATCAATGCACTTAGGTTCAATTTGAGAAAGAAAAGCGGCATGGGCACAAAAATTTTTAAAAGAAGAACGAGTTTGAACCCCTTTCGATGTGTCTCCTATAATTAACTCTTTGGGATGGGCATCTATATACTTCCATTCCTTAGGTAAGAAAATTTAGGAAGAAGATGCATCCAAGTTGCTATTTTGAGGAGAGGGTTCATTCCAATTCAAACTATCAAAACCAAAATCATCATCAAAATATTTTTTCTTAAATTCAAAAATTTCATTAAAAACTACATGAAAAATCTCTTCTATAACTAACATTCTTTTGTTAAAAATATGAAAAGCTTTAGAAATGGAAGAGTAACCAAGAAAGATGCCTTCATAGGATTTAGCATCGAATTTTCCTAAAGCATCCTTTTTATTTAAAATAAAACATTTGCAACCAAAAACTTTAAATTAAGAAACAATAGGTTTTTTGTTATTCCATAATTCATAAGGAGTCTTGGATAGAGATGGTCTTACTAGAACCCTATTCATGATATAGCAAGCCATATTAATGGCTTCGGCTCAAAAGTATTTGGATAAACTATGTTCATTTAACATGATTCTTACCATTTCTTGTAAATTTCTATTCTTTCTTTCTACTACTCCATTTTGTTAAGGATTTCTTGGAGTAGAGAAGTTGTGGTTATACCCGTTAGATTCATAAAATTTTTGGAAGTCATGGTTTTAGAATTCTCCACCATGATCACTTTGAATCGATAAAATCATGAAACCCTTTTCATTTTGAGTAAGTTTACAAAATTTAGAAAAACATTTAAAGCAATCACTTTTGTGAGCCCAAAAATAGGTCCAAGTATATCTACTATAGTCATCTACAATGACAAATGCATATTTTCTACCTCCTAGATTTGTTGTGTCGATTGGCCTAAAGAAATCCATATAGATCAATTGTAATGGTCTAGAGGTGCTTATTTGATTCTTTGACTTGAAGCTAGTTTTTATTTGTTTTCCTAGTTGACATGCATCACATACGTTGTCCTTGACAAACTTGATGTTTGGAATTCCTCATACTAATTCTTTAGAAGAAATTTTAGATATTAGTTTCATGCTTGCATGGCCTAATCTTCTATGCCAAAGCCAAGCATCATCATTTAAAATGGAGAAGCACATTTCATTACTAAGTTCTTCAATGTTAATGGTGCAAACATTATTTTGTTTTAACACAATCATGGATATGTTGTTGTTTGGTTTTTCAATGATGCAAGCATTAGATTCAAATCTAACAATATAACCTTTTATCGTATAATTGACTAATAATGCTCAAAAGATTATGTTTTAATCCATCAACTAGTAATACATCATCAATTGAAAAACTTGATTTGTTACATATGATTCTCTTGCTAATGATTTTACCTTGTTGTCTCCGAAGGTGACATACCCTTCTTCTTTGCTAGTGAGCATAGAGAATTGAGATGGATCTCCGGTCATGTGCCTTGAGCATCCACTATCAAGATACCATCTCTTGCTCCTAGCTTGTGATGGTGAATAGTTCTACAAAAGAGGATGGTTTTTAGGTACCCATTTGATTTTGGGTACCTCAAATATTGATTTACTAACTGTCATTTAGCATTGAATTATTTATGGTTCCTTTAGGAACCCATATCAATTTATGTGGACTAATTTTCCTAAATGGACATTTGTAAATAACATGTCCATATTTACAACAAAAATTATATTTTAAATAAGGTGATATATGTAATGTGGGTACTTTAATGAAGGTGGTAGGATTTTGATGAGATCCACTCACAAATCCAATTCCATTTCTATTTCCGACTTGACCCTTGTTTGCAAGGATCATATCTAAGCCCTTGCTACCGACCTTAAACTTATTTAGGGTCTCTTTAAGTAGCAAGTTCTCATTTTTTATTACTTTTAAGTGTTCACACTTAGAGCATGGGGGAAAGAAGGAGTTTGGAGACTATCAAACTTATCTTGTAATAAAGCATGCTTTTTCTTTAATAAATTTAACTTCTTATTAATAGTTCTACATTCATCAAATAATTCATGAAAAGCGATAGAAAGTTCATCAAAAAATAACTCTTCATTAAATAATTCACTGACCTCTTCTCCTAAGGCCATTAGCGTGAAGTTGGCCTCCTCTTTGTTGCTTGCTTCTTCATCCTCGGAGTCACTTGAGTCATCCCATGTAGCATTCAATGTCTTCTTCTTCTTGAGTTGCTTCTTCTTGGCTTGGGGGCATTCATATTTGAAGTGCCCCGACTTCTTGTATTCATAACATATGACTTGGTCCTTCTTTTGTTCAAGTTTGTTTTTGGTTTCATTTTTAAATTTACCCTTTTTAATGAATTTTTTAAATTTTCTAGTTAAGAGTGCAATGTCTTTGTCAAAGTTCTCATCACTTGATGTTCCTTTCAAGTAGTCTTCTTGTGTTCTTAATGCCATATCCTTCTTGTTCTTTGGAAGGGGATTCTCGAGCTCTTCATGAGCATGACACGTCATTTCATAGGTCATTAGAGACCTAATAAGTTCTTCAAGAGGAAAAGTTTTAAGATCCTTGGCCTCTTGAATAGCCGTAACTTTTGGATCCCAACTCTTTGGAAGGGATCTTAAAATTTTAGTTACAAGTTTAAAATTAGAATAACCATTACTAAGTGCTTTGAGTCCATTGATGACATCCATGAAGTGGGTGTACATGTCTCCGATGGACTCACTTGGCTTCATTTGGAAAAGTTCATAGGAATACACAAGAATGTTGATTTTTGATCCTTTCACTCAACTAGTGCCTTCATGAGTGATCTCAAGAGTACGTCAAATATCAAAAGCTGATTTACAAATCAAAACATGATTAAATTTATTTTTGTCGAGAGCGCAAAACAAGACATTCATAGCCTTTGCGTTTAAAGCAAAAGTCTTCTTCTCCAATTCATTCCATTCGCTCATCGAAAGAGAAGATTTTTGAAAATCATTTTCGACGATGCTCCAAAGCTCAAAATCCATGAAAATAAAAAAGATCCTCATACGAGTCTTCCAATATGTATAATCCGACCCATTAAACATACGCGGATGTATAATGGAGTGACCCTCTTGCATGCTAGAATAAGCCATCTCTCTTGGGTTTTAAACTAAATATGAGAGTGAACCTTGCTCTGATACCAATTGTTAGGATCAGAGAGGCACTAAGAGGGGGGGGGGTGAATTAGTGCAGCGGATTAAAACTCGTAAGTTTGAAACCAATTTCGTAAATAGCTAGTTGGAGATGAAAACCGAATGATTTGCAACTAAGTAGAGAAATAATTCAGAAATTTAAACACTCACACATTCAAGGAACACCACGATGTATAGTGGTTCGGTCAAATGACCTACATCCACTTCCAAAGCCTTCTTCAATGAGGCTTCCAACTTCCACTAGCAAGTCACTTTGAAGGGGAAGAACCAAATACCCCTCTTATAACCCTTTTACAAGTGGTTCACACTCTTACAGATTTTTCAAAGAGAAAGAGGGAGGTGAACACTAGCTATCGAAAATAAGGCTTTGCCAAAGCTTTTGCTCAATTTCTAACTCTCAAAAGGTTGATCTTTCTGTTGAGAAAGGAGGGGTATTTATAGACCCCAAGAGGATTCAAATTTGAGCTCCAAATTTGAATTACTTTTGGGTTTCCCGATGCTGGCGGTGCCACCGCTTGTTAGTGGTGGTGCCACCGCCTATCAATTGTCAGACTGATAATGTACTAGGCAATTCCACCGCCCAAGGTAGCGATGCCACCACCCATGCTCTCGAGTGCTGGGTGGTGCTACCGCCCAGCTCTTTTCAGCACACTAGTTTGGGCCTTAAACTCGACCCAAACCAATTCAAAGCAAGGCCCAATGGGCCCCTACTTGGGTTATAGGATTAACACCTAATCCTAACCCAAATTATATGTTAATTATGAAATTGAATCATAATTCTAAGTGATATAAACCGACATTCTTCAAGTCTTTTTCCGGCGAAATTCCGGTGGACTTCCGACACTCCTTCGGATTTCTTCCGACGGACTCCTAGTAAGCTCTCGGATTCCTTGGCGAGTTCAACAAGTCTTTGGCAAGCTTTCGAACCTTCTCAGTGATCTCCGCAAACCTCCGATGATTTTTCTGATGAACTTCTGAAACCTTCGACAAGTCCCTGATTTTATCTCAGTTGGTTCCAGCAGCACTTTCGATGATCTTTCTGGTGACCTCTTGAACTCCCAACGAACTTAACCTCGGTAAATTATTTTATGTTTTTATCCCATCATAGTTAATCCTGCATACTTATCTCGACAATATGGATTAGAATAAATAATTCACCAATTGACTTCATCATCAAAATTCGAGATTCAAAAGCGATTGCTTCTCCGTGGGGCATCGACTGCTTTTCCTATGGCAGCAATCCCTGGGGCTAGTGATGGTGGCTGTGTTAGGGATCGAGTGGCACTAAGAGGGAAGGGGGGGGGGGCGATGAATTAGTGCAGTGGTAAAGAACGATAAATTTCTATGATTTAAAACAAGTTTAGAAACTTCGTACGATAGAAATCACATTTTTGACAAACTGATTTTGATTAAAGCATAATGGAAAGTGCTTAAAGTATGGAGTGTTTAGAGAGGAAGAAGGCAATGATGAGTAAGTTGAGCAGTGAAGAAAAGGTTGTTTGCATAAAGGTAAATGCAAGAACAAAAACGTAAATCGTTTTTATAGTGGTTCGGTCATTCGACCTACATCCACTCCCAATTCCTCTTCGCTTGAGGCTACCGGCTTTCCACTAGCTATCCTCCTTCCAATGGGCAAGGATCAACTCCCTTATAGCTCTCTCCTTTTGACGGGCTTAGGAGGTAACCCTTACAAGGCCTCTCACCCCTCTCTTGGACTAAAACACACTTAAAGCTTAGAGAGAAGATTTTGACAAGAGTTTTTTCTTTTTTTTTTCTCAGTTCTAGACCCCCTTTCATCCATGAATGAGAGGGGTATTTATAGGCCTCGAGAGGATTCCCAAATTTGAATCACTTTTGATTTTCCCGGTGCTGGCGGTGTCACCGCCTGTCAATGTCAGACACTGATAGTGTACTAGGTAGTGCCACCACCCAACCAGCGGTGCCACCGCCTAGGCTCTCGGGTGTTGGGTGGTGCCACTGACCGGGCACTTCCAGCTCACTAGTTGGGCCTTAAACATGACCTAAACCAGTCCGTTATCGGGCCCAATTGACCCCTACTTGGTTTATAGGATTAACACCTAATCCTAACCCAAATTAATATGCTAACTATAAAATTAAAGATATTCCTAAGCTATTACAAAGTTTGATAAGTCATGACTTCTTTCGGCGAGCTTCCGGCGAACTTCCGGCGGTCTTCTGATGAACCCTCGGAAACCATTCTGCGGACTCTCGGTAAGCTCCTGGACTTCACGATGATCTTGGTGAGTTCCAACGAGCTTCTTTGGCAAGCTCCGATCTTTCTTGGCAAGCTCCGTGAACTTTCGATGAACCTTCCAGTGAACTTCCGAAAACCCTTTAGCAAGCTCACTACTCGTTCTCGGCTAGTTTCAGTAACACTCCCAACGAATCTTCGAACTTCCGTCGAACTCTCGAACTCCCAACGATTCATCACACTTATCTTTTGGCACTTTGTTTTGCTTTAAGTCTTCATCGTTATTGTAGTTAATTCTGCACACACACAAACAAAAACTCTACTTCGATCTAGATAATTATTACAACACGAATTTATATTCTGTTGCCTGGCACGTCATTGGTCGGTGCTTCATCTAATTCTTCGATGCATCGTTCTCTCTTGCAGCTTGTTGCCCAATCGACAATTGACCTCCGTAACCCTGATATCTTTGGCGCAACTCCACTCTTCTTGGCCCGATGCCCGACGTCCAAAGCCTTTTGCTGATTGTCGATCGGACCTCCGACTCGACATCCAATATCCTGACAAGATCACTTCCAGTGTAACATCAATTCTTCCAACATCAACTGTCTAATCCTGATCGATAGTAGACCTATGTAACTCAAAATGCAGTTAGACCACAAAACACAATCAATTAGTTTCATCATCAAAATCCAAGATTCAATAGGCTGAAGGGTAGAGAGGCTCCCTGCCCTTACCTCTCAAGCTCCTTCGCTATCTTCTTCCCGACGAGATGCTCCTTCGACAAAGCAGCACAAAGGCAGGTCGTGCTCTAGATCGTGACCTCCTGCTCTCATTTCTAGAGACCCTTGACCTTGGACTAGCCTCTTCAAGGCTCCGGTTAGAAGTCCGGATCTTAGCTTGGATTTCTTTGCTCTAGAAGTTCACCATGATCAGAAGATTGCTGTATATGAGACAATTGATTCTGAAGAGCTGATTGAGACATGGTCAATGGTGCTTGTTGGTTATGTGATCAGTTTTAAGACATCATATTTTCCATTATCTTTATTCATCAAGACACGATGGGGCATATCGACATTTGATCTTCATATGTTGGAAAATAGTTTTTTTGTGTGTAAGCTCTACTTTGAAAAAGATTTGCAATGGATCCTTGAAGGGTTTTGGACCATTCACGGCCATCCAATGATTCCATGGCGCTGGTCCCCTGATGTCCATTTGGAGTTAGATAGCCTTCAGTCTATCCCCTTATGGGTATTCTTTCATAGTCTTCCTCTGCATCTTCGGAGCTGATGCTTTCTAGCTAAGTTATGCAGCATCTTGGGACAGCCACTATATATTGATAAGGCAATAGCTGCACAAACTAGATTGGCATTTGCACGAGCATATGTAATGATTTCTTCCGATGGTAAGCTTCCTAATAAGGTTTTTTATCGTGATCTTGATGGGACCACCTGTAAGGTGCATGTTTCATATTCCTGGAAGCTATAACGATGTAAGATTTGCTTCTCTTTCGGTCATACACATGGAGCCTATCAACAAACTCAGAAACCGATCACTCAGGTTTATCAGCAATGTCAGGCACCTCAGCATGGGGTTGATGCTGCTATTATGACTACTGATGAGGAAGGTGAGTCTTCTTCAATGGCAGTTACGACGGTGAAGATGAGTGAGCATTCTGAATCGCTTGAGCAGCACCATAGGCAAAAGGATAAATCAGAAACTTTAACTTTTCCTATTATGTTAGAACCTTCCACAAAAGCAGTTTCCCATGACACCAATGAACAAGAGAAGGAGAAGTTAGAAACTTCATCTCTTCCTATATTGTCAGAGACTATCACAACCGGAATTCCACGTTCCACTCATCATGCTGATCAGGATATTGTGACCCAACCAGCTCATGCCCCTACACACCTTGCAAACCTAAACATTCTGAACCTTGCTAACCAGGACTTCTTAGCACAAGATACTTTAAAATTTAAACATTTGCTAGTTGTGGATGAAGTGAAAAATATAGGAATAAAGACTTGAATGGTAAGATATAGTGCGAGAGGAAAATGTGAAATCTAAGGATAAGAAAAAGAAGATCCTTCCTAAGTCGCACAACCTTCCTTCTACTTAGGAAGAATCTCTAACTTCCTTTTCCATTTGTTTTATGTCTGATGAAGATAATCTATTGGAATGTTCGTGGACTTAATAAACATGAGAAATGTCAGGAGCTCAATATAATAATCAGGTCTGCCGCTTGTGATATTATTTTTTTTGTGAAAACAAAAATTAAACCATCTCGGTTCATGTTCAGAAGAATTTAGTATGGCCGAAGACAGAACTTCTTACCAATGATTCTTGCAATACTTATGGTAGAATATGGGTCTTATGGCATTCCCACTTTATTAGTGCTTGGTTTATTTCTGTTATTGAACAAATCATCCATCTTAAGGTAGAGAACAAAAAGAAAAAAGAATGACAATCAATTCTATATTACTGGTATATATGCTTCGAATAGTATGCATGAAAGAAATACTCTATGGACTAATCTAACTAACATTGCAAATGGTTGTCTTACAATGCCTTGGATTGTTTTTGGTGACTTTAATACTGTTCGGTACACAAATGAAAAAGTGTGGGTAAACCACTTTCATAAAGCTAGCTTCAGAATTTTAATGATTACATAGATACTACTGCGTTGATTGATATGAAATTTGTAGGGGATTGGCTTTTATGGAGTAATTAAGGTGTTGCCCATAGGAAAATAATGGCTCGACTCGACAGGTGTCTGATTAATCATGCATGGCTAATAGTTTACCCTGATTCACTTCTGAAGTATGGTGTTCTGTTATTCGCTGATCACTCTTCAATGTATATATATGCAGACAAAGCCAGAGGTAAAAAACCATTTAGATTCTTTAACATATGGAGTACTCATTCTCAGTTTCTCGAGATTATCAGATCTGCTTGGAATGTTACTGTACATAGTTCTCCTTCGTACATTTTATGCCAAAAGCTAAAAGCATGTAAAGCAGCACTTAAGGAGTGGAATACAAATACCTTTGGCAATATTACCACTCGGGTCCAGTTAAGCAAAAACGAGCTAATGGTAGTGCAACAAAAGCTGCATCTTCAGCCTCTCGATGAAAATCTTATTTGCAAAGAGGCAGAAGCCAAATTCATGCAACCCTTAAAGAAGGAGGAAAGTTTTGCAAAACAGAAGTGTCGACAGCATTGGCTTACTCTAGGGGATTCTAACACTAAGTTTTTCTATGTTGTCATTACTGCTAGAAGGGCCATTAACTGCATCAGGAAATATAAAGATAAAGACGGTAATCTTATTAAGAATTTGGATAAGGTTAAAGCACATACTGAATAATTTTTTTATTCTCTACTCAATCAAGAGGAGCAGCCTAATAATATTCATATGGAGCCTATTAGAAAGCTTGATTTGAATACCATCGTAATTCTTAATGCACCAATTATAAATGAAGAAATTGTAAGAGTTGTCTTTAAGTCATCGAAACACAAAAGTCCTTTTCCAAACGAATTTCCAACTGAATTTTATCAAATTGCATGTTCTATCATTGGTAATGACATGATTAAAGCTTGTCAGTATTTTTTCTCTTCAACTCATATTCTTAAAGAGATAAATTACACCTTTATTTCTTTAGTTCCGAAGAATGCAAGGGCTGATTCACTAGAGCACTACAGGCCCATTTCATTATGTAACTTTATTTATAAGATCATATCCAAGTTGCTTGCAGATCGAATGTAAAAGGTTATGCACAAGATAATTAGTCCTACTCAAGTTGCTTTCATTAAAGGGAGAAGTATACATCACAATGTTCTTCCTGCTAATGACTTGGTCAAGGATCTGTACTCCAAATCAAGAGGGATAAAAATCTATTTTAAGGCTGACTTAAGAAAAGTATTTGATTCAGTTAATAGACACTTTATCTACAAGATGCTCCTCAATATGAACTTCCCTCAATAATGGGGCTATTTAGAAACTCCAAAATTTTTTGTTCTCTTTAATAGTTCACCTATTAGCTTTTTCGAGAGCACGAATGACATCCGACAAGGAGATCCACTTTCTCTATATCTTTTTACAATTATAATGGAAGGACTCAGCTGTATGTTGGAAGAGGCAATCATTGATGGCAGCATTAAGGTATCCTATGCTGGTTCTATTCATATATCCCACATAACATTTGTAGATGATCTTATTATATTTTTTTCACAATGACTGCTAAAGTGAGGAATTTGGCTACTATTCTAAAAGATTTTGGTTTGGTTTGGTTTCTGGCCTTCAGCTAAATCATGCAAAAAGTAAAGTCCATATGAGTCCTTGCATTGAAGATAAATACTTTATTATACAAACTTTGGGGGTTAGCGAGAGAAGTATGTTAGTCCCTTATCTGGGTCTCCCACTCATATCCACTAGCATTCACAAAACCTATTATCAGCCTATCTTGTAAAAAATAAAGAATAAAGTTTTCTCCTGAAAAACTAGACTTCTTTCCAAAGCAGGATGACTTGAACTCATCCGATCTGTATTGTTCTCTTACTCTATTTATTGGTCTAATGAATTTCTTCTGCTTGTTGGACTTCTTCAGGATATTGACAAACTATTTAAGATCTTCTTCTGGAATGACACATATGGTAAGACAATGCATATGATAAATTAGGAAATCATATGCAGACCGCAAGATGAAGGTGGGCTGAATTTGAGAAATCTGAGAGATTGGAATAAAGTTTGTTTGGTACAGAAATTATGAGATCTTTTACAAAATAAATTCTTATGGTCATAATGGGTTTTTGCTAGCTACCTATCTATAAAATCAATTTGGGAAGTTCCAATAAAAATATATCATTCTACTACTTGGAAAGGAATTTTGAAGGCAAGGAATTGGCTAATTAAACACATTTCTTATGCAATCTCTTTTGGGACCAGAATTAATATGTGGTATGTGCTAGTCATATGTGCCCTGCAAGCCAATCACATGAGTGATGGCACTTGTAACTTGATATGCACTTTTTCTCTTTGCTTATTATAAGGCGTTTTATCACTTTATCTTGCGTGTTGTATATACTGTGATTTTCTTGGATCTGTGCAATTGGAATCGGATCATGATGAGATCACGATAATGAGACCGATTCACCTTTAAACACAGACCCTAAATTATCCTGGTCATAGGTTACTCGAGAATGATATTGAGATAACCGGATAGACTGATGTGCTGTATACCCGTTCATATGATAGAGGTAGCTGGTCTCATAGCTACTCGTGTGGGGACACTAAGGTTATAGTGCAGGTGCTCACTGGAGAATGAGTTCACTTATTGATCCACCTACAGAATGCTGGATTGTTATTGATACCTCACGTCAGACAGCGATTCTGTAGTCCTAGTAGTGTATCTGGTCCTTAGACTTGAGACACCAAGGATGTCTTGTATGAGTACTCCACTCTTTGATATCAGACTTATAGGTTTGGAAAGTTTCAGATTTAGTACAGTCGGTCATTGGGAGTAGTAGCCAACCTTACGAGGGCTATTGAGTGTCAATAGAGGATCATCCGCTCTCGGTATCATAAGAGGAATATCCCATGTGTTCTTGCTCGAACAAATCCTTAGCCAAGGTTATTCGAATTGAGAGAGAAAGGGTTCTCTGAGAGAATCCGATAAGAGCAAGACTCGAGGAGTAACCGTATGGGCCTGACAGCACCATGCCCGTTATAGGGTCTCTGGGATATTAGATGGATGAGAGATTATAGATACATGATTACTGAGGACAGATAGGTCCAAAAGATTGGATTCCCTTGTATCGTTTAGGGACCGCGACGTAGTGGCCTGGTACGTCCGCAGTCGATGAGTTGGGTGAATTATTATAGAGATAATAATTCACTAAGTCAGAAGGAGTTCTGACAAGTATGACTCACGGCCAGCTCGATATTGGGCCTAGAGGGTCACACAGATATGGTAGGTGTTGCGACAAGTAGAGGTTCGGATATGAGATATTCGCTGAACCTCCTATCTTATTAGATATCCATTAAGCCCCTGAATTATTGGATCCTGAGATGAGATCCAATAATTGCTGATAAGAGATTATTGGGTAGAGACCCACTAATCCAAGAGGCTTGGGTAATTGGATGAAGATCCAATACCTAATAGGGCAAAAGATCCATTAGGGTTTTCAGGGGGCCTCTATAAATAGGCGGGAACCAAAGCTCTATAGGCTGAGGGTTTCTTTCGGTAGCCATCTCCTGTTCTCCTCTCCCTAGAGAGAGGTGCATCGTTGCAATCCCTGCCGTGTGGATACTGCTAGAGAGGAGGACGCTTGACCTCCTTCATCCTCTCCCACAAATCTGTAGGAATTCACGGATATATAATCTCCCTAGGTACTTTCTTTTACACGTGCAGTTTTTCGCAGATTTGTTTGATGCATTGATCTTCATACGACGACGAAAACTTTCTACGGGAAATCTGAGATTTTATTTTTTGTTCTTTCGCTATGCATGTGATGTCGTTCCCCTGAAGGATTTCCCAATAGTACGATCCTTGGGTGAATGAGAAAAGTATATTCCAAATATATGATGATAGAGTGCGAAGAGATCTTGGGGCCCCTAAAGATTGGAAGGTTTTTGAGTTCATTGCTAATGGCACCTAGTGTCTTCTTAATCCTATTTTTCCTGATATGCTATCACTTTGGCCGACTATTACAACTCTTCCAATCAGGAACAACTCTTCCAATTTAGTGCTACATCTGCATGGAATCAAATCAGACAAAGAAACAACAAGTGGATCCTAAACAGATGGACATGGGATAGACCGGGCTCACAAAGACATTCCTTATGCACATTATAGGCTCTTCTTACCAAACTACCTACAATAGACAATATGAAGCAAAGAGGTATCTATCTTGTTAACCGATGCTCTCTTTGTATACAATAGGAAGAAAGTATTGATCATCTTTATTTTGCTTGCGACTATACTAATTGGGTATGGAAGGAGATTCTAAAGAGATTTGAACTAAATAGGCTACCAATGCCAAACTTACATCAAGAATTAGAATAGCTCCAGCAAAGCTTCTTAAGAAAAGGGCTTCTTACATAACTGGCAAAGGTTACTTTTAGATATGCTATTTAGTAGATTTGGAGGGAGAAGTGTGGCAGAATCTTTGAAGGCCACAACACACACAATGCTCACCTTTTGATCGAGATTCTTAGCCACTCAAGATCATGTATGGAGTAGGATCTAGAAATAAAGCATTTAACAAGTAGAGAAAAAGATATCTTTATCATATTCAATTTTACAATTTGTTAATACTTTCTAGAATGAGGTTGCTGTATTGTGTGATTCTATGCTTCAATAATGTGATGTATTCATAGGTCATTCAGGAATGGTTGGATATTACATTTTGCTATTTGTTACCTATAGTAAAGTGTCATAGTCTACAACATGTGTAGTCATGACTACTTTTCTATTTGACTACTCTTGGAGATGAGTCTGGTGGAGTGAGACTATGCCACATTTTTCTTAGGTAGGGTGCATTCTACTAGACTACTCTAAGAGATCTTAAGCTTTAGTCTATGGCTTGTGTAGACAAAGCTATTTTGTACAAACTTCATATTAAATCCAATTACATTTACTTATCAAAAAAAATTAAATGCTTTATTTCCAAATCTTGCTCCATACATGATCTTGAGTTTCTAAGAATCACAAGCAAAAGGTGAGCATTGTGTGTTGTGGCTCTCAAAGATTCTGCCACACCTCTCCCTCCAAATCTACCAAATAACACATCTGAAAGTAACCTTTGTCAGTTGTGTAAGAAGTTCTTTTCTTGAGAAGCTTTGTTGGAGTTCTAATTTTTTATGTAAGTTTGGAATTGGTTTTTCCAACACTAAGTTTTTCTATGCTGTCATTGCTACTAGAAGGGCCATTAACTATATCAGGAAATATAAAGATAAAGACAGAAATCTTATTGAGAATTTAAATGAGGTTAAAGCACACACTGAATAATTTTTTTATTCTCTACTCAATCAAGAGGAGTAGCCTAATAATATTCATGTGGAGCCTACTTGAAAGCTTAATTCGGATGCCATCGCAATCCTTAATGCAAAAATTACTGATGAAGAAATTGTAAGAGTTGTCTTTAAGTCGAAGCATAAAAGCCTTTGTCCAGACGGATTTCCAACTGAATTTTATTAAATTGCATGGCCTATCATTGGTAATGATGTGATTAAAGCTTATCAACATTTTTTCTCTTCAGGTCATATTCTTAAAGAGATAAATTACGCTTTATTTCTTTAGTTCCCAAGAATGCATAGGCTGATTCACTAGAGCACTACATGCCCATTTCATTATGTAACTTTATCTATAAGATCATCTCCAAGTTGCTTATAGATCGAATGCAAAATATTATGCACAAGATCATTAGTCCTACTCAGGCTACTTTCATTAAAGAGAGAAGTATATATCACAATATTCTTCTTGCTAATGAATTTTTTAAGGATCTGCACTCCAAATCAAGAGGGATGAAAATATGTTTTAGAGTTGACTTACGAAAAGCTTTCGATTCAATTAATAGACACTTTATCTACAAGATGCTCCTTAGTATGAACTTCCCTCAACAATGGGTTAATTGGATTCAATGCTGCTTGGAAACTCCAAAATTTTTTGTTCTCTTCAATGGTCCACCTATTATCTTTTTTGGGAGCACGAATGACATCCGACAAGGAGATCCACTTTCTCCTTATCTTTTACAATTGTAATGGAAGGACTCAGCTGTATGTTACAAGAGGCAGTATTTGATGGTAGCATTAAGGTACCCCATGCTGGTTCTATTTATATATTCCACATAACTTTTATAGATGATTTTATTATATTTCTTCGCAATGACTCTACTTCAGTGAGAAATCTAGCTACTATTCTAAAAGACTTTGGTCTAGTTTATGGCCTTTAGTTAAATCATGCAAAAAGTAAAGTCTATATAGGTCCTTGCATTGAAGATAAAATTTTATTACACAAACTTTGAGGGTTAGCCTACTTTTGGATTTTAGGAATGGTTGAATATTGCATTTTACTATTTGTTACCTATAGTAAATAGTCATAGTCTATAGCATGTGTAGTTATGACTATTTTTTTTTGTTTGCCTACTCTTGGAGACGAGTCTGGTGGAGTGAGACCGTTCTACCTTTCTAAGGTGGGCTACATTTTCCTAAATTACTCTAAGAGATTTCAAGCTTTAGTTTATGGCTTGTGTAGATAATTATTTTGTATAAACTTCATACTAAATCCAATTACATTTACTTACCAAAAAAAAACTTTGAGGGTTAGCGGGGGAAGTCTGCTAGTTTCTTATCTAGGTCTCCCACTTATATCCATTGGCATTCACAAAACCCACTATCAGCCTATCTTATAAAAAATAAAGAATAGAATTTTCTCCTAGAAAACTAGACTTCTTTCCAAAGTAGGACGACTTAAACTCATCCGATCTGTGTTGTTCTCTTACTCTATTTATTGGTCTAATGAATTTCTTTTGGCCTGTTGGACTTCTTCAAGATATTGAAAGATTATTTAAGAACTTCTTTTGGAATGGCACAAATGGTAAGGCAATGCATATGGTAAATTGGGATAGCATCTACAGACCGAAAGATGAATAAGTGCTGAATTTGAGAAATCTAAGAGATTGGAATAAAGTTTATTTGGTACAAAAATTGTGAAATCTTTTACAAAATAAATCCTTATGGTCACAATGGATTTCTGCTAGGTACCTATCCAAGGAATCAATTTGGGAAGTTTCAGTAAAAACATATCATTCCACTGCTTGGAAAGGAATTTTGAAGGCAAGGAATTAGTTAATCAAACATATTTCTTATATAATCTCTTTTGGGACTAGTATTAATATGTAGTATGATCCTTGGGTTAATGGAAAAAATATATTTCAATTATATGATGATAGAGTATGAAGAGATCTTAGGGCACAAGGACTTCTTAGAGTGTCACCCATCCTAGTACTACTCTCGCCCAAGCACGCTTAACTTCGGAGTTCTAATGGGGCTTGTGTAGACAAAGCTATTTTGTACAAATTTTATACTAAATAAAATTACATTTACTTAAAAAAAAGAGATCTTGGGGCCTTTAAAGATTGGAAGGTTTTTGAGTTTATTGTTAATTACACCTGATGTCTTTCAAATTCTATTTCTCTTGATATGCTATCACTTTGGCCAACTATTACAGCTTTTCCAATCATGAAAAACTTTTCAGATATGTTTATTTGGCTTCATGATAATGGTAAATTTAGTGCTACATCTGCATGGAATCAAATCAGATAAACGAACAACATGTGAATCCCAAGCAGTTGGACATGGGATAGACCGAGCTCATAGTGATATTTTTTATGCACATGATAAACCCTTCTTGCCAAACTACCTACAATTGACAATATGAAGTGAAAAGGTATATATCTTATTAATCGATGCTCTCTTTGTGTGCAATAGGAAGAAAGTATTGGTCATCTCTATTTTGCTTGCGACTACACTAATTGGGTATGGGAGGAGATTCTAAAAAGATTTGAGCTAAATAGGCTATCAATGCCAAACTTGCATCAAGAATTAGAAAAGCTCGAATAAAGCTTATCAAGAAAATGGATTCTTACACAACTAACAAAGGTTACTTTCAGATGTACTATTTGGTAGATTTGGAAGGAGAGGTGTGACAGAATCTTTGAGAGCCACAACATACTCAATGCTTACCTTTTGCTCAAGATTTTTAGCAACTCAAGATCATGTATGGAGTAGGATATGGAAATGGGTCCACTTATTATTCCTTTACCTGATTTGATTCCATGCAGATGTAGCACTAAATTTATCATTGTCATGAAGCCAAATAAGCATATCTGAAGAGTTATTCCTGATTGTAAGAGTTGTAATAGTCGATCTAAGTGATAACATTTCAGGGGAAATTGGATTAAGTAGACACCAAGTGCCGTTAGCAATAAACTTAGTAACCTTCCAATCTTTGGGAGCCCCCAAGATCTCTTCGTATTCTATCATCATATAATTGGAATATACTTTTCCCATTCACCCAAGGATCATACCACATATTAGTGTTAATCCTAGAAGCGATTACATATAAAATGTGATTGATTAGTCAATTCCTTACCTGTAAAATTCCTTTCCAAGCAATAGAATGGTATGATTTTGTTGAAACTTCCAAGATTGATGCCTTGGATAGGTACCTAGCAGAAACCCATTGTGACCACAAAGAATATTTGTTGTGCAAAATATCCCATAATTTTTGTACTAAGCAAGCTTTGTTCCAATCTCCCAAGTTTCGCAGATTCAGCCCCCCTTCATCTTTCGATTTACAGATATTGTCCCAATTTACCATATGCATTGCCTTACCATCCGTGCCCTTCTAAAAGAAGTTCTTAAATAGTCGTTCAATACCTTGGAAAAGTCCAATAGGTAGAAGAAATGCATTAGACCAATAAATAGAATAAAAGAACTATACAGATTTGAGGAGTTCAAGTCATCCTGCTTTGGAAAAAAGTCTAGTTTTCCAAGAGAAAATTTGATTCTTTATTTTTTGTTGGATAGGCTGATAGTGGGTTTTATGAATGCTAATAGATACAAGTGGGAGACCGAGATAAGGAACTGACAGACTTCTCTCGCTAACCTCCAGAGTTTGTATAATAAAATCCTTATCTTCAATACTAGGGCCCATATAGACTATACTTTTCTCGTGATTTAGCTAAAGGCCAAAAACCACAAAGTCTTTTATAGTAGTACCCAAATTCCTCACTGAAGCAGAACCATTTCGAAGAAAAATGAGAAGATCATTTGCAAAAGAGATATGGAATATATAAATAGAACCAGCATGGGGTACCTTAATGCTACCATCGAGATTGCCTTTTCCAACATACAGCTGAGTCCTTCCATTACAATTATGAAAAGATAAGGAGAAAGTGGATCTCCTTGTCGGATGTCATTCGTGTTCCCAAAAAAACCAATAGGTGAACCATTGAAGAAAACCGAGAATTTTGGAGTTTCCAATCAGCATTGAATCTAATTTACCTATTGTTGAGGGAAATTCATACTAAGGAGCATCTTGTAAATAAAATACTTATTAATGGAATCGAAGGCTTTTCGTAAATTAGCTCTAAAATATATTTTTGTCCCTATTGTCTTTGAGTGCAGATCCTTGACCAAGTCATTCGCAAGAAGAATATTATAATGTATACTTCGCCCTTTGATGAAACCAGCCTGATTAAAACTGATAATCTTGTGCATAACCTTTTGCATTCGATTTGTCAGTACCTTGGAGATGATCTTATAAATAAAATTACATAATGACATGGGCTGATAGTGCTCTAATAAATTAGCCCCTACATTATTGGGAACTAAAGAAATAAAAGTGCAATTTATCTCCTTAAGAATATGACCTGAAGAGAAAAAAATACTTATAAGTTTTATTACATCACTACCAATGATAGACCATGTAATTTGATAAAATTCAACTAAAAATCCATCCGAACCAGGACTTTTATGGTTGGGTGACTTAAAGATAACTTTTACAATTTCTTCATCTATAATTGGTGTATTAAGGATTGAGATGACATCCGAATCAAGCTTTCTAATAGGCTCCACATGGATATTATTTGGTTGCACCTCTTGATTGAGTAAAGAATAAAAAAAGTATTCAGTGTATGCTTTAATCTCCTCTAAATTCTCAATAAGTTTAACATCTTTATCTTTACATTTCTTGATACAGTTAATGGCCCTTCTAGTAGCAATGGCAGCATAGAAAAACTTTACATTGGAATCCCCTAGAGTAAGCCAATGCTATCAAGACTTCTGTTTTACAAAAATTTCCTCCTGTCTTAAGGCTTGTATGAATTGGTCCTTGGCTTCTGCCTCTTTATAAATAAGATTCTCATCAAAAAACTGAAGATGCAGCTCATGTTGCACTACCAATAGTTCCTTTTTATATAACTGGACTCGAGTGCTAATATTGCCAAAGGTGTTTATATTTCACTCCTTAAGTGCTGCTTTACATGCTCTTAAATTTTGGCATAAGATGTAAGGGGGAGAACCATTTACATGAATATTCCAAGCTGATCTGATAACCTTGAGAAACTAAGGATAAGTACTCCACATGTTAAAGAATTGAAATAGTTTCTTATCTCTGAGTGCCTTGGATTGTTCTCGGTGATTTTAATATTGTTCGGTACATAAATGAAAAAGTGAGGGGTAAACCACTTTCGGAAAGCCAACTTCAAAGTTTTAATGATTACTTGAATATCATTAGCCTACTCCCCTTGATTGAGTAACAAATAGAAAAATTGTTTAGCATATGCTTTAACCTCATACAAATTCTCAATAAAATTACCATCTTTATCTTTTCATTTCCTAAAGTAGTTAATGGCCTTTTAGTAGTAATGGCAGTATAGAAAAACTTAGTGTTAGAATCCTCAAGGGTAAGCCTATGCTATCGAGACTTCTGTTTTGCAAAACTTTTCTCCTGCTTTAAGGCTTGCATGAATTGATACTGGCTTCTACCTCTTTGCAAATAAGATTTTCATCAAGGGGTTGAAGATGTAGCTTATGTTGCATCGTCATTAGTTCTTTTTTGCTTAACTGGTCCCGGGTCGTAATATTACTAAAGGTGTTTATATTTCACTCCTTAAGTGCTGCTTTACATGCTTTTAGCTTCTGGCATAAGATGTACGGAGGAGAACCATGCATAGTAATATTCCAAGCTGATTTAATAATCTCGAGGAATTGAGGATAAGTACTCCACATGTTAAAGAATTTAAATGATTTCTTGCCTTTGGGTGTTGCTTTGTCTGGGTGTATATATATTGAAGAGTGATCGGAGAATAACTAACACCATACTTCAAAAGTGAATCAGGGTAAATTATTAGCCATGCTTGATTAATCAGACACCTGTTAAGTTGAGCCATTATTTTCGTATGGGCAGCACCTTGATTACTCCATGAAAGCCAATCCCCTACATATTTTTTATCAATCAATGCAGTAGTAACTATGTAATCATTAAAATTCTGAAGTTGGTTTTCTGAAAGTGGTTTACCCCCACTTTTTCATTTGTATACCGAATAGTATTAAAGTCACCAAGAACAATCCATGGCACTGTAAGATAGCCATTTGCAATGTTAGTTAGATTAGTCCATAGAGCATTTCTTTCATGCATATTGTTCAAAGCATATATACCAGTAATATGGAATTGATAGTCATTCTTTTTGTCCTCTACCTTAAGATGGATGAATTATTCAATAGCAAAAATAAACTAAACACTAATAGAGTTGGGATGCCATAAGACCCATATTCTATTATAAGTGTCGTAGGAATCATTGGTAAGAAGTTTTGCGTCCGATTATATTAAATTCTTTTGAATACGAACCCAAAATGGTTTCATTTTTGTTTCCACAATAATAACAATATCACAATCAGTAGACATAATTATTCTATTAAGCTCCCGATATTTTTTAGGTTTATTAAGTCCACGAACATTTCAAAAGATTATCTTCATTAGAAATAAAACAGATGGAAAAGGAAGTAAGAGATTCTTCCTAAGTAGAAGGAAGGTTGTGTGACTTAGGAAGGACATTCTTTTTCTTATCCTTAGATTTCATATTTTCCTCCCACATTATATCCTTACCTTTGAAGCTTTTATTCTTATATTTTTTTCACTTTATCCACAACTTATAAATGTTCAAATTTTAAAGTATTTTGAGCTAACAAGTCCTAGTTAGTAAGGTTCAGAATGCACTGGTTGGCGAGGTGTGTAGGAGCATAAGTTGGTTGAGACACAATATCCTGATTAGTACGATGAGTGGAATGTAGAATCCTAATTATGATAGTCTCTGATAATATAGGAAGAGATGAAGTTTCTAACTTCTCCTTCTCCTGTTCGTGGGTATCATAGAAAATTACTTTTATGGAAGGTTTCGACATAATAGGAAAAATTAAAGTTCTTGATTTATTCTTCTGTATGTGATGTTGCCTAATGATTCGGAATGCTCGCTTAACTTTATCGTTACTAAGAAGATTTGCCTTGTTCATCAGTAGTAGTGTAACCCTGTGCTAAGATGTATGACGTTGCTGACAAGACAAGCTCGTGTGGATGGTGGTTTTGCGACGGTAAGACGTTGTGTCAGCAGCGACGGTGCGCTTCCTCCCCCTCGACTCACTTGGACGAGAGAGGTGGCTACGTGAAGCGGCGGTCAAAGCTCTCCTTCTATGTGAAGCGACGGTCCTTCCCTGTTCTGTGCGCACGGAGAGCAGGAATTGGGGCTACAGACGGTTTGGCTCAAGGGTACGATCTCCAGTCACTACACCATCTGAACAGAGGAGCGATTGAGTGGGCGATCTACTCCCTTGGGCGATTTCACGGCCATTCTACCATCAGCTTCTCCCTAGGGTGAGGGACATTGCTACTGGGCGATGGTGACAACGGCGGTGACTCTTCCCTATTCTGCGCGCACGGAGAGCAGGGGCTACGGACATCGGCACAGGGGTCGATTTCGTGGCCACTTCTGCCGGCGACTCCTCCCTAGCGAGGGACAGTGGTGAAGGGGGGCATCCACGGCTGCTGGGCGACGGTGGCGGTTCTGTGCGCAGGTCACATTTTGTTGGTGGTTCTGCGAGCAGGGAGAATAGAGGAGAGGGTTCGGCGGTCCTTCCCTATTCTGCACGCACGTAGAGGGCTGCCTTTCTGCTCTTCTTCTTTACAGAGGAATAGAGTCGGCAACTGCTGGGCGACGACGGCTCTTCCCTGTTCTGTAGACCAGGAATTGGGGCTACAGATTGGCGATGGGAAGGCTGCTGTGCTTGTCCCATGGTCAACGGCTCCCTCCCTCGTCTCTTAGTCAGGTTGTGTGCGCTGCATAGAGTTGGGGGCGGCGTCGGTTTTGCAGCCCTCTGCTCTCCTTCTTCCCCTTTTCATCTGGTGGAACAGAGGATAAGAGGAACTGATGCTGGGCGATGGTGTGCAGCCGGCGGTCTACGACTTCATCTCCCAAAAGGTGAGCGACTGCGGCTACTCCTCCCTTGGGTGAAGGTGCGGCGGCTGCGAGCAGGTCACCCACGGCCTGGGCTGTGGCTACTCTCCTCCAGGTTGTGCATATTTGGTGCACGGACAACTGCGGTTGCTTAGCGAAGGAAGGGGCAGCGGCTACTTCCCTATAGCAGCAATGATCCCTAGGGCTGGTGATGATGGCTGCAGGGTAGAGAGGCTCTCCAACCTCATCCGTTATTCTTTCCGACGTGATGTTCTTCGACAAAGCAGCACATGATTTGATTGAAAAGTAATTATAAAAATATATATTGATCAATACAATAGAAAATCTATTTATACAGATTAATTAAGAAAACGAATTTTTCTCAACAACTAGAGATCTTCTCCTACAGTTGGAGAAAATCTTATCTACTATCATGCACCCGCAAGATAGTGCTCCTGTCAAGGATGCTAATCTTGGATCGATGTAATGAAAATAATTTACAGGCAAGAGACTTCGTGAGTGAATCTACTAGTTAATCAGTCGTATATACATGAGAGACACATAGTTAATTTTTGACAACTTGATCTCGCACGAAGTGGAAGTCGATGGCAATGTGTTTCATGCGTGAGTGGAACACTGGATTGTCACATAAGTAGGTAGCTCTAATATTATCATAATATATTGTAGGAGGAAGGATAGAGTTGATGTTGAGTTCCTTAAGGAGATTTGTGACCCAATTGATTTCAGTAGTAACAGTAGCGATTGCATGGTACTCAGCTTCAGTTGTAGACCGTGCGATTGTCTTTTGTTTCTTAGAACTCCAACTGATAGGATTAGCTCCAAGGAAGATAATATACCCTGACGTAGAAGTTCTATCATTAAAGTTCCTCGTCCAGTCAGCATCAACAAAGGTATGGAGATTAAGTGAGGCGTGTTTGCGGAGAAAGAGGCCATGATGAAGGGTCCCTTTAAGATATTGTAAAATCCGTTTGACTGCAGACCAATGCATAGTAGATGGCTGGTGCATGAACTAGGACAATTTATTGACTGGAAATGAGATATTTGGACGGGTGAGAGCTAAGTACTGTAAGGAGCCAAGTACTTGTCAGAATTGAGTAGCGTCCGAAGCAGGGCTTCCATTACATAATTTGAGTGATTCATTAGTAGAGAGGGGAGTTGTAACCTCTTTTGCATCCTGCATATTTGTTTTGGATAATAGATTTTGAATATACTTTCTTTGTGATAGGAGGAGACCTGAAGATGTAAATATTGCTTCAACTCCCAGAAAGTAACTTAATGTGCTAAGATCTTTGAGGGAGAATCGAGCAGCCAATTGCTTTAGGAATGTCCGAATCTCCAAGGGATCATTGCCTGTAACAATAATATCGTCCATATATATGAGAAGATATATTGTGTTTCTATTTTGTTGTCGTAAGAATAACGAGGTATGAGACTTGGAGTTGATAAAACCAATTGATGTCAAAAATGAACCAAGTTTAGTATACCAGGCTCTTGGAGCTTGACGAAGTCCATAAATAGCTTTTTGTAGTTTGTAAACATGTCTCGGATACTGATGATGAATGAAGCCAGAGGGTTGTTGCATATAGACATCTTTAGTTAGAGTCCCTTGTAAAAAAGCATTGTTAACATCTAGTTGTCATAGCTGCCAGCCTTTTGAGATGGCCAAACTTAGATTGAGTCAAATTGTTGTGAGTTTAACAACAGGACTGAAAGTCTCTGTGAAGTCAACTCCAGGTCGTTGATGAAACCCTTTGGCTACGAGACGTGCTTTATATCTAGCAACGGATTCGTCTAGGTTCTGCTTAATTCGAAAGACCCATTTACACCCGATTATGTTTTGTGTAGGATGAAAGGGTACAAGAGACCATGTGGAATTATAGAGGAGGGTATCATATTCTTCACACATGGCTTTACGCCAATGTGGAGAATTTTGGGCTTGAGTAATTGTGGTAGGTTCATTGATCTCAGAAGAGGATTTTGTGATAGTATGTAGGTCGAGGACTTAACGTGGCTTGAATATACCACTCTTGGAGCGTGTTGTCATTGGATGTTTAGGAGCTGTAGCTTGTGTTGTTGGTATAGGTAGTGGAGAGGCATTGACATGGGTTGGAGCAGGCTTAGGTACTTCAGTGTTATTGTGGTCAGAAGAGGGTAAAGAATGTTATTGTGTTTCCGAAGGGATTACATCAGTAGTAGGGGAAACTTGTAAAGAGGGGAGAGGAGAAGCAATAGAGGGAGTGAGGAGCTGTTGAACCGGGAGAACAAGAGAGTGCGCATCTTGAGGAAAGGGATTGGATGGTATCATAGGAGGTTCGTGTGATGGGATCGGAGGGATACTCTAGTGATGTATGTTTGTCAGAATAGCTTGCACAGTAGGATGGTTGTGAAAAGGAAAAGTAGACTCTAAAAAAATAACGTGCCGTGATATAAAGACTCTTTGAGTTTGGGGTTCATAACATCGGAAAGCATTATGTTCTAGAGAGTATCCTATAAAGGTGCAAAGCTTGGATCGGGGTGTCAACTTGTGTGAGGTATAAGGTCGTAGCCATGGATAACATAAACAACCAAAGACTTTGAGTTTCTGAAGATTTGGGGGCTTGTGAAAAAGTTTTTCAAATGGTGAGTGGTATTGTAGGACTGGAGTAAGCATACGATTAATTATATAGACTGCAGTTTGAAAAGATGTTGACCAAAAGGTTGGGGGTGTTGAATCTTGGATTTTGATGATGAAACTAATTGATTGTATTTTGTTGTTTAACTGCGTATTGAGTTACGCAAGTCTACTATCGATCAGGATTAGATAGTTGACGCTGGAGGAATTGACGTTGCGCCGGAGGTGATCACGTCAGGATATTGGATGTCGAGCCGGAGGTTCGGTCGACAATCGACTGAAGGCTTCGTACGTCGGGCATCGGGCCAAGAAGAGCATGTTGCGCTAAGGATATTAGGGTTGCGAAGGTCAATCGCAGATTGGGCAATGGACCACAAGAGAGGACGATGTGCCGAAGGATCGGATGAAGCGTCGACCAATGATGTGCTGGGCAACTGAATGTCAATTTCGCGTTGTAATAATTGTCTAGATCGAAGTAGGGTATTTGTTTATGCAAGAGTAACTATGATAAGGATGAAGACGTAAAGCGAAACAAAGAGCCGAAGTCAAGTGCGATGGATCGTTGGGAGTTCGAGTGTTCGATGGAAGTCCGAAGATTCATTGGGAGTGCTGCCGGAATCGGTCGAGAATGAGTAGGGAGCTTGTCGAAGGGTTTTCGGAAGTTCGTCGGAAGGTTCGTCGGAAGTTCGCGGAGCTTGCCAAGAAAGATCATAGCTTGCCAAAGAAGCTCGGGGGAACTCGCCAAAAATCATCGTGGAGTTCGAGAGCTTGCCGAGAGTCCGCAGGATGGTTTCCGAGGGATCATCGGAAGATCGCCGGAAGTTCGTTAGAAGCTTGCCGGAAGAAGACTTGACTTGCGGACTTTGTAATAGCTTAGGAATGTCTTTAAATTCGTAGTTAGCATATTAATTTGGGTTAGGATTAGGTGTTAATCCTATAAACTCAAAGTAGGAGCCATTGGGCCTTGATTTAGACTAGTTTGGGCCAAAGTTTTTGGCCCAAACTGAACCAGCAACTGCATGTTGGGCGGTAGCACTGCCCAGCGCTTGGAAAGCCAGACGGTAGCACCGCTTAGCTGGGGCGGTAGTACCGCCCCTGCTGTGTCAGTCTGCCAGACTGACAGGCGGTAGCACCGCCTCTGACAGGCGGTAGCACCGCCCCAGCACCGGGAAACTCAAATTGAGTTCAAATTTGGAGCCCAAATTTGAACCTCTTTGAGTCTATAAATACCCCTCCTTTCTCAACTGAAAGTGAACCCTTTTGGAGTTAGATTTTGAGCAAAAGCCTTGGGAAAGTCTTGTTCTTCATTTGCTTAAGTGTTCATCTCCTTCTCTTTGTAAAAACTTGTAAGAGTGTGAACCTCTTGTAAAAGGATTGTAAGAGGGGTATTTGGTCCTTCCCCTTCAAAAAGATTTGCTAGTGGAAGTTGGAAGCCTCATCGAAGAAGGCTTCGGAAGTGGATGTAGGTCGGATAACCGAACCACTATAAATCGGTTTGCATTTACTTTCTCGCAACTTACCTTGCTGCAAACCATTTTCATATGCTGCCTTATTTACTCAACTTCATCTTCATCTTCTTACATATGCTTTAAAGTTAAAATGTAATCTTTCCGGGTTCAAACGAAATGCTTCGTACGAAGTTTCTGAACTTATGTTAATCGTTGAAAAATCTATCGTTCTTTACCGCTGCACTAATTCACCCCCCCCCTCTTAGTGCCTCTCGATCCCTAACAATTGGTATTAGAGCCACGTTCTTTCTCTTTCGGATTTACACCCGTGAGAAATGGCTCTAAATAGTTTTCAAGAGGGCTTTTCGGTTTTTCATCCACCGTTCTTTAATGGATCGGACTACACTTATTAGAAAACTCGAATGAGAGTTTTCATACTTTCAATGGACTTAGATTTATGGAACATTATTCAAAATGGTTTTCAACTTCCCTCTAAACCGACGAACGAATGGTCAGACTTAGAGAGAAAATCTTTTTCCTTGAATGCAAAGGTTATGAATGCCTTATTTTGCACCTTAGACAAGAATGAATTTAATCAGATTTTTATGTGTGAAACGGCTTTTGACATTTGGCGAACTCTTGAAATCACGCATGAGGGAACTAGTAGAGTTAAAGACTCGAAAGTGAACCTCTTATTGCATGATTTTGAGCTCTTCCGAATGACACCAAGCGAAACTATTGGCGATATGTTCACCCGGTTCATGGATGTTGTCAATAGCTTAAAAAATCTTGGTAAATATTTTTCTAACTTTGAACTCACTAACAAGATTTTAAGATCCCTCCCAAAGAGTTGGGATCCAAAAATTATGGCTATTCAAGAGTCTAAAAACTTGAATGATTATTCACTTGAAGAACTAATCGGATCATTAATGACCTATGAAATGACACTCTTGGAACATGATGAACATGATGAACATTTGAACCACCTTCTAAAGAACAAGAAGGATTTTGAACTTCGAACAAGAGAATGCCACTTGAGTGATGACTCAAGTGATGAGGACAATGAAGAGAACCTTGAACCTTTAATCGATTTTAATAAGTTCATTAAACAAAAATCTAAAATCAACAATGAACTTGAACGGAGGAAGAGACCAATGAAGAAGAAGAAGGCTCACCGAGAAAAATCAAGGAAAGAAGAAACAAACTATGCATTAATGGGCTTCGTCAATGAGGTAAGTAACTTAACTCCCTTGAGTTGTTATGAAATTACATGATGTTTTTCTTGAGTGCTTAACTTAGTTAGTAGGAAATAAAGTTTTATTTTATGCTTTTTCTTTCTAGGATTTTTTAAAAGTAAATTTTTTGATGAATGATGTATGATGATTTGTGATAATGATTGTACACCTATTATGATTAATCCACGCATGTGTATCTTAAAGTTTTTATTGCTTTTCATGATGCTTGATGATTTTATATCATGCATGAGCTTTTGAAGTAATAAAGTGTCATATTGTGATGATGAAACTTATTTTTCGAATTTATAAATTGATGCATGATTTTGACAAAAATTTGAAAATGGCCTTTTAACATAAAAATTGAAAGTGTGTTATCATTTTTATGTATTTGGTCTTGACGGTTTTATGACTAAGATTGTGTTTTATTTTGATACATGTTTTCATAAAAATTTTAAATACGCTCACATCAAATTGCTTAAAATGAAAATGTATTTTTTCATTCTATTGAGATGAATGAATTCATTTTATGAGTCTTGTGAATCTCATGAAAATAAACATGATGAATATTTTAAAAAATATGCCTCATGTTTTCGGTATTAATGATTTCTCTTGAAACTTACTCTTTGGACCCATATGAAAAACATGAGTATACTCATATGAACGTCAAATCACTTGAAATGGAACACATAAAAAAATGAGAAATTACACTATCATGATGCTTTACGTGTAATGCTTTTGATCTTAATGGGCTAAATGACAACTTGTATTTCAAAGTAATACAATGATGAGTTTCATATAAATAATTGGACATACCTTATGTAATCATCATTGATAATGATAGTTGGTTGTCATGCTTAATGATTTTATAATATCATGAGTATTTTAAGGCATTATATCTTGATGACAAACTCATGTTTTGATCTTAAATTTGATACTCATTTTAGAAACATGAGCACACTTGTATGAAACAAACAACTTAAAAAGAAGATATTTTTCCTATCTTATCGAGATTAATGATTTCATGATATTTTGTGAATCTCGAAATTGATTTTGATGATTCGATTATGAGTTCCAAGTTAATAATTTGATTTGAATGAGCTTAAACTACATTGTGATCTTGATAACTTGAGTCTTTCAAGATCTCTCACTTCATACCATGATTCTCCCATGTTGTTTAAAAAAAAAAATCCAAATGAATCATAAATTATTTTCTCTTAACTTATTGATACTCAACTTGAGAAAATATGTTTTGAAGATTGAAACATTGTATGCACAATTTGATTTTTCTCTTATGTTTCAATACACATGACTTGATGATTGAAATATTAATGCAAACACTTAAAATATCACTTGTCATGATTTGAATATTGATTTTAAAAAAAATTTAATTGACTTGATATCTTTTATGAATTTGAATAAGACTTATTAAAGATTCTTGATTCATCTCTTGATCTCTTGAAATCATAACCTTGAATTCTTGACTTGAGATATTTTTGGGAATCAAAATATTCTCCTCTATGATTGCTTCTTTTTATCATTTACCAAAGAGGAAAATAATTCAAGTTTGTCATTTGTGAATCTCACAAACTATGTTAATGATTTTGATGATTCGAACTTGAATGAGCTTTATCCTAATCCAAGTCTTGATATTTTGATATTTGATACTTGGAATTCTTATTCATGAATCAAGTTACTCTTTGTGCTATATCTTTTTAAATAAATCATGAGCCTTGATGTCATATATTTCATGATATAGAAATGACAAGATTTCTTTGTCTTGTGTGGTAAATTAAATATTTGACATAAATAAAATTTGCTTTATGATGAATCATGAATGATGTCTTTTGGTGTTGATCCTTATTGATATTTCATATTGATATCTTTCATGAATTCTTTGCATCTATGTTTTGTATGCATCATAAAAAATTGAAATATTGATTGATGCAAAATTATTTCATTGAAATATTATTCATCCCTTCTTTTCGATAGTGACAAAGGGGGAGTTAGCTTGCTAGCTTATGTATCACAAGTGAAAGTGACAAACATAGCTAGCTAGAACTTGCAAAAGGCAAAACTTGCACTTCTCAAAATGAGAAGAAAGAAATTGCAAAGTTGTATTATTTTTTAACTCATGAGCTTGCATGTTTAAAATGTTATAAATTTTACAAAAATTACTAGCTCATTGCAAACAAAAAGTTGATGACTTGCAAAAGAGAAACTTAGTTATAAAAGAGAAAAATTGAAAGGAAGCTAACTTGTGTGTCACAAAGTATGTTAGCTTGCTTATCATTATTGATTGCTTGCTTATCATCTTTTTCTCTCATATCATGATTTTTGTCTCTCTTAAATTCATGACTTAATATGCTGAAAATTCATGTTGTAAATTTGTTATTTTATCATGATCAAAGCATTGACTAATTGTATTCTTCCCTTCTTTTTGACAAAATCAAAGGAGGAGAAGATTTATTGCTAGCTTGCATGATTAATTTGCTAGCTCATTCAAGAGGAAGAAAATTGCTAGCTTGTGCATCAAAAGAGAAAATTTTGCTAGCTTGAATATTGAGAAGCAAAAAGTTGCTATCTCAAGAGAGGCAAAAATCTTACTCAATTTCACTTCTTCAAAATTGCTTACATTTTTGTTACAAATTATTATTGAATCTCATGCAAGATTATTTGAAGTATTTGATCCTCCATTTCTTTTTGATGCTAACAAAGGGGGAGAAAGTTTTTAGCTCAAACATTGTAAAAATTTGCCACCTTGATTCCTATTTTACAACTTCATGAGAAGCTAAGAATTGTTATATCAAAGGATGCAAATATTGCTATCATGAGAAACAAGGTGCAAACTTGCACATCTCAAGAAGCAAGTGAAAATTACCATCATTGCTCATCCTTGAAACTTACTATGATTGAATGGTATAATTTGATGTTGTATTGCAAAATGTTGCATGATGTGATAAATAGCTAGTGTGTGGTAAAAATTTGCATATCTTTTAAACTAGCTATAATGCAACTTCTCCTTTTTGTTGATAACATAGGGGAAGAAGTAGATTGATGACTTCATGCAATGTAGTGATGTTTGAATATTTTATATATTTGCATGATGGATTTATATTTCTCACTACATGAATGATACATGTTACTTGGATTTGGGATAATCTAAGGGTTCTATCAATTGCATATTGATAGGGAGAGTTTGGTTAAACTCCGGGGAGTTAAGGTTAACTCCATTAGTCATCAATTAGTTGTCATCATAAAAAAGGGGAAGATTGTTGAATCTCGGATTTTGATGATGAAACTAATTGATTGTGCTTTATTGTTTAACTGCGTGTTGAGTTACGCAGGTCTACTATCGATCAGGATTAGACAATTGACGCTTGAGGAATTGACGTTGCGGCAGAGGTGATCATGTCAGGATATTGGATGTCGAGCCAGAGGTTCAATCGACAATCAGGAGGCTTCGACGCCGCATCGCCAAGAAGAGGAGTTGCGCCATGGATATCGGGTTACGGAGGTCAATCGCCGATTGGGCAACAAGCCGCAAGAGAGGGCGACGTGTCAAGGATCGACGGCGCACCAATGATGTGCCGGGCAACTGAATGTCAATTCGCGTTGTAATAATTGTCTAGATCGAAGTAGGGTATTTGTTTGTGCAGGAGTAACTATAATAAGGATGAAGACGTAAAGCGAAACAAAGGGCCGAAGTTAAGTGCGATGGATCATTAGGAGTTTGAGTGTTCGATGGAAGTCCGAAGATTCGTTGGGAGTGTTGCCGGAACCGGCTAAGAACGAGTAGGGAGCTTGCTGAAGGGTTTTCGGAAGTTCGCCGAAAGGTTCATCGGAAGTTCACGGAGCTTGCTAAGAAAGATCAGAGCTTGCCAAAGAAGCTCGGGGGAACTCACCAAAAATCATCGTGGAGTCCGAGAGCTTGCCGAGAGTCTGCAGGATGGTTTCCAAGTGATCGTCGGAAGACCGCGGGAAGTTCACCGGAAGCTCGTCGGAAAAAGACTTGACTTGCGGACTTTGTAATAACTTAGGAATGTCTTTAAATTCATAGTTAGCATATTAATTTGGGTTAGGATTAGGTGTTAATCCTATAAACCCAAAGTAGGAGCCATTGGGCCTTGATTTGGACTAGTTTGGGCCAAAGTTTTTGGCCCAAACTGAACCAACAGCCGCATGCTGGGCGATAGCACTGCCCAGTGCTTGGAAAGCCAGGTTGTAGCACCGCCTGGCTGGGGCGGTAATACCGCTCCTGCTGTGTCAGTCTGCTAGACTAACAGGCAGTAGCATCGCCCTAGCATCGGAAAACTCAAATTGAGTTCAAATTTGGAGCCCAAATTTGAACCTCTTTGACTCTATAAATACCCCTCCTTTCTCAGCTGAAAGTGAACCCTTTTGGAGTTAGATTTTGAGCAAAAGTCTTGGGAAAGTCTTGTTCTTCATTTGCTTAAGTGTTCACCTCCTTCTCTTTGTGAAAACTTGTAAGAGTGTGAACCTCTTATAAAAGGGTTGTAAGAGGGGTCTTTGGTCCTTCCCTTTCAAAAGGATTTACTAGTGGAAGTTGGGAGCCTCATCGAAGAAGGCTTCGGAAGTGGATGTAGGTCGGATGACCGAACCACTATAAATCGGTTTGCATTTACTTTCTCGCAACTTACCTTGCTGCAAACCATTTTCATATGCTGCCTTATTTACTCAACTTCATCTTCATCTTCTTACATATGCTTTAAAGTTAAAACGTAATCTTTCCGGGTTCAAACGAAATGCTGCATTCATTCGTATGAAGTTTTCGAACTTGCTTTAATCGCTGAAAAATCTATCATTCTTTACCGTTGCACTAATTCACCCCCCCCTCTTAGTACCGCTCAATCCCTAACAGGGGGCATGGATGCTTGATGTAGAAGTGAGAGGCCAGTTTCAACTATATGCCGATGTTTGCGTTCAGTAGAACCAACTAATTGGGGAGTATGTAGGGGTGACTTGAGGTGTTGTATACCACAAGCTGAGAGGCAAGATGTGAGGGCTTGATATTCGCCTCCGCCATCAGAGTAAACTGTTTTGATTGAAGACTGAAAGAAATTCTTGACCAACTTGCCAAAGTTGGTAAAGATTGTTGAAACATCAGATTTATAACGGAGAGAAAATAACCATGTGTACTTGGTGAAATAATCGACAAAAATGACATAAAATCTAAACTTGTCAAAAGAAGGGGTTAGGGCAGGACCCCAAACATCTGTATAAATAATTTCAAATGGTTTAGAGCAAGATATGGATGATGTTCCAAAAGATAGTCTATGACTTTTATTGTTAAGACAAGCATCACAATGCATATTAATGCTACTAGTTTTAAAAGTAGGAAAAGAATAACGAGAGAGTAATTTTTGCTGAATAGAGGATGAGGGATGACCAAGACGACGATGCCACACATCAACTGAAGCTGTAATTGAGGAGTAAGCAGTGGGCTGGGTGAATTGTGGAACCGACGGCCACTCATAAATGTTGTCTTTATTCCGACCTCGGACCAAGAATGCCGTCGTGCTCAAATCCTTGACAAGAAAGGAGTTAGGAAAGAATTCAATGGATATATTATTTTATTTACAGAATTGAGAAATAGAAATGAGATTTCATTTGATGTGAGGGGCACACAAAACATCATCGAGTGTAAAAGTGCTATTGTGTGAATTAAGCTTTGTAGAACCAGCATGAGTAATGGGAATTCCTTTATCGTCACCGATGATGATATCTTCATTTCCGCCATAGGTGTTGTGGGTGGACAAGTTCTATAAATCAAATGTAATGTGATGGGATGCACTAGAGTCCATAATCCAATTGTGTTGATTGGTATTCGGAGTAGTCGTGAGATTTGCTTGAGGCCATTGGGATAGAGGAGGAAGTCTAGGTCGAGATTGATAGAATTTTGCAGAGTGTGATTTTGTCACTTAGTTGGTAGACAACTCTTTGTTGACTTAGATGTTGAGGATGCCAGGGCTGAGGATAATTGAAGTAGCCACCTTGATAGTTGTGACTACAGTGCTAATGCTGTGGAGGAGGGATGATGTGTTTGTAGTTCATAAGTTCAGGAGGCATCTTGATCAAACCTTTGTTGATAGTCTTGTTAGACTGGTTGCCTCTCCTTTTGGATTTTTTACTGACTTGAGCCATGATGGATGATCTTGACAATTTGTCCTCGCGCTTGAGATATATCTCAAAATCGGTCAATTTGTCGTAGAGTTCTTCAAATGACATCGGTGTGTCATGTGCCCGTATTGCTGCTGCCAGTTCCTTGTACTCGTCCCCTAGGCCATTGAGGGTGTGTATAATGATTTCTTCATCACTGACGGAATGACCTATTAGGGCCAAGTTATCGATAATAACTTTTATTTTTTATAAATAATCGGCAATGGTACTTCCCTCTTGTTTTGTTTTCATGAGACTGGATAGGAGACTGAGCATGCGAGTCTGTGAATGATTTGCCAAGACTGAGCAGGCTTCGGAAGATATGAGTGGGGCAAAGGATCCAGCGATTGAGGCTTGAATTGCTTGTAGTATGAGATGATCTTTCATAACCAAAGTTTATGGTCTAGATTTGATACTGGACTGGGTGCTCCTGGGATGTTGAGCATCGCCGGTGGACAACGGAGAGAGCCGTCCATGTACCCAAGTAGATCATAGCCAAATAGAAGGTTAGAAATTTGAGCACGCCAGGATGCATAGTTACCACCTCTGGATAACTTGAATGGGATGAGCGTAGTAGCATTAATGGAAATAAGACCTGTAGAGGAAAGAATATTATGGTTCCCTACAGGGACAGTAACTGAAGCGTCAAATGTGAATGATGAGAACATGTTGAGGATATATACCAATCGACAGAAAGTGATCAGTGGAAAAAGAGATGATGTCGCCGGTCAGATGCACTGCTCCATCACAGAGGCCATTATCTTTATAGTGTGTTCGAGCAACTTGAAGAAGAAGGTCGATTCTGCTGCGAGTGGTGCAGTGAAGCAAGTGACTTCTGCTGCTGCTCGTATCGTTCCAGAGAATGAGTGCAGGAGGGGCAATCGCTTGGCACAGAGCAGGCGACGAAAACTCAATCGGTACAGATCGCACCATTCGATCAAATTCGACGATAAGAGGTTCTCGGTAGAGGAGATCGCCGGGGTTGAGATCGATGGTGCTATCCTATTTTTGTCGCACCGCACGTTGGCTACGGCGGTTGCTATTAATGCCGGCAGCGAAGAGGGGTGCATGGGCACCGGTTGAAGCTGCGGCTAAGGGGGTCACAGTCGAGAAGCAAGGGAGTATCGGTAGCGGTGGTCGCTGGCAGCGGTAGTAGGTGATCGCAAGAGTTGTTATGGCCGTGCAGAAGAAATCGTCATGCTGACAGCTCGATGCGAGAAGAGGAAGTGATGATGACAATTAGCAGTTGGGCGACGGGAGCAGAGAGTGCTCTGCTTCTGTTGCACTGCAGAAGGGAACTAGCACTATAAAACCTCGACGGCTGGCAGTGGTGGTGGCGCGGCTGGAAGTAGTGACGATGGTCGTTCTCACGCTGCAGCAGCCGATGGGATCGCATGACCGGAGGCTGCGATGGCGGTGGTTGTGGGCCGGAGAGCTACGACGACGGGGTTGCGTGGAGGGAGGAAGGAAATAGCAGCGGCAGCGATGGATGCCGAGGTCAGCGGCTGCGTTCTTCTACTCTGTTTCACCGTAGAATAGGGGCGACTACGATAGTAGATTGCTACGACTGAGGTAGCGAGGGGGAAGAGATCGCTGGTCGGGGGAACAACGATAGCGACGACGATGGGTTGTGTGGCCACCGATTGAAGTAGCGGCGATGATCACAGGCGGAAATAAAGCTTCCGCCCGTGGAAGCAGAGGAAGTAGGGGGCAGAGAGGTAGAATCGGTGAGGAGCGAGCTTGCTCGGCCTGCTTTTGTGCAATCAGCCGAGAGAAGGCGGGAGCTCGGCCTACTTTTGTGCAACAGTCAAGAGGGGGCAGCAACTGTTGGCAAGGAAGAAGAGGGAGAGCCTCGCCAGAGTTCCATGAGATTTGGGGTAGGGAATGTTGATGGAGGAGCAAATAACTGGCCGCAGTAGAGGAACGGAGACCGCTCGAATGCTGCGCCTTAATACCGAACTCGAAAGAGGCAGGCTTCGGTGAGGATCAATTGCTATCGTCGGGCAGCAAGAAGAGAGCTTGCTCTTAGACAAGCTACTCTGATACCATGATAAGATGAAAAGTAATTGTAAAAGTATATATTGATCAATACAATAGGAGGTCTATTTATACAGGTTAAGAGGGAGGATTTCCCTCAACAACTAGAGAGATTTCCTCATAGAGTTGGAGGAAATCTTATCTACTATCAGCACAAAGGCAGGTCGCGCTCTATATCACGACCTCTTGCTCTCATTTCTAGAGACTCTCAACCTTGGACTAGCCTCTTAAAGGCTCTAGTTGGAAGTTCAGATCTTAGCTTGGATTTCTTTGCTCCAAAAGTTCATGTTGATCAGAAGATTGCTATATATGAGACAATTAATTCTGAAGAGCTGATTGAGACATGATCAATGGCGCTTGTTGGTTATGTGGTCAGTCTCAAGGTATCATATTTCCCGTTATCTTCATTCATCAAGACACGATGGGGCATTCGACATTTGATCTTCATATGTTGGAGAACGATTTCTTTGTGTGTAAGTTCCATTCTGAAGAAGATTTACAACGAATCCTTGAAGGGTTTTAGACCACTCATGGCCATTCAATGATTCTACGGCACTGGTCCCCTGATGTCCATTTGGAGTTAGATATGTTAGGGATTGAGCAGCACTAAGAGGGGGGGTGAATTAGTGCAGCGGTAAAGAACGATAAACTTTTGATGATTTTAAACAAGTTTCAAAAACTTCATACGAAAAGAATAACATTTCGATTAAACCCATTTTGATTACATTGAAAGCGTACGTAAGAAGATGAGGGTAATGAACTTAGCAAAGTAAAGGTTTACAGAAAGATAAATGCATGAACATAAACGCAAAACTGTTTTTATAGTGGTTCGGTCATCCGACCTACATCCACTCCCGAATCCTCTTCACTGGAGGCCACCGGCTTTCCACTAGCTATTCTCCTTCCAATGGGTGAGGATGAACTCCCTTATAACACCTCTCCTTTTGACGGGCTTATGAGGTAATCCTTACAAGGCCTCTCACCCTTCTCTTGGACTAGAACACACTTAAAACTTAGAGGAAAGATTTTGACAAGAGTTTTTCTTTTTTCTTTCTTAGTTCTAGGCCACCTTTCAACCATGAATGAGAGTGGTATTTATAGGCCTCAAGAGGATTCAAATTTGGAGCCCAAATTTGAATCATTTTCGTTTTTCCCGATGCTAGCGGTACCACCGCCTGTCAGTGTTAGACACTGACAGTGTACTGGGCGGTGCCATCGCCCGGGCTCTAGGCCATTGGGCGGTGCTGTTCGACTCATTCTAGCTCACTGGTTGGGCCTTAAATTCGGCCCAAACCAGTCTGAAACAAGGCCCATGAGGCCCCTACTTGGTTTATAGGATTAATACCTAATCCTAAACCAAATTATATGCTAACTATGAATTTTAAAGACATTTCCTAAGCTATTACAAAGTCCATAAGTCAAGACTTCTTCCAACGAGCTTTCGGTGAACTTCCGACAGTCTTCCGATGAACCCTCGGAAACCATTCTGCGAACTCCCGACAAGCTCCTGGACTTTATGATGATCTTGGAGAGTTCCAACGAGCTTCTTTGGCAAGCTCCAATCTTTCTTGGCAAGCTCCGTGAACTTCCGACGAACCTTCCGGCGAACTTCCGAAAACCATTCGACAAGCTCCCTACTTGTTCTCGGCTAGTTTCGACAGTACTCCCAATGAATCTTTGGACTTCTGTCGAATTCTTGAACTCCCAACGATCCATCACACTTGTCTTTCGGCACTTTATTTTGCTTTACGTCTTCATTGTTATCATAGTTAATCCTGTACACACACAAATAAAACTCTACTTCGATCTAGATAATTATTACAACGCGAATTGATATTCAGTTGCCCGGCACGTCATTGGTCGATGCTTCGTTCGATTCTTCGATACATCGTCCTCTCTTGCGTTTTGTTGCCCAATCGATGGTTGACCTCCGTAACCCCGATATCCTTGGCGCAACACGCTCTTCTTGGCCTGATGCTTGACGTCCGAAGCCTTCTGCCGATTGTCGACCGAAACTCCGGCTCGACATCCAATATCCTAATGGGATCACTCGGCGTAACATCAATTCCTCCAACGTCAACTATCTAATCCTGATTGATAGTAGACCTGTGTCACTCAAAACCCAGTTAGATCACAAAACATAATCAATTAGTTTCATCATCAAAATCCGAGATTCAACAAGATAGCCTTCTGTCTATCCCCGTATGTGTATCCTTTCATGGTCTTCCCCTGCATCTTTGGAGCCAACGTTTTCTAGTTAAGTTATGTAGCACCCTGGCATAGCCACTATATATTGATAAGGCAACAACTACGCAAACGAGATTGGCATTTGCACGAGCGTGTGTAATGATTTCTTTCGATGGTGATCTTCTTAATGAGGTTTTTTTATCATGATCTTCATGGGACCACCCGTAAGGTACATGTTTCATATTCCTGGAAGCCACAACGATGTAAGATTCGCTTCTCTTTCGGTCATGCACATGAAGCTTATTAACAAACTCAGAAACTGATCACTCAGGTTTATCGACAATGTCAAGCATCTCAGCATGGGGTTGATGTTGCTATTATGACTACTGATGAACAAGGCGAGTCTTCTTCAGTGGCAATTGCGACGATGAAGATGAGCAAGCATTCTAAATCGCTTGGGCAGCACCACTAATAGTAGGATAAATCAGGAACTTTAACTTTTCCTATTATGTTAGAACCTTCCACAAAAGTAGTTTCCCATGGTACCCGCGAATAGGAGATGGAGAAGTTAGAAATTTCATCTCTTTCTATATTGTCAGAGACTACCACAACCGGGATTCCACGTTCTACTCATCGCGCTAACTAGGATATTGTGTCCCAACCAGCTCATGCCCCTACACACCTCGCCAACCAGGACATTCTGAACCCTACTAACCAGGACTTCTTGGCTCAAGGTATTTTAAAATTTAAACATTTGCAAGCTGTGGATGAAGTAAAAAAATATAGAAATAAATGCTTGAAAGGTAAGGATGTAGTGCGGAAGGAGAATGTGAAATCTAAGGATAAGAAAAAGGATGTCCTTCCTAAGTTGCATATCCTTCCTTCTACTTAGGAAGAATCTCTTACTTCCTTTTACATCTGTTTTAATTCTGATGAAGATAATCTATTAGAATGTTCATGGACTTGATAAACCTGAGAAATGTCAGGGGCTCAATAGAATAATTAGGTCTGCTGCTTGTGATATTGTTATTCTTGTGAAAATAAAAATTAGACCATCTCGGGCTCATGTTCAAAAGAATTTAATATAGCCGGAGGTAGAACTTCTTACCAATGATTCTTGCGACACTAATGAGAGAATATGAGTCTTATGACATTCCAACTCTGTTAGTGCTTAGTTTATTTTTGCTTCTGAACAATTCATCCATCTTAAGGCAAAAGATAAAAAGAATGACCGTCAATTCTATATTACTGGTGTATATGCTTTGAATAGTATGCATGAAAGAAATATAACATGAGCTGCATCTTCAGCACCTTGATCAGAATCTAATTTGCAAAGAGACAGAAGCCATATATTAATTCATGCAAGCCTTAAAGCAGGAGGAAAGTGACACGGGAGTGCCTAATTTGCTATAATCTGCTCATGTTGACCTTGTTGATGCTATGGTATATTTTTAGCCCACAATGTTGTCTCAAAGTCTTCAACTCAGTCCATGACAGCTCATGAGCATAAACTGAAGACACTATGTTAAAGCTGTTACAAGACACTTTTCTTTATGACTAAGAAACACATTAATGGGGTTGGTTAACAGTTGTAAAATATTTAATCTCAAAATTTTCAATGCATGAAGGGTTGTTTCATGCAAACTATTTACTTTGGTGTTTTAGGGTTATAGGAGGGTTTTTAGAAACTGAAGATATTGGCAGAAGCACTCTTGGAGCTCTCTCAAAACTCTGTATCTCTTGGATTCTTCCTGGAGTGGTGAGTTCTTTTGTACTATTTTATATCCTCGTTTAATTTCCCTAGGGTGGTGAAATTTTCTGTATCCCTAAGTGATTTTAAACCTGGTGGTGAACTGTTTTTACGATTGTGTTAAAGTATTTTCTGTGAGATTGTTCTTTTTTTGTCTAAAGAACTTGTTCTAGTAAATACCATTATTCTCTCAACTTTTTCTCTCAAAATCCATTCTGTATCGCCCCCGTATTAGAAAGTTTTACAAAATAGAAGTCTAGACAACACTGACTTACTCTTGAGGATTCTAACACTAAGTTTTTCTATGCTACCATTGCTACTAGAAGGGCAAGTACTTTAAGAAATGTAAAGATAAAGATGGTAATCTTATTGAGAATTTGTATGAGGTTAAAGCACATACTAAATAATTTTTTTATTAATTACTCAATCAAGAGGAGCAGCCTAATGATATTCATGTGGAGCCTACAGATCAGATGAGTTCATGTCGTCCTGCTTTAGAAAGAAGTCTAGTTTTCTAAAAGAAAATTCTATTTTTTATTTTTTACAAGATAGGCTGACAGTGGGTTTTGTGAATGCTAGTACATATGGATGGGAGACCTAGATAAGAGACTAGCAGACTTCCCTTGCTAACACCCAAAGTTTATATAATAAAGTCTTTACCCTTAATGCAAGGACTCATATAAACTTTACTTTTTGCATGAATTAGTTGAAGGCCAAAAACCAAACCAAAATCTTTCAAAATAGTAAGTTTCAGTAAAAACATATCATTCTACTCCTTGGAAAGGAATTTTGAAGGCAAGGAATTGACTAATCAAACACATTTCTTATGCAATCTCTTCTAGGACCAGAATTTTGAAGTCTAGTTTTTCAAGAGAAAATTTTATTCTTTATTTTTTACAAGATAGGCTGACAGTGAGTTTTGTGAATGTCAGTACATATGGATGGGAGACCTAGATAAGAAACTAGCTGACTTCCCTTGCTAACACCCAAAGTTTATATAATAAACTCTTTACCCTTAATGCAATGACTCATATAGACTTTACTTTTTGCATGAATTAGTTGAAGGCCAAAAACGAAACTAAAATATTTCAGAATAGTAAGTTTCAGTAAAAACATATCATTCTACTCCTTGAAAAGGAACTTTGAAGGCAAAGAATTGACTAATCAAACACATTTCTTATGCAATCTCTTCTAGGACTAGAATTAATATATGGTATGATCCTTAGGTGAATGAGAAAAGTATATTTCAATTATATAGTGATAGAGTATAAAGAGATCTTGAGGCCCATAAAGATTGGAAGGTTTCTGAGTTCATTGCTGATGGCACCTGGTGTCTTCCTAATCCTATTTCTCCTGATATGCTATCACTTTGGTCAATTATTACAACTCTTTCAATCAGGAATAACTCTTCAGATATGCTTATTTTGTTTCATGACAATAGTAAATGCATTCATTCCCTTTGTATTTAGCCTCATACTATATAAATGAGGCTAACTCCCATTGTAAGACAGACAATTTCCAACACCGAAGCTCCTATCTTAGTGCTACCTAATTTTGACAAAGTATTTGAGGGTGAATGTATTCCTATAATGTGGGAATTGGTGCTATTTTGAGTCAAGATGATATTATGATAGGAGGGTATTGTATGATGGCTACAAATATATATATATATTCTTTTAATGTGAATGAAAAGAAGATTATTTTAGCTCTATTACAACGAAATCAATGCACCAAAGAAGGAAGTTAGCGCTTTCATGTCCTATGGTGAATGCAAGGATGAATGTCATATTTTGGCTTTATTAGTTCTAGAGGAAAATGAACAACATAAGAAGACACCGACAATCATGAAATCAATCCTGGAGGAGTTTCAAAATATTGTACTAGAAGAGATTCCACAATGCCTTCCACCTCTAAGAGATATTCAGTATCACATTGATCTTATTCCAAGGGCTATTTTACCTAATAAGGCAGCCTACAGAATGAGTCCCAAGGAGTATAAAGAACTTCAAAGGCAAGTGAATGAGTTGGTGGAAAATGAATTGATTCGGGAGAGCATGAGTCCTTGTGTGGTTCCAGCCTTGTTTGTGTCGAAGAAGGATAATTCTTAGAGAATGTGTGTGGATAGCCGGGCTATCAACAAAATCACAATTGACTATCATTTTCCCATTCCAAGGTTAGATGATTTACTTGATCAATTGTATGGTGCTTCTATTTTCTCTAAAATTGATTTGAGGAGTGGCTATCTATCACCAGATAAGAATGAGGCCTAGAGATGAGTGAAAAATAACATTTAAAACCAGAGAATGTTTATATGAATGGTTGGTTATGCCATTTGGACTATCTAATACTCCTAGTACTTTTATAAGATTCATGAATCATATACTTAAGCCATGCATTAGAACTTTTGTTATGGTTTATTTTGATGATATATTAGTATACAGTAAGAGTGAAGAGGAGCATATAAATCATCTCAAAGAGATCTTTCAAATTTTGAGACAGTAAAAACTTTTTGTTAATCTAAAGAAGTGTAATTTCTTTACAACTACTATTGTATTTTTGGGGTATATTATTTCAAAAGATGGAATCATGATGGATTAAAGTAAGGTAGAGGCTATTCATAATTGGTCAAAACTTGCTTCTTTGCATGATGTGAGGAGTTTTCATGGCTTGACTTCCTTTTACAAAAGATTCATCAAGGGTTTCAGCTCTATTGTTGCTCTAATCACTGAATGCTTGAAAGGTGATAAATTTAAATAGACTAGTGAGGCTAATGATGCCTTTGAACTATTGAAAAGAAAAGTGACCGAATGATATGAACTAGCAAGTTGATCAAAATTCTATTAAAGACCCTTTAACTATTCATGGAGGACCAATGACAAGATCTAAAGCTAAGAGGATGAAAGAAGCTTTAACTTGTTTATTGGAAAATATTTTGAAGAATCAAGCTAGTCAAGACTCAATCAAGGTTCTATGGTTGCAAGAAGAGCCTAAAATGGTCAATAAGATCATGAAGTGGGAAGGACAAATTTCAAGACTTTATCTCGATGAATAAAATCCATTCAGCCATATTTACCAAAATTCATGAATTAGGAATATGAATATTATTTAATGCATTCATTCCCTTTGTACTTAGTCTCATGCTATATAAATGAGGCTGACTTCCATTATAAAATAAACAATTTAAGAAGTATAACAATTCTTCAGCACCGGTAAGTATTTTGTTTTTTAAGTTCTTGCATAAACTTTAGTTCCCAAGAATGCAGGGTCTGATTCACTAGAGCACTATCAGCCCATATCATTATATAATTTTACTTATAAGATCATCTCTAAGGTGCTGGCAGATCGAATGCAAAAGGTTATGTATAAGATTATTAGTCCTAATCAAGCTGCTTTCATTAAAAGGAGAAGTATACATCATAATATTCTTCTTGCGAATGACTTGGTCAAAGATCTGCACTCAAAGACAAGAGGGACAAAAATCTATTTTAAAACTGATTTACGAAAAGCCTTCAATTCCGTTAATAGGCACTTTATCTACAAGATGCTCCTCAATATGAACTTCCCTCAACAATAAGTTAATTGGATTCAATGCTGCTTGGAAACTCTAAAATTCTTGGGTCTCTTCAATGGTTCACCTATTGGTTTTTTTGGGAGCACGAATGGAGTCAGACAAGGAGATCCACTTTCTCCTTATCTTTTCACAATTGTAATGGAAGGACTCAATTGTATGTTGGAAAAGATAGTCTCTGATGGCAGCATTAAGGTACCCCATGCTGGTTCTATTCATTTATCATATATCTCTTTTGCAGATGATCTTCTAATTTTTATTCGAAATGATTCTACTTTAGTGAGGAATTTGGGTACTATTATAAAAGACTTTGGTCTGATTTATGGCCTTCAGCTAAATCACGAGAAAAGTAAAGTCTATATGGCCCTGGTATTGAAGATAAGGATTTTATTATACAAACTCTAGGGGTTAGCGAGGGAAGTCTACGAGTTCCTTATCTAGGTCTCTCACTTGTACCTACTGGCATTCACAAAACCCACTATTAGCCTATCCTACAAAAAATAAAGAATCGAATTTCCTCTTGAAAAACTAGACTTCTTTCCAAAGCAGGACGACTTGAACTCCTCCGATCTATATTGTTCTCTTACTCTATTTATTAGTCTAATACATTTCTTCTGCCTATTGGACTTCTCCAAGATATTAGATGACTATTTAAGAACTTCTTTGAGAAGAGCACGGATGGTAAGGCAATGCATATGGTAAATTGTGACAGCATCTGCAAACCGAAAGATGAAAGGGGGCTAAATCTACGAAACCTAGGAGATTGGAATAAAGCTTGCTTAGTACAAAAATTATGGGATATTTTGCACAACAAATATTCTTTGTGGTCATAATGGGTTTCTACTAGGTACTTATACAAGGCATCAATCTATAAAGTTTCGACAAAATCATACCATTCTACTGCTTGGAAAGGAATTTTACAAGGAATTGGCTAATTAATCACATTTCATATGCAATCTCTTCTAGGACTAGCACTAATACATGGTATGATCCTTGGGTGAATGGGAAAAGTATATTCTATAGGGAAATCCATAGGGTATGACATCTCATGCGCAGCGGAAGAACAAAAAAAACAAAAACCTTAGATTTTCATGAAAGGTTCCGTCGTCATGCGAAGATCGATTCGTCAAAACGAATCCGCGAAAACTGTATTTGTAAAAGAAAATACCTAAGGAGATCATATATCCCTGAATCCCTATAGATCTGTCGGAAGGATGAAGGAGGTCAAGCATCCTCCTCTCTAGCGGTATCCACACGGTAAGGACTACGACAATGCTCCTCTCTGGGAAGAGGAGAACAGAAGATGGCTACCAAAAGAAAACCCTCATCCAATAGAGCTTTGGTTCCCTTCTATTTATAGAGGCCCCCTATAAACTCTAATGGATCTTGCTCTATTGGGTATTGGATCTCCATCGAATTACCCAAGCCTCTTAGATTAGTGGGTCTCTACCCAATAATCTCTTATTAGCAATTATTGGTTCTCATTTTAGGATCCAATAATTCAGGGGCTTAATGGATATCCAATAAGATAAGGGCTCCAGCGGGTATCTCATATCTGAACCTCTACTCATCGCAACACCTACCATATGTATGTGACCCTCTAGGCCCAATATCGATCTGGCCGTGAGTCATACTTGTCAGAACTCCTTCTGACTTAGTGAATTATTATGTCTATAATAATTCACCCAACTCTTCGACTACGAACGTATTAGGCCACTACGCTATAGCCCCCAGACGATACAGGGGAATCCAATCCTTTGGACCTATCTGTCCTTAGTTATTATTTATCTATATTCTCTCATCCATCTAATATCCCAGAGACCCTATATCGGGCATGGTACTGTCAGGCCCATACAGTCTCTCCTCGAGTCTTGCTCTTGTTGGATTCTCCCGGAAAACTCTTTCTCTCTCAATCTGAATAACCTTAACCAAGGCTTTGTTCGAGCAAGAATACATGAGATATTTCTCTCATGATACCGAGAGCGAATGATCCTCTATTGACACTCAATAGTCCTCGTAAGGTTGACTACCACTCCCAAAAATCAACTGTACTAGATCTGGAACTTTCCAAACCTATAAGTCCGGTATCAAAGAGTGGAGTACTCATATAGGACATCCTTGGTGTCTCAAGTCTAAGGACCAGAGACACTAATGGGACTATGGAATCGTTGTCTGATGTGAGATATCAATAACCATCCAGCATTCTATAGGCGGATCAATCAGTGAACTCATTCCCCAATGAGCACCTGCATTGTACCCTTAGTGTCCCCACACGAGTAGCTATGAGACCAGCCACCTCCATCATATGGATGGGTATACAGCACACCAGTCTATCTGGTTATCTCGATGTCCCTCTCGAGTAACCTGTGACTAGGATAATTTAGGGTTTGTGTTTAAAGGTGAATCGGTCTCATTATCATGATCTCATCACAATTAGATTCCCATTGCATAGATCCAAGGACATCATAATATATGCAATATACAAGATAAAGTGATAAAATGCCTAATAATACGCAAAGAGAAAAAGTGCATATCAAGTCACAAGTGCCATCACTCATGTGATTGGCTTGCAGGGCACATATAACTAGCAATCTCTCACTTGACATAAAACTAATCACCAACATGTCTAATCCCCATCAGACCTCTGTGACCCTCAATGACAATCTGAGTCAATGGCTTTGTCAGTGAATCTGCAATGTTATCTTCATATAGAACTCTTTCCATTACTACATTTTTTCTGGCGACAATCTCTCTTATCAAGTGGAACCTCCTCAGAACGTGCTTTGACTTTTGATGAGTCCTAGGTTCCTTCGCTTGAGTAATTACCCCATTGTTGTTGCAATATAATGGAATTGGCTCCTCGTTGCTTGAGACGACTCCTAGATCTATGATAAACTTCTTCATCCAGACTCCCTCCTTTGCTGCCTTTGCCGTAGCAATGTATTCCGCCTCTGTAATCGAGTCAGTAGTAGTGTCTTGCTTGGAACTCTTCCAGCATACTGCTCCTCTATTCAGGGTGAACACATACCCTGAATTAGACTTGCTATCATCGACATCGGACTAGAAGCTCGAGTTCATGTAGCCCTCAACCTTAAGGCTACTACCTTCATATACTAGTAAAAGATCCTCCTCGAGGTTGCCATTGAAGAATGTGATTTTCACATCAATCTGCCAGATCTCATAATCATAGTGTGCTACAATAGCTAATAGAATTCAAATGGATTTTAGCATGGCTGCGGGTGAGAAAGTTTCGTCATAGTCAACACCTTGCCTTTGACGATACCCCTTGGCCACTAGCTTTACTTTATAGGTCTCTACCTTTCTATCTATTCCGATCTTCTTTTTGAAGATCCATTTGTAGCCAATGGGTATAATACCCTCGGGTGCATCAACTAGATTCCAAACCTTATTGGAGTACATGGAATCCATTTCTGAATTCATGGCTTCTTGCCATTTCCCAGAGTCTATGCTTATAATAGCCTTCTCGTAGGTCTGAGGATCAATATCCTCAACATCCTATTCTTTGATATGTCCCACAAATCTCTTAGGAGGATGAGATACTCTACCGGACCTACATAAAGTTGGAACCTATATGCTAGGTATCTGAACAGATTTTGGCTATGGAATGGTGCTTAAGCTAGATTCTCCAACCTCGCTCAACTCTATCATGCTCCCATTGTCGCCACCAAGAATATGTTCCTTCTCAAGGAACACTGCTTTTTTGGCTACAAAGACCTTTTGGTCCTTAGAGTGATAGAAATAATACCCATAAATTTTCTTGGGATATCCCACGAACTTGCACCGTTCTATCTTGGATTCCAACTTGTTAGGGTTATGTCTCTTGACGTGAGTAGGGCAGCCCCAAATCTTAACAACCTTAAGATCGGGCTTCTTCCCATTCCATATCTCATATGGAGTAGATATTAATTACTGACTTAGTTAGAATTCTATTCAGAAGGTAAGCTGCGGTCTCTAGGGCATATCCCCAGAATGAGATGGGTAGGTCGGCGAAACTCATCATGGAACGCACCATGTTTAACAGTATATGATTCTTCCTTTCTGATACACCATTAAGCTACGGTGTATAAGGAGGTATCCATTGGGATAAAATCTCATAGTCTTTGAGGAACTAGGTGAACTCTGTACTCAAGTACTCACCTCCTCGATCTGATCGAAGGGTTTTAATACTCTTTCCTATCTGGTTTTCCACTTCATTTTTATATCCCTGAATTTCTTAAAAGCCTTAGATTTGTACTTCATCAAGTATATATGTACGTATCTTAAGAAATCATCAGTGAAAGTAATGAAGTAGGAGTAACCACTTATGGTATGAGTTGACATGGGACTGTAAACATCACTATGTATAAGTTCCAATAACTCAGTAGCTCTCTCTTCAGTTCTACTAAATGGAGAGTTGGTTATCTTTCCCCGAAGGCAAGGTTCACAAGTCGCATATGACTCATAGTCAGATAGATCTAGATATCCATTCTTCAGTAACTTTTGAATCCTTCCCTCATGGATGTGAGCTAGCCTATAATGCCACAGATATGCATTATTCACCTCTTCTTGTTTCCTCTTAGACTCACTTACACTCATGATATGTGGAGCCGTATCTAGCATAAATAAACCATTATGCAATGTTCCTCTCATGATGATCTTATCATCTAATATTATTGAACAACCATTATTCTCAAAAACTAATTTATATCCATTAATTGTCAAACATGAAATGGAAATAATGTTTTTGATAATAGAAGGAACATAATTGTTAGGGATCGAGCGGCACTAAGAGGGGGGGGGGGGTGAATTAGTGCACCGGATAAAACGATGGATTTTTCAGCGATTTAAAACAAGCTTCGGAAACTTCGTACGATGAAAGCAACGTTTCATTTGAAACCGATTTTGGCGTTCTAACTTTGAAGCATGCATACAAAGATAAAAAGGAAGTGGAGCAAGTAAAGTAAAGGCTTGCAGCAAAGTAAAATAGAAATTTAAACACTCACATAATCAAGATGCAGCGATGTATAGTGGTTCGGTCAAAGTGACCTACATCCACTTCCGAAGCCTTCTCCGATGAGGCTCCCTTCTTCTACTATCAAATCCTTTGAAGGGGAAGGACCAAATACCCCTCTTACAACCCTTTACAAGTGGTTCACACTCTTACAAGATTTCTCAAGGAGAAGAAGGAGGTGAACACTTAGTAAGAACAAGACTTTTCAAGACTTTTCAAAAGCTCAAAATCAAGATTCTAACTCTAAAAAGGGTGCCCTTTCAGCTGAGAAAGGGGGGGGGGGTATAGATCCAAAGTGGATTCAAAATTGGGCTCCAAATTTGAAATCAAATTGTGAGGTGCTCGAGTCGGTGTCCGTGCTGTCGAGGCGGTATGACCGCCAGTGTCGCATTAATCGACGATGCGGTACCACCGCCCCAGCAGCGGTGCTACCGCCCAGTCAGGATCGGCGGTGCCACCGCCACCAGCAGTACTACCACCGCTATAGTAGCGGCTACGATGTTATGCGTACATAGCATGCACGTAGCATGCGTGCTATTTGGGCCAAAATCTTTGGCCCAAACGGCGGCCCCTTCTTCGGGTTAAAGGATTAACACCTAATCCTAACCCAAATTAATATGCTAACTACGAAATTAAAGACATTCCTAAGCTATTACAAAGTCCGCAAGTCAAGTCTTCTTCCGTCGAGCTTCCGGTGAACTTCCGACGGTCTTCCGACGATCCCTCGGAAACCATCCTGCGGACTCCCGGCAAGCTCTCAGACTCCATGATGATTTTGGCGAGTTCCCCCGAGCTTCTTTGGCAAGCTCCGATCTTTCTTGGCAAGCTCCGTGAACTTCCGACGAACCTCCCGGCGAACTTCCGAAAACCCTTTGGCAAGCTCCCTACTCGTTCTCGGCTAGTTTCGGCAGCACTCCCAATGAATCTTCAGACTTCCATCAAACACTCGAACTCCCAATGATCCATCGCACTTGACTTCAACCCTTTGTTTCGCTTTGCATCTTCATCCTTATCGTAGTTACTCCTGCACATAAATAACAAACACTCTACTTCGATCTAGACAATTATTACAACACGAATTGACATTCAGTTGCCCGGTACGTCATTGGTCGATGCCTCGTCCGATCCTTCGACACATCGTCCTCTCTTGCGGTCCGTTGCCCAATCGGCGATTGACCTCCGTAATCCCGATATCCTTGGCGTAACATGCTCTTCTTGGCCCGATGCCCGACGTACGAAGCCTCCTACCGATAGTCGACCGAACCTCCAGCTCGACATCCAATATCCTAACGTGATCACCTCCGGCGCAACGTCAATTCCTCCAGCGTCAACTGTCTAATCTTGATCGAAAGTAGACCTGCGTAACTCAACACGCAGTTAGACCACAAATCACACTCAATTAGTTTCATCATCAAAATCCGAGATTCAACAATAATAGCATGCATTTAATGCAATAATAGCTCCACCAAGCAGATGTAAGGTGACATTGCCAACAGCCACTATAGCAACCTTTGTTCCATTGCCCATCTTAAGGTCCATCTCGCCTCTATTCAATCTCCTAGGTCCTGCCAGAACCTGCAATGAATTGCAGATATGATAAGAACTCCTAGTATCCAATACCCATGTGTTATCATAAGATTCTGACAAATAGAAATTGATCATGAATGTACCTGAAGCTTCTCCAAGCTTCTGTTTCGCTCTCTCTGCAAGGTACTCTTTGTAGTTCCTCTTCTAGTGCCTATCTTTGCCGTAGTGGAAGCACTGGTCTTTGTCCTTTGTTGGGTCTTTCTTGGCAACCTTTGCCTTACCCATTTTGCCCTTGCCCTTCTTAAGGGTCTTCTCAACCTTCATTTTCTTTCTGGTTTCACTAGTATAGAGAACTGGCTTCTCTTTCTTGATGGTGCTCTCAGCTTCTCTCAACATATTGAGGAGCTAGGAGGGTCACCTCAAGTTTGTTTATATTAAAATTCATTATGAACTAAGAAAAGGAATCTGGTAGGGACTGAACCACAAGATCCACACACAGGTTATCCTCTAGGACCATTCCTAGACCTGTGAGTTTCTCGATTCACTCAATCATCTTAAGGGCATGGTTTTGAACTGGTGTCCCTTCAGTCATCCTGGTATGGAAAAGACTCTTTGATATCTCATATGGCTGAGTTCTTTCCTGTTCCTCAAACAGTTTGCGAAGATATAGGAGTATGGAATTAGCATCCATATTTTCATGTTGTCTCTGTAACTCAGTAGTCATAGAGGCCAACATATAACACTGAGCAAGAGTAGAATCATCTATGTACTTCACATAACGAGCGATCTCATCCTCGCTTGCCCCTTCATCGGGTGTAGGGATCATTGTATCAAGGACATACACGATTTTCTCTACCGTGAGAATGATTCTGAGATTGCGAGGCCAATCCGTATAATTTGGACCAATGAGGTAGTTGGCATCAAGTATGTCACGTAAAGGATTTGAAAGCGATATTTTTCTAAAATTAAAGATGTAGTAGAAATAAATAACATGCAGACTTTACAAAAATTAAACAATTAAGATAAGGACTTTTATCTTAATATATTCCCACTAATTTTTCGCAAGACACACAACACCCTCCAGTATGTGAATCGGTGACCCCCGGCGGATCTCTAGTGGGGATCGGGATCCAATTGACGTCTTAACGTAATCTCGAGGGACTCGACCAATCACGTTAAGCCCGTAAAGGTAGGCAACTCTTGCCAATCACAACTCCTTGTGATTCTCGTCTTGTTCGACCTTCGAACCACCATGGCCTCGAGGGACTCGACCAACCATGATGTTCAGCTAAGTCATTGCCATCGTTACAAGATGAGTTTGATTTGGTTATATACTCTCGAAGGACTCGACCAAGCATACCATGTCCTTAGGTCACCGGTGACATCTTTATGTTATAGATAAGATAGCAAAACACGATATAGGTGAGTCTCGAGGGACTTGACCAACTCAACCTACACCGGGAATCGGTTCTTACCTATAACGATGAAAGGTCACGTGGGTCAATCTAATTACCTCACATTTACCGACTTAATATTATTAATAGAGAGAATTTTTGATTTGGTCTCCTAACATAATGTGTCACACACATACATATTTAATATATATATCTATATCGCATGTAAATATATATATATATATATAGTAGGTGTATAACCAATCACACATCACATCACATGAGCAATCATACCAAATGATCATGGACCACATCCCAATGTGATCAGGCCTAAGCCAGTGGGCCCAATCACTCACATCAAGATCTATATGTGCTTCGACGCATCTCCATGCCATTTGATCGTCCTTCTCGCTTCGTCGATTCCGTCGGTATCTTAAAGCATCTTCATGCATCGGATCGTCCGTCTCGACCTCGTGGGTCCTGCTACTGTTGCGCCTTCTTATATAATTACAACATAATTACAAGCACACAGGCCCGACAATAAACGAAAAAAATAGAAACTCGTAGGCCCCAATAATAATAATCACATGTACACACATCACGTCATAAGTCCATGATCATCTGTTCACATCATACATCACATGTATATGTTATTTTATAGGACTACTAGATAAAAATAATAGTTAATTAAACTATTTAATTAACATATATATTTTTCTGAAATCAAGGACATAAAGGGAATTTTTTGAATTCCGAAGGGTATTTTGGCCATTCGACTATAGGGGATAAGACTAAAATTTCATAAATTCTCAAGGGTAAAACTATCTTTTGCTTAAAACCCTAACCCCTCGCACTGCTTTGTTGCGATGTGGCCGCCGCCACCTTACCGGCGAACGGACCGGCCTTTCCCCGCGGGCGGCTCACCCATGTGCGTCGCTACCCCTTGTGGGCGAGCGCCGCCTCTCGATGGCGTCGCCCTTGCGGGAGCACGCCCCTACGGGCACTGCTACGGGTTGGTTGCCCTTAGGCGGGCGTTGCTGTGGGCTGGTCGCCCGTAAGCGGGGGCCTTTACGGGCTCTATGCCCCGGGCAATGGTCACCCCCTGCGGGCGAGGCCACCACAGCAGGCACGCGTCACCCCTGCGGGCTCTTCTGCCCGCGGGGCAGCACCCGTAGGCCACCGTCGGCAGCGTTGCCCCAGCAGGCATCGCCCACCCTTGCGGACAGGCCGCCCCATAGGGACTACTACTGTGGGTGGGCCGACGGCCACCTGCTTGTAGGCCCTGTGCCTGCAGCTATAGCCGCCGCCATCATTGGTGCAAGCAGCAAGGCAGCAAGCAGCCTCTTTGCCGCTGTGTGAGCACAGCAAGGGCAGCAATAGTTGTTGCTCTTCCTCGCCTTTGGCACCCATAATTTTGGTGTCAAAAGTAGATCTAAAACACAACACATGTAGTTTAAGATCCGATCTTCGCACGAACAACCTGGCTCTGATATCACTGTAGGGAAATCTATAGGGGGTGACATCTCATGCGTAGCGGAAGAACAGAAAAAACAGAAACCTTGGATTTTCATGAAAGATTATATCATCGTGCGAAGATCGATTCGTCAAAACGAATCTAAGAAAATTGCACGTGTAAAAGAAAAAACCTAGGGAGATCGTATATCTCTGAATCCCTGCAGATCTATAGGAAGGATGAAGGAAGTCAAGCATCCTCCTCTCTAGCGGTATCCACAAGGTAGAGACTGTGACGATGCTCCTCTCTAGGGAGAGGAGAACAGAAGGTGGCTACCAAAAGAAAACCCTCAGCCTATAGAGCTTTGGTTCCCTCCTATTTACAAAGGCCCCCTGTAAACCCTAATGGATCTTATCCTGTTGGGTATTGGATCTCCATCCAATTACCCAAGCCTCTTAGATTAGTGGGTCTCTTCCCAATAATCTCTTATTAGCAATTATTGGATCTCATCTTAGGATCCAATAATTTAGGGGCTTAATGGATATCTAATAAGATAAGGGCTCCAGCGGATATCTCATATCTGAACCTTTACTCGTCGCAACACCTACCATATGTGCGTAACTCTCTAGGCCCAATATCGAGCTGGCCGTGAGTCATACTTGTCAGAACTCCTTCTGACTTAGTAAATTATTATCTTTATAAAAATTCACCCAACTCATCGACTACGGACGTACTAGGCTACTACGCCATAGCCCCTAGACGATATAGGGGAATCCAATCTTTTAGACCTATCTGTCCTCAATTACCTTGTATTTATAGTCCCTCATCCATCTAATATCCCAGAGACCCTATATCGGGCATGGTGCTATTAGGCCCATATGGTCTTTTCTCGAGTCTTGCTCTTATCAAATTCTCCCGGAGAACTCTTTCTCTCCCAATCCGAATAACCTTGGCTAAGGATTTGTTCGAGTAAGAATACATGGGATATTTCTCTCATGATACCGAGAGAGGATGATCCTCTATTGACACTCAATAGTCCTCGTAAGGTTGGCTACCACTCCCAATAACCGATATCAAAGAGTGGAGTACTCATATAGGACATCCTTGGTGTCTTAAGTCTAAGGACCAAATATACTATTGGGACTACAGAATCGCTATTTGATGTGAGGTATTAATAACCATCCAGCATTCTGTAGATGGATCAATCAGTGAACTCATTCCCCAATGAGCACCTGCACTGTACCCTTAGTGTCCCCACACGAGTAGCTATGAGACTACCCACCTCAATCATATGTATGGGTATACAGTACACCAGTCTATTCGGTTATTTCGATGTCCCTCTCGAGTAACCTATGACCAAGATAATTTAGGGTCTGTGTTTAAAGGTAAATCGGTCTCATTATCATGATCTCATCACAATCCGATTCTCATTGCATAGGTCCAAAGACATCACAATATATACAACATGCAAGATAAAGTGATAAAATACCTAATAATACGCAAAGAGAAAAAGTGCATATCAAGTCACAAGTGACATCACTCATGTGATTGGCTTGCAGGGCACATATGACTAGCATATTCCAATTATATGGTGATAGAGTATGAAGAGATCTTAGGGCCCCCAAAGATTAAAAGGTTTCTGAGTTCATTGCTAACGGCACTTGGTGTCTACCTAATCTAATTTCCCCTGAAATGTTATCACTTTAGCCGACTATTACAGCTCTTTCAATCAGGAACAACTCTTCAGATATACTTATTTGGCTTCATGACAATGATAAATTTAGTGCTACATCTGCATGTAATCAAATGGACCCCAAGCAATTAGACTTGGGATAGACTGGGCTTGTAGAGACATTCCTTATGTACATAGTAGGCCCTTCTTGCCAAGCCCCCTACAATGGACAATATGAAAAGAAGAGGTATTTATCTTGTTAACCGATGCTCTCTTTGTATGCAACAGGAAGAAAGAATTGATCATTTCTATTTTGCTTGCGACTATACTAAATGGGTATGGAAGGAGATTCTAAAGCGATTTGAACTCAATAGGCTACCAATGCTAAACTTGCATCAAGAATTAGAAAAAATCTAGCAAAGTTTCTCAAAAAAAAGACTTTTTACATAATTGGCAAAGGTTACTTTCAGATGTGCTATTTAGTGGATTTGGAAAGAGAGGTATAACAAAATCTTTGAGGGCCACAACACACAATACTTATCTTCTACTAGACATTCTTAGCGACTCAAGATCATGTATGGAGCAGGATCTAAAAATGATGCATTTAGCAAGTAAAGAAAAAGTGATCTTTATCAGGTTCAATTTTACTATTCGTTAATGCTTTCCGGAATGATGTTGCTACTTTATATGATTCTATGCTTCAATAATGTGATATATTCATAGGTTATCTAGGATTAGTTAGATATTGCATTTTACTATTTGTTGTCTATAGTAAAGAGTCAAAGTCTATAGTATATGTTGTCATGACTACTTTTTCGTTTGAATACACTTGGAGATGAGTCTGGTGGAGTGAGACCATTCCACCTTTCTGAAGTGGGGTGCATTCTCTTAGATTGCTCTAAGAGATTTTAGGCTTTAGTCTACGGCTTGTATAGACAAAGCTATTTTGTACAAACTTTAGACTTAATTCAATTACATTTACTTACCCAAAAAAAACTTTAGAACTTATCAAGCTTTTGTGCTTGTGACGTTTGAAACCAAATCTTTGCTTTTTCTTTTAACTTATCAAACTTGTTAGTTTGTGGTATCTTAAGGGAATTCAAAGTGCTATTGTTATTATTTCATCAATTTTCTATTGATAAGTGATTATAATAGTTTCTTTTTTTTTTGTAAGTAAATGTAATTGTATTTAGTATGAAGTTTGCACGTGATTAGAATATTTTCTTTACTTCATTCTTGAATGATCTGCCTTATTTTCAATTCGTTGGAGGGTGTTAATTTGCATTCCATATATATCATAGCTCTTTAGCTATCAGGGTGTATGGATGCTAAGTTGATGATTTCCATATTTTGGTATCAGAGCATGGCTCAAGTTTTAGGTTTGCTTATCCATTTATTTATTATCTTTTAGCTTTTCCCTAGTCTCTTATTCTTCTTTTATCATGATATCTATAATTGCTATTCTTCCTTCCTCTTTATTATTGTGTTTCTTATGTTATTACTATTTATTCTTCATTATTTTTTCCCTCAATTTATCATTAAAAAAAAGAGAACAGAAAGTAAAAAAAAAGAGGGCGAAAAAAAAAGAGAGAGAGAGAAAATCAAAAGTAAAAAAAAGAGTGAAAATCAAAGATAAAAAAAAGAGAGAGCAGAAGATCAAAGGCCAAAAAAAAAAAGAAGGAAAGAAGAAAGAAAGAAAGAAAGAGATCAAAATTTTTTAAAAAATAGTGAATTCAGGGACTTCTTCAAATTATAGAATTCTATCTTTATTATTTAGAATTCTTGTTTCAGGTTTGAAAATCTTTTTTTTTTCATTCTAGAAATTTTTTTTTATTCATTTGATATTTGAATTCAAATCTTTGCTTATGATTGAAGTGCATTACACGCACCTTTAAATTGGCTTACATTTTGTTTGCTTTTATGTCCAATTTTAATACCCTTAAATTGTCACAATATGAATTATTTGTTTAAGTTTCTTAATTAATCTAAGAACTCAAAGAATAAAATAAGAGTGGTAAAAGGCAAGAGTGGTGAGATCAATATCGAGAAAAGCCAAATATTGTATGAAAACACAAGTGGAGTGAATCAAATCTTGAGTGAAACACATGAGGGAGTGTTGGTGACGTTGTTCTAACTTTGTTTTTCAGGTTACAAACATGTCTAAAGATAAAGAAGCGAGTTCTTTATCAAATGATCTTTTGCTTCAAGCAATCCAACAATAATTTGAACATATGTTCAAAGTGATAGGAGATATAAGAGATCATCTGGAAAAGCATGATGATGCAATTAATAGATTACAAGGTGAACCATGGCGCAGGAGACAATCAGTCTTCGTCCACAATGAATATGATGGTGGAGATAACAACGATGATGACCAAGTCACTCTAATTGATCAAGATGTTAATCCTAGGAGACAAACTAGGAGAGGACATTTTGATGGTGTGGACAGAAACATAGGCAGCATCAAAATAAAAATTCCTCCTTTTCAAGGAAAGAATAATCCAGATGCTTATTTGGAGTGGGAATGAAAAGTGGAGCTGATCTTTTAATGTCACAACCACTCCGAAGAGAAAAAAGTAAAATTAGCTGCTATTGAATTTTCTTATTATGCTATAATTTGGTCAGATCAATTATGTAAAGACAAGCGTAGAAATGATGAAAGGCCCGTAGAGACTTGGTTGGAGATGAAACAAATCATGAGGAGATTTGTCCCAAGCCATTACTATCGGGATTTGCATTAATGGCTACAAACTTTGACACAAGGTTCCATGAGTGTTGATGAATATCACAAGGAGATTGAGATAGCCATGATAAGGGCTAATGTGGAGGAAGACCATAAGGCTACTATGGCTCGATTCCTGAGTGGATTAAACAAGAACATTGCTAATCTTATGGAGTTGCAATATTATGTGGAGATTGACGATATGGTGAATATGGCCATGAAAATTGAGAGGCAACTCAAAAGAAAAGGCACAAGGTATGATTCAAAACCTTATTTGGGTTCTTCTTCTTCTTGGAAATCGAATTGGAGTAAAAATGATGATATACCCATTGTTAAGCCTAAAATTGATGGAATTAAAGGTAAAAATGAATTAGGCAGTAAGGGTAAAGGTGAGAATCAACCTAATCAAAGTAGAGGTATTAAGTGTTTTAAGTGCCTTGGGCATTGACATATAGTACGTGAATGTCCTAATAAGAGAGTTATGATCATAAAGAATGGGATTATGGAATTAGAAAGTGAAAGAGATGATGATGACATTCCAAAGGATGCTAGTGATGTAGAGTATGCTAAAGGTGAAATTTTAGTTATTCAATGCAAACTTAGTTTACAAAGTAAAAATGATGAACATCGTGAACAACGTGAAAATCCATTTTATACTCATTGTTTGATTGCTAATAAGTTGTGTAATGCGATTGTTGATAGTGGAAGTTGCACAAATGTGACAAGTACCTTGCTCACTAAAATTGCTCACTATCAAACATCCAAAACCATATAAGTTACAATGGTTGAATGATAGTGTAGTAAAGATAAATCAGCAAGTGTTAGTTTCTTTTTCAATTGGTAGATATAAGGATGAAGTTTGGTGTGATGTTATGTATGCTAGTCACATATTATTGGAGAGACCATGACAATATTCGTAGGGTAATAATACATGATAGGTTCAAGAACCGTTATTCCTTGAACATGGATGGATAGAAATATTAGCTTGGACCTTTGCCTCCTAAGATAATTCTTGAAGACTAGATGTGTATAAAATAACAATATGAGGAGCTTGAGTCATCATTAATTAAAACTTTAGGGAGGGAGCAAGAAAGAGAGAAAAAAGAAGAATATGAGATGAGTGATAAAAATGAGAGTATTGGAAAAAACACAAGGGGAGAGAAAACAAGGAAGGCTTGAGTGAAAGAAAAATGAGTGTTTATACCAAAATGAGTGATGTAAAAAAAGCCTTAACCATGAGGCAGCCCTTACTTATACTTATGTACAAGGACATTTTGATTTCTTCTAACAAAATTAACAAAAGTTTGCCTAGTGTTATTGTTGATCTTTTGCAGAAAAATGCGAATATTTTTTCCGAAGAAGTTCCCAATGGTTTGCAACCATTTAGAGGAATTAAGCGTCAAATTGATTTCATTCCAAGTGCAAGCATACCAAATAGGCCAGCTTATAGATCCAACCCCGAAGAGACCAAGGAAATCCAAAAGCAAGTCAGTGAGCTTATGGAAAAGAGGTATGTGCCAGAAAGCATGAGTCCATCTGTAGTTCCTGTTATTTTGGTGCCTAAAAAGGATGGGTCTTGGAGAATGTGTGTTGATTGCAGAGCCATCAACAAAATCACTGTAAAGTATCGACATCCTATTCCTAGGTTAGGTTAGATGACATTGTTAGGACTCTAGCTAGGAGAGTCCTAATCTGTTGGGACTCTAGTTAGGAGAGTCCTAATTTAGTTTCATTGATAAGGGCATTCATGTAAATCCTATCTAGCCGACCTCTATTAAAGAGGTGAAGAGGCCGGCTAGGATAGGGTTAGGTTGCTTCTTAGAAAAGGAGTCCTATTAGAAAAAGAGTTCTATTAGAAGTAGGAGTCCTACTAGAGAAGAAGTCCTATTAGAAGTAGGTGTCCTATTAGAGAAAGAGTCTTAATAGAAGTAGGAGTCCTGCTAGAGAAGAAGTCCTATTAGAAGAAGGAGTCCTATTAGAGAAAAAGTCTTATTTGAAGTAGGAGTCCTATTATAGAAGGAGTCCTAATTAGGAGTTGGTTAGAAGTAGGAGTCTTGAGTAAGATTCCTATTAGGAGTTGGGGCTTAAAAGCCCTATAAATAGCCATGTATTCATCCTCTTTTCATTAATGAATAGATCAATCTTTTAGCAGCTTTTGAGTAGCAACTTGGAGGAAGGAACCCCTATAGAGTTCCAAGGAGGTCGATCCCCTATAGAGATTAATCCCAAGCTTAGAATCCACAAGGTTTTCTAACACTTAGTATCAAAGCAACGTTCTTGGTGTCTTGTTGCCCTTCCACAGTCATCCACCAACCCTCCACAATCGCCCAAAGCAATTCCCATAATTTCTTTGAAGATCATCGTCGAATTCCGCCGCCATCTCTACCACCGTAGATCATCCTTTGATCTTCCCTTGAATTGCAACAGGTTCTGGTTATCTACCTTACTACTGCTGTAATTTAGTTATCCTTATTCAAAAAAAATCCAAAAATATTCATTCCTATATTGCTGCATAAACTTTTCATCGTAAAGTTTTCATCTCTACAATGAAAGTTGCACTGCAGAATTTTTGCCGCATAGCACTTTCTTTTTGATCTTGCTACTACGTTTTTTCTATCCAAATCTCTATGAAATTTTTATGATTGCATTGACACTTCCTAATAGTAGTTTTTTCCTTTAGTTTTGTCAAAAAATTCTTAATATAAACTACTTATCTTTTACGTCCAAGCTGCTGCACTTTAGACATAAAAATCTGCTATAGTACCTCTCCGTGATCCTCAATTTTGTCGAACCTCTTGCTGTTGTTTCTTTCTACAAAATTTTTAATAGCATTACCTCTCCCTTATCAATAGATTTCCTTTGAGTTTTACTTGAATCTCTTTTGAAAATTTTTGGAAAAAATTACATCTTTACTGTTGGAATTTTTTTGGCAAAAAATCTGGTGTTGCACCTTTGTCCATTTTTCTTTTCCGTAACCTGCCAAACCTTAGCCACCTTGCTGCCACAAACTAAGATATCTTTATGGCATCCCTCTAGCCTTAAGATGTAGCCATCATAACCTAGTTTCATAACCCTAACAGCATCAAAAACTGTAGCCCAAAATAGTAAACCATTACAGCCGAACCCTTCTATCACCGATCTATTGTCCGAACCTTCCACCACCCCATGCCATTAACCCGTCAATAGAAAATAGACAAGGATATCTCTGATCTACAGGCATATGCTATGGCTTCTCAAGATCCAATTGATGCCAAATTTGAAGTATGAGAATCTCGGATTGAATCACGGCTTGAATCGCGCTTGCAAGACAAATTATGCGCTTTGTTTGCAGAATTCAGAATTGGACAACCACTGAGTCCAACCAAATTGCAGCAAGGAGAGAATTCAGAAAGGACCCCAGAGACGGAGGGACAGCCCTTGGACATGCTTCAACCATGCATGAGGGTGGACTTCCCATGATGGGAAGAAGGAGACCCGACGGGGTGGATTTCGTGTGTCGAACGTTACTTTCGCTATCACCGAACGTCGGATAATACTATGGTGGAGATTACTATCATCCACCTTGAAGGAGATGCTATTCAATAGTACAATTGGCTAGAATATAATCATGGGGCTCCGACGTGGAATTAATTTAAGAACGCACTACTGAACCGTTTCGGACCTACGGAGTATGAAAATATCGACGGCCAACTCGCAAAAATTCGAAAAACCTCTACGATTCAAGAGTACCAAACCAGGTTTGAGAAGCTATCCTACCTTGCTCATAATTGGACTGACCATCAATTGTTAGGAACATTCATCGAAAGACTCAAGCCAGAAATAAAAGGGGAAGTTAAGGCGTGACAACCCCGTACCGTGATGGCTGCGATTTCTTTTGCCCGAATACAAGAAGAACAGCTCAGCCAAGATGCTCGAAGGATGAGAACCACTCCTAGAACCTCATCATATAAACCCCCTTCTGCTCCCAGCCATCCTTCACTGCCAAAAAAATTGACAAGAGAAGAACTACGTGATCGATCAGCAAAGGGTCTTTGTTGGCATTGTGATGAGCCGTGGAACCGCGATCATCGCTGCAAAAGGGGCCGCCTCCTACTGATTGAACCTTTTGAAGACATGGAGGAGGAGGTCCAGGCGCATAAGGAAGAGGTCGCGGATGAAGAATAGTAGTAAATTGATATTATGATGCATGCCCTTGCCGGTTACGCAAACCCGCAAACAATGAAAGTGGGAGGATTTCTGAAGCAACAATCGATCACCATTCTTATTGACACCGGGAGCACTAATAATTTTATGAATAGCAAGATTGCTATCTGGATGGCCTTACCTATTGAGAATTACAGCAGGTTTGATGTTAAGGTCACAGATGGACGAATTTGGAAGTGTGATCGTAGGTGCCCACGGGTGAAATTGTTACTGCAGGACCAAGAGATAATTGCAGATTTTTTTTCTCCTCCCTCTCGATGATTATGAGGCTATGCTTGGCATCGAATGGTTGATGACATTAGGTGATATTTCTTGAAATTTTTTGAAATTAATTATAAAATTTTATAGTAAGGGGAAACAGGTGATACTGTGCGGGAAACGTGGGGGCGACGTAACGACGATTTGCACACAACGAATGGAGAAAGTTTTGCACAAAGCATGCAGCGGCTTTTTGGTACAACTTGAGCAGCAATCTAAGGGAGAGCCAACCAAATTTGAAGATCCAAACCTACTTCCCTTGCTTGTTGAATTTTCAGATATATTTGACGAACCATGCAGCCTACCTCTGAACCGCCGGCATGATCATCGTATACCGATTCTTCTAGGCAAACCTCCAACAAATACTTGGCCATATCAGTATCCACATCTCCAGAAAGATGAAATAGAAAGGATTGTAAAAGAGATGCTTGAAACAGGAGTTATTCAGTCAAGTTGCAGCTCCTACTCTTCACCGGTGCTTCTCGTACGAAAGAAAGACGAAACATGGCGAATGTGCATTGACTACCGAGCTCTCAACGGCATAATCGTCAAGGACAAGTACCCTATTCCAGTAGTAGATAAATTGCTTGATGAATTAAAGGGAGCACGAGTCTTCACAAAGCTGGACCTTCGATCCGGGTATCATCAAATACGAGTGTGTGAAGAAAACATACCGAAAACTACCTTTCGAACGTACAACGGTCACTATGAATTTCTGGTACTACCCTTTGGTCTCACCAATGCTCCTATCACCTTCCAAAGCCTTATGAATGATATTTTATGGAGTTATCTTCGTAAATTTGTGCTGGTTTTCTTCGACGATATCCTTATTTACAGCCCTTCTCTTGAAAGTCATATTCAACACTTACGACTTGTTTTGACAATTTTGCGAGAACATGTTCTTTTTGTCAAAAAAACAAAGTACAACTTTCTTCAACAAAAGGTGAAATATCTTGGGTATATCATATCAGAGGAAGGGGTGGCAGTGGACCTCTCCAAAATTGAAGCAAAGCAGAACTGGCCGACCTCGAGGAACATAAAATCGCTGCGTGGCTTTCTCGGTTTAACAGGTTACTACCGTAAGTTCATGAAAAACTATGGAAAGATCAGTGCACCCCTTACTTTCTTGTTGAAAAAAGATATTTTTCAGTGGTTGGACAAAGCCACCACCACCTTCGATGAACTTAAAGTCGCAATGATAACTACGCCCGTACTAGCGTTACCTGACTTTGGCAAGGCTTTTATTATTGAAGCCAATGCCTCCGGAGTCGGAATTGGTGTTGTACTAATGAAAGATGGTTGCCCTCTCACTTATACTAGTAAGGCGTTATCTCCTTACCATCTCAAGATGACTATTTACGACAAGGAGATTCTCGCACGGTGGCCAAATGGAGACTGTACTTGATCAGGCGATGCTTTCAAATCAAGACCGACCATAAAAGCCTAAAATATTTCTTAGAGCAAAAGATATCTATCCCTGAGTGACAAAAATGGATAACAAAGCTTCTTGGATATGATTATGAAATAACTTACAAAAGGGGGAAAAAGAATGTTATTATAGATGTACTTTTGCGGCTACTTGAGCAAGCTAACTTTTTGATCGTTTCATTTTCAACCAGCGACTTTCCTGAGGATATTATTAGGCTGCTCCTCTTGAATGAGTAGAGAATAAAAAAATTATTCAGTGTGTGCTTTAACCTCATCCAAATTCTCAATAAGATTACCATCTTTATCTTTACATTTCCTGATGTAGTTAATGGCCCTTCTAGCAGCAATGGCATCATAGAAAAACTTAGTGTTGGAATCCCCTAAAGTAAGCTAATGCTGTCGAGACTTCTGTTTTGTAAAACTTTCCTCCTGCTTTAAGGCTTGCATGAATTGATACCTGGCTTCTGTCTCTTTGCAAATAAGATTCTCATCAAGGGGCTGAAGATGTAGCTCTTATTGTACTACCATTAGCTCCTTTTTACTTAATTGGACTCGAGTGGTAATATTGCCAAAGGTGTTTGTATTCCACTCCTTAAGAGCTGCTTTATATGCTTTTAGCTTCTAGCATAAAATGTAAGGAGGAGAACCATAGTAACATTCGAAGCTAATATGATAATCTTGAGGAATTGAGGATGAGTACTTCACATGTTAAAGAATCTAAATACTTTTTGCTAAGCCAAATAAGCATAGTAACCTATTTGGTTTGCTTGCACCTAGAATAAAATCAATTTGATGCTCAATTCCTCTAATTGGTGGCAAACCATTGGGAACTTCTTTGGGAAAGATATCCTCATTTTCTTGCAAAAGATCAACAATAACACTAGGAAAACTTTTGTCAATTTTGTTAGAAGAAATCAAAATGTCATTGTACATAAATACAAGTAAGGGCTACCTCATGGTTAAAGCTTTTTTTATATCACTCATTTTGGCATAAACACTCATTTTTCTTTCACTCAAGCCTTTCTTGTTTTCTCTCCCCTTATGTTTCGTAATACTCTCATTTTTATCACTCATCTCATCCTTTTCTTTTTTCTCTCTTTCTTGCTCCCTCCCCAAAGTTTTGATTAATGAAGACTTAAGCTCCTCATATTGTTGTTTTATGCGCATCTGGTCTTCAAGAATTGTCTTCGGAGGCAAAGGTCCAAGTTGATATTTTTGTCCATCCATGATCAAGGAATAATGATTCTTGAACCCATCATGTATTATCCTACGATCACATTGTCATTGTCTCCCCAACAACATGTGACCAGCATACATTAGTATCACATCACACTAGACTTCATCCTTGTATCTTCCAATTGAAAGAAACTAATACTTGTCGATTTACCTTTACGACACCACTATCATTCAACCTTTGTAACTTGTATGGTTTTGGATGTTTGATAGTAGGAAATTTCAGTTTCTCCACGAGCAAGGTACTTACCACATTTGTGCAACTTCCGCTGTCAACAATCACATTACACAACTTGTTAGCAATCAAACGGTGAGTATGAAATAGATTTTCACGTTGTTTATCATGTTCATCATTTTTACTTTACAAACTAAGTGTGTGTTGAATAACTAAAATTTCACTTTTAGCATACTCTACATCACTAGCATCCTCTGGAATGTCATCATCATCCTCTCTTTCACTTTTTGATTCCATAATCTCATCTCTTATGATCATAACTCTCTTATTAGGACATTCACGTGCTATATGTCCATGCCCAAGGCACTTAAGACACTTAATATCTCTACTTTGATTAGGTTGATTCTTACCTTTACCCTTGCTACCTAATTCATTTTTGCCTTTAATTCAATCAATTTTAGGCTTAACAATGGGTATATCATCCTTTTTACTCCAATTCGATATCCAAGAAGAAGAAGAACCCGAATAAGGTCACAATGAGTTTCTGCTAGGTACCTATCTAAGGAATCGATCTGGGAAGTTTTAGCAAAAACATATCATTCTACTACTTGGAAAGGAATTTTGAAGGCAAGAAATTGGCTGACCAAACACATTTCTTATACAATCTCTTTGGGGACGAGAATTAATATGTGGTATGATCCTTGGGTGAATGGGAAGAGTATATTTCAATTGTATGGCGATAGAGTCCGAAAAGATCTTGGGGCCTCTAAAGATTGGAAAGTTTCTGAGTTCATTGTTAACGGTACCGAGTATCTTCCTAGTCCTATTTCTCCTGATATGCTATCACTTTGGCCGACTATTACAACTCTTCCAATCAAGAACAACTCCTCAGATATGCTTAATTGGATTCATGACAATGGAAAATTTAGTGCTACATCTGCATGGAATCAAATCAGACAAAGGAACAACAAGTGGATTCCAAGCAGTTGGACATGGGATAGACCGGGCTCACAGAGACATTCCTTATGCACATGGCAGGCCCTTCTTGCTAAACTACCCACAATGGACAATATGAAATGAAAAGGTATATATATTGTAAACTGATGCTCTCTTTGTATGCAACAGGAAGAAAATATTGATTGTCTTTATTTTGCTTGACTACGCTAATTGGATATGGGAGGAGATTCTGAAGAGATTTGAACTTCATAGGCTACCAATGCCAAACTTGCATCAAGAACTAGAACAACTGCAGCAAAGCTTCTCAAGAAAAGGGCTTCTTACACAACTAGCAAAAATTACCTTCAGATGTGCTATTTGGTGGATTTGGAGGGAGAGGTGTAGCAGAATCTTTGAGGGACACAACACACACAATACTCACCTATTGCTCGAGATACTTAGCAACTCAAGATCATGTATGAAGCAGGATCTAGAAATGAAGCATTTAACAAGTAGAGAAAAAGATATCTTTATCAGATTCAATTTTATTATTCGTTAATATTTTCTAGAATGAGATTGCTATATTGTGTGTTTCTATATTTCAACAATGTGATGTATTCATAGGTCGTTTAGGAATGATTGGTTAATTTTGCTATTTATTGACTATCGTAAGGCGTCATAGTCTACAACATGTGTAGTCATGGTTATTTTTTTTGTTTAACTTCTCTTGGAGATGAGTCTGGTGGAGTGAGTCTATTCCACCTTTCTGAGGTGGGGTGCATTCTCCTAGACTGCTTTAAGAGATCTCAGGCTATAGTCTACGGCTTGTGTAAACAAAACTACTTTGTACAAACTTTAAACTAAATACAATTACATTTACTTACAAAAAAAAAAGAACCCGAATAAGGTTTTGAATCATACCTTGTGCCTTTTTTTTTAGTTGCCTCTCAATCTTCATGGCCATATTCACCATATCCTCAATCTCCACATAATGTTGCAACTCCACAAGATCAGTAATATTCTTATTTAATCCACTCAGGAATCGAGCCATAGTAGCCTCATGATCTTCCTCCACATTAGCCCTTATCATGGCTATCTCCATCTCCTTGTGATATTCAACAATACTCATAAAACCTTGTGTCAAAGTTTGCATATGTTGATGCAATTCCCGATAGTAATGGCTTGGGACGAATCTCCTCCTCATGATTTGTTTCATCTCCAACCAAGTCTCTATGTGTCTTTCACCATTTCTACGCTTGTCTTTACATAATTGATCTCACCAAATTATAGCATAATCACAAAATTTATTAGCGGCTAATTTTACCTTTTTCTCTTTAGAGTAGTTGTGACATTCAAAGATCAAGGGCTTTCTCTCTCTAGGTGAGAGCTTCTCTCTCTAGGCGATTCTCTTCTCTCTCTAGGGTGAGAAGAGGTGGTGTGGATCTGCTTCTTCTCCCTCTTGGGTGGTTGGTTCTTCCCTTCCTCCACGTGGTGCAGGAACTCGCTGCTGCTACACAGCTATGAGATCGAAGGCGTTGGGGGAAAGTGAAGCCACGGAGAAGGCTAGGGCAAGAAGAGGCGACGACTGCTAGGCGGTAGTTCTCCCCTATTATGTGCTCGGAGAGCAGGAAGGCTACATCGGTGGATCTTCCCTTGGGCGATTTCACGGTCACTGCAGGAAGGCTGCATCGGTGGATCTCCCTTGGGCGATTTCACGGTCGCTGCCCTTCCCCTTGGGCGAACAAGGTGGTCCCTAGGGGGCGCTCCCTCCCTCGCCTCTCTCTGCTGCTGCATGAAGGGGAACATATCTTCTTCTGAACGGAGGACAAGAGGGCTGATCAGGGCGACTACGGCGGTTCTGCTTGATCGCTGCTTCTTCCCTAGGGCGCGCTCCCTCCCTCACTTCTCTCTGCTGCTGCACGAAGGGGAACAGAGGGCCTTTTCTGCTCTTCTTCTGAATGGTGGAGGAGAGGGCTGAACGGAGGAGGAGAGGGCTTGGGGCTGCGGTCGGTGGCTTCTCCGTAGGGTGAGGGACGCTATTGCTGGGCGGTGGAGACAGGGCGCTACATAGAGGGGTGGCGGCTGCTGTGAAAGGGGCGGTGGCTGCCTCGTGCGCAGGGGAACATCTACTGCACTCCCAAGAATAGAGGAGGGAGATTCTGAACTCCCTTGCTCTTGTGGCTTCGCAGCCTCTGTCCCTGGGGCTGGTGATGCTGGTAGCAAGGTAGCTCCGATGAGGCTCCCTGCCTCTCAAGCTCCTTCACTATCTTCCTCCCGTCGAGGTGCTCTATCGGCAATGCTGCATAGAGGCAAGTCACATTTTAGATCGTGGCCTCCTGCTCTCATATCTAGCGATCCTCGGCCTTGGACAAGCCTCTTCAAGGCTCCGGTTGCAAGTTCAGATCTTAGCTTAGATTTCTTTACTCTAGAAATCCAAGCTGCTCAGAAGATTGCTGTGTATGAGGCTGTTGATTCTGAAGAGCTGATTGAGAGATGGTCCATGACGATTGTTGGTTATCCGATGATACTACGGCGCTGGTCCCCTGATATCCGTTTGGAGTTAGATAGCCTCCAGTTGATTCCCCTATGGGTTTCCTTTCATGGTCTTCCCCTGCATCTTTAGAGTCGACGTTTTATTGTCAAGTTATGTAGTACCTTGGGACAGCCATTGTATATTGACAAGGCAATAGCATCGCAGACGAGATTGACTTTTGCACAAGCATGTGTTATGGTTTCTTCCGATGGAGATCTTCCTGATGAGGTTTATTATAGGAATCTTGAGGGGACCACTCGTAAGGTGCATGTTTCATATTCCTGGAAGCCACAGCGGTGTAAGATTTGTCACTCCTTCGGTCATGCACATGGAGCATGTCAACAAACGCAAAAAACGATCACTCAGGTTTACCGACAACGACAGACAACTCATCATGGAGTTGATGCTGCTATGACTACTGATGAACAAGGTGCGTCTCCCGAAGCAGTAGTATCGATGACGACGAAAGAGCATTCTGACTCACTTGGGCAACAACACGGACAAAAGGATACATCTGAAACTTTAATTCTTTCTATTATAGCCCCTTCCACAATAGCAATTTTCCAGGGTACCCAAGAACAAGAGGCGAAGTTGGGAACTTCATCTTTTCCTACATCGACAGGAGGTACTGCAACGGGGATCCCACGTCCCATTCATCATGCTAACCAGGATATTATATCTCAACCAATCCCAACAAATCTCGCCAGTCAGGATATTCAGCCTCAACAACCTTCAACAAACACTACCAACCTAGATATCTTGGGTATTTCAAAATTTAAGCATTTGTAAGCTATGGATGAAGTAGATAAAAATAGAAATAAAGGCTTAAAAGGTAAGGATATTATGCGGGAGGAAATTACAAAACCCAAGGATAAGAAGAAGGATGGTACTGGTAAGTTGCACATACTTCCGTCTACCTAGGAAGAGTTCTTTATTTCCTTTCCAACCTATTTTAATTCTGATGAAGATACTTTGTTGGAATGTTCGTGGACTGAATAAATTTGAGAAATGTTGAGAGCTTAATAGAACAATCAAGTCTGATGCTTGTGATATTATTATTCTTGTGGAAACAAAAATTAAACCATCTCGGGTTTGTGTTCAAAAAGATTTAATATGGCTAGAGGCAGAACTTCTTACCAACGATACTTGTGACACTTATGGTAGAATAATGGGTATTATGGCATCCGAACTCTGTTAGTGCTTGCTTTATTTCTGCTATAGAACAATTCATCCACCTTAAAGCCGAGGACAAAAGGAACGGTTGTCAATTCCATATTACTAGCGTATATGCTTCTTACAGTATGCAGGAAAGAAATGTTCTATGGAATGATATGATTAACATTACAAATAACTATCTTATAGTACCTTGGATTATTCTTGGTGACTTCAATACTGTTCGGTACATACATGCAAAAATGGGGGGTAAACCACTTTCAGAGAGCAAGCTTCAAGGTTTTAATGATTACATAGATATTGCTGCATTGATTGATATGAAATCTGTAGGGGATTGGCTTTCATAGAGTAATCAAGGTGCTGCCCACAGGAAAATAATGGCTCGACTCGATAGGTGTCTGATTAATCGTGAATGGTTAACAGTTTACCCTGATTCACTTATGGAGTATGGATCTCAATTGTTCTCTGATCACTCTTTAATGTATATACATGCAGACAAAGTAATACCTAGAGGCAAGAAACCATTTAGATTCTTTAACATGTGGAGTACCCATCCTCAGTTCCTTGAGGTTATCAGATCTGCTTGGAATGTTAATGTGCATGGATCTCCCCCTTACATTTTATGCCAAAAGCTTAAAGCATGTAAAGCAGCACTAAAGGAGTGGAATACAAACACTTTTGGCAATATTATCACCTGGGTTCAGTTAATCAAAAAGAAACTAATGGCGGTGCAACATGAGCTACATCTTCAGCCTTTTGATGAGAATCTTATTTGCAAAGAGGCAAAAGCTATATCTCAATTCATGCAGGCCCTAAAGCAGGAAGAAAGTTTTGCAAAACAAAAGTCTCGATAGCATTGGCTTACTTTAGGGGATTCCAATACGAAGTTTTTCTATACATCCATTGCTACTAGAAGGGCTGTTAACTGTATCAGGAGATGTAAAAATCAAGATGATATGCTTATTGCAAATTTGGATGAAGTTAAAGCACACATTGAACAATTTTTTTATTCTTTACTCAATCAAACAGAGTAGCCTAATAATGTTCATGTGGAGCCTACTAGAAAGGTTGATTCGGATGATATCACAATTCTTAATGCACCAATTACAGATGAAGAAGTTGTACGAGTTGTCTTCAAGTCATCAAAGCACAATAGCCCTGGTCCAGATGGATTTCCAGTTGAATTTTACCAAATTGCATGGCCTATCATTGAAAATGATGTGATTAAAGCTTGTCAGCATTTTTTCTTTTCAGGTCATATTCTTAAAGCGATAAATTGTACTTTTATTTCTTTGGTTCCTAAGAATGTAGGGGCTGATTCACTAGAGCACTACAGGCCCATTTCTTTATGCAACTTTATTTACAAGATCATCTTCAAGTTGCTTGTAGATCAAATACAAATGATTATACATAAGATCATTAGTTCTACTCAGGCTGCTTTCATTAAAGGGAGAAGTATACATCACAATATTCTTCTTGCTAATGACTTGGTCAAAGATTTGCACTCCAAGTCAAGAGGGACGAAAATATGTTTTAAAGCTGACTTACGAAAAGCATTTGATTCAGTTAATAGACAGTTTCTCTACAAGATGGTCCTTAGTATAAACTTCTCTCAACAATGGGTTAATTGGATTTAGTGCTGCTTGGAAACTCCAAAATTTTTAGTTCTGTTCAATGGTTCCCCCGTTGGCTTCTTTGGGAGTACGAATGGCATCCGTCAAAGAGATCCACTTTTTCCATATCTTTTTACAATTATCATGGAAGGACTCAGCTGTATGTTAGAAAAGGCAGTCTCTGATGGCCACATTAAGGTACCCCATGCTGGTTCTATTCATATATCCCACATAACATTTGCAGATGATCTTATTATCTTTCTTCGCAATGACACTATCTTAGTGAAGAATTTGGCTACTATTCTGAAAGATTTTGGTTTGGTTTCTGGCCTTCAACTAAATCATGCAAAAAGTAAAGTCTATATGGGTTCTTGCGTTGAAGATAAAGACTTTATTATACAAACTCTGGGGGTTAGCAAGGGAAGTCTACCAGTTCCTTATCTGGGTCTCTCACTCATATCCACTGGCATTCATAAAATTCACTATCAGCCTATCCTGCAAAAAATAAAGAATAGAATTTCCTCTTGGAAAACTAGACTTCTTTCCAAAGCAGGACAACTTGAACTCATCCGATCTGTGTTGTTTTCTTACTCTATTCATTGGTCTGATGCATTTCTTCTACCTGTTGGACTCCTTCAGGATATTGAACGGCTATTGAAGAACTTTTTCTAGAATGGTATAGATGGTAAGGCAATGCATATGGTAAATTGGGATAGTATCTGCAAACCGAAAGATGAGGGGGGGTTGAATCTGCGAAATCTAAGAGATTGGAATAAAGCTTGTTTGGTACAAAAATTGTGGGATCTTTTGTAGAACAAATCCTTATGGTCACAATGGGTTTCTGCTAGGTACCTATCTAAGGAATCAATCTGGGAAGTTTCAGCAAAAACATATCATTCTGCTGCTTGGAAAGGAATTTTGAAGGCAAGAAATTGGCTAACCAAACACATTTCTTATACAATCTCTTCTGGGATAAGAATTAATATGTGGTATGATCCTTGGGTGAATGGGAAGAGTATATTTCAATTGTATGGCGATAGAGTATGAAGAGATCTTGGGGCCTCTAAAGATTGCAAGGTTTCTGAGTTCATTGTTAACGGCACCTGGTGTCTTCCTAGTCCTATTTCTCCTGATATGCTATCACTTTGGCCGACTATTACAACTCTTCCAATCAAGAACAATTCCTCAGATATGCTTAATTGGATTCATGACAATGGAATATTTAGTACTATATCTGCATGGAATCAAATCAGACAAAGGAACAATAAGTGGATTCCAAGCAGTTGGACATGGGATAGACCGGACTCACAGAGACATTCCTTATACACATGGCAGGCCCTTCTTGCCAAACTACCCACAATGGATAATATGAAGTGAAAAGGTATATATATTGTTAACCGATGCTCTTTTTGTATGCAACAGGAAGAAGATATTGATCATCTTTATTTTGCTTATGACTATACTAATTGGATATGGGAGGAGATTCTGAAGAGATTTGAACTCCATAGGCTACCAATGCCAAACTTGCATCAAGAACTAGAACAGCTGCAGCAAAGCTTCTCAAGAAATGGACTTCTTACATAACTAGCAAAAATTATCTTCAGATGTGCTATTTGGTGGATTTGGAGGGAGAGGTGTAGCAGAATCTTTGAGGGCCACAACACACACAATACTCACCTATTGCTCGAGATACTTAGTGACTCAAGATCATGTATGAAGCAGGATCTAAAAATGAAGCATTTAACAAGTAGAGAAAAAGATATCTTTATCAGATTCAATTTTATTATTCGTTAATGCTTTCTAGAATGAGATTACTGTATTGTGTGTTTCTATGTTTTAACATTGTGATGTATTCACAGGTCCTTTAGAATAGTTGGTTATTGCATTTTGCTATTTATTGACTATCGTAAGGTGTCATAGTCTACAACATGTGTAGTCATGGCTAGTCATGGAGATGAGTCTGGTGGAGTGAGTCCATTTCACCTTTCTGAGGTGGGGTGCATTCTCCTAGACTACTCTAAGAGATCTCAGGCTATAGTCTATGGCTTGTGTAGACAAAGCTACTTTGTACAAACTTTAAACTAAATACAATTATATTTACTTACCAAAAAAAACATTCAAAGATCAGCTCCAATTTTTGTACCCACTCCAAATAAGCATATGGATTATTCTTTCCTTGAAAAGGAGGAATTTTCATTTTGATGCTGCCTATGTTTTTGTCCACACCATCAAAACATCCTCTCCTAGTTTGTCTCCTAGGATTAACATCTTGACCAATTAGAGTGACTTGGTCATTGTCGATGTCATCTCCACCATCATATTCATCGTGGACGAAGGCTGGTTGTCTCTTGTGACATGGTTTACCTTGCAATCTATTAATTGCATCATCATGCCTTTCTAAATGATCTCTTACATCTCCTATCACTTTGAACATACATTCAAATTATTGTTTCATTGCTTGAAGCAAAAGATCATTTGATGAAGAACTCGCTTCTTTATCTTTAGACATGTTTGCAACCTGAAAAATAAAGTTAGAACAGTCTCACCAACACTCCCTCATGTATTTCACTCAAGGTTTGATTCACTCCACTCATGGTTCACACAATGTTTGGCTTTTCTCGATATTGATCTCACTACTCTTGCCTTTTACCTATCTTATTTTGTTCTTTGAGTTCTTGGATTAACTAAGAAACTTAAACAAATAATTTAGATTGTGGCAATTCAAGAGTATTAAAATTGGATATAAAAGTAAACAAAATATAAGCCAATTTAAATGTGTGTAATGCACTTCAATCATAAGCAAAGATTTGAATTCAAGTATTAAATGAATAAAAAAAAATTTCTGGAATGAGAAAAAAAGATTTCCAAACCTGAAACAAGAATTTAAAATAATGAAGATAGAATTTTGTAATTTGCAAGAAGTGGAGGGTGTTAATTGGTCATTCCCTAATCTGATAGAATTCTAATTTGAGGATGAATCCTTTCGAGGAAAGGGAAAATGATATGAACCAACAAGTTGATCAAAATTCTATTAAAGACCCTTTAACTATTTATTCCCTTTGTACTTAGCTTCATACAACATACGGTGGGCGCATAATGGCCCCGCAACAAGTGGAGGGTGTTAATTTGCATTCCATATATATCATAGCTCTTTAGCTATCAGGGTATATGGTTGCTAAGTTAATTATTTCTATCATTTGGTATTAGAGCCACCCCTGGCCTTCATCGACCCACACCAAGCACCCCGGAGGGGGTAGGCAGGGTGGCCAGTCGTGATAAGGACGTCACGTGCTTGGGTAGGGTAGAATGTCACGCCAAGCGCCTTAGAGAGTGTAGGCAAGGTGAATTCATTAGTCTCACATCGGTAAGGAAAGGGGAGGTCTTGGGCTTTATAAGCATTAGCGCTGCACATCTCAATAAGCCAATTTTGTGGGGAGAGGGTAATGGTCATGCAACAAGTGAAGGGTGTTAATTTGCATTCCATATGTACCATAACACTTTAGCTATCGGAGTGTATGGTTGTTAAGTTGATGATTTTCATCATTTGGCGCCAAAGCCACCCTTGGCCTTCATTGACTCACGCCAAGAGCCTCGAAGGGGGTAGGCAGGGTCGCCAGCCATGACGAGAACGTCACGTGCTTGGGTGGGGGAGAATGTCATGCCAAGCACCTCAGAGAGGATAGGCAGGGTGAATTCATTAGTCCCACATCAGTAAGAAAAGAGAAGGTCTTGGGCCGGTTTTGCAGAGAGAGGGTAATAACCATGTAATAAGTGGAGGGTGTTAATTTGCATTCCATATGTATCATAGCTCTTTAGCTATCGAGGTATATGGTTGCTAAGTTGATGATTTCCATCATTTGGAGGGTGTCAAGTTGATGATTTCCCTGAATGTATGGAACCATATGTCATTCTGATGCGAGTGTGGGCGAGTGACTCCGAACAGAAAATTTCAGGACTGCGCGATTTCGGGAAACGATCTTCTTCCAAGGTATAAAGGCCAGGCCACCAACCAAGGATAAGGATCGGGATCTACGAAGTTCACCACCAAGGCCTAAAGATTCCACCAGCCAAGGATAAAGGACTTCGGGATAGGAGAAGCTCCCCACCAAGGCCTAAAGATATCACCAGCCAAGGATAAAGGGCTTTTGGCTCACCACCAAGGAGTAATCCACGCTCCAAGGATAAAGAGACCGCAAGGAGTTATCCACTCTCCGAAGATATTCACTCACGTAGAGGAAGTCTCACAAATTTTCATTCATTCCACCCCTTCCTTACAAATGAGAATATGTCTCATTATATAGATATTAGACTCAAACAAAACAGCATGGGAACTACCCAAACAATAAAGACTAACAAGACTAACAAGACTAACTAGAAGATAAAATTCGTTCACTCTGAGAAACCAGCAAATATCTTCGTCCAAAGAGGATTAATTCACTTTGGAACTTATCCTGAATAACTCCCCTTTGATATAGCATCAATCAGCAACTAATTTGGATATTGGTATCATTATTCCTTATCCCACCGAAGTAAGTTGTAACCGAAGTTAGTTTTGGCATGAATAAGTACCGATAGTGTTTGTTTTGCCGAATGAATTAGCTCAGGACTTAAGGATTGATTAGTAGTCTCGGATGCTCCCGCATCACATTCCATATGTATGGAACCATATTTTCATCATTTGGCACCATATCCACCCTTGGCCTTCATCGACTCACGCCAAGCGCCCAGGAGGGGGTAGGCAAGGTGGTTAGCCGTGACAAGGACATCATATGCTTGGGTGAGGGAGAATATCACGCCAAGCACCTTTGAAGGTGTAGGTAGGGTGAATTCATTAGTCCCACATCGGTAAAAAAAGGAGAGGTCTTGGAACTTATAAACCCCAATAAGTTAATTTTGCTAGGAGAGAGTAATGGCCACGTAACAAGTGGAGGGTGATAATAAGTATTCCATATGTATTCATAGCTCTTTAGCTATCGGGGTGTATGGTTGCTAAGTTGATAATTTCCATCACGATGTTTGATCTATTTTTTGTGCACCATCTTAAAAATTCAAGATATTGATCAATCCCAACTTATTAGGCCTAGACAAGCTGTATAACATTCATTTTGCCACAAAACATAACAGTCATAAAATTTCTGCAAATTGAATGTTTGATCATTTTTTTGTGCACCGTCTCAAAATTTTAAAATATTGACTATTCCCAAATTATTAGGTCTAGGAAAATTGTATAACCTTCGTTTCACCAAAAAAAACGTGACGGATATAAAGTTTACGCAAAGTTAATATTTGATCAATTTTTTGCGCACCATCTCGAAAATTCAAAATATTGATCATTCCCAACTTCTTAGGCCTATGGAAGTTGTATAACCTTGATTTAACCAAAAAAATGTGATGGTCATAAAGTTTTCGCAAAGTCGATGTTTCATCGATTTTTTGCGTACCATTTGGAAATTTAAAATATTAATCAATCCCAACTTATTAGGCCCAAAGAAGTTGTATATGCTTGGTTTTGTCATAAAATGTAACGGCCATAAAATTTGCACAAATTCGATGTTTGATCATTTTTTACGCACTGTCTCGAAAATTTAAAATATTTTTCTTTTTGGTAAGTAAATGTAATTAGATTTAGTATTAAGTTTGCACAAAATAGCTTTGTCTACACAAGCCATAGACTAAAGCCTGAGATATCTTAAAACAATCTAGGAGAATGCACCCCACCTTAGAAAGGTAGAATGGTCTCACTCTACCAAACTCATCTCCAAGAGTAGTCAAACAGAAAAGTAGTCATGACTACACATGTTGTAGACTATGACTCTTTACTATATGCAACAAATAGCAAAATACAATAGCCAATTATTCCTAGATGACCTGTGAATACATCATATTATTAAAGCATAGAATCACACAATACAACAACCTCATTCCAAAAAGCATTAACGAATTATAAAATTCCATCTGATACATATCTCTTTTTCTTTACTTATTAAATACTTCATTTCTAGATCCTGCTACATACATGATCTTAAGTCACTATGAATCTCGAGCAAAAGGTGATATGAACCAGCAAGTTGATCAAAATTCTATTAAAAACCCTTTAACTATTTATGGAGGATTAATGATAGGAGCAAAAGCTAAGAGGATGAAAGAAGCTTTAACTTGTTTATTGAAAAATATTTGGAAGGATCAAGCTAGTCAAGACTCAGTCAAGGTTCTATGATTGCAAAAAGAACCTAAAATGGTCATCATGATCATGAAGAGAGAAGGATAAATTTGAAGACCTCATCTTGAAGAATAAAAGTCCATTCAACCATGTTTACCAAAATTCATAAATTAGGAATATGAATGTTATTTAATACATTTATTCCCTTTGTACTTAGCCTCATATTATATAAATGAGGCTGACTCGCATTGTAAGATAGACAATTTGGTGAGTATAACAATTCTTCAACACTGGTGACTATTTTATTTTTAAGTTCTTGCATGAACTTTAGAACTTATCAGGTATTCTGCTTGTGGTGTTCAAAACCAAATCTTTGCTTTTCTTTTGATTAATTAAACTTGTTAGTTTGTGGCATCTTAAGAGAATTCAAAGTGCTATTCTAATTATTTTATGAATTTTCTATTGATAAGTGATTAGAATAGTTTCCCTTACTTCATTCTTGAACGATCTGCCTTGTTTCAATTCATTGGAGGGTGTCAATTTGTATTCTATATGTATGATAGCTCTTTAGCTATCGGGGTGTATGGTTGCTAAGTTGATTTCCATCAAAAGGTGAGCATTGTGTCTGTTATGGCCCTCAAAGATTCTGCCACACCTCTCCCTCCAAATCTATCAAATAGCACATCTGAAAGGAACTTTTGCTAGTTGTGTATGAAGCTCTTTTCGTGAGAAGCTATGTTGGAGCTGTTATTATTAGGCTATGCCTATTGATTGAGTAAAGAATTAAAAAATTATTCAGTGTATGCTTTAACCTCCAAATTCTCAATAAGTTTACCATCTTTGTCTTTACATTTCCTAATGCAGTTAATGACCCTTCTAGTAGCAATGACAGCATAGAAAAACTTCATATTAGAATCTCCTAGAGTAAGCCAATGCTATATAGACTTTTGTTTTATAAAACTTTTCTCCTGTCTTAAGGCTTGCATGAATTGGTCCATGGCTTCTACCTCTTTACAAATAAGATTCTCGTCAAAAGGCTGAAGATGCAGCTCATGTTGCACTACCAATAGTTCCTTTTTGCGTAATTGGACTCGAGTGCTAATATTGCCAAAGGTGTTTATATTTCACTCCTTAAGTGCTGCTTTACATGCTCTTAACTTTTGGCATAAGATGTAAGGGGGAGAACCATTTACATGAATATTCCAAGCTAATCTGATAACCTCGAGGAACTGAGAATGAGTATTCCACATGTTAAAGAATCGAAATTGTTTCTTACCTCTAAGTGATGCTTTGTTTACATATATATAGAATATAGAGTGATCGGAGAACAATTGAGCATCATACTCCAAGAGTGAATCAGGGTAGACTGATAATCATTCTTAATTAATTAGACACCTATTGAGTCGAGCTATTATTTTCCTATGAGTAGCACCTTGATTACTATATGAAAGCCAATTCCCTATAGATTTTATATCAATCAATATAGCAATATTTATGTAAGCATTAAAACTTTAAAGTTGGTTTCTAAAAGTAGTTTACCTCCCACTTTTTCATTTGTGTACCAAATAATATTAAAATCTGAGAAATCTAAGAGATTGGAATAAGGTTTATTAGGTACAAAAATTATGGGATCTTTTGTAAAACAAATCCTTATGGTCACAATGGGTTTTTGCTAGGTACCTATCCATAAAATCAAATTGGGAAGTTCTAGTAAAAACATATCATTCTACTGCTTGGAAAGGAATTTTGAAGGCAAGGAATTGGCTAATCAACATTTCTTATGCAATGTCTTTTAGGACCAGAATTAATGTGGTATGATCCTTGGGTGAATGGGAAAAATATATTTCAATTATATGGTGATAGAGTACGAAGAGATCTTAGGGCCCCTAAAGATTAGAAGGTTTCTGAGTTTATTACTAATGACACATAGTGTCTTCCTAATCCTATTTCTCCTAATATGCTATCACTTTGATCGACTATTACAACTCTTCCAATTAGGAACAACTCTTTCGATATGCTTATTTGGCTTCATGACAATGGTAAATTTAGTGCTCTATCTACATGAAATCAAATCAGACAAAAAAATAATAAGTAGATCCTAAGCAGTTGGACATGGGATAGACTGGGCTTACAGAGACATTCCTTATGCACATGGCAAACCCTTCTTGCCAAACTACCTACAATAGACAATATGAAGTGAAGAGGTATCTATCTTGTTAACTGATATTCTCTTTGTATGTAATAGGAAGAAAGTATTGATCATCTTTATTTTGCTTGCGACTACACTAATAAGGTATGGAAGGAGATTCTGAAGAGATTTAAACTAAATAGGCTACCAATGCCAAACTTGCATCAAGAATTAGAATTGCTCTAGCAAAGCTTCTTAAGAAAAGAGCTTCTTACACAATTGGCAAAGGTTAGTTTTAGATATGCTATTTGGTGGATTTGGAGGGAGAGGTGTGGCAGAATCTTTGAGAGCCACAACACATACAATGCTCACCTTTTGCTCGAGATTCTTAGCGACTCAGTATCATATATGGAGCAGGATCTGAAAATGAATACCACCAAGACAGAAGAACAAACCTTAATCATAATCATGACAATTTAGAAAAGGCGAGAGCTTCTCTCTCTAGGCGATTCTCTTCTCTCTCTAGGGTGAGAAGAGGCGATGGCTGCAGGACGCTGTGGATCTGCTTCTTCTCCCTTAGGTGGTGGTTCTTCTCTTCCTCCACATGTGAACGCGTTGGGGGAAAGTGAAGCCACGGAGAAGGCTAGGGCAAGAAAAGGCAACGGCTATTGGGTTCTCCCCTGTTCTGCGCACGGAGAGTAGGAAAAGGGGCGGTGGTTGCTGGGCAGCGGTTCTCCCCTGGTGCACGGAGAGCAGGACGGTGGATCTACTTCTCCCTTGGGCGAGTCGCTGCTCTGCGGACAAGGAGGGCGTCGTTTGTGGATCTGGGAGGCGGCGGCGGCGACATCCCTGTTCTGCACAGCGAAGATCAAAGGAGGCGACGTGCTGCTCCCTCTTTGCTCTGTACCATGCGGCCTCCCACTTTGGGCTATAGATCTAGGTCGAGAGGGAGGGAAGAGGTGGCTATCTCACCCTCTACTTTGCCCCCTTTCAAGCAGGGTCTGCGCATCAGGAGATCTGCTGCTGGATTGGGGGTAGATCTGCATTGATAGGGGTGCTGCTGCAATTTGACAGTTGTGGCAACGCAACTCGAGAATGGCTGGTGATGGTGGCAGTAGGGTTGATTCGAAGATGAGGCCACCTTCTCAAGTTGCTTCTTCTTCTCGACGAGATGGTTCTTTGAGGACGCAGCATAGAGGTAGGTCACATTCTAGATCGCGACCTCCTACTCTTATTTCTAGAGATCCTCGACCTTGGACAAGCCTCTTCAAGGCTCCGGTTGGAAGCTCGGATCTTAGCTTGGATTTCTTTGCTCCAGAAACCCAGGCTGATCAGAAGATTATTGTGTATGAGACTATTGATTCTGAAGAACTGATAAGACGTGGTCCATGGCACTTGTTGGTTATGTGGTTGGTTTAAAGACATCATATTTTTCATTATCCTCATTCATCAAGACTTGATGGGGAACATCGACATTTGATCTGCATATGCTAGAGAATGGTTTTTTTGTATGCAAACTCTATTCTACAAAGGATTTGCAGCGAATCCTTGAAGGGTTTTGGACTATTCGCGGTCATCCGATGATTCTACGGCGTTGGTCTCCTGATGTCCATTTGGAGTTAGATAGTCTACAGTCTATTCCTTTATGGGTATCCTTTCATGGTCTTCCCTTGCATCTTTGGAGTCGACGTTTTATTGCTAAGTTATATAGCACCTTGGGACAACCATTGTATATTGGCAAAGCAACAGTAGCATAGACGAGATTGGCATTTACACGAGCATGTGTAATAGTTTCTTCTGATGATGATCTTCCAAATGAGGTTTTTTATCGTGATCTTGATGGGACCACCCGTAAGGTGCATGTTTCATATTCTTGGAAACCACAGCGTTGTAAGATTTGCAACTCTTTTGGTTATGCACATGGAGCTTGTCAGCAAACTCAGAAACCAATCACTCAGGTTTACCGCCAATGCCAGTCATGTCAGCACGGGGTTGATAGTACTATTATGACTACTGACGAGCAAGGTGGGGCTCCTTCAGTGGCAGTAGTGCCGGTGAAGACGAGCGAGCATTCTGACGCGCTTGGGCAGCATCACAATCAGAAAGACAAATTAGGAACTTTACCTCTTTCTAATATATCAAAGTCTTTCACAACAACAGCTTCCCAGGTTACCCACATACAGGAGAAAGAGAAACCTTCATCTCTTCCTATATTGTTAACAGGGATCCCACGTTCCACTCATCGTGTCATCCAGGATATTGTGTCTCAATCACATGCCCCTACACACCTTACCAACCAAGACATTCTGGATCCTACTAACCAGGACGCTCAAAGTGCTTTAAAATTTAATCATTTATAAGCTGTGGATGAAGTGGAAAAAAATAAGAATAAAGGCTTGAAACGTAAGAATATGGTGCGGGAGGATAATGTGAAATCTAAAGATAAGAAAAAGGAGGTACTTCCTAAGTCACACCCTTCTACTTAGGAAGAATTTCTTATTTTCCTTTCCTTCTATTTTATTTCTGATGAAGATAATAAGTTGGAATGTTCGTGGACTTAATAAATCTGGAAAATGTCGGGAGCTCAATAGAATAATCAAGTTTGCTGCATGTGATATTGTTATTCTTGTGGAAACAAAAATTAAACCATCTCGGGTTCGTGTTCAAAGAAATTTAATATGGTCGAAGGCAGAACTTCTTACCAATGACTCTAGTGACACTTATGGTAGAATATGGGTCTTATGGCATCCCAACTCTATTAGTGCATGGTTTATTTCTGCTACTGCATAATTCATCCATCTTAAAGTAGAGGACAAAGAATGACTGTCTTTTTCATATTACTAGTATATATGCTTCGAACAGTATGCATGAAAGAAATGCTCTATGGACTGATCTAACTATCATTGCAAATGGTTGTCTTACAGTACCTTGGATTGTTCTTGGTGACTTTAATACTGTTAGGTACACAAATGAAAAAGTGGGGGGCAAACCACTTTCAGAAAGCCAGCTTCAGAATTTTAATGATTACATAGATACTGCTGCATTGATCGATATGAAATCTGTAGGGGATTGGTTTTCATGGAGTAATCAAGGTGCTGCCCACAGGAAAATAATGGCTCGACTTGACAGGTGTTTGATTAATCATGTATGGCTAACAGTTTATCCTGATTCACTTATAGAGTATGGTGTTCAGTTATTCTTCGATCACTCTTCAATGTATATACATGCAAACAAAGCAACACCCAAAGGCAAGAAACCATTTAGATTCTATAACATGTGGAGTACTCATCCTCAGTTCCTTGAGATTATCAGATCAGCTTGGAATGTTACTGTGCATGGTTCCCCTCCGTACATTTTGTGTCAGAAGCTAAAAGCCTATAAAGCAGCACTTAAGAAGTGGAATACAAACATCTTTGGCAATATTAACACCCGAGATAAATTAAGCAAAAAGGAGCTAATGGCAGTGCAAGAAGAGCTGCATCTCCAAAGACTTTGATGAGAATCTTATTTGAGAAGAGCCGGGCATCAGTTCATGCAAGCCTTAAAGCGAGGAAAGTTTTGCAAAACAGAAATCTCAACAACGACTTACTCTAGGGATTCCAACACTAAGTTTTTCTATGCTGCCATTCTTTGCTAGAAGGGCCATTAACTGCATCAAGAAATGTAAATATAACGACGATAATCTTATTACGAACTTGGATGACGTTAAAGCACACACTGAATAATTTTTTTACTCTCTACTCAATCAAGAGGAGCAACCTAATAATATTCAAGTGGAACCTACTAGAAAGCTTGATTCGGATGCCATTGCGATTCTCAATGCACCAATTATAGATGAAGAAATTGTAAGAGTTGTTTTTAAGTCACCGAAGCACAAAAGCCCTGGTCCAGATGGATTTCCAGCTGAATTTTATCAAATTGCATGGCCTATCATTGGTGATGACGTGATTAAAGCTTGTCAGCATTTTTTCTCTTCAAGACATATTCTTAAAGAGATAAATTATACTTTTATTTCTTTAGTTCCGAAGAATACAGAGGCTGATTCACTAGAGCATTACAGGCCCATTTCATTATGTAACTTTACTTACAAGATCATATCCAAGTTGCTTGTAGATCGAATGCGACATATTATGCACAAGATCATTAGTCCGACTCAGGCTGCTTTTATTAAAGGATGACGTACACATCATAATGTTCTTCTTGCTAATGACTTGGTCAAGGATTTGCATTCCAAATCAAGAGGGACAAAAATCTGTTTTAAGGCTGACTTACGAAAAGCATTTGATTCAGTTAATCGACACTTCATCTATAGGATGCTCCTTAGTATGAACTTCCCTCAACAATGGGTTAATTGGATTCAATGCTGTTTGGAAACTCCAAAATTTTTGATTCTCTTTAATGGTTCCCCTATTGGTTTTTTTGGAAGCACGAATGGCATTCGACAAGGAGATCCACTTTCTTCGTATCTTTTCATAATTGTAATGGAAGGACTCAACTGTATGTTAGAGGAGGCAGTCATTGCTGGCAGTATTAAGGTACCCCATGCTGGTTCTCTTCATATATCTCATATAATATTTGCAGATGATCTTTTTTTTTTGTAAGTAAATGTAATTGTATTTAGTTTTGGTGGATTTAGAAAGAGAGGTGTAGCAGAATCTTTAAGGGTCACAACACACACAATGCTCACCTTCTGCTTGAGATACTTAGCGACTCATGATCATGCATGGAGCAGGATTTAGAAATGAGACATTTAACAAGTAGAGAAAAAGAGATCTTCCTCAGATTTAATTTCACAATTCTTTAATGCTTCCTTTGTATTGTTTGATTTTTTGCTTTAAAATTGTGATATATTCACCGGTTGTCTAGGAATAGTTGGTTATTACATTTTACTATTTGTTGCCTATGGTAGAGCGTCATAGTCTATAATATATGTAGTCATGATTTCTGTTTAACTACTCTCGGAGATGAGTCTGGTGGAGTGAGACCATTCCACCTTTGTGAGGTGGGGTGCATTCTCCTAGACTGCTCTAAGAGATCTCAGGCTTTAGTCTATGACTCGTGTAGACAAAGCTAATTTGTACAATCTTCATACTAAATCTACTTACATTTACTTACCAAAAAAAAAATTGTATTTAGTTTAAAGTTTGTACAAAGTAGCTTTGTCTACACAAGCTGTAGACTATAGCCTGAGATCTCTTAGAGCAGTTTAGGAGAATGCACCCCACCTCAAAAAGGTGGAATGAACTCACTCCACCAGACTCATCTCCAAGAGAAGTTAAATAAAAAAAGTAACCATAACTACACATGTTGTAAACTATGACGCCTTACGATAGTCAATAAATAGTAAAATACAATAACCAAATATTCTGATTTGCAGATAATCTTATTATATATATATATATATTGGTAAGTAAATATAAGTAGATTTAGTATGAAGATTATACAAATTAGCTTTGTCTACACAGGCCATAGACTAAAGCCCGAGATCTCTTAGAGCAGTCTAGGAGAATGCACCCCACCTCAGAAAGGTGGAATAGTCTCACTCCACCAGACTCATCTCCGAGAGTAGTTAAACAAAAATCATGACCACATAGATTGTAGACTATGACGCTCTACCATAGGCAATAAATAGTAAAATGTAATAACCAACTATTCCTGGACAACCGGTGAATATATCATAATTTTAAAGCAGAAAATCAGACAATACAAAGGAAGCATTAGATCTTATTATATTTCTTCGCAATGACTCTACTTCAGTGAGAAATTTGGCTACTATTCTGAAAGATTTTGGTTTGGTTTCTGGCCTTCAGCTCAATCATGCAAAAAGTAAAGTCTATATGGGTCCTTGCATTGCAGATAAAGACTTTATTATGCAAACGTTGGGGGTTAGCGAAGGAAGTATGCCGGTTCCTTATTTGGGTCTCCCACTCATATCCACTAGCATTCACAAAACCCACTGTCAGCCTATCCAGCAAAAAATAAATAGTAGAATTTCCTCTTGGAAAACTAGACTTCTTTCTAAAGTAGAGCGACTTGAACTCATCTGATCGGTGTTGTTCTCTTACTATATTTATTTGTCTAATGCATTTCTTTTGCCTATTGGACTTCTTCAGGATATTGAAAGACTATTTAAGAACTTCCTCTGGAACGATACGGATGGTAAGACAGTGCATATAGTAAATTGGGATAACATCTGCAGACCGAAAGATGAGGGGGGGCTGAATTTGTGAAATTTGAGAGATTGGAATAATGCTTGTTTGGTACAGAAATTGTGGGATCTTATGCAAAACAAATCCTTTTGGTCACAATGGGTTTCTGCTATGTACCTATCAAAGGAATCAATTTGGGAAGTTTCAGCAAAAACATATCATTCTGCTGCTTGGAAAGGAATTTTGAAAGCAAGAAATTGGCTGACCAAACATATTTCTTATACAATCTTTTCTGGAATGAGAATTAATATGTGGTATGATCCTTGGGTGAATGGGAAGAGTATATTTCAATTGTATAGCGATAGAGTACGAAGAGATCTTGGGGCCTCTAAAGATTGGACGGTTTCTGAATTCATTGTTAACGGCACCTGGTGTCTTCCTAGTCCTATATCTCCTGATATGCTATCACTTTGGCCGACTATTACAACTCTTCCAATTAAGAACAACTCCTCAGATATGCTTAATTGGCTTCATGACAATGGAAAATTTAGTGCTACATCTGCATGGAATCAAATCAGACAAAGAAATAACAAGTGGATCCCAAGCAGTTGGACATGGGATAGACCGGGCTCACAGAGACATTTCTTATGCACATGGTATGCCCTTCTTGCCAAACTACCTACAATGGATAATATGAAGCGAAAAGGTATATATATTGTTAACTGATGCTCTCTTTGTATGCAACAGGAAGAAGATATTGATCATCTTTATTTTGCTTGCGACTGCACTAATTGGATATGGGAGGAGATTCTGAAGAGATTTGAACTCCATAGGCTACCAAGGCCAAACTTGCATCAGGAACTAGAACACCGCAAAGAAAGCTTCTCAAGAAAAGGGCTTCTTACATAACTAGCAAAAATTACCTTCAGATGTGCTATTTGGTGGATTTGGAGGGAGAGGTGTAGCAGAATCTTTGAGGGCCACAACACACACAATACTCACCTATTGCTCGAGATACTTAGCGACTCAAGATCATGTATGGAGCAGGATCTGGAAATGAAGCATTTAACAAGTAGAGAAAAAGATATCTTTATCAGATTCAATTTTGTTATTCGTTAATGCTTTCTAGGATGAGTTTCTATGTTTCAACAATGTGATGTATTCACAGGTCATTTAGGAATTGCATTTTGCTATTTATTGAATATCGTAGGGCGTCATATTCTACAACATGTGTAGTCATGGCTACTTTTTTGCTTATGTTCTCTTGGAGATGAGTCTGGTGGAATGAGTCCATCCCACCTTTCTGAGGTGGGGTGCTTTCTCCTAGACTGCTCTAAGAGATCTCAGGCCATAGTCTACGACTTGTGTAGACAAAACTACTTTGTGCAAACTTCATACTAAATACAATTACATTTACTTACAAAAAAAAAGGATCTGAAAATGAAGCATTTAATAAGTAGAGAAAAGATATCTTTATCAGATTCAATTTTACAATTCGTTAATGCTTTCCAGAATGAGGTTATTGTATTATGTGATTTTATACTTCAATAATGTGATGTATTCACAAGTCATCTAGGAATGGTTGGCTATTGCATTTTACTATTTATTACCTATAGTAAAGTATCATAATCTATAACATGTGTAGTAATGACTTCTTTTCTATTTGACTATTTGACTACTCATGGAGATGAGTTTGATGGAGTGAGACTATTCCACTTTTCTGAGGCGAGGTGCATTCTCCTAGACTGCCCTAAGATATCATAGGCTTTAGTCTATGGCTTGTGTAGACAAAGCTATTTTGTATAAACTTCATACTAAATCTAATTACATTTACTTACAAAAAAAAATAATATTAAAATCACCAAGAACAATCCAAGACACTGTAAGATAGCTAATTGTAATGTTAATCAGATCAGTCCATAGAACATTTCTTTCATGTATACTATTCGAAGCATATATACCAGTAATATAGAATTGATAGCTATTCTTTTTATCCTCTACCTTAAGATGAATGAATTGGTTAGTAGTAGAAACAAACCAAGCACTTACAAAGTTGGGATGCCATAAGACCTATATTCTGCCATAAGTGTCACAAGAATCATTGGTAAAGAGTTCTAATTCCGGCCATATTAAATTCTTTTGAACACGAACCTAAGATGGTTTAATTTTTGTTTCCATAAGAATAACAATATCACAAGCAGTAGACTTTTTTTTTTGATAAGTAAATGTAATTATATTTAGTATGAAGTTTGTACAAAGTAGCGTTGTCTACACAAGCTGTAGACTATAGCCTGATATCTCTTAAAGTAGTCTAAGAGAATGCACCCCACCTCAGAAAGGTGGAATGGTCTCACTCCACCAGACTCATCTCCAAAAGAAGTTAAACAGAAAGGTAGTCATGACTACACATGTTGTAGACTATGACGCAGTACAATAGGCAACAAATAACAAAATGCTAATCATTCCTGGACGACCTGTGAATACATCACATTACAGAAATAAAGCACACAATACAGCAATCACATTCGATAAAGCATCAATGAATTATAAAATTGAATATGATAAAAATCTCTTTTTCTCTACTTGTTAAATGCTTCATTTCCATATCCTACTCCATACATGATCTTGAGTCGCTAAGTATCTCGAGCAAAAGATGAGCATTATGTGTGTTGTGGCCCTCAAAGATTCTACTACACCTCTCCTTCCAAATCCACCAAATAGCACATCTGAAGATAATCTTTGCTAGTTGTGTAAGAAGCCCTTTTCTTGAGAAGCTTTGCTGCAGCTGTTCTAGTTCTTGATGCAAGTTTGGCATTGGTAGCCTCTGTAGTTCAAATCTCTTCAGAATCTCCATCCATACCCAATTAGTGTAGTCACAAGCATAATAGAGATGATCAATACTTTCTTCCTGTTGCATACAAAGAGAACATCGGTTAACAAGATATATACATTTTCGCTTTATATTGTCTATTGTAGGTAGTTTGGCAAGAAGGGCCTGCCATGTGCATAAAGAATGTCTCTGTGAGCCCGGTCTATCCCATGTCCAACTGCTCGGGATCCACTTGTTATTTCTTTGTCTGATTTGATTCCATGCAGAGGTAGCACTAAACTTGCCATTGTCATGAAGCCAATTAAGCATATCTGATGTGTTATTCCTGATTGGAAGAGTTGTAATAGTCGGCCAAAGTAATAACATATCAGGAGAAATAGGATTAGGAAGACACCATGTGCCATTAACGATGAACTCAGAAACCTTCCAATCCTTAGGGGCCCCAAGATCTCTTCGTACTCTATCACCATATAATTGAAATATACTTTTCCCATTCACCCAAGGATCATACCACATATTAATTCTGGTCCCAGAAGAGATTGCATAAGAAATGTGATTGATCAGCTAGTTTCTTGCCTTCAAAATTCCTTTCCAAGCAGCAGAATGATATGTTCTTGTTGAAACTTCCCAGATTTATTCTTTAGATAGGTACCTAGAAGAAACCCATTGTGACCATAAGGATTTATTTTGCAAAAGATTCCATAATTTCTGTACCAAACAAGCTTTATTCTAATCTCTCAGATTTCGTAGATTCAGCCCCCCCTCATCTTTTGGTCTATAAATGCTATCCCAATTGACCATATGCATTGCCTTTCCATCCGTACCATTCTAGAAAAAGTTCTTCAATAGTTGTTCAATATCCTGAAGAAGTCCAACAGGTAGAAGAAATGCATTAGACCAATAAATAGAGTAAGAAAACAACACAGATCGGATAAGTTCAAGTCATCCTGCTTTGGAAAGAAGTCTAGTTTTCCAGGAGAAAATTCTATTCTTTATTTTTTGCAGGATAGGCTGACAGTAAATTTTGTGAATGCCAGTGGATATGAGTGGGAGACCTAGATAAGGAACTGGTAGACTTCCCTCGCTAACCCCCAGAGTTTGTATAATAAAGTCTTTATCTTCAATGCAAGAACCCATATAGACTTTACTTTTTGCATGATTTAGTTGAAGGCCAGAAACCAAACCAAAATCTTTCAAAATAGTAGCCAAATTCTCATCAAGTAGTGTCATTCACGTAAGAAAGATAATAAGATCATTTGCAAATGTTATGTGGGATATATGAATAGAACCAGCATGGGGTACCTTAATGCTGCCATCAGAGACTGCCTTTTCTAACATACAGCTGAGTCCTTCCATGATAATTGTAAAAAGATATGGAGAAAGTGGATCTCCTTATCGGATGCCATTCGTACTCCCAAAGAAGCCAACAGGGGAACCATTAAACAAAACTGAAAATTTTGGAGTTTCCAAGCAGCACTGAATCCAATTAACCCATTGTGGAGGAAAGTTTATACTGAGGAGCATCTTGTAGAGAAACTGTCTATTAACTGAATCAAATGCTTTTCGTAGGTCAGCTTTAAAACATATTTTCGTCCCTCTTGATTGCGAGTGTAAATCTTTGATCAAGTCATTAGCAAGAAGAACATTGTGATGTATACTTCTTCCTTTGATGAAAGCAGCCTGAGGAGGACTAATGATCTTGTGCATAATCATTTGCATTCGATCTGCAAGCAACTTGGAGATGATCTTGTAAATAAAGTTGCATAAAGAAATGGGCCTGTAGTGCTCTAGTGAATCAGCCCCTGCATTCTTAGGAACAAAATAAATAAAAGTACAATTTATCGCTTTAAGAATATGACCTGAACAGAAAAAAATGCTTACAAGCTATAATCACATCATTTCCGATAATCGACCATGTAATTTGGTAAAATTCAGTTGGAAATCCATCTGGACCAAGGCTTTTGTACTTTGGTGACTTGAAGACAACTTATACAACTTCTTCATCTATAATTGGTGCATTAAGAATAATGATGTCATCCGAATCAAGCTTTCTAGTAGGCTCCATATAAACATTATTAGGCTGCTTTGTTTGATTGAGTAAAGAATAAGAAAATTATTCAGTGTGTGATTTAACCTCATCCAAATTCTCAATAAGCATATCGTCTTGGTCTTTACATTTCCTGATACAGTTAATAGCCCTTCTAGTAGCAATGGCTGTATAGAAAAACTTCGTATTGAAATCTCCTAAAGTAAGCCAATGCTGTCGAGACTTCTATTTTGCAAAACTTTCTTTCTACTTTAGGGCCTGCATGAATTGAGACCTAGCCTCTGCCTCTTTGCAAATAAGATTCTCGTCAAAGGGCTGAAGATGCAGCTCATGTTGCACCGCCATTAGGTTCTTTTTGCTTAACTTGACTCGGGTGGTAATATTGCCAAAAGTGTTTGTATTCCACTCCTTTAGTGCTACTTTACATGCTTTAAGCTTTTGGAGTAAGATATAAGGGGGAGATCCATGCACATTAACATTCTAAGCTGATCTGATAACCTCATGGAACTGAGGATGGGTACTCCACATGTTAAAGAATATAAATGGTTTCTTGCCTCTGGGTATTACTTTGTCTGCATGTATATACATTGAAGAGTAATCAGAGAATAACTGAGCACCATACTCCAGAAATGAATCAGGATAAACTATTAACCATTCACGATTAATCAGACTCCTATCGAGTCGAGCCATTATTTTCCTGTGGACAGCACCTTGATTACTCCATGAAAGCCAATCCCCTATAGATTTTATATCAATTAATGCAGTAATATCTATGTAATCGTTAAAATCTTGAAGCTTGCTCTCTGAAAGTGGTTTACCTCCCACTTTTTCATGTGTGTACCGAACCGTATTGAAGTCACCAAGAATAATCCAAGGCACTGTAAGACAGCCATTTGCAATATTAATCAGACCTTTTCATAGAACGTTTCTTTCCTGCATACTATTAGAAGCATATACACCAGTAATATGGAATTGACAACCATTCTTTTTATCCTCGGCCTTAAAGTGGATGAATTATTTTGTAGTAGAAATAAAGCAAGCACTAACATAGTTCGGATGCCATAATACCCATATTCTACCATAATTGTCACAAGTATCGTTGGTAAGAAGTTCTGCCTCTAGCCATATTAAATTTCTTTGAACACAAACCCGAGATGGTTTAATTTTTGTTTCCACAAGAATAACAATATCACAAGCAGCAGTTTTGATTATTCTATTAAGCTCCCAACATTTCTCAAGCTTATTCAGTCCACGAACATTCCAACAAAGTATCTTCATTAGGAATAAAAACCGGTAGGAAAGGAAATAAGGTCGCTTTCTAGGTAGACAGAAGTATGTGCGACTTAATTGTACCATCCTTCTTCTTATCCTTGGGTTTTGCAATTTCCTCCCGCATAATATCCTTACCTTTTAAGCCTTTATTTCTATTTTTATCCACTTCATCCACAGCTTGCAAATGCTTAAAGTTTGAAGTACCCAAGATATCCAAGTTGGTAGTGTTTGTTGAAGGTTGAGACTGAAAGTCCTGGCTGGTATCCTGGTTAGCACGATGAATGGGACGTGGGATCCCCGTTGCGGTAGTTCCTGTCGATGTTGGAAGAGATTAAGGTTTCTCGTTCTCCTGTGCATGGGTAACCTGAGAAACTGTTGTTGTGACAGACTCTGATATATTAGGAAGAGGTAAAGTTCCTGATTTGTCTTTCTGATCATGATGCTGCCCAAGTGAGTCAGAATGCTCGCTCGTCTTCACCAGCACTACTGCCCCTGAAGGAGACTTGCTTTGTTCGTCAGTAGTCATAATAGTAGTATCAACTCCGTGCTGAGATGCCTGGCGTTGTCGATAAACCTTAGTAATTGGTTTCTGAGTTTGCTGACAAGCTCCATGTGCATGATTGAAAGAGTAGCAAATCTTACAACATTGTGGCTTCCAAGAATATGAAACATGCACCTTACGGGTGGTCCCATCAAGATCACGATAGAAAACCTCATCTAGAAGATTACCATTAGAAGAAATCATTACACATGCTTGTGCATAAGCCTATCTCGTCTGCGCTGCTGTTGCTTTGTCAATATACAATGGTTGTCCCAAGGTGCTACATAACTTAGCAATAAAACGTCGACTCCAAAGATGCAAAGGAAGACCATGAAAGGATACCCATAAAGGAATAGACTGTAGACTGTCTAACTCCAAACGAACATCAGGAGACCAACGCCGTAGAATCATCGGATGGCCGCGAATAGTCCAAAACCCTTCAAGGATTCATTACAAATCCTCTTCAGAATAGAGTTTGCATACAAAAAAATCATTCTCTAGCATATGCAGATCAAATGCCGATGTTCCCCATCGAGTCTTGATGAATGAGGATAACGAAAAATATGACATCTTTAAATTGATCACATAACCAACAAGCGCCATGGACCATGTCTTAATCAGCTCTTCAGAATCAACAGTCTCGTACACAGCAATCTTCTGATCAGCCTGGGTTTCTGGAGCAAAGAAATCCAAGCTAAGATCCGAGCTTCCAATTGGAGCCTTGAAGAGACTTGTCCAAGGTCGAGGATCTCGAGAAATGAGGGTAGGAGGTCGCGATCTAGAGTGCGACCTACCTCTATGTTGCGTCAACAAAGAACCATCTCGTCGGGAAGAAGAAGCAACTTGAGAAGGAAGCCTCATCTTCGGATCAACCCTGCTGCCACCATCACCAGCCATTCTTGAGTTGCGCTGCCCCAACAAGAGGAGGGGAGGGGGCAGTGCAGATCTGCCCCCAATCGAGCAGAACAGGGGCTGCCCAACAGCCGCCGCCTGTCGGTCGTGCAGCAGCAGAGAGAGGCAGCACGCCTGAGGGAGAAGAGTCTGAGGAGCGATGGCCCCTTGCAGCCATGCTCATGCGTGCAGAAGAGCAGATCGTGCGTGCAGAACAGGGGAACCACCGAACCTTCTCCTATCCCCCTTCTCTTCCAGAAGAGGAGCCAAGGCAGTCTCCTTTGTTCCGCGTGCAGGAAGTAACAGAGAGAGGAGAGGGGGGCATACCCTAGGTTGAAGAACCGCTGCTCATCGCCTCCTGGTCACGGCGAGCCCCGAGCTGCCACCGTCACCCAGTCCCCGATCGCAGCACCGCCCAGCAGCTGCCCTGCAGACAGCCTCCGCACAAGCAGTAGACTTGATTATTCTATTGAGCTCCCGATATTTTTCTGGTTTATTAGGTCCACGAACATTCCAACAGGTTATCTTCATCAAAAGAAAATTCATGTGAGAAAGGAAGTAAGGGATTCTTCCTAGGTAGAAGGAAGGATGTGCGACTTAGGAAGGATAGTATCATCCTTTTTCTTATCCTTAGATTTTATATTATCCTCTCACACTACATCCTTACCTTTTAAGCCTTTATTTCTATATTTATCCACTTCATCCATAGCTTGCAAATGCTTAAATTTTAAAGTACCCAAGAAATCCTGGTTGGTAGTGTTTGTTGAAGGTTGAGGCAATTATTGTGGTGGAATATCCTGATTGGCATGGTTTGTAGGGGTATGAGCTGGTTGAGATACTATATCCTGGGTAGAACGATGAGTGGAACGTGGGATCCCTGTTATTGTAGTCTCTGATAATATAGGAAGAGATGAAGTTCCTGACTTCTCCTTCTCTTGTTCGTGGGCATAGGAAACTACTATTATGGAAGACGTTGATATAATAGGAAGAGTTAAATTTTCTGATTTATCCTTCTGTTCGTGATGCGACCCAAGCGAGTCGAAATGCTCACTCATCTTCACTAGCGCTATTGCCTCTGAAGGAGACACGCCTTGTTCATCAGTAGTCATAATATCAACACTAACCTCATGCTAAGTTGCCTAACGCTGTTGGTAAACTTGAGTGATTGGTTTCCTAGTTTGCTGACAAGCTCCATATGCATGACTAAAAGAGTGGCAAATCTTACATCACTGTGGCTTCCAAGAATATGAAACATGCACCTTACGAGTGGTCCCATCCATTTGGAATGTCACTATCGGAAGAAACCATGACACATGTTCGTGTAAAAGCCAATCTCATCTACGCTACTATTGCCTTGTCAATTTACAATAGTTGTCCCATGGTGCTGTATAACTTAGCAATAGAACATCGACTCCAAAGATATAGGGAAAGATCATAAAAGGATACCCATAAGGGAATAGACTATAGGCGGTCTAACTCTAAACGAGCATCAGGGGACCAACGCTGTAATATCATCGGATGCCCACGAATAGTCCAAAACCCTTCAAGAATCCATTGTAAATCCTCTTCAAAATAGAGTTTGCATACAAAGAAATCGTTCTCACATATGAAGATCAAATGCTGATGTTCCCCATTGAGTCTTGATGAATAAGGATAATGAAAAATAGGACGTCTTGAGACAGACAACATAACCAACAAGTGCCATGGACCATGTCTCAATTAGCTCTTCAGAATCAGTAGTCTTGTACATAGCAATCTTTTGATCAGCTTGAATTTTTTGAGCATACAAATCCAAGCTAAGATCCAGACTTTCAACCGGAGCCTTGAAGAGGCTAGTCCAAGGCCGAGGATCTCTAGAAATGAGAGTAGGAGGCCATGATCTAGAGCACAACCTGCCTCTATACTACGTCAACAAAGGAGCATCTCGTCGGGAAGAAGAAGCAACTTATGGTATGATCCTTTTGTGAATAGGAAAAGTATATTCCAATTATATGGTGCTAGCATACGAAGAAATCTTGGGGCCCATAAAGATTGGAAGGTTTCTAAGTTCATTACTAATGGTACCTGGTGTCTTCCCAATCCTATTTCTCTTGACATGCTATCAATTTGGCTGACTATTACAGCTCTTCCAATTAGGAAAAACTCTTCAGATATGCTTATTTGGCTTAATGACAATGGTAAATTTATTGCTACATCTACATGAAATCAAATCAGACAAGGAATAACAAGTGGATCCCAAGCAGTTAGACATGGGATAGATTGGGCTCATAGAGACATTCCTTATACATATGGTAGGCCCTTCTTGCTAAACTACTTGTAATAGATAATATGAAGCGAAGAGGTATCTATTTTATTAATCGATGCTCTCTTTATATGCAATAGGAAGAAGGTATTGATAATATCTATTTTGCTTGTGACTATACTAATTGAGTATGGGAGGAGATTTTGAAGAGATTTGAGCTAAATAGGCTATCAATGCCAAACTTGTATCAAGAGAAAAGCTCTAGCAAAGCTTCTCAAGAAAAGGGCTTCTTACACAACTAGCTAAGGTTATTTTCAGATGTGCTATTTAGTGGATTTGACAGGAGAGGTGTGGTAGAATCTTTCAAGGCTGCAACACACACAATGCTCACCTTTTGCTCGAGATTCTTAGCGACTCAAGATCATGTATGGAGCAGGATTTGGAAATGAAGAATTTAACAAGCAGAGAAAATTTGGTGGATTTGGAGGGAGAGGTGTGGCAGAATCTTTGAGGGCCACAACATACACAATGCTCACCTTTTGCTCGAGATACTTAGCGACTCAAGATCATATATGGAGCAGGACCTAAAAATGAAGCATTTAATAAGTAGAGAAAAAGAGATCTTTATCAAATTCAATTTTACAATTCGTTAATGCTTTTTGGAATGAGGTTGTTGTATTGTGTGATTCTATGCTTCAATAATGTGATGTATTCACAAGTCATCTAGAAATAGTTGGCTATTGCATTTTACTATTGGTTACCTATAGTAAAGAGTCATAGTCTATAACATGTGTAGTCATGACTACTTTTCTGTTTGACTACTCTTGGAGATGAGTCTGGTGGAGTGAGACCATTCCACCTTTCTGAGGTGAGGTGCATTCTTCTAGACTACTCTAAGAGATCTCAGGCTTTAGTCTATGGCTTGTGTAGACAAAACTATTTTGTACAAAGTTCAAACTAAATCTAATTACATTTACTTACAAAAAAAATAAATAATATGTAGAGAAAAAGATATCTTTATCAGATTCAATTTTACCATTCGTTAATGCTTCTAAAATGATGTTGCTGTATTGTGTGATTCTATGCTTCAATAATATAATGTATTCATAGGTCATCCAGGAATAGTAGAATCTTGCAATTTATTATTTGTTATCTATTGTAAAGAGTCATAGTCTACAACATATATAGTTATGACTACTTTTTATTTGGCTATTCTTGGAGATGAGTCTGGTGGAATGAGACCATTCCTCCTTTCTAAGGTGGGGTGTATTCTCCTAGACTACTCTAAGAGATTTATGGCTTTAGTCTATGGCTTATGTAGACAAAGCTATTTTGTACAAACTTCATACTAAATCTAATTACACTCAAAAAAAAAAAAAATAAGATATGCATAGAGGAGAACAACATAAAAGATATACTAAATCTAATTACATTTATTTAAAAAAAAAATTTGTATTTAGATTATGTATATATATATATATATATATATATATATATATATATATATATATATATATATATATATATATATATATATATATATATATATATATATATATATATATATATATATATATATATATATATATATATATATATATATATATATATATATATATATATATATATATATATATATATATATATATATATATATATATATATATATATATATATTAAAGAGTGATCAGAGAATAACTGAACACCATACTCCATAAGTGAATCAGGATAAATTGTTAGCCATGCTTGATTAATTAGACACCTATCGAGTCGAGCTATTATTTTCCTATGGGCAGCACCTTGATTACACAATGAAAGTCAATCCCCTACAGATTTCATATCAATCAATGCAGTAGTATCTATGTAATCATTAAAATTCTGAAGCTGGCTTTCTGAAAGTGGTTTACCGACTTTTTCATGTGTACCAAACAGTATTAAAGTCACCAAGACCAATCCAAGGCACTATAAGATAGCCATTTGGAATGTTAGTTAGATCAATCTACAGAGCTTTTCTTTCATGCATATTGTTCGAAGCATATATACTAGTAATATGGAATTGATAGTCATTCTTTTTGTCCTCTGTCTTAAGATGGATGAATTGTTCAGTGATAGAAATAAACCAAGCACTAATAGAGTTGGAATGCCATAAGATCCATATTCTACCATAAGTATCGCAAGAATCATTGGTAAGAAGTTTTGCCTCCGGCCATATTAAATTTTTTTGAACATGAACCCAAGATGGTTTAATTTTTATTTCTACAAGAATAACAATATCACAAGCAGTAGACCTGATTATTCTATTAAGCTATTGACATTTCTCAGGTTTATTAAGTCCACGAACATTCCAACAGAAATAAAATAAATAAATGAAAAAGTTGTTGAATCTTAGATTTTGATGATGAAACTAATTGAGTGTGATTTGTTGTTTAACTACGTTTTGAGTTATGCAGGTCTACTATCGATCAGGATTAGACAGTTGACACTGGAGGAATTGACGTTGCGCCGGAGGTGATCATGTCAGTATATTGGATGTCGAGCAGGAAGTTCGGTCGACTATCGGCAGGAGACTTCGTACGTCGGGCATCAGGCCAAGAAGTGTGGAGTTACGCCATGGATATCGAGGTTGCGGAGGTCAACCGTCGATTGGGCAACAAGCCGCTAGAGAGGGCGATGTGCCGAAGGATCAGACGAAGCGCCGACCAATGATGTGCCAGGCAATTGAATGTCAATTCGCGTTGTAATAACTGTCTAGATCGAAGTAGAGTGTTTGGTGTTTGTTTGTGCAAGAGTAACTATGAAAGGGATGAAGACGTAAAGTAAAATCAAGGGCCGAAGTCAAGTGTGATGGATCGTTGGGAGTTCGAGAGTTTGACGGAAGTCTGAAGATTCATTGGGAGTGCTACCGGAACTGGCCGAGAACGAGTAGGGAGCTTACCGAAGGGTTTTCGGAAGTTCGCCGGGAGGTTCGTCGGAAGTTCGCGGAGCTTGCTAAGAAAGATCGGAGCTTGCTAAAGAAGCTCGGGGGAACTCGCCAAGATCATCGTGGAGTCCGAGAGCTTGCCGAGAGTCCGTAGGATGGTTTCCGAGGGATCGTCGGAAGACCGCCGGAAGTTCGCCGGAAGCTCGCCGGAAGAAGACTTGACTTGCGAACTTTGTAATAGCTTAGGAATGTCTTTAATTTCGTAGTTAGCATATTAATTTGGGTTAGGATTAGAGGTTAATCCTTTAACCCGAAGTAGGGGCCATTGGGCCTTAGTTTGGGCCAAAGTTTTTGGCCCAAACAGCACCAACGCATGCTACGTGCATGGCACTGTAGCATGGCACTGTAGCCAGTTACTATAGCCAGTTACTGTAGCCGGCTATTGTAGCAAGCGGTAGCACCGCCTGCCTGGGGTGGTAGCACCACCCCGGCTACTGTAGCCAGGTGGTAGCACCGCCTGGCTAGGGCGGTAGAACCGCTTGGGTGTGTCAGTCTGCCAAGACTGACAGCACCGAAAAACTCAAAAGATTCAAATTTTTGGCTCCAAGTTTGGGCTCCAAATTTGAATCACTTTGAGGCTTATAAATACCCCTTCCTTTTCAACTGAAAAATAGAACCCTTTTGAGAGTTAGAATCTTGGTTTTGAGCTTTTGAAAAGTCTTGTTCTTGCTAAGTGTTCACCTCCTTCTTCTCCTTGAGAAATCTTGTAAGAGTGTGAACCACTTGTAAAGGGTTGTAAGAGGGGTATTTGGTCCTTCCCCTTTAAAGGATTTGATAGTGGAAGAAGGGAACCTCATCGGAGAAGGCTTCGGAAGTGGATGTATGTCACTTTGACCGAACCACTATACATCGTTGCATCTTGATTGTATGAGTGTTTAAATTTCTGTTTTACTTTGCTGCAAGCCTTTACTTTACTTGCTCCACTTCCTTTTTATCTTTGTACGCATGCTTCAAAGTTAGAATGCAAAAATCAGTTTCAAATGAAACGTTGCTTTCATCGTACGAAGTTTCCGAAGCTTGTTTTAAATCATTGAAAAATCCATCGTTTTATCCGCTGCACTAATTCACCCCCCCCCCCCTCTTAGTGCCGCTCGATCCCTAACAATTGGTATCAGAGCCACATTCTTTCTCTTTCGGATTTACACTCGTGAGAAATGGCTCTAAATGGTTTTCAAGAGGGCTTTTCGATTTTTTATCCACCGTTTTTTAACGGTTCGGACTACACATATTGGAAAACTCAAATGAGAGTTGTCATGCTTTCAATGAACTTGGATTTGTGGAACATCATCGAAAATGGCTTTCAACCTTCCTCTAAACCGACGAACGAATGGTCAGATTTGGAGAAAAGGTTATTTTCTTTAAACGCAAAGGCTATGAATGCCTTATTTTGCGCTTTAGACAAAAATGAGTTCAACCGGATTTCTACATGCGAAATGGCTTTTGACATTTGGCGAACTCTTGAAATCATGCACGAAGGAACGAGTAGAGTCAAAGACTCGAAAGTTAATATTTTGATGCACGATTTTGAGATTTTCTGAATGGCACCAAGTGAGACTATCGATGACATGTTCTCCCGTTTCTCGGTTGTCATCAATAGTCTAAAAGCTTTTAGTAAATGTTTTTCAGACTTTGAACTTGTAAACAAGACTTTAAGATCTATTCTAAAAAGATGGGATCCGATAATAACCGCAATACAAGAAACAAAATATCTAAATAACTATCCTATTAATGAACTTATTGGGTCTTTAAAGACCTATGAAACGAGTTTCTTGGAACGTTTAGAACATCATGAATATGATGAACATTTGAATCACCTTCTAAAGAACAAGAAGGTTTTTGAATATCGGACAAATGGATGCCACATGAGTGATGACTCAAGTGATGAGGACAATGAGGACATTGAACACATAACAATGAATGTTAACAAGTTCATTAAACAAAAATTAAAAAACACAAATGAACTTGAACAGAGAAAGAGGCCAAAGAAGAAGAAGAAGGCTTGGAAAGAAGAATCAAGAAAAGAAGAAGCAAACTATGCTTTAATGGGCTTCGACAATGAGGTAAGTAACTTAACTTCCTTGAATTATTTTGAAATTACTTGATGATTTCTATGAATGCTTAACTTAGTTAGTAGGATTTTTTTTATGCTTTTCTTGTGTTTCTAGAAATTAAAAAAAAATTTCGAAATTATACTATGCTTTTCTTTATAGTATTTTTGAAAAGTAAACATATGAATGATGCAAGATTTGTGATAATGCTTAGGATTAATCCATGCATGTGTATCTTGATGGTTTACATTGTCTCCAAATATGATGCTTGATGATTTTATATCATTCATGCATGAGCTTTTGAAGTAATAAAGTGTCATATTGTGATGATGAAACATATTTTTCGAATTTATAAATAGATGCATGATTTTGGCAAAAATTTGAACATGGCCTTTTAACATAAAAATTGAAAGTGTGCTATCATTTTTACATATTTGGTCTTGACGATTTTATGACTAAGCTTGTGTTTTATTTTGATACATGTTTTCATAAAAATTTTGAATATGCTCACATCAAATTGCTTAAAATGAAAATGTATTTTTTCTCAATCTAATGAGATGAATGAATTCATGTTATGAGTCTTGTGAATCTTATAAAAATAAAAACATGATGAATATTTTAAAAAAAATGTGTCTCATGTTTTCGGTCTTAATGATTTCTCTTGAAATATGCTCTTTAGACCTATATGAAAAACATGAATATACTTATATGAACGTCAAATCACTTGAAATGGAACACATAAAAAAAAGAGAAATTACACTATCATGATGCTTTACGTGTAATGCTTTTGATCTTAATGGGCTAAATGATAACTTGTATTTCAAATTTATACAATGATGGCTTCCGTATAAATATTTGAACATACATTATGAAATCATCATTGAAATGAAAATATTAGAAGTTTGTTATCATGCTTAATGACTTTGTGATATTATATCTTGATGACAAACTCATGTTTCGTTTTAAAATTTGATACTCATCTTTTGAAACATGAAACATATTATCATGATAAATTAAATCTCATGTCTTGGAATAATATGTTGCATTTATGCCTTGACAATTTTTATGATAAAGTTTGATTTTCAATTTTTGATGAAAGGCAAGTGATAAATTCATTTATGATATTTTATAAATCATTAGAATTACGAATGAGATTTTGATGATACGGTAATGACTTTATTCATGTTATTAATCTCAAAAATAATAATTTAATTATGAGTCTTGAGTTGATAAATTGAGCTTGAATGATTTTTCCTTTAATGATTCTTGAATCTTCTAGAATTATGACTGGTTAAGACATATTTAATGCTTGAATCAAGTTCTAAAAGATTTCATTTTGCTATAAAGAAATTTTATTGAAATCATGATCTTGACAACTATGACTTAAAACTCTTTATAAATCAAGATCTTTTACCATGCTCCTTCCTTATCAAAAGAAAATTCTTTAAATGAAATGTAACTTGTCTTTTGATTTCTGAATTTAATACTTGAATTTTTATGAATTCGTGTGATTCTTATGAAATATGATCTTGGTAAAAATTCTTATGTATGAATCAAGATCTTGTGTTTGATCTCCTAAGACTTCCACTTGTTATTTCCTAAAAAGGAGATTTGTCAAAATGATTCATGAACCTTTTGATTTATGACTTTTGGATTCATGACTCAAGATTGAAGATTGAAACATTATATGCTAAAATTGATTTTTTTTGTTTTGTTTCAATACTTCCTCAAATGCCTTATGTAATGATTGAAAATTTGATAAAAAAATTATGCTTAATATTTGAATCATTGATTTATTCTTTTATTATGGCTTAAAAATGAATGAAAAGAAAATATCTTGGCACTTGTAATCATGATTTGATCCTTAATATTGATATGCTTTTATATATCATGATTCTTGGTTGTATGACATTTATCTTGAATTAAAAATTGATAAATATGAATCTAGATCTTGCTAAAATGAAAGTTATGAATCATGGATGATATCTTTTGGTTTTGATTCTTGTTGAATTTACATATTGATATCCTTCATGACATGATTTCTCATGTTTTAATACCGTCTTGTATGCATCATGAAAAAAATTGAAATATTGATTGATGCAAAATTATTGCATTGAAATATTATTCATCCCTTCTTTTCGATAGTGACAAAGGGGGAGTTAGCTTGCTAGCTTATGTATCACAAATGAAAATGATAAACATAGCTAGCTAGAACTTGCAAAAGGCAAAACTTGCACTTCTCAAAATGAGAAGAAAGAAATTGCAAAGTTGCATTATTTTTTAACTCATGAGTTTGCATGTTTAAAATGTTATAAATTTTACAAAAATTACTAGCTCATTGCAAACAAAAAGTTGATAACTTGCAAAAGGGAAACTTAGGTGCAAAAGAGAAAAATTGAAAGGGAGCTAGTTTGCGTATTGCAAAGTATACTAGCTTATCATTATTGCTTGCTTGTCATAAATTTCCCTCATACCATGATTTGTTTATGACTCCCTTGAATTCATGACTTGATATGTTAAAAATTCATGATGGAAATTTGTTATTTTGTCATGACTATTTGTACTCCATTTTTTTTTTGACAAAAACAAAGGGAGAGAAGATTTATTGCTAGCTTATGTATCGCAAAGAAAAATTTTGCTAGCTAGAAACATGCAAAAGAAGCAAAAAGTTGCTATCTCAAGAGAGGCAAAAATCTTGCTCAATTTCACTTCTTCAAAATTGCTTACATTTTTTTTTGTTGCAAATTATTGTTGAATCTCATGCAAGATTATTTGAAATATTTGATCCTCCCTTTCTTTTTGATGCTAACAAAGGGGGAGAAAGTTTTAGCTCGAACACTGCAAAAATTTGCCATCTTGATTCCTATTTTGCAACTTCATGAGAAGCTAAGAATTGTTATATCAAAGGATGCAAATATTGCTATCATGAGAAACAAGGTGCCTACTTGCACATCTCAAGAAGCAAGTGAAAATTACCATCATTACCCATGTTTGAAACTTGCTATGATTGAATGGTATTATTTGATGTTGTATTGTATGATGTGATAAATAGCTAGTATGTTGTAAAGATTTGTATATCTTTTAAACTAGCTATGATGCTACTTCTCCTTTTTATTGATGACATAGGGGGAGAAGTAGATTGATGACTTCATGCATTGATTGAATATTTTATATATTTGCATGATGGTTTGATTTATTCTCATAATATTGTGATGAATGTTGCTTGGATTTGGGATAATCCAAGGGTTCTATCAATTGTATATTAATAGGGGGAGTTTGTGTTAAACTCCGGGGAGTTTTAGTTAACTCCGTTAATCATCGATTAGTTGTCATCATCAAAAAGGGGGAGATTGTTGAATCTCAGATTTTGATGATGAAACTAATTGAGTGTGATTTGTTGTTTAACTGCGTTTTGAGTTACGCAGGTCTACTATCGATCAGGATTAGACAGTTGACGCTGGAGGAATTGACGTTGCGTCGGAGGTGATCATGTCAGTATATTGGATGTCGAGCCGGAGGTTCGGTCGACTATCAGTAGGAGACTTCGTACGTCGGGCATCATGCCAAGAAGTGTGGAGTTACGCCATGGATATCGAGGTTGCGGAGGTCAACCGTCGATTGGGCAACAAGCCGCTAGAGAGGGCGATGTGCCGAAGGATCGGACGAAGCGCCGACCAATGATGTGCCAGGCAACTGAATGTCAATTCGCATTGTAATAACTGTCTAGATCGAAGTAGAGTGTTTGATGTTTGTTTGTGCAGGAGTAACTACGAAAGGGATGAAGATGTAAAGCAAAATCAAGGGCCGAAGTCAAGTACGATGGATCGTTGGGAGTGCGAGAGTTAGACGGAAGTCCAAGATTCATTAGAGTCTTTGGAACTAGCCGAGAACGAGTAGAGAGCTTGCCGAAGGGTTTTCGGAAGTTCGCCGGGAGGTTCGTCGGAAGTTCGCGGAGCTTACTAAGAAAGATCGGAGCTTGCCAAAGAAGCTTGGGGGAACTCGCCAAGATCATCGTGGAGTCCAAGAGCTTGCTGGAAGTCCGCAGGATGGTTTCCGAGGGATCGTCGGAAGACCGCCGGAAGTTTGCCGAAAGCTTGACGGAAGAAGACTTGACTTGCAGACTTTGTAATAGCTTAGGAATGTCTTTAATTTCATAGTTAACACATTAATTTGGGTTAGGATTAGAGGTTAATCCTCTAACCCGAAGTAGGGGCCATTGGGCCTTAGTTTGGGCTAAAGTTTTTGGCCCAAATGATTAATGCATGCTACGTGCATGGCAATGTAGCATGGCATCGTAGCTGTGTGGCCGACTCTGTAGCGGCGGTAGCACCGCCCGGCATCGTGAGCCAGCGTAGCACCGCTCGGCTGGGGTGGTAACGCCTAGTGCGTGGAAAGCTTTGGCGATAGCACTGCTTTGGTGTGAAGAACAACCGGTGGTGTGTCATGTGTCAAAGATTCAAATTTTTGGCTCCAAGTTTGGGCTCCAAATTTGAATCACTTTGAGGCTTATAAATACCCCTTCCTTTTCAGCTGAAAAATAGAACCCTTTCGAGAGTTAGAATCTTGGTTTTGAGCTTTTGAAAAGTCTTGTTCTTGCTAAGTGTTCACCTCCTTCTTCTCCTTAAGAAATCTTGTAAGAGTGTGAACCACTTGTAAAGGGTTATAAGAGGGGTATTTGGTCCTTCCCCTTCAAAGGATTGGATAGTGGAAGAAGGGAGCCTCATCGGAGAAGGCTTCGGAAGTGGATGTAGGTCACTTTGACCGAACCACTATACATCGCTGCATCTTGATTGTGTAAGTGTTTAAATTTCTGTTTTACTTTGCTGCAAGCCTTTACTTTACTTGCTCCACTTCCTTTTTATCTTTGTACGCATGCTTCAAAGTTAGAACACAAAAATCGGTTTCAAATGAAACGTTGCTTTCATCGTACGAAGTTTTCGAAGCTTGTTTTAAATCGCTGAAAAATCCATCGTTTTATCCACTGCACTAATTCACCCCTCCCTCTTAGTGCCGCTCGATCCCTAACAAAAGTAAGTAAGAGATTCTTCCTAAGTAGAAGAGATTCTTTCTAGACTTAGGAAGAACATCCTTTTTCTTATCCTTAGATTTCATATTTTCCTCCAGTACTATATCCTTACCTTTCAAGCCTTTATTCCTATATTTTTCCACTTCATCCACAACTTACAAATGTTTAAATTTTAAAATACCTTGAGCCAAGAAGTGTTGGTTAGCAGGGTTCAGAATGTCCTAGTCTACAGAATAGGGAAGAGCCATTGTCGCTCAGCAGTCACTGACTCTACACCTTTGTTAAAAAAGAAGAGCAGAAAAATATTGACTCTTCCCAACTCATTAAGCCTAGGGAAGTTGTATCACCTTAGTTTCGTCAAAAAATATGATGATTATAAAGTTTGTGCAAAGTCGATGTTTAATCGGTTTTTTGCACACCAGTTGAAAATTTCAAAATATTGACCATTCCCAATGTATTAGGCCTAACGAAGTTGTATAACCTCGATTTCACCAAAAAAAGTGATGACCACCCTTTATTGTCAAGGACTACCATAACGGGGATCCCACATTCTACCTATCGTGCCAATCAAGATATTGTGTCAACCAGCGCAAAACCCTACCAACCTAGCTAGCTAGGACATTTTGCCTCAACAATTTTTTTTTGGTAAGTAAATATAATTGGATTTAATATGAAGTTTGTACAAAATAGTTCTTTTTGTAAGTTAATGTAATTAGATTTAGTATGAAATTTGTATAAAATAACTTTATCTATACAAGATGTAGACTAAAGCCTGAGATCTCTTAGAGCAGTCAAGGAGAATGCACCCCACCTCAGAAAGGTAGAATGGTGTCACTCCACCAGACTCATCTCCGAGAGTAGTTAAATAGAAATCATGACTACACATATTGTAGACTATGACTCTTTAATACACATGAGAATGCACCCCACCTTAGAAAGGTGGAATGGTCTCACTCCACCAGACTCATCTCCAAGAGTAGTCAAACTGAAAAATAGTCATAACTACACATGTTGTAGACTACGACGTTTTACTATAGGTAACAAATAACAAAATACAATAGCCAACCAATATTGGATAACCTATGAATACATCACATTATTGAAGCATAGAATCACACAATACAGTAACCTTTTTTTTTTGGTTAGTAAATGTAAGTAGATTTAGTATGAAGATTGTACAAATTAGCTTTGTCTACACAAGCCATAGACTAAAGCCTGAGATCTCTTAGAGCAGTCTAGGAGAATGCACCCCACCTCAGAAAGGTGGAATGGTCTCACTCCACTAGACTCATCTCCGTAAGTAGTTAAACAAAAATCATGACTACATATATTGTAGACTATGATGCTCTACCATAGGCAATAAATAGTAAAATGTAATAACCAACTATTCCTGGACCGATGAATATATCATAATTTTAAAGTAGAAAATCAGACAATACAAAGGAAGCATTAAAGAATTGTAAAATTGAATCTGAGGAAGATCTCTTTTTCTCTACTTGTTAAATGCCTCATTTCCAAATCCTGCTCCATGCATGATCGTGAGTCACTAAGTATCTCAAGCAGAAGGTGAGCATTATGTGTGTTGTGACCCTCAAAGATTCTGCTATACCTCTCTTTCCAAATCCACCAAATAGTACATCTGAAAATAAGCTTTGCCAGTTGTGTAAGAAGCCCTTTTCTTGAGAAGTTATGCTGCAGCTGTTCTAGTTCTTGATGCAAGTTTGGCATTGGTAGCCTATGTATTTCAAATCTTTTCAGAATCTCCATCCATACCCAATTAGTGTAGTGACAAGCAAAATAGATATAATCTATACTTTCTTTCTGTTGCATACAAAGAGAGCATTGGTTAACAAGATATATACCTTTTCACTTCATATTATCTATTATGGGTAGTTTGGTAAGAAGGGCCTGTCATGTACATAAGGAATGTCTCTGTGAGCCCAGTCTATCCCATGTCCAACTGCTCGGGATCCACTTGTTGTTTCTTTGTCTGATTTGATTCCATACAGATTTATCACTAAACTTTTCGTTGTCATGAAGCCAATTAAGCATATCTGATGAGTTATTTCTGATTGGAAGAGCTGTAATAGTCGGCCAAAGTGATAGCATATTAGGAGAAATAGGATTAGGAAGACACCAGGTACCGTTAGCAATGAACTCAGAAACCATCCAATCTTTAGGGGCCCCAAGATCTCTTCGTACTCGATCACCATATAATTGAAATATACTTTTTCCATTCACCCAAGGATCATACCACATATTAATTCTGGTCCCAGAAGAGATTGCATAAGAAATGTGGTTGATTAGCCAGTTTCTTGCCTTCAAAATTCCTTTCCAAGCAGTAGAATGATATGTTCTTATTGAAACTTCCCAGATTGATTCCTTAGATAGGTACCTAGAAGAAACCCATTGTGACCATAAGGATTTATTTTGTAAAAGATCTCATAATTTTTGTACCAAACAAGCTTTATTCCAATCTCTCAGATTTCGTAGATTCAGCCCCCCCTCATCTTTTGGTCTACAAATGCTATCCCAATTGACCATATGCATTGCCTTTCCATCCATACCATTCCAGAAAAAGTTCTTCAATAGCCGTTCAATATCCTGAAGAAGTCCAACAGGTAGAAGAAATGCATTAGACCAATAAATAGAATAAGAAAACAACACAGATCGGATGAGTTCAAGTCGTCCTGCTTTGGAAAGAAGTCTAGTTTTCCAGGAGGAAATTCTATTCTTTATTTTTTACAGGATAGGCTGATAGTGAATTTTATGAATGCTAGTGGATAAGAGTGGGAGACTCAGATAAGGAACTGGTAGACTTCCTCGCTTAACCCCGAGTTTGTATAATAAAGTCTTTATCTTCAAGAACCCATATAGACTTTACTTTTTGCATGATTTAGTTGAAGGCCAGAAACCAAACCAAAATCTTTCAGAATAGTAGCCAAATTCTTCACTGAAGTAGTGTCATTGCGAAGAAAGATAATAAGATCATCTGCAAATGTTATGTCGGATATATGAATAAAACTCGCATGGGGTACCTTAATGCTGCCATCAGAGACTGCCTTTTCTAACATACAACTGAGTCCTTCCATGACAATTGTAAAAAGATATAGAGAAAGTGGATCTCCTTGTCGGATGTCATTCGTACTCCCAAAGAAGCCAACGGGGGAACCATTGAACAGAACTGAAAATTTTGGAGTTTCCAAGCAGCACTGAATCCAATTAACCCATTATTGAGAGAAGTTCAAACTGAGGAGCATCAAATGCTTTTCGTAAGTCAGCTTTAAAACATATTTTTATCCCTCTTGATTTGGAGTGCAAATCTTTGACCAAGTCGTTAGCAAGAAGAATATTGTGATGTATACTTCTCCCTTTAATGAAAGCAGCCGAAGTATGACTAATGATCTTATGCATAATCATTTGCATTCTATCTGCAAGCAACTTGGAGATGATCTTGTAAATAAAGTTGCATAAAGAAATAAGCCTGTAGTGCTCTAGTGAATCTTATTGCATCTTATTGCATAAAGAAATAAGTATGACGAATGATCTTATGCATAATCATTTGCATTCTATCTGCAAGCAACTTGGAGATGATCTTGTAAATAAAGTTGCATAAAGAAATAAGCCTGTAGTGCTCTAGTGAATCAGCCCCTTCATTCTTAGGAACCAAAGAAATAAAAGTACAATTTATCGCTTTAAGAATATGACCTGAAGAGAAAAAATGCTAACAAGCTTTAATCACATCATTTCCAATGATCGGCCATGTAATTTGGTAAAATTCAGTTGGAAATCCATCTGGACTAGGGTTTTTGTGCTTTGATGACTTGAAGACAACTCGTACAACTTCTTCATCTGTAATTGATGCATTAAGAATCATGATGTCATCCGAATCAAGCTTTCTAGTAGGCTCCACATGAACATTATTAGGCTGCTCTGTTTGATTGAGTAAAGAATAAAAAAATTATTCAGTGTGTGCTTTAACTTCATCCAAATTCTCAATAAGCGTACCATCTTGGTCTTTACATTTCTTGATACAGTTAACAGCCCTTCTAGTAGTAATGGCTGTATAGAAAAACTTCGTATTGGAAACTCCTAAAGTAAGCCAATGCTGTCGAGACTTCTGTTTTGCAAAACTTTCTTTCTGCTTTAGGGCCTTCATGAATTGAGACCTAGCTTCTGCCTCTTTACAAATAAGATTCTCGTCAAAGGGCTGAAGATGTAGCTCATGTTGCACCGCCATTAGTTTCTTTTTGATTAACTGAACCCGGGTGATAATATTGCCAAAAGTGTTTGTATTCCACTCCTTTAGTGCTGCTTTACATGCTTTAAGCTTTTAGCATAAAATGTAAGGGGGAGAACCATGCACATTAACATTCCAAGTCGATCACGATAACCTCAGGCGAGGATGGGTACTCCATATGTTAAAGAATCGAAATGGTTTCTTGCCACTGGGTATTACTTTGTCTGCATGTATATATATTAAAAAATGATCAGAGAACAATTGAGATCCATACTCCATAAGTGAATCAGGGTCAACTGTTAACCATTCGTGATTAATAAGACACCTATCAAGTCGAGCAATTATTTTTCTGTAGGCAGCACCTTGATTACTCCATGAAAGCCAATCCCCTACAGATTTCATATCAATCAATGCAGCAATATCTATGTAATCGTTAAAACCTTGAAGCTTGCTCTTTGAAAGTGGTTTACTCCCCACTTTTTCATGTGTGTACCGAACAGTATTGAAATCACCAAAAATAATCCAAAGCACTGTAAGACAGCCATTTGCAATGTTAATCAGATCATTCCATAGAATATTTCTTTCCTGCATACTACTAGAAGCATATACACCAGTAATATAGAATTGACAACTATTCCTTTTATCCTCGGCTTTAAGGTGGATGAATTGTTCTATAGCAAAAATAAAGCAAGCACTAACAGAGTTCGGATGCCATAATACCCATATTCTACCATAAGTGTCACAAGTATCGTTGGTAAAAAGTTCTGCCTCTGGCCATATTAAATCTTTTTGAACACAAATCCGAGATGGTTTAATTTTTATTTCCACAAGAATAACAATATCACAAGCATCAGAGTTGATTGTTCTATTAAGCTCCCGACATTTCTCAAATTTATTCAGTCCACGAACATTCCAACAAAGTATCTTCATCAGAATCAAAACAGGTTTAAAAGGAAATAAAGGACTCTTCCTAGGTAGACGGAAGTATGTGCAACTTACTAGTACCATCCTTCTTCTTATCCTTGGGTTTTGCAATGTCCTCCCACATAATATCCTTACCTTTTAAACCTTTATTTCTATTTTTATCCACTTCATCCATAGCTTGCAAATGCTAAAACTTTGAAATACCCAAAATATCCAGGTTGGCAGTGTTTGTTGAAGGTTGTTGAGGCTGAATATCCTGACTGGCGAGAAGGTTTCTCGTTCTCCTATGCATGGGTAACCTGAGAAACTGTTGTTGTGATAAACTCTGATATATTAGGAAGAGGTAAAGTTCCCGATTTATCTTTCTGATCATGATGCTGCCCAAGTGAGTCAGAATGCTCACTCGTCTTCACCAGCACTACTGCCCCTGAAGGAGACTCGCCTTGTTCGTTAGTAGTCATAATTGTAGTATCAACTCCGTGCTGAGATGACTGACGTTGCCGGTAAACCTAAGTGATCGGTTTCTGAGTTTGCTGACAAGTTCCATGTGCATGACCGAAAGAGTAGCAAATCTTACAATGCTGTGGCTTCCAAGAATATGAAACATGCACCTTACGAGTGGTCCCATCAAGATAACGATAAAATACCTCATCTGGAAGATCACCATCAGAAGAAACCATTACACATACTTGTGCATAAGCCAATCTCGCCTACGCTGCTATTGCTTTGTCAATATACAATGGTTATCTCAAGGTACTACATAACTTAGCAATAAAACGTCAACTCCAAAGATGCACGGGAAGACCATGAAAGGATACCCATAAAGGAATAGACTGTAGACTGTCTAACTCCAAACGGATATCAGGAGACCAATGTCGTAGAATCATCGGATGGCCACGAATAGTCCAAAACCCTTCAAGGATTCATCGCAAATCCTCTTCAGAATAGAGTTTGCATACAAAAAAACCATTCTCTAGCATATGCAGATCAAATGCCGATGTTCCTCATCGAATCTTAATGAATGAGGATAATGAAAAATATGATGTCTTTAAACCGACCACATAACCAACAAGCGCCATGGACCATGTCTTAATCAGCTCTTCAGAATCAACAGTCTCGTACACAGTAATCTTCTAATCAGCCTAGGTTTCTGGAGCAAAGAAATCCAAGCTACGATCCGAGCTTCCAACCGGAGCCTTGAAGAGACTTGTCCAAGGTTGAGGATCTCGAGAAATGAGAGAAGGAGGTCGCAATCTAGAGTGCGACCTACCTCTATGTTGCATCATCAAAGAACCATCTCGTCGGAAAAAAGAAGCAACTTGAGAAGGAAGCCTCATCTTCGGATCAACCCTGCTGTCACCGTCACTAGCCATTCTCGAGTTGCGCGTTGCCACAACAAGAGGAGGGCAGAACAGGGGCTGCCCAGCAGCCGCCGCCTAGCGGAGGACAGCAGAGAGGGAGCAGCGATCGTCGCCTCCTCTGTTCTTCTTCGTGCTGCAGCAGAGAAGGGAAGGAGCGTAGCCCACACCTCCCTTTCTTGCTCGCCGTGTGCAGAACAGGGACGCCGCCGCCGCTGCCCAACAGCTCTCCGATGCCCTAGGGAGAAGAAGCAGCGAGATTCCCTCCGCAGGTGGAACCCTCTGTTCGCAGATCTGCCAGGGACTGCTGCTCACCTGCCAGCGACCCGATCAACCACCGTCGCCCAGTCGCCCCGATCGCAGCTCCTCCGCTGTGGTGAGGAGCGATGGGCGAAGGAGCAGAGGTCAGAATCACTACAGCAGCACCCTTGCAGAAGAGCAACCCTTGATCTCCCAAGCAAGTAGTGCTCAGCCTGCGCCCGCCCGTCGCCGCTTCTCTGCTCTAGAAGAGGAACAAAGGGGGCGGAGCAGAGGCTTGATTGAAGGAGAATTGTGTAGATGATCAACCGCCATCACCCAATCGCCCCGATCGCAGCCGAGGAGCGATGGGCGAAGAAGCAGAGGATCGGTGCACAGCAGTAATCGAGCCCTCCAGCCGCGCCCCTTTACCGTTCCTTTCCACAATGAAGAACCGCCTATTATAGCAGCCACAGATGAACCCCTCTGTTCAGTGCTGGCAGCAGGGAGGCGAGGGCGCCGATGACAACCCTCTCTTCTATTCCCCTTGCAATGCCAGCAACGAGATGAGGAGCGATGGGCCCTTGCAGCCACACACAGCAGCCTTGCCCAGCCACCGCAAGCTTCTGCACCGTTGCCAAAGGCCGCACCGCCCTCGTGCGTGCGAAAGAGCCTCTCCTCTGTTCCCCTACGTGCAGCAGCAGAGAGGCGAGGGAGGGAGCGAAAGCCCTCTCCTCTATTCCCCTACTCCTCTGCGCACCAAGATCGCTCAGCCTCTTCTCACCCTAGAGAGAGAAGAGAAACGCCTAGAGAGAGAAGCTCTCGCTTCTCTTACCCTAATTAAAAGTCTTTTTATTCTTAATAAATTTATATTCATCAACTTATAATTATTCATCAACTTACAATACAACAACCTCATTCTAGAAAACTTTAACAAATTATAAAATTGAATCAGATAAAGATATTTTTTCTCTACTTATTAAATGCTTCATTTCCAGATATTGCTCCATACATGATTTTGAGACATTAAAAATTTTGGGCAAATGATGAGCATTGTGTGTGTTGTGACCCTCAAAGATTCTGTCACACCTCTTCCTCCAAATCCACCAAATAGCACATTTGAAAGTAATCTTTGCCAATAGTATAAGAAGTCATTTTCTTGATAAGATTTGCTAGAACTATTTTAATTCTTGATAAAAGTTTTGGCATTGATAGCCTATTTAGTTCAAATCATTTCAGAATCTCCTTCCATACCCAATTAGTGTAGTCACAAGCAAAATAGAGATGATCAATACTTTCTTCCTGTTGCAAACAAAGAGAGCATCGATTAACAAGATAGATACCTCCTCGCATCATATTATCTATTGTAGGTAGTTTGGTAAGAAGGGCCTGCCATGTGCATAAGAAATGTCTTTGTGAGCTCGGTCTATCCCATGTCCAACTACTTGGGATCCACTTGTTGTTTCTCTATTTGATTTGATTCCATGTAAAAGCACTAAATTTACCATTGTCATGAAGCCAAATAAGCATATCAGAAGAGTTATTCCTGATTGGAAGAGTTGTAATAGTCGGCCAAAGTGATAACATATCATGAGAAATAGGATTAGGAAGACACTAGGTGTCATTAGCAATGAACTCAGAAACCTTCCAATCTTTAGGGGTCTCAAGATTTGTTCATACTCTATCACCATATAATTAGAATATACTTTTCTCATTCACCCAGAAGAGATTGCATAAGAAATGTATTTGATTAGCCAATTCCTTGCCTTCAAAATTTCTTTCCAAGCAGTAGGATGACATGTTTTTACTAGAACTTCCCAAATTGATTTCTTGGATAGGTACCTAGCAGAAACCCATTGTGACCATAAGGATTTGTTTTGCAAAAGATTTCATAATTTTTGTTCCAAACAAGCTTTATTCCAATCTCTCAGATTTCTCATATTCAGCCCACCTTCATCTTTCGGTCTGCATATGATATCCCAATTTTCCATATGCATTGCCTTATCATCTGTGTCATTTCAGAAGAAGTTCTTAAATAGTCATTCAATATCTTAAAGAAGTTCAACATTACCATTTGAGCTACAAGTCGTATTTAAACATTAAATAATGACTTACCAAAAAAAAAATATCTTAAAGAAGTCCAACAAGAAGAAGAAATGCATTAGACTAATTAATAGAGTAAGAGAACAACACCGATCGGATGAGTTCAGGTAGTCTTGCTTTTGAAAGAAGTTTAGTTTTCCAAGAGAAAATTCTATTCTTTATTTTTTTAGGATAGGCTAACAGTGAGTTTTGTGAATACTAGTGGATATGAGTTGGAGACCCAGATAAGGAATTGACAAACTTCTCTCGCTAACACCCAAAGTTTATATAATAAAGCCTTTATGTTCAATACAAGGACCTATATAGGCTTTACTTTTTGTATGATTTAGCTGAAGGCCATAAACCAAACCAAAATCGTTCAGAATAGTAGCCAAATTCCTCATTGAAATAGAGTCATTGCAAAATAATATATTAAAATTATCTGCTAAAGTTATGTAGGATATATGAATAGAACCAGCATGGGGTACCTTAATGCTGCCATCAATGACTGCCTCTTCTAACATATTGTCACGGACTTAGCTGGTTTTGCCTAAGCCGTGCGGCACCAATGTGTATCACCGCAAAGGTCAGCCTCCCTGAAATCTCCTAGAATCCCTTAGGACCTACAAAAGAGAGAACGGAACAGAGAAAGCACTTCATACGGGATCCATAAACCACTTTTTTAGCAAACACTTTATAGCCAATGCACATTCCAACCATGGATATTACAAGCTCAGAACAGTTGCACAACAAAGGTATAAAATTGGTCCACTACAGATCGAATTCTAGTACAAGTATGCACTCGACGCAAGCTTTATGTACAAGCCTACAATGGCTTACAAACTCGCTCAAATGGGGCATTTTGCCTTTGGCAAGCCCTTTACAAGTTTTACAAGTGACAACCAACCAAAAGGGACACAGACATGCATAAGCATTACGCCAAACAAGTCGTTTATAATTTTGTCCGTGACATTCTCCCCCACTTATTCCTTTGACGTCCTCGTCGAAGCCTTTGCTGACGCTGTAACTTCTTTTCTTTGTTGGATCTTCGATCTTACGCTCCTATTTGCAATGCGCCTCTTGGCTCCCAATTGCTCTCCACTTGTTGTTGTTGAGTCGTCGAACTTTAATCCGCCATCTTTGCTTCAACTCGCCAATAACTCGACTACGGTGTGGGGTGGCGAAGTTGTCGATCCTTCAGTCTTGCGGATTCATCTGATGAAGGGAAAAGACCATCTTTGATATGCGCCAGTCTTCAAATTCTTCTTGTCTCTTGAACTGGATAGATGCTTGTTGGAGCTTTAATGAGCATCGCCTCGCAACCTTTAAAGTTTTCAGGTCCTTCCTCCGCAAAATTTGCCCATCGAATCTTCTTCCACGTAGTTGTCTTGCCCAAGTAGGCTCGCATCACTTCCGCTTTCGATTAGCATTCAGTTGGGAAATGAAGCGGCATACCTACTCTCGGCGATCACCGTTGGTGAGGACTTGACAACTGTTATCTTCCATTAGTTACTTCGAAGGGTCTTCAAATTTATGCAGAGCTCCTCTGTCAGATAACTAAGAGAGTTGGGGTACTCGGTTCCGCCGATTCTCTTGAGAGTTGAGAAGGCAAAGGTTACTTGACTTCGCCCGCCTCCTCGAAGTTTGTACTCCGTGCATCAAGCTGGTTACTAGACTTTGCCTGCTCTTGGCTCACACTTCCGAAGCACTTGAAGTGTTTGCAATTCTTACGTTGAGTCAGCTACTGTGATTCACCTTCTCAATGTCATTGAACTTCTGGAATGTAAGAAGTTATCACTCCAACTTGGAGTAAGTTTCCGATAGATTTGGTTGCCTTTGGGATTGTACAGTCTCCTCCATCATTTCTGCTGCGTACTCCTCTAAGTAGCAAAGGTACAGCACCGCGTACTGTCTACTCCGATCCTTGGTCATGCACTCTTGCATCGACCCGAAGTCCTTCACTCACGGTTATCTTGATGGAAAGTCTATTGACACTGGTCTTACGAAGTTCCCTAGCTTCTGCCCTTCAGCCTTGTCTTGGTACATGGAGTTTACCAAAGCATTCTCCTCCTCCACAGCCCATATCACAACCGAGTGCTCTCCCTCTATGAGAGCAAGGGATTGATGACTCCCCGGAAGTCCCGCCTCTGCGGTACCATAGCACTACAACGCCCATGGCACTACTATCCGTTGTCTCACATCTACATCCCTTCTTCATGATCGGTAGATTCACCTCCGCAGCATTGTGGCACTCCTTTGAGTCCACCTTCAATCTAACCGATGATTAATCTTGGGTAGCTGAGTCCCTCTTGGACTCGTCATTGCTTCTTCGCCCTATTTCGATCATCTGCTTCGACACCTCTGTGTTCTCTGAGCAGTTCCACTTGGTCGCTGGAAAGACAGACTACAACACCCATGTATGGCCACTGCCATTCATGTTACAAGGCTTGCACCATTTCTATTCTCCTTGGCTTCATTGGCTGCAATGTTTGCTTACTCGGCCTTGTCCACTGACTTGCCGGGCTCCCTTAAGCGAATGTGAGCTCTGAAGCAGTTCCACTCTTCAACTGCTCCGATCATGCCTGCGCATGATCCGGTACCATGGGACTCCCTGGTACTCGCATATGAACTTCTTCCTTGATAGTTCACAGCCCCCATAAGTTGATATCCAAGGCTTCCATTCAATGCAACATTCGATGCACGCACAAAAGACCCGCCTCTGCGATACCATGGCATTCACTACTTGAATCCATAGCTCTTCTTGTCATCATGTTATTCACCGAAGTGGAGCTCCCAGTTGCGCTCCCGGTCATACTTCCAGATGACCATGTCCCTCATGAGACGAACTATGTGTGTCGCCTTGCCACGAACTATTCCACCACGATCCGTTGCATCATGTCGCCTCCTGGTGACATCTCCTTGCATTGTGATCCTTATGGTATGAACTCGAACTACGATATTTCCATGTGTGGACTCCACCAACACATCGTAGGGCCCCTGCCACCTTCGGTTCCGTTCGCTACTTTGGCAATCGGCCTTCGTCCACCCGCTCTTGGGTCACACTCGAACGAAGCCTAACTCTAGGACAATCCATCGCCTAGAAGCTCCTCTGAAGTCCCCTGACTTCGTAGAAATTAGTGCACCATTATCTAGATCCTGGGTCTCTGCCCCTACCAGCACAATCTCCGCTGTGCACCGCTTTCCTCATGGCAACTCGAATGACAACACTATGGCATATTATTCAAGAGTAACTACCTCTGCATCCTCTTGCCCCGTGTCAAGGCCTTTTGACACCAACTTTGCCTCGACAAAGCTGCCTTAGAATCTCCCCCAAATGCTTCATCGAGATAAGGTGCATGTGCCTCAAAGCTCCCTTTGTCTTTGGCACCATGCAAGATGAGTCGGCTCCATCTGAATATGAAACCCATGGAACGACATGATCCGATTCCTGCCCCTACAAGAGTCCATGTCCTTGACCTCTGTCTAAGGAAAGCTCCAAGCCTCCGCTCCATCGTTCTATCTTCTTTGCCAACTCCCTTCATGCGGTTTGGGTGCATCAACAAGTTACCCCTAAGTTGTTCTGCTACTCGATTTGCATTGCGTTAATGGTGGCCCTCACGCCCACTATTCTACGGGTCAGCCCTTTGTTGACTCCGATCTCACTATCGGCTCCAAGTGTGCCTTCACTTTGTATTGCCTGAGTTGCTCCCCCACTTGATCTCGCTATGCGTCCACCAACACATCACCACTAGCGAGATCATGCAATGACACCTTACCACTCACTCGATCCATCGAGCTTCGACTTGAGGTACTCCTCAACTAGTGCGGTTCTGATGCGAGTGTGGGCGAGTGACTCCGAATAGAAAATTTCAGGACTGCGCGATTTCAGGAAACGATCTTCTTCCAAGGTATAAAGGCCAGGCCACCAACCAAGGATAAGGATCGGGATCTACGAAGTTCACCACCAAGGCCTAAAGATTCCACCAGCCAAGGATAAAGGACTTCGGGATAGGAGAAGCTCACCACCAAGGCCTAAAGATATCACCAGCCAAGGATAAAGGGCTTTTGGCTCACCACCAAGGAGTAATCCACGCTCCAAGGATAAAGAGACCGCAAGGAGTTATCCACTCTCTCAGATATTCACTCACGTAGAGGAAGTCTCACAAATTTTCATTCATTCAACCAGTTCCTTACAAATGAGAATATGTCTCATTATATAGATATTAGACTCAAACAAAACAGCATGGGAACTACCCAAACAATAAAGACTAACAAGACTAACAAGACTAACAAGAAGATAAAATTCGTTCACTAACAATAACCAGCAAATATCTACTTCGAGAGCATTAAATCACTTTGGAACTTATCTGAATAACTCCTTTGATATAGCATCAATCAGCAACTAATTTGGATATTGGTATCATCATTCCTTATCCCACGAAGTAAGTTGTAACGAAGTTAGTTTTGGCATGAATAAGTACCGATAGTGTTTGTTTTGCGAATGAATCATTTCGGGACTTAAGGATTGATTAGTAGTCTCGGATGCTCCGCGCGGTCTCCCGAGTTGTTTGAGATTTGTCCTCAAATCGACAAGTTATCATCGTCCAAGTAAGGAGAAAGATCACCTATATTAAAAGTTGCGAAACTCCATATTCTCGGAAGATCAATCTTGTAAGCATTTTCGCCAATTCTCTCGAGAACTTCAAATGGACCGTCACTCTGGGCATAAGCTTATTCTTCCACGAGAAGGAAATCTTTCCTTCTTTAAATGTAACCACACAAGATCACCTGGTTGGAAATGAGTCTTCCTCCGATGTATATTAGCTTTCTTCCTATAAGACTCGTTAGCCTTCTCGATCTTACTTCGAATCTGCTCATGGAGTTTTTTTATTGATTCAGCTCGCTCTTTGCCATCAAAGTTCACTTGTGAATTGGATGGAATAGGAATTAAATCAATCGGTGTGAGCAGATTGATTCCATACACAATTCGAAGGGTGATCGACCGGTAGTATAACTCGGCGATCGATTATAAGCGAACTCGGCATGTGCAAGCTTCAAATCCCAATCTTTTAGGGATTTACTAACCATTCCTCAAGTAACGTGAGTGAGAGTGCGATTAGTTACCTCCGTTTGGCCATCGGTTTGAGGATGACAAGTGGTGCTGAATAGAAGTCTGGTTCCAAGCATTCTCCATAAGGTCTTCCAGAAATAACTTAAAAATTTAGAATCACGATCAGATACAATGGTCTTTGGTACTCCATGAAGGCGAATGATCTCCTTGAAATAAAGATCAGCCACATGAGATGCATTGTGGCATGGAATAAAATGGGCCATTTTAGAAAACCGATCAACAACCACCATAATGGCATCTTTTCCCCTCTGAGTTCTTGGAAGAGCCACAATAAAATCCATGCTCACATCTTTCCAAGGTTGTAATGGTACTGGAAGAGGAGTATACAACCCTTGATGGAATTGACTTTTTGCTCTTTGACAAGTTGCACACCTCGAGATAATAGCATGCACATCTCCATTCATCTTTGGCCAATAGAAATGTTCTTGAAGAACCTCAAGAGTTTTGTTAACTCCAAAATGACCAGCCATTCCACCACCATGTGCTTCTCGAATTAGCAATTCGCGAAAAGAACTCTTCGGCACACATAATCGATTTCCTTTGAAAAGAAACCCATCTTGTAAGGAATATGTACCTTGGACTCCTCGCTTACAATTGTCGATGGTTGATGAAAACTCAGCATCTTGAATAAAGTTCTTTCATCAATTGAAATCCAAGAATCTTAGAGTCCAAAACAGCAAGCATAGAATATCTCCTTGATAAGGCATCTGCTACAACATTAATGTGTCAGGTTTATACTTAGAGACAAAGAAAATGATTGAAGAAATTCTACCCATTTTGCATGTCTCGAATTAAACTGCGTTGGCCGCTAATGAATTTGAGAGCTTCATGATCAGAATGAAGGACAAATTGCTTCGGTCTTAAATAATGACTCCAATGATCAAGCGCTCGAATAATGGCATAAAACTCTTTATCATAAGTTGAATAATTCTTCTTCGAGTCAGTTAGCTTCTCGTTGAAATATGCCAAAGGTTTTTGCACAAGAACAGCACCAATGCCAACTCCACTTGCATCACACTCAACTTCAAATACTTTATCAAAATCGGAAGGGCAAGAATAGGGAACTCACAAAGTTTTGCTTGATTACCTCAAAAGCATTTTGAGCAGCCTTTGTCCATTCAAAACTCCCTTCTTCATGCATTCGATTATAGGAGCCATGATGGTACTGAAATTTTTAACAAACCGTCGATAGAAAGAAACAAGTCCATGAAAACTTCTTACATCAGAAATGGACTTGGAATCGCCAAGTCTTCATAGCTTCCACCTTGGATTGATCTCGGAAATTCCATCTTTGGAAATTACATAACCAAGAAACACAATGGTTGGAGAGAAGAACTCGCATTTCTCCATTTTGGCATAGAGTTTCTGTTCTCTCAAGACATTAAAGACCTGTTTTAAATGAGAGATATGCTCCTCCTCGTTCCTGCTATAAACAAGAATATCGTCGAAATAAACAACGACAAATCGACCAATAAACGAACGAAGAATCTCGTTCATAAGTCTCATGAAGGTACTTGGAGCATTCGATAACTCGAATGGCATTACCAGCCACTCATAAAGGCCTCCCTTGGTTTTGAAAGCCGTCTTCCATTCATCACCTTCTCGCATTTTGATTTGATGATAACCACTCGCAAATCTATCTTTGAGAAGACAGAGAACCATACAATTCACCCAGCATATCATCAAGGCTAGGTCTAGGGTACCTATACTTAATGGTGATGGTGTTGATGGCTCGCCTATCTATGCACATTCTAGAGGAACAATCGTTCTTAGGCACGAGTAGAGCCGGAGCACAACATGGACTCGTGCTTTCTCGAATATATCCTCTGTCGATAAGTTCATCGACTTGTCTTTGCAACTCCTTTGTTTCCTCGGATTGCATCGATAAGCTGGTTTGTTCGGTAGAGGCGGGATCAAATCAATTTGATGCTCAATACCTCTTATGGGAGGTAATCCGGTGGCAAATCCTCCAGGAACACATCTGCAAAATCTTTCCACAAGCGATGCATCTTTGGATGAATGGGTTGCTCTATCTTACTCTTTTTCTCTACCATAAGCAAAGCAAATACATTCTTTTGTTTGCTAATGGCTCTCTCAACCCATGTTTCATTTAAGAACAAACTTTCCTTACTAGTGTTTCCCTTCCCAGATTGATTTCGATGTATCAATGAAGGATTCAAGGGTAAAAGGGTGATGCATTTTTGTTCTTTCCGAAAAGAGTATGTGTTCTTACGACCATCATGCACAGCATTCATATCATATTGCCAAGGTCTTCCCAATAACAAGTGACATGCATCCATGGGAATCACATCACACAGAGCTTGATCTCGATAGTTCATCCCAATCGAAAATGATATAAGAGCTCGTTTGGTTACCTTAAGATCATTTCCTTGATTGAGCCATTGGAGCTTGTACGGTTGAGGATGTTTCGTCGGAAGCTTCAATTTGTCAACAAGGTTTGTCGAGCAACGTTGGTACAACTCCCACCATCGATAATCACCGAACATACCTTCCCGTTAATAGTGCAGCGGGTGTGAAAGATGTTCTCCTTTGCTCATTCTCTTCGGGAGATATCTCAGCATGTAATGCTCTCCGTATCACCAATAACTCACCATCATCAACTTTTCAATGATATTCTCGGATTCTTCAGCTTCAGAATTATTCTGGTCATGTTCATCGTTGGCCTCTTGAAGTTCCAAATCGATCTTCTCAATTTCTTGAAGAGTCATAACTCTCCGATTTGGACAATTAGCTTGCAAATGCCCATAGCCATGACACTTAAAACACTTCCTTGTGTCACCATCAACTTTCTTGCTGGTTTCTTTGATGGGTTCCACCAACTTCTCTTTACCCTTAGCGTTTGTCGAAACACCTTCATATTTGCTTGAGGAAGCACCCCTAAAGTAGGATGTCCCCTTCGAGGAGGTTCTGGAAGAAAACCTCTTGCTACTCTTTAGTTGTTTCTCAACCTTCATTGCTAGCTTGCAAACATCTTCGAAGGACCAATAAGGCTGAAGTTCAACCAAATCAGCAATTTCCCGATTCATGCCACCAAGGAATTGGGCGATGGTTTGCTCGGGAACTTCTGAAACTTCGCATCTTATCATGAGTTGTTCGAACTCACGAATATATTCTTCAATACTCATCCCTTGTTGTCTTAGGGAATTCAACTTGAGAAACAGATCTTGCTTATAGGTATCGGGCAAGAACCTTTTCTTCATAAGTTTCTTGAGTTTATCCCAAGACTTGATTCGGCTTTTTTTTTCTCTAGCTCGCTGACGCTTTAAATTCTCCCACCATAGAGAAGCATATTTAGTGAGTTTCAGAACAGCGACCTTGCACCTCTTCTCATCCGAGTATGACTTGAAGTCAAAAACTCGTTCAATGGCAAGGAGCCAATCAACAAAGTTGTCAGGATTGAGACTACCCTCGAACTCAGGTGCATCTGCTTTAATCTCACGGTCATTCTCATGGTATATTCTTCTTCTTCTCCGAACTCGGTGCTCAGGAGCACTAGAGTTGCCTCCAGTGGAATTGGAATCGCCACTATAACTTTGACGAGATTCCAAATTGTCACGCCGACGTCGATCATTCGGATGCCTCTCCGGTTGGCCTTGTCTTGCCGGATCCTCTAGAAGATTGAGGACTCGCTCCATTTGTTGCTGAAGGTCTTAGATAGCACGATCCTGCCTTTCATTGTGCGCTTGTTCCAAAGTCAAGCCTCTTGGAACCCGATCATCCATATTGAATAAGGATTGGGAAAATAAAAAGGAATCACTCAAACAAGTTCAACCTGCTCGATACCAATTTGATGCGAGTGTGGGCGAGTGACTCGACAGAAAATTTCAGGATGCGATTTCAGAAACGATCTTCTTCCAAGGTATATAGGCCAGGCCACCAACCAAGGATAAGGATCGGGATCTCTGGTTCACCACCAAGGCCTAAAGATTCCACCAAGGATAAAGGACTTGGGATAGGAGAAGCTCACCACCAAGGCCTAAAGATATCACCAACCAAAGATAAAGGGCTTTTGGCTCACCACCAAGCTGTAATCCACGCTCCAAGGATAAAGAGAAAGCAAGGAGTTATCCACTCTCCGGAGATATTCACTTACGTAGAGGAAGTCTCACAAATTTTCATTCATTCAGTTCCTTACAAATGAGAATATGTCTCATTATATAGATATTAGACTCAAACAAAACAGCATGGGAACTACCCAAACAATAAAGACTAACAAGACTAACAAGACTAACTAGAAGATAAAATTCGTTCACTAACAATAACCAGCAAATATCTACTTCGAAGAGCATTAAATCACTTTGGAACTTATCCTGAATAACTCCCCTTTGATATAGCATCAATCAGCAACTAATTTGGATATTGGTATCATCATTCCTTATCCCACCGAAGTAAGTTGTAACCGAAGTTAGTTTTGGCATGAATAAGTACCGATAGTGTTTGTTTTGCCGAATGAATCAGCTCAGGACTTAAGGATTGATTAGTAGTCTCGGATGCTCCCGCATCAGGTTCATTGCACAAGATTATCCCTATGGAGAATCGGGACTTATCCCTCCTGGATATCTATCCCGTTGGAGCAACTTCGCTCTTCGCCTCCTTCCCTTTGGAAGTTTTGGAGACCACCATCCTCTTGGACTACTTCGCCTCTGCTGAACAAACTGTGCCCAATTCTGCCTTTGCAAATGCACTTGCTAGATTGTGACATTTCACCAATACAGCTCGCACTGCACCCCTCTGGGTCTAGCAACATGCCGAACTTGCTGCACACTTCAGCCTCTTACGAAAGTATCCTGCACATGCCGAAGAGAAAGTTTTAATGCTCCATGGCGCTGACCTTTGGTCGCCTTGGGATGGCCGCGAACAATCCATTGTCCGCATGCAAGGCCTTGCATGAGTATCGAATTCCTTGAGTTAACAACTCTTTCGATCGTTGAACAACCCACTCCACCTTGCACGGTCTCATCCTTTGCCAAGTGCCTCGCTTGCCTCGAGCACCGTCAAGTCTAGGTGCCAACGTCGAGCCACTGCTCGAACTCAGCCATCCCGACCTTTGTGCGCTCTGCAATTCCTCTTAGCTTGTTGTACTCGTGGTGCCTCGCTAGGTCCCCCACGTTTGCATGCTAAGTGTTTGTAAGTGGGCTTGTCTCGCTCTGATACCATCTGTCACGAACTTAGCTAGTTTTGCCTAAGCCGTGCGGTATCAATACGTATCACCGCAAAGGTCAGCCTCCCCGAAATCTCCTAGAATCCCTTAGGACCTACGAAAGAGAGAACGGGACAGAGAAAGCGCTTCACACGGGATCCACAAGCCACTCTTTTAGCAAACACTTTATAGCCAATGCACATTCCAACCATGGATATTACAAGCTCAGAACAGTTGCACAACAAAGGTATAAAATTGGTCCACTATAGACTGAATTCTAGTACAAGTATGCACTCGACGTAAGCTTTATGTACAAGCCTACAATGGCTTACAAACTCGCTCAAATGAGGTATTTTACCTTTGGCAAGCCCTTTACAAGCTTTACAAGTGACAACCAACCAAAAGGGACACGAACATGCATAAGCATTACACCGAACAAGCCGTTTACAATTTTGTCCGTGACAATATAGCTGAGTCATTCTATTACAATTGTAAAAAGATATGGAGAAAGTGGATCTCCTTATCAAATGTCATTCGTGCTCCCAAAAAAGCCAATAGGTGAACCATTAAAGAGAATAAAAATTTTTGGAGTTTCTAAACAGCATTAAATCTAATTAACTAATTGTAGAGGCAAGTTCATACTAAGGAGCATCTTATAGATAAAGTGTCTATTAACTGAATAAAATGCTTTTCGTAAGTCAGTCTTAAAATAGATTTTTGTCCCTCTTGATTTGGAGTACAGATCCTTGACTAAATCATTAGCAAGAAGAACATTATGATGTATACTTCTCCTTTTAATGAAAGCAGCCTGGGTAGGACTAATGATCTTGTGCATTCGATCTTCAAGCAACTTTGATATGATCTTGTAACTAAAGTTACATAATAAAATTGGCCTATAGTACTCTTGTGATTCAGCCTCTGCATTCTTCGGAACTAAAGAAATAAAGGTGCAATTTATCTCTTTAAGAATATGATCGGAAGAGAAAAAATACTAACAAGCTTTAATCACGTCATTACCAATGATAGGTTATGCAATTTGATAAAATTCGATTGGAAATCCATCTGGACCAAGGCTTTTGTGCTTCGGTGACTTAAAGACAACTTTTACAATTTCTTCATCGATAATTGGTGCATTGAGAATCATGATGACATCCAAATCAAGCTTTCTAGTAGGCTCCATATGAATATTATTAGGCTACTCCTCTTGATTGAGTTGAGAATAAAAAAATTATTTAGTGTGTACTTTAATCTCATCCAAATTCTTAATAAGATTACCGTCTTTATCTTTATATTTCCTGATGTAGTTAACGACCCTTCTGGTAGTAATGGTAGCATAGAAAAACTTAGTGTTAAAATCACCTAGAGTATGCCAGTGCTGTTGAGACTTCTGTTTTGTAAAACTTTCCTCTTATTTTATGGCTTGCATGAATTGATACCTGGCTTTTGCCTCTTTGCAAATAAGATTCTCATTAAGGGGCTAAAGATGCAGCTCTTATTGCACTGTCATTAGCTCCTTTTTGTTTAACTAGACCCGGGTGGTAACATCGCCAAAGGTGTTTGTATTCCACTCCTTAAGTGTTACTTTATATGCTTTTAGCTTTTAATATAAAATGTACGGAGGAGAACCATACACAATAACATTCCAAGCTAATTTGATAATCTCGAGGAACTGAGGATGAGTACTCCACATGTTAAAGAATCTAAATGGTTTCTTACCTCTGGGTTTTGCTTTGTCTGCATGTATATACATTGAAGAGTGATCAAAGAATAACTGAACACCATACTCTAGAAGTGAATCAAGGTAAACTATTAGCCAAGCTTGATTAATCAAACACCTGTCGAGTTGAGCCATTATTTTCCTGTGGGCAGTACATTGATTACTCCATGAAAGTCAATCCCCTACTGATTTCATATCAATCAATGTAGCAGTATTTAACTTGCATCAAGAACTAGAATAGCTGCAGCAAAGCTTCTCAAGAAAAGGGCTTCTTACACAACTAGCAAAAATTACCTTCAGATGTGCTATTTGATGGATTTAGAGGGAGAGGTGTAGCAGAATCTTTGAGGGCCACAACACACACAATACTCACCTATTGCTCGAGATACTTAGCAACTCAAGATTATGTATGGAGCAGGATCTGGAAATGAAGCATTTAACAAGTAGAGAAAAAGATATCTTTATCAGATTCAATTTTATTATTCGTTAATGCTTTCTAGAATGAGATTACTGTATTGTGTGTTTCTATGTTTCAACATTATGATGTATTCACAGGTCCTTTAGCATGGTTGGTTATTACATTGTGTTATTTATTGACTATCGTAAGGTGTCATAGTCTACAACATGTGTAGTCATGGCTATTTTTTTTGTTTAACTTCTCTTGGAGATGAGTCTGGTGGAGTGAGTCCATTCCACCTTTCTGAGGTGGGGTGCATTCTCCTAGACTGCTCTAAGAGATCTCAGGCTATAGTCTACAGCTTGTGTAGACAAAGCTACTTTGTACAAACTTTAAACTAAATACAATTATATTTACTTACCAAAAAAAAATAGTATCTTAATATTATGTACCGAATAGTATTAAGGTCACCAAGAACAATCCAAGACATTGTAAGATAGTCATTTGTAATATTAGTTAGATCAGTCTATAGAGCATTTCTTTCATGCATATATATACCAGTAATATGGAATTGATAGTCATTCTTTTTGTCTTTTGCCTTAATATGGATGAATTGGTACTATACTAAAAGACTTTGGTCTAGTTTTTAGCCTTCAGCTAAATCATGAGAAAAGTAAAGTATAAATAGGCCCTGGTTTTGAAGATAAGGATTTTATTATACAAACTCTGGGGGTTAGCGAGGAAAGTTTGTTAGTTCCTTATTTGAGTCTCCCACTTGTATCTACTGGTATTCATAAAATCCACTATCAACTTATCCTACAAAAAATAAAGAATTAAATTTCCTCTTGAAAAACTAGACTTCTTTCCAAAACAGGATGACTTGAACTCCTTCGATCTGTATTGTTCTTTTTTTTTACAAGTAAATGTAATTGGATTTAGTATGAAGTTTGTACAAACTAGCTTTGTTTATATAAGCCGTGGACTAAAAACTAAGATCTCTTCGAGTAGTCTAGGAGAATGCATCCCATCTTAGAAAGGTGGAATGGTCTCACTCCACTAGATTCATCTTCAAGAGTAGTCAAATAAAAAAGTAGTCATGACTATACATGTTGTAGACTATGACGCTTTATTATAGGCAACAAATAATAAAATGCAATAGTCAACCATTCTTGGATGACTTGTGAATACATCACATTATTGAAGCATAGTATAACACAATACAACAACCTCATTCTAGAAAGCATTAACGAATTATAAAATTAAATATGATAAATATCTCTTTTTCTTTACTTGTTAAATTCTTCATTTCTAGATCCTGCTCCATACATGATCTTGAGTCACTAAGAATCTCGAGCAAAAGGTGAGCATTGTATGTTGTGACCCTCAAAGATTCTACTACACTTCTCCCTTTAAATCCACCAAATAGCACATATGAAAGTAACCTTTACCAATTGTGTAAGAAGCCCTTTCCATGAGAAGCCTTGCTGGAGTTGTTCTAATTCTTGATGCAGGTTTAGCATTAGTAGCCTATTTAGGTCAAATCTCTTCAGAATCTCCTTCCATACCCAATTAGTGTAGTCGTAAGCAAAATAGAGATGATTAATACTTTCTTCCTATTAGATACAACGAGAGCATCGGTTAATAAGATAGACACCTTTTCACTTCATATTGTCCATTGTTGGTAGTTTGGCAAGAAGGGCCTGCCATGTATATAAGGAATGTCTTTGTGAGCTCAGTCTATCCCATGTCCAACTAATTGGGATCCACTTGTTGTTTCTCTATTTGATTTGATTCCATGCAGACGTAGCACTAAATTTACCATTGTCATGAAGCCAAATAAGCATATAAAAAAAGTTGTTCCTGATTAGAAGAGTTGTAATAGTCGGCTAAAGTGATAGCATATAAGGAGAAATAGGATTAGGAAGACACCAAGTGTCATTAGCAATGAACTCAAAAATCTTCCATTCTTTAGGGGCCCCAAGATCTGTTCGTACTCTCTCACCATATAATTGAAATATACTTTTCTCATTCACCCAAGAATCATACCACATATTAATTCTGGTCCCAGAAGAGATTGCATAAGAAATATGTTTGATTAGCCAATTCTTTGCCTTCAAAATTTCTTTCCAAGCAACAGAATGATATGTTTTTACTAGAACTTCCCAAATTGATTTCTTGGATAGATACCTAGCAGAAACCCATGGTGACCATAAGGATTTGTTTTGCAAAAGATCCCATAATTTCTATACCAAACAAGCTTTATTCCAATCTCTCAAATTTCTCAGATTCATCCCGCCTTCATCTTTCGATCTGTAGATGGTACCCCAATTTATCATATGCATTGCCTTATCATTTGTGCCATTCCAGAAGTTCATAAATAGTCATTCAATATCCTAAAGAAGTCCAACATGCAGAAGAAATGTATTAGACCAATAAATAGAGCAAGAGAACAACATCGATCGAATGAGTTCAAGTCATCCTGCTTTGGAAAGAAGTCTAGTTTTCCTAGAGAAAATTCTATTCTTTATTTTTTGTAGGATAGGCTGAGTGGGTTTTGTGAATGCAGTGGATATGAGTTGGAGACCCAAATAAGGAACTGACAGTCTTTCCTCACTAACACCCAAAGTTTGTATAATAAAATCTTTATCTTCAATGCAAGGACCCATATAGACTTTACTTTTTGTATGATTTAGTTAAAGGCTAGAAACCAAACTAAAATTTTTAGAATAGTAGCCAAATTCCTCACTGAAGTAGAGTCATTATGAAGAAATATAATAAGATCATCTGCAAATGTTATATGAGATATATGAATAGAACTAGCATGGGGTACCTTAATGCTACCATCAAAGACTACCTCTTCCAACATACAATTGAGTCCTTCCATTACAATTGTAAAAATGCACGGAGAAAGTGGGTCTCCTTGTCAGATGTCATTCGTCCTCCTAAAAAAGCCAATAGGTGTACCATTAAAGAGAACCAAAAATTTTGGAGTTTCCAAATAGCATTAAATCCAATTAATCCATTGTTGAGGGAAGTTCATATTGAGGAGCATCTTGTAGATAAAGTGTCCATTAATTGAATCAAATACTTTTTGTAAGTCAGCCTTAAAACAGATTTTTGTCACTCTTGATTTGGAGTGCAGATTCTTGACCAAGACATTAGCAAGAAGAACATTGCGATGTATACTTCTCCCTTTAATGAAAGCAGCCTGAGTAGGACTAATGATCTTGTGCATTATCTTTTACATTCGATCTGCAAGTAACTTGTATATGATCTTATAAATAAAGTTACATAATGAAATGGGCCTGTAGTGCTCTAGTGAATCAGCCCCTGTATACTTTAGAACTAAAGAAATAAAAGTACAATTTATCTCTTAAAGAATATGACCTGAAGAGAAAAAATGCTGACAAGCTTTAATCACGTCATTACCAATGATAGTCCATGTAATTAAATTTGACTATACCAGGGCTTTTATGCTTCAATAACTTAAAGACAACTCTTACAATTTCTTCATCTGTGATTGGTGTATTGATAATCGCGATGGCCTCCGAGTAAAGCTTTCTAATAGGCTCCACATGAATATTATTAGGCTGCTCCTCTGGATTGAGTAGAGAATAAAAAAATTATTCAGTGTGTGCTTTAACCTCATCCAAATCCTCTTGATTACGATCTGTATTGTTCTCTTACTCTATTTATTGGTCTAATACATTTCTTCTACCTGTTGGACTTCTCCAAGATATTGAATGACTATTTAAGAACTTCTTTTGGAAGGGCACTGATGGTAATGGTAAATTGGGATAGCATTTGCAAATAGAAAGATGAAGGGGGGCTGAATCTATGAAACCTAGGAGATTGGAACAAAGCTTGCTTAGTATAAAAATTATGGGATATTTTAGACAATAAATATTCTTTGTGGTCATAATGGGTTTCTGCTAGGTACCTATCTAAGGTATCAATCTGGGAAGTTTCGATAAAATTATACCATTCTACTATTTGGAAAGAAATTTTGCAAGCAATGAATTGGTTAATCAATTACATTTCATATGCAATCTCTTATAGGACCAGTACTAATATGTGGTATGATCCTTGGGTGAATGGAAAAAGTATATTCCAATTATATGTCAATAGAGTACGAAGAGATCACCCATCCTAGTACTACTCTCGCCCAAGCATAGATACGTTTTGACAATCTTATGTAGACAAAGCTATTTTGTACAAACTTCATACTAAATCCAAATACATTTACTTACCAAAAAAAGAAAAGTTGAATAACCTTGATTTGGCCAAAGAAACATGACAGCCATAAAGTTTGCACAAAGTCTATGTTTAATCGATTTTTTTCGCACCATCTCAAAAATTCAAAATATTGACCATTCCAAACTTATTAGGCCCTAGGAAGTTGTATAACCTTAGTTTCACCAAAAAACGTGACAGTCATAAAGTTTGCGCAAAGTTGATGTTTGATCAATTTTTTGTGCACCGTCTCAAAAATTCAAAATATTAACCGTTGCCAACATAATAGGCCTAGGGTAGTTGTATAACTTTTGTTTCGCTCAAAAATGTGATAGTCATAAAGTTTACGTAATGTCGATGTTTGATTGGTTTTTTGCACATTGTCTCGAAAATTTAAAATATTGACCATTATGAACTTATTAGGCTATTGAAGTTGTATAACGTTGGTTTTGCCAAAAAAATATGACGGTCATAAATTTTGTGCAAAGTTAATTTTTGATCAGTTTTTTGCACACCATCTCAAAAATTTAAAATATTGATCATTCCCAACTTATTAGGCCTAGGGAAGTTATATAACCTTGTTTTCACCAAAAAAGTTACAATCATAAAATTTGCGCAAAGTCGATGTTTGATCGATTTTTCGCACACTGTTTCGTAAATTCAAAATATTGACCATTCCCAACTTATTAGGCTCTAGAAAGTTGCATAACCTAGGTTTTGCCAAAAAATGTGACGGTCATAAAGTTTACGTATAGTCGATGTTTGATCGATTATTTATGCACTATCTCGAAATTCAAAATATTGACCATTCCTAACTTTTTAGGCCCACTGAAGTTGTATAACCATAGTTTTGCAAAAAAATATGACGGTCATCAAGTTTACGCAAGGTCGATGTTTGATCAGTTTTTTTCACATCGAAGCTGAGACCAAAGTTGCTCCATGCAAACTTTCTCTCTCTAAGCGAGAGCTTCTCTCTCTAGGCGATTCTCTTCTCTCTCTAGGGTGAGAAGAGGCGGTGGCTGCATGACACTGTGGATCTGCTTCTTTTCCCTTGGGTGGTGGTTCTTCCCTTCCTCCATGTGCGAACGCGTTGGGGGAAAGTGAAGCCACGGAGAAGGCTACGGTGAGAACAGGTGACGGCTGTTGGGTTCTCCCCTGTTCTACGCACGGAGAGCAGGAAAAGGGGCGGCGGCTGCTGGGCGGCGTTTCTCCCCTAGCACGGAGAGCAGGACGGTGGATCTGCTTCTCCCTTAGGCGAGTCGCTGCTCTGCGGACAAGGAGGGCGTCGTTTGTGGATCTAGGCGGCGGCGACGGCGGCGTCCTTGTTCTGCACATGGAGAGCAGGAAAGGGAGGTTTGGGCTGCTGGGCGGCGATCGAGGGTTTCTTCTCCCTCAGGCATGCTCCATCCCTTGCCTCTCTCTACTGTAGCAAAGTTCAGAGAAGGCGACGTGCTGCTCCCTCTCTGCTCTCTACCAGGCGGCCTCCCACCTTGGGCTGCAGATCTAGGTCGAGAGGGAGGGAAGAGGTGGCTATCCCACCCTCTGCTTCACCCCCTTTCAAGCAGGGTCTGCGCATCAGGAGATCTGCTGCTGGATTGGGGGCAGATCTGCATTGACAGGGGTGCTGCTGCTGTTTGACAGTTGTGGCAACGCAACTCGAGAATGGCTGGTGATGGTGGTAGCAGGGTTGATTCAAAGATGAGGCCTCCTTCTCAAGTTGCTTCTTCTTCTCGACGAGATGGTTCTTTGAGGACGCAGCATAGAGGTAGGTCGCGTTCTAGATCGCGGCCTCCTACTCTTATTTCTAGAGATCCTCGACCTTGGACAAGCCTCTTCAAGGCTCCGATTGGAAGCTCGGATCTTAGCTTGGATTTCTCTGCTCCAAAAACCCAGGCTGATCAGAAGATTGCTGTGTATGAGACTATTGATTCTGAAGAACTGATTAAGACATGGTCCATGGCACTTGTTGGTTATGTGGTCGGTTTAAAGACATCATATTTTTCATTATCCTCATTCATCAAGACTCGATGGGGAACATCGGCATTTGATATGCGCTAGAGAATGGTTTTTTTGGATGCAAACTTTATTCTACAGAGGATTTACAGTGAATCCTTGAAGTGTTTTGGACTATTCGCGGTCATCCGATGATTCTACGGTGTTGGTCTCCTGATGTCCGTTTGGAGTTAGACAGTCTATAGTCTATTCCTTTATGGGTATCCTTTCATGGTCTTCCCTTGCATCTTTGGAGTCGACATTTTATTGCTAAGTTATGTAGCACCTTGGGACAACCATTGTATATTGACAAAGCAAAAGCAGCACAGACGAAATTGGCTTTTGTACGAGCATGTGTAATGGTTTCTTCTGATGATGATCTTCCAAATGAGGTTTTTTATCGTGATCTTGATGGGACCACCCGTAAGGTGCATGTTTCATATTCTTAGAAACCACAGCATTGTAAGATTTGTAACTCTTTTGGTCATGCACATGGAGCTTGTCAGCAAACTCAGAAACCAATCACTCAGGTTTACCGTCAATGCCAGTCATCTCAGCATGGGGTTGATAGTACTATTATGACTACTGATGAGCAAGGCGGGGCTCCTTCAGTGGCAGTAGTGCCGGTGAAGACGAGCGAGCATTCTAACGCGCTTGGGTAGCATCACAATCAGAAAGACAAATTAGGAACTTTACCTCTTTCTAATATATCAGAGTCTTTCACAACAACACCTTCCCAGGTTACCCACATACAGGAGAAAGAGAAACCTTCATCTCTTCCTATATTGTCAATAGGGATCCCACGTTCCACTCATCGTGTCATTCAGGATATTGTGTCTCACTCACATGCCCCTGCACACCTTACCAACCAGGACATTCTGGATCCTACTAACCAGGACGCTCAAGGTGCTTTAAAATTTAAACATTTACAACCTGTGGATGAAGTGGAAAAAAATAAGAATAAAGGCTTGAAAGGTAAGGATATGGTGCGGGAGGACAATGTAAAATCTAAAGATAAGAAAAAGGAGGTACTTCCTAAATCACACCCTTCTACTTAGGAATAATTTCTTATTTTCCTTTCCTTCTATTTTATTTCTGATGAAGATAATATGTTGGAATGTTCATGGACTTAATAAACCTGAAAAATGTCGGGAGCTCAATAGAATAATCAAGTTTGCTGCTTATGATATTGTTATTCTTGTGGAGACAAAAATTAAACCATCTCGGGTTCGTGTTCAAAGGAATTTAATATGGCCGGAGGCAGAACTTCTTACCAATAACTCTAGTGACACTTATGGTAGAATATGGGTCTTATGGCATCTCAACTCTATTAGTGCATGGTTTATTTCTACTACTGCACAATTCATCCATCTTAAGGTAGAGGACAAAAAGAATGACTGTCTTTTTCATATTACTGGTATATATGCTTCGAACAGTATGCATGAAAGAAATACTCTATGGACTGATCTAACTATCATTGCAAATGATTGTCTTACAATACCTTGGATTGTTCTTGGTGACTTTAATACTGTTAGGAACACAAATGAAAAAGTGGGGGGCAAACCACTTTCAGAAAGCCAGCTTCAGAATTTTAATGATTACATAGATACTACTGCATTGATCGATATGAAATCTGTAGGGGATTGGTTTTCATGAAGTAATCAAGGTGCTGCCCACAGGAAAATAATGGCTCAACTTGACAGGTGGTTGATTAATCATGCATGGCTAACAGTTTATCCTGATTCACTTCTGGAGTATGGTGTTCAGTTATTCTCCGATCACTCTTCAATGTATATACACGCAGACAAAGCAACACCCAAAGGTAAGAAACCATTTAGATTCTTTAACATGTGGAGTACTCATCGTCAGTTCCTTGAGATTATCAGATCAGCTTGGAATGTTACTGTGAATGGTTCCCCTCCATACATTTTGTGTCAGAAGCTAAAAGCCTATAAAGCAGCACTTAAGAAGTGGAATACAAACATCTTTGACAATATTAACACCCAAGTTAAATTAAGCAAAAAGGAGCTAATGACAGTGCAACAAGAGCTGCATCTCCAACCCTTTGATGAGAATCTTATTTGTAAAGAGGCAGAAGCCAGGCATCAGTTCATGCAAGCCTTAAAGCAGGAGGAAAGTTTTGCAAAACAGAAATCTTGACAGCACTGGCTTACTCTAGGAGATTCCAACACTAAGTTTTTCTATGCTGCCATTGTTGCTAGAAGGGCCATTAACTGCATCAAGAAATGTAAAGATAACGACGATAATCTTATTACGAACTTGGATGAGGTTAAAGCACACACTGAACAATTTTTTTACTCTCTACTCAATCAAGAGGAGCAACCTAATAATATTCAGGTGGAACCTACTAGAAAGCTTGATTCGGATGCCATCGCGATTCTCAATGCACCAATTACAGATGAAGAAATTGTAAGAGTTGTTTTGAAGTCACCGAAGCATAAAAGCCCTGGTCCAAATGGATTTCCAACTGAATTTTATCAAATTGCATGGCATATCATTAGTGATGACGTGATTAAAGCTTGTCAGCATTTTTTCTATTCAGGACATATTCTTAAAGAGATAAATTATACTTTTATTTCTTTAGTTCCGAAGAATACAGGGGCTGATTCACTAGAGCATTACTATGTTGAAAGTTGAGTGTTAGGGACCAAAATATGAATATTAACAATTATATAGGATTTATGAAAGATTGGTATTCAGTTTAAAAAAAAAAAGAAAAGAAAGAAAGAAAAAGAGAGGACAAGTGGCATTAGCTAACATAAGAATGAGCCACTTGTGTCAATTATGTGGATGACATGTTTTCCTCATGCATGCTTGCCACCTATCCTTGTATTAGCTAAAACTTAAGTAAATAGATGAGGAGTTAAGGAAAACTTAACATGAGAAGCTTGCTGCCAATGTAGAGGAGAAGGAGAAGGAATTGAAGGAGAAGAAGAACTTTCATCTTAGCTCAAGGTTTTGCATCAACTCTCCATAGTTGGGAATCAAACTTTTGTAAGGCAAGTGTTCTAACCCCATCCTAGAGATAAATTTTGATCCTTAATTCATCTTGATTCTGAGAAAAATTGGAAGATTGTAGCTTCATTGAGGATATCTATGCCATTTATACATCAAATGTTGAATCTGAAAATTTTCAGATGTTTTTGACCTTTCAGTACTCATGTGGACATAACTTTCTGTACTAAAGCCTAATTGAGGAGAAACATTTTTTATACGAAAGAAGACTTATAGAGCTTTCATTTGACATAAAAATTTAAAGATTTAGAGTAAATTTATCTATCCAAATATATGAAATGAAAAGACCTCATGTATTCGGTGAAACAGATACTATAGCTCCTAACCTTTTGTTACTAAATGGCATAACTCGCTGATGAAAATTCTGAATTATACAAAATTTGATTCTTTGGACACTAGATTCGTGTATCTTTCTTTTGACATATGATTTGGAAATTTTGAATTATGTTTGCCCTCTGAAACATCAGTTTAAATTCATTCTATCAATTCTGCAAAACAGAGATGATCAATTCTGACCTTTCTTTACTCTATTTGTTGTAACTTCCTGTTAGAAACTCAAAAATTTACAAATATAACTTCATCTGAAAATAATTTGATACAGCTTTCCAATGACACCTATTATGAGTGAATTGGACCATATTTGGTCACTCAAACAATTCAGGAAATATACCACTCAATTTCTATCAGACCTGAAATTTAGTTGAGTTTTACCTATTCAAGTTTCATCCTATTGGAGATCTAATTTCTGCTAAATTCTTCTTCAATTGAGCTTTATAATGGTCCTTTGAAAATTTTTGTATTGTTCATCCTAAAATTGTTTATATACCTAAAATCTATTATGTAATGTTCGTGTTTGTATTATCTTGTTTCGTAAAGGCACACGTATATTTTCGTAGTTTCGCATGTGCTTCCGATATATGCCAATGTTATTGTTCATGCTACCCTTTTATACTCTGGTGTCTTGTGGGATATTGTGAACCTTTGCCATAAATGGTAAAGGGAGTTATGCTTAGAGCCCGCGATTGCTCTGCCAGCGCCATTGACTTCACTTAGACGTGGGTGGATGGAGCTCCCAGACGTGGGAGACTAATGTTTGGTGGTCATCCAGAAATGGATGAATCACATTATGAATGTGGTCCCACAGCACCCTCTATGTTTATTTGATATGATATCCAAAGCTTTGCCTACGAGATTATATTTATGCTTTGGATAAAAATGGAATGCATGTTATATCAAAAATGACATACAAGCTTGTTTTTGTTATTCGGTTCACTTGTTATACTTTGAAGTGCTTCGTATGTCATTGTTATACTCCCAAACACTCTTACACCTTTGATATGTACCTAAATGCTTCTTTTGCTAATGAAATGCTCTAATTTCCTTTCTCCTTTTGTTATGTATAATGCTGGTTTCAAATGAGATAATCCTTTGTGATTTTATATCAAATGAGATGCTTTTCATTGAACACTTGTAGCTATGCTTTTGTATTTTGATACCTAGCTCGCTTGAACTGCTCCTATCGCCATGGATATGTTAGTCACTTGCTGAGCTCTTTATGCTGACCCCGTTGCTCTATATAATTTTTTTCAGGTTAGCTTGTCACGCACGGAAAAGCTAGAATTGGGTTGAAGTAAAGAAAGGCTAGAAGATTTTTGGGCTAATCTTTGTTAGTTGATAAGTCTTTTGTTGTATAGTATACTTTACTTCTGATGAAATGTTATGGATATGTTGACACTTTTGTGTTGTAAAAGTTGAAATGATCACTCATGTTGATGGAATGATAAGTTTAAATTGCATAAGGATATGAACTTGCGGTAAATATTATGTTTTGTGATTGTATATATTTCTACGATTATGGATTTGTGTTGTGGTTGATGTTTAGTTGAGTTGGCTTTGGATTTTATGAATCTCTGAGGGAAGTCGAGTATGATATTATGAAATGTACAGGTTGATGAATATTGATTTGAATGGTTCTTACGATCCTCAAATTGTTGGAATGGATCCTGGATTGAATTGTTGATGAATTATATTATTATGGATTTAAGACAGGATCACACCTCCTGAATGTGATAATTCGGGAGGGGGCGTGACAAGTTTGGTATCAGAGCATGATTTGAGGATTCCTACGAAATTTGATATGCTAGATACATAATAAATTTTGAGGTTTAGTGATTTCAATTTAGAGACTAATCAAAAGTTTTCTTTTGTTGTTTTAGGAAGCAAGGATGATAAGGTCATCTGGTTCTCCTGTTGTATCTACTTCCGATCAATTGAGTGTAATTATGAAAACTCTGGAGGCTATGACACAAGTGATGCAACAACAAGTCCGACAAGGAAGGAATGATGAAGCGGGGACTTCAAACTAGACTAGGTTGGGAATCGAACAATTTAAGAAGCTTAGTCCTCCTAGTTTTAGTGGTGAGCCTGATCCAATGGTAGCAGAACAATGGATGATGCGAATAGAAAAAATATTTGACGTTTTAAGTTGCCCTGATGATAAGAAGGTTTCTCTTGCTTCCTTCATGCTAGAAGGTGAGGCTGAGCACTGGTGGCAAACCATGAAGAGGATTTCTGAAGCTCGACAGGAGCCAATCACTTGGAAGGTATTTACAGAAAAGTTCAATGAAAAATATTTTCTAGATTGTATTAGAGAGCAGAAAGAATTGGTGTTCCTGAATCTCATCCAGGGAAATTTGATGAGCCAAATATGAGTCTAAATTCATGAGCTCTCTAGATTTACCACGCATATGATTGTGATGAATCTAGGAAAGCAAGAAGGTTTGAAAGGGGACTAAGGCCAGCAATAAGAAGCCGGATATCAGCTTTAAAACTCCAGGTATACACTGACATAGTAGAAAGAGCTTTCATACTTGAAAAAGACTTGGAGGAGATCCAAGAAATCAGGGACAAGAACAGCAAGGATAAGTTTGTTGGTAGAAGTAAGAGAGGAAATGAAGTAGAAAGAAGTAACAAGAGGGTGAAGGCACCTAGATTTGAGAAAGGAAATCTATCACAAAGAACTCTATCGTGTGCAAAATGTGGATGTAATCATGAAATGAGAGAGTGTTTTCGGGTGACTAGAGCCTGTTTTGCCTGTGGAAAGTTAGATCATAAAGTAAGAGACTGCCCACTAAACAAGAAGAAAGAGCCACAGCCCCCTAAGCCAACAGCCCATGCTAGAGTCTATGCTATCACAGAACAAGATTCCAGAGCCTCTAAATCAGTGGTTGAAGGTATTCTACATGTTTTTAATAGAAATGCAAAAATTTTGTTTGATCCGGGTTCCAACTTATCTTTTGTATCACACTATTTTGCTTGTCACTTGGGCATTCAACCTAAACCACTAGATTATTTGCTACACGTATCTACTACTGTTGGGGATTCCTTGACTACAAATTTGGTTTATCTATCATGTTTGATTTCTATCGAAGAACATGAATTCCTTGCTGATTTGATACTCCTAGAAATCTAAGGTTTTGATATTATACTGGGCATGGATTGGTTATCTTCCTATCATGCCAGTATTGATTGCTATACAAAAATATTTAGTTTCTGCATACCAAATTAGCCTATCTTCTACTTTGAGGGTATTAGGCATGATTTGCCTCCTTGCTTAATATCGGCACTTCAATCTCAACGCCTTATGCAGAAAGGATGTTTTTGTTATGTTATATATGTAAAGGAGCATTCAGAACAAGAAACTCACCTAAACGAAATTTTCGTGGTTAAAGAGTTCCCTGATGTATTCCCGGAAGATTTGCTTGGACTACCTCCAGACAGGGAAGGTGAATTTGTTATTGATTTAGTCCCCGGGACGACCCTAATATCTAAACCTCCCTACAGAATGGCACCACTCGAGCTCGAGGAATTAAAGAAGCAAATACAAGAGTTATTAGATAAGGGTTTCATTCGACCCAGCGTCTCACTGTGGGGTGCTCCAATGCTGTTAGTTAAGAAAAAGGATGGGACATTGAGGCTTTGTATTGATTATAGACAATTGAATCAGGTAACTATCAAAAACAAGTATCCCCTACCCAGGATTGATGATTTGTTTGATCAATTGCAGGGTGCATAAGTATTCTCCAAGATTGATCTAAGATCAGGTTACTATCAGTTGAAGGTCAAGAAGGATGATATTCCAAAAACAGCCTTTAGAACTCGATATGGTCACTATGAATTTTTAGTAATGCCTTTTGGCTTGACTAATGCTCCTGCAGCTTTTATGGAACTGATGAACAGAATATTTCAGCCACTCTTAGATAATTGTGTAATTGTATTCATTGATGACATATTAGTATATTCAAGGAGTAATCAGGAGCATGAGAAACACTTAAGAAATGTATTAACCATACTAAGAGAAAAGAAGCTGTATGCAAAGTTCAGCAAATGTGAATTTTGGTTGAAGGAAATTGCTCTCTTAGGCCACGTGATTTCAGGAAAGGGCATATCTGTTGATCCAAAGAAGGTGGAAGCAGTAGTTAATTGGGAAGTACCAACAAATGTAACAGAAGTTAGAAGTTTCTTGGGCATGGCAGGTTATTATAGGAGATTTGTGGAGGGATTTTCTCAAATTGCTCATCCCCTCACCAAACTAAAAAATTTGAATGGAGTGTTGATTGTGAGCAATGTTTCCAAGAATTAAAAAGAAGATTTACTAGTGCCCCTATTTTCACTATTCCGAGTGGTAACAAAGGATTCATAATTTATATTGATGCTTCAAGAAAGGGTCTTGGATGTGTTTTAATGCAAGAAGGGAAAGTAATTGCTTATGCTTCTAGGCAGCTGAAGAGCTATGAATTGAATTATCCGACTCATGATTTAGAATTGGCAGCAATCATCTTTGCTCTAAAGATTTGGAGACATTACTTGTATGGGCGGACATTTGATATCTTTACTGATCACAAGAGTTTAAAGTACATTTTTACACAGAAAGAGTTAAATATGAGGCAGCGAAGATGGATAGAACTTCTAAAAGATTATGATTGTACCATCCGTTATCACCCAGGTAAAGCAAATGTTGTAGCTGATGCACTTAGTAGAAAATCTACAAGTTTTATGGCTAGTCTGGTTGTGAAACAATGGAAGCTATTAGAAAGAAATTATGATTCGAATGTAATGAGGAAAGGGCAAGACTCAACAATGTTGATGGCCTCTATCTAAGTGCAAACTGATCTCATTCAACAAATTAAAGAAGGACAACTACGAGATCTATATTTAATATACTTGAGAAATGAAGTTGAAAAGGGATTGAAGTTGAATTTTCAAATTTCAAATGATGGCCTATTGAGATTTGGGGATAGAATATGTGTTCCAAATGACCCAGATTTCAAGGACCAAATCTTGAAGGAAGGTCACAATTCAAAGTATACCATGCATCCAGGTAACACTAAAATGTATAGAGATCTCCAAAGTCATTATTGGTGGAAAGGCATAAAGAAGGAGATTGCAATATATGTTTCAAGGTGTTTGATATGTCAACAAATCAAAGCAGAACACCAAAGACCTGGAGGTTTATTATAGCCCTTAGATATTCCTGAATGGAAATAGGAATGCATTACTATGGACTTTGTTTCAGGACTACCCAGAACCTCTAGAAAGCATGATGCTATTTGGGTCATTATCGATAGGTTAACCAAATCGGCACATTTCTTACCAATCAATATGACTTATTCCCTTGATAGGCTTGCAGATTTGTATGTTGATGAAATAGTAAGACTTCATGGTGTCCCAAAGGAGATCATCTCGGATAGAGATTCCAGATTTCTTTCTAGATTATGGAGGAGATTACAAGATTCTATGGGCACCAAAGTAAAGTTTAGCACTACCTATCACCCTTAGACTGATGGTCAATCTGAAAGAACTATTCAAGTACTTGAGGATTTACTTAGAGCCTATGTTATGGATTGGAGAGGTGAATGGGATAAAGATATTTCTCTTATTGAGTTCACTTACAATAATAGTTATCATTCGAGCATTCAGATGGCTCCTTATGAAGCATTGTATGGGCGAAAGTGCAGAACGCCTAAATGTTGGGAGGAAGTTGGCGATAGAAAGCTGTTAGCACCAGATAAAGTACAAGAGACTACTGAAAAGATTCAAGTTATCAGAAAGAGGCTAAAGACTGCTCAAAGTCGACAAAAGAGCTATGCTGACAATAGAAGATGAGATATCGAGTTCCAAATAGGAGATTTTGTATTCCTAAAGGTCTCTCCTTCTAAAGGCATTGTAAGATTTGGAAAGAAAGGAAAGTTAAACCCAAGGTTTATTAGACCCTTTGAAATCCTTGAAAGAATTAGCTCTGTCGCTTACAAAATTGCCTTGCCACCATTATTGTGTCATATCCATGATATATTTCATGTTTCAATGCTCAGAAAGTATATACCTGATCTCTTTTATGTCATTGAGCATGAACCGATTGTGATTGAGAAAGACTTGTTTTACAAGGAAGAGCCCATTCGGATTATTGATAAGAAAGAGAAAATCTTAAGAAATAGAATCATTACTCTGGTTAAAGTAATTTGGAAGCATCATTCTACAAATGAAACGACCTAGGAGCTAGAGGAAGAAATGAAGAAAGCTTATCCTCATCTTTTCGTCGAAAGAGGTATGACTAATTTAGAGGACTAAATTTTCTTTTAAGGAGGGGAGTGTAACATCCTCATTTTTGAAAAAAATTTAAAATGACTTATTTGTAAATATGAGGGTTTCTTTTAATAATCCTTTAGCACTAAATATTTTTATGTTGAAAGTTGAGTGTTAGGGACCAAAATGTGAATATTAATAATTATATAGGATTTATGAAAGATTGGTATTTAGTTTTAAAAAAAAAAAGAAAAGAAAGAAAGAAAAAGAGAAGACAAGTGGCATTAGCTAACATAAGAATGAGCCACTTGTGTTAATTATGTGGCTGACACATGTTTTCATCATGCATGCTTACCACCTATCCTTGTATTAGCTAAAACTTAAGTAAATAGATGAGGAGTTAAGGAAAACTTAACATGAGAAGCTTGTTGCCAACGTAGAGGAGAAGGAGAAGGAATTGAAGGAGAAGAAGAACTTTCATCTTAGCTCAAGGTTTTGCATCAACCCTCCATAGTTGGGAATCAAACTTTTGTAAGGCAAGTATTCTAACCCCATCCTAGAGATAAATTTTGATCCTTGTTTCATCTTGATTCTGAGAAAAATTGGAAGATTGTAGCTTCATTGAGGATATCTATGCCATTTATACATCAAATGTTGAATCTAGAAATTTTCGGATTTTTTTGACCTTTCAGTACTCATGTGGACATAACTTTCTGTACTAAAGCCTAATTGAGGAGAAACATTTTTCATACGAAAGAAGACTTATAGAGATTTCATTTGACATAAAAATTTAAATATTTGGAGTAAATTTATCTATCCAAATATATGAATGAAAAGACCTCATGTATTCGGTGAAATAGATACTATAGCTCCTAACCTTCTGTTACTAAATGGCTCATAACTCTCTGATGAAAATTCTGAATTATACAAAATTTGATTCTTTAGACACTAGATTCGTATATCTTTCTTTTGACATTTGATTTGGAAATTTTGAATTACGTTTTCGCTCTGAAACATCAGTTTAAATTCATTCTACCAATTCTGCAAAACAAAGATGATCAATTCTGACCTTTCTTTACTCTATTTGTTGTAACTTCCTGTTCGAAACTCAAAATTTTACAAATATGAGTTCGTCTGAAAATAATTTGATACAGCTTTCCAATGACATCTATTATGAGTGAATTGGACCATATTTGGTCACTCAAACAATTCAGGAAATGTACCACTCAATTTCTATCAGACCTGAAATTTAGTTAAGTTTTGCCTATTCAAGTTTCATCCTATTGGAGATCTAATTTCTGCTAAATTCTTCTTCAATTAAGCTTTATAATGGTCCTTTCAAAATTCTTATATTGTTCATCCTAAAATTATTTATATACCTGAAATCTATTATGTAATGTTCGTGTTTGCATTATCTTGTTTCGTAAAGGCACACGCATATTTTCGTTGTTCCGCATGTGCTTCCGATATGTGCCAATGTTATTGTTCATGCTACCCTTTTGTACTCTGGTGTCTTGTGGGATATTGTGAACCTTTGCCATAAATGGTAAAGGGAGTTATGCTTAGAGCCCGCGATTGCTCTGCCGGCCCCATTGACTTCACTCAGACGTGGGTGGATGGAGCTCCCAAACGTGGGAGACTAATGTTTGGTGGTCATCCAGAAATGGATGAATCACATTATGAATGTGGTCCCACAGCACCCTCTATGTTTATTTGATATGATATCCAAAGCTTTGCCTACGAGATTATATTTATGCTTTGGATAAAAATGGAATGCATGCTACATCAAAAATGACATACAAGCTTGTTTTTGTTATTCGGTTCACTTGTTATACTTTGAAGTGCTTCGTATGTCATTGTTATACTCCCAAACACTCTTACACCTTTGATATATACCTAAATGCTTCTTTTGCTAATGAAATGCTCTAATTTCCTTTCTCCTATTGTTATGTATAATGCTGGTTTCAAATGAGATAATCCTTTGTGATTTTATATCAAATGAGATGCTTTTCATTGAACACTTGTAGCTATGCTTTTGTATTTCGATACCAAGCCTGCTTGAACTGCTCCTATCGTCATAGATATGTTAGTCACTTGCTGAGCTCTTTATGCTCACCCCGTTGCTATATATAATTTTTTTCAGGTTAGCTTATCACGCATGGAAAAGCTAGAATTGGATTGAAGTAAAGAAAGGCTAGAAGATTTTTAGGCTAATCTTTGTTAGTTGATACGTCTTTTATTGTAAAGTATACTTTACTTCTGATGAAATGTTAAGGATATGTTGACACTTATGTGTTGTAAAAGTTTAAATGATCGCTCATGTTGATGGAATGATAAGTTTAAATTGCATAAGGATATGAACTTATGGTAAATATTATGTTTTGTGATTGTATATATTTCTACGATTATGGATTTGTGTTGTGGTTGATGTTTAGTTGAGTTGGCTTTGGATTTTATGAATCTCTAAGGGAAGTGGAGTATAATATTATGAAATGTACAAGTTGATGAATTGTGAATATTGATTTGAATGGTTCTTACGATCCTCAAATTGTTGGAATGGATCCTGGATTGAATTGTTGATGAATTATATTATTATGGATTTAAGACAGGATCACACCTCCTGAATGTGATAATTCGGGGGGGGGGGGGCGTGACAATTACAGGCCCATTTCATTATGTAACTTTACTTACAAGATCATATCCAAGTTGCTTGCAGATCAAATGTGATATATTATGCACAAGATCATTAGTCCGACTCAGGCTGCTTTCATTAAAGGACGAAGTATACATCACAATGTTCTTCTTGCTAATGACTTGGTCAAGGATTTGCATTCCAAATTAAGAGGGACAAAAATCTGTTTTAAGGCTGACTTACGAAAAGCGTTTAATTCAGTTAATCGACACTTCATCTACAAGATGCTCCTCAGTATGAACTTCCCTCAACAATGAGTTGATTGGATTCAATGCTGTTTGGAAACTCCAAAATTTTTGATTCTCTTTAATGGTTCCCCAATTGGTTTTTTTGGAAGCACGAATGACATTCGACAAGGAGATCCACTTTCTCTGTATCTTTTCACAACTGTAATGGAAGGACTCAGTTGTATGTTAAAGGAGGCAGTCATTGTTGGCAGTATTAAGGTACCCCATGCTGGTTCTCTTCATATATCTTATATAACATTTGCAGATGATCTTATTATATTTCTTCGCAATGACTCTACTTCAGTGAGAAATTTAGCTACTATTCTGAAAGATTTTGGTTTGGTTTCTGGCCTTCAGCTCAATCATGCAAAAAGTAAAGTCTATATGGGTCCTTGCATTGTAGATAAAGACTTTATTATGCAAACGTTGGGGGTTAGCGAAGGAAGTATGCCAGTTTCTTATTTGGGTCTCCCACTCATATCCACTAGCATTCACAAAACCCACTAACAGCTTATCCTGCAAAAAATAAAGAGTAGAATTTCTTCTTGGAAAACTAGACTTCTTTCTAAAGCAGGGCGACTTGAACTCATCCGATCGGTGTTGTTCTCTTACTCTATTTATTAGTCTAATGCATTTCTTTTGCATGTTGGACTTCTTCAGGATATTGAAAGACAATTTAAGAACTTCTTCTGGAATGGTACAGATGGTAAGGCACTACATATGGTAAATTGGGATAACATCTGTAGACCGAAAGATGAGGGGGGACTGAATCTGCGAAATCTGAGATATTGGAATAATGCTTGTTTGGTACAGAAATTGTGGGATCTTATGCAAAACAAATCCTTATGGTCATAATGGGTTTCTGCTAGGTACCTATCTAAGGAATCAATCTGGGAAGTTTCAGCAAAAACATATCATTCTACTGCTTGGAAAGGAATTTTGAAGGCAAGAAATTGACTGACCAAACATATTTCTTATACAATCTCTTCTGGAATGAGAATTAATATGTGGTATAATCCTTGGGTGAATGGGAAGAGTATATTTTAATTGTATGGAGATAGAGTATGAAGAGATCTTGGGGCTTTTAAAGATTGGACGATTTTTGAGTTCATTGTTAACGGCACCGGGTGTCTTCCTAGTCCTATTTCTCCTGATATGCTATCACTTTGGTCGACTATTACAACTCTTCCAATCAAGAACAACTCCTCAGATATGCTTAATTAGATTCATGACAATGGAAAATTTAGTGCTACATCTGCATGGAATCAAAAAGGTATATATATTGTTAATCGATGCTCTCTTTGTATGCAACAGGAAGAAGATATTGATCATCTTTATTTTGCTTGCGACTACACTAATTGGATATGGGAGGAGATTCTGAAGAGATTTGAACTCCATAGGCTACTAAGGCCAAACTTGCATCAGGAACTAGAACAGCTACAGCAAAACTTCTCAAAAAAAGGGCTTCTTATACAACTAGCAAAAATTACCTTTAGATGTGCTATTTGGTGGATTTGGAGGGAGAGGTGTAGCAGAATCTTTGAGGGTCACAACACACACAATACTCACCTATTGCTCGAGATACTTAGCGACTCAAGATCATGTATGGAGCAGGATCTGGAAATGAAGCATTTAACAAGTAGAGAAAAAGATATCTTTATCAGATTCAATTTTGTTATTCGTTAATGCTTTCTAGGATGAGTTTCTATGTTTCAACAATGTGATGTATTCACAGGTCGTTTAGGAATTGCATTTTACTGTTTATTGAATATCGTAAGGTGTCATAGTCTACAACATGTGTAGTCATAGCTACTTTTTTGCTTATGTTTTCTTAGAGATGAGTCTGGTGGAATGAGTCCATTCCACCTTTCTGAGGTGAGGTGTATTCTTCTAGACTGCTCTAAGAGATCTCAGGCTATAGTCTACGGCTTGTGTAGACAAAACTACTTTATGCAAACTTAATACTAAATACAATTATATTTACTTACCAAAAAAAAAAGTTTTTTTCACACCATCTCAAAATTTCAAAATATTGGTCATTCCAAACATATTAGGCCAAGGGAAGTTGAATAACCTTGGTTTTGCCAAAAAAAACAAGTTTGTCATAAAGTTTACGCAAAGTTGATGTCGATCGATTTTTTTCACACCGTCTCGAAAATTTAAAACACTAACCATTCCAAACTTATTAGACCAATGGAAGTTGAATAACCTTGGTTTTGTGAAAAAATGTGACGGTCATTAAGTTTGCTCAAACTCGATATTTAATCGATTTTTTTCGTACCATCTCAAAAATTCAAAATATTGACCATTCCCAACATATTAGGCCTAGGGAAGTTGTATAACCATAGTTTTGCAAAAAAAGGTAATGGTCATAACGTTTGCACAAAGTCCATTTTGATCAGTTTCTTATGCACAGTCATGAAATTTTAAAAAATTGACAATTCCCAACTTATTTGGCCCAGGGAAGTTGTATAACCTTGGTTTCGCCAAAAAACATGACGGTCATATAGTTTGTGCAAAGTCGATGTTTGATCAGTTTTGTTTGCACCATCTCAAAAATTCAGAATATTGATCATTCCCAACTTATTAGACTTAGGGAAGTTGAATAACTTTAATTTGGCCAAAAAACATGATAGTCATAAAGTTTGCACAAAGTCGAGGTTTGATTGATTTTTGGCACACCATCATAAAAATTCAAATTATTGACCATTCCCAACTTATTAGGCTTAGGGAAGTTGTATGAGCTTAGTTTCATCAAAGAAAGGTGACGGTCATAAAGTTTACGCAAAGTCGATGTTTGATCGGTTTTTTGCGCACTATCTCGAAAGTTTAAATATTGACCATTCCCAACATATTAGGACCAGGGAAGTTGTATAACCTTGGTTTTGCCAAAAAACGTGATGGTCATAAAGTTGCACAATATTGATGTTTGATCAATTTTTTATGCACTTTCTGAAAAATTTAAAATATTGACCATTCCTTACTTATTAGGCCTAGGGATGTTGAATAACCTTAGTTTTGCTAAAAAATGTGATGGTCATAAAGTTTGCGCAAAGTCGATGTTTGATCGATTTTTTATGCACCATCTCGAAAATTCAAAATATTGACCATTCCAAACTTATTAGGCCTAGGGAAGTTGTATAACTATAATTTTACAAAAAATGTGACAGTCATAACATTTGCACAAAGTCCATTTTGATCGGTTTTTTGCATATCATCTTGAAATTTAAAATATTAACCATTCCTAACTTATTAGGCCTAGGGAAGTTGTATAACTTAAGTTTCGTCAAAAAATGTGATGGTCATAATCTTGGGAAATCCCTAAGGGGCACGACGTCTTATGCATATCGGAAGAACAAAAACAAAACACCCCAGATTTCCTGTAGAAAGGTTTCGTCATCATGTGAAGATCGGTGTGTCAAAACAAATCCGTGAAAACTGCATTTGTAAAAGAAAATACCTTTGAAGATCGTATATCCCTGAATCCCTACAGATCTGTAGGAAGGATGAAGGAGGTCAAGCGTCCTCCTCTCTAGCAGTATCCACACAGCAGGGACTATAGCGATGCTCCTCTCTAGGGAGAGGAGAACAGAAGGTGGCTACCAAAAGAAACCCTCAGCCTATAGAGCTTTGGTTCCATTCGATTTATAGAGGCCCACTGTAAACCCTAATAGATCTTGCCCTGTTGGGTATTGGATCTCCATCCAATTACCCAAGCCTCTTGGATTAGTGGGTCTTTACCCAATAATTTCTTATTAGCAATTATTGGATCTCATCTAAGGATCCAATAGTTCAGGGGCTTAATGGATATCCAATATGTTAGGGGCTCCAGCGAATATCTCATATCCGAACCTCTACTCATCGCAATATCAACCATATGTGTGTGACCCTCTAGGCCGAATATCGAGCTAATCGTGAGTCATATTTTTTCAGAACTCCTTCTGACTTAGTGAATTATTATCTCTATAATAATTCACCCAACTTATCAATTGCAGACGTACTAGGCCACTACGTCATAGCCCCCAGACGATACAAGGGAATCCAATCCTTTGGACATATCTGTCCTCAGTTACCATGTATCTATAGTCTCTCATCCATCTAATATCCTAGAGACCCTATACCGGGCATGGTGCTATCAGGCCCACACGGTTTCTCCTCGAGTCTTGCTCTTGTCATATTCTCCCAAAGAACTCTTTCACTCTCAATCCGAATAACCTTGGCCAAGGATTTGTTTGAGCAAGAATACATGGGATATTCTTCTCATGATACCGAGAGCGGAAGATCCTCTATTGACACTCAATAGCCCTTGTAAGGTTAGCTACCACTCCTAATAACCGGCTGTATAAGATCTGAAACTTTCCAAACATATAAGTTCAGTATCAAAGAGTGGAGTACTCATACAAGACATCTTTAGCGTCTCAAGTCTAAGGACCAGATACACTACTAGGACTACGGAATCACTGTCTGACATGAGGTATCAATAACTACTCAGCATTCCGTAGGCAGATCAATCAGTGAACTCATTTCCCAATGAGCACTTACACTATACCCTTATTGTCCCTACATGAGTGAGTAGCTATGAGACCAGCCACCTCCATCATATGGACGGGTATATAGCACACCAGTCTATCCGGTTATCTCGATGTCCTTCTCGAGTAACCTATGACTAGGATAATTTAGGGTTTGTGTTTAAAAGTGAATCGGTCTCATTATTATAATCTCATCATAATCCGATTCTCATTGCACAAATCTAAGGACATCACAATATATGTAACACGCAAGATAAAGTGATAAAACACCTAATAATATACAGAGAAAAAGTGCATATCAAGTCACAAGTGCCATCACTCATGTGATTGGCTTGCAGAGCACATATGACTGGCACATAAAGTTTGCATAAAGTCAATGTTTCATTAGTTTTTTGTGCAACATCTCTAAATTTTAAAATATTGACCATTCCCAACGTATTAAGCCCATGTAAGTTGTATAACCTTGGTTTCGCAAAAAAAAATATGATAGTCATAAAGTTTGCGCAAAGTTGATGTTTGATTGATTTTTTGTGCACTGTCTCAAAAATTTAAAATATTAACCACTACCAACATAATAGACCTAGGGGTAGTTCTATAACCTTCGTTTCGCCAAAAAACATGACAGTCATAAAGTTTGCACAATATCGATGTTTGATTGGTTTTTTGTGCACCTTCTCAAAAATTCAAAATATTGACCATTCCAAATTTATTAGGCCCATTGAAGTTGTATAACATTGGTTTCGCCAAAAAACATGATCATAAAGTTTACGCAAAGTCGATGTTTGATCGATGTTTTGCGCACCGTCTAAAAAATTCAAATTATTTACCATTCCAAACAAATTAGGCCCAAGGAAGTTGTATAACCTTGGTTCTGCCAAAAAAATTTGACGGTCATAATGTTTGCGTAAAGTTGATGTTTGATCGATTTTTTGTGCACCGTCTCAAAAATTCAAAATATTAAACATTCCCTCCCAACATTTTAGGCACAGGGAAGTTGTATAACTTTGGTTTCGCCAAAAATGTGCCGATCATAAAATTTGTGCAAAGTCGATGTTCGATTGGTTTTTTGCGCACTGTCTCAATAATTTAAAATATTGACCATTCCCAACTTATTAGGCCTAGGGAAGTTGTATAACCTTGGTTTCACCAAAAAACGTGATTGTCATAAAGTTTGCGCAAAGTCGATGTTTGATTGGTTTTTTTCCGATCATCTTGAAAATTCAAAATATTGACCTTTCCCAACTTATTTAGCCTAGGGAAGTTATATAACCTTAGTTTCACCAAAAAAACATAAGGGTCATAAGGTTTGCACAAAGTCGATGTTTGATTGGTTTTTTTTTGCATCATCTCGAAAATTCAAAATATTGAACATTCCGAACTTATTAGGCCAAGGGAAGTTGTATAACCTTGGTTACGCAAAAAAACGTGACGGCCATAAAGTTTATGAAAAGTCGATGTTTGATAGATTTTTTGTGTACCCTCTCAAAAATTTAAAATATTGACCATTCCTAATTTATTACGCCCAGAGAAGTTGTATAACCTTAGTTTCGCTAAAAAAATGTGACGGTAATAAAGTTTGCGCAAAGTCAATGTTTGATCAATATTTTTTGATACTATCTTAAAAATTTAAAATATTGACCATTCCCAACTTATTAGGTCATGGGAAGTTGTATAACCTTGGTTTTGCTGAAAAACGTGATGGTCATAAAGTTTGCGCAAAGTCGATGTTTGATTTGTTTTTTGTGCACTATCTCAAAAATTCAAAATATTGACCATTATCAACTTATTAGGCTAAGGGAAGTTGAATAACCATGGTTTCGCCAAATAATATGACGGGGATAAAGTTAGCGCAAAGTCGACGTTTGATCGATTTTTTTCACATTGTCTAGAAAATTTAAAATATTGACCATTCCCAACTTATTAGGCCTAGGGAAGTTTAATAATCTTGCTTTTGCCAAAAAAACGTGACGGTCATAAAGTTTGTGCAAAGTCGATGTTTGATCAATTTTTTATGCACTATCTCGAAAATTCAAAATGTTGGTCATTCCCAACTTATTAGGCCTAGGGAAGTTGCATAACCTTGGTTTTGCCAAAACACATGACAATCATAAAGTTTGTGTAAAGTCTATATTAGATCGGTCTTTTGTTCACCGTCTCATAAATTCAAAATATTGACCATTCCCAACTTATTGTCTCAAGGAAGTTGTATAACCATGGTTCCGTAAAGAAACATGAAGGTCATAAAGTTTGCGTATAGTCGATGTTTGATCGGTTTTTGCTGCACTATTTTAAAAATTCAAAATATTGACCATCCCCAACTTATTAGGCCAGAAGTTATATAACCATGGTTTTGCAAAAAAAACATGACGGTTATAATGTTTACGCAAAGTCGATGTTTGATTGATTTTTTGCACACCATCTCGAAAATTTAAAATTTTGACCATTCCCAACTTGTCGGGCCTAGGGGACTGTTTAACTTTGGTGTCAGTAAAAAATATTACGGTCACAAAGTTTATGCAAAGTCGATGTTTCATCGATTTTTTATGCAATGTCTTTAAAATTCAAAATATTGATAATTTCTAAATTATTAGGCTCAAGGAAGTCGTATAACCTTGATTTTGCCAAAAAACCTGATGATCATAAAGTTTGCACAAAGTTGATATTTGATCGATTTTTTACGCACTATATCGACAATTCAAAATATTAATCATTCCCAACTTATTAGGCCCAGGGAAGTTGTTTAACCTTAAGATTCACCAAAAAATATGATGGGTAAAAAGTTTGCGTAAAGTCGATGTTTGATCGGTTTTTTGCACACCATCTCGAAAATTCAAAATATTTACCATTACCAATATATTGGGGCCAAGGAAATTATTTAACCTTGGTTTTGCCAAAAACGTGACGGTCATAAAGTTTATATAAAGTCAAATTTTAATCAGTTTTTTGTGCACTGTCTCGAACATTTAAAATATTGATCATTCTCAACTTATTAGGCCTAGGGAAGTTGTATAACATTGGTTTCGCTAATAAACGTGATGGTCATAAAGTTTGCGTAAAGTCGATGTTTGATCGATTTTTTTCACACTATCTAGAAAGTTCAAAATATTGACCATTCCTAACTTATATTAGACCTAGGGAAGTTGAATAACCTTGGTTTCGCCAAAAAACATGACGGTCATAAAGTTTGCGCAAAGTCGATGTTTGATCGACTTTTTACGCAACATCTCGAAAATTTAAAATATTGACCATTCCCAACTTATTAGGCCTAGGGAAGTTATATAACCTTGTTTTCCCCAAAAAAAATGTGACAATTATAAAGTTTGAGCAAAGTCGATGTTTAATCGATTTTCTGCACACCATCTCGTAAATTTAAAATATTGACCATTCCTAACTTATTAGGCTCTGGGAAGTAGTATAACCTAGGTTCTACCAAAAAATGTGATGGTCAAAATGTATGCGCAAGGTCAATAGGTATCCTTTCATGGTCTTCCTTTGCATCTTTAGAGTCGACGTTTTATTGCTAAGTTATGTAGCACCTTGGGACAACCATTGTATATTGACAAAGCAACAACAGCGTAGACAAGATTGGCTTATGCACGAGCATGTGTAATGGTTTCTTCTGATGGTGATCTTCCAGATGAGATTTTTTATCGTGATCTTGATGGGACCACTCGTAAGGTGCATGTTTCATATTCTTAGAAGCCACAGCATTGTAAGATTTGCTACTCTTTCGGTCATGCAAATGGAGCTTGTCAGCAAACTCAGAAACCGATCACTCAGGTTTACCGGTAACGCTAGTCATCTCAACACAGAGTTGATACTACTATTATGACAACTGACAAACAAGGCGAGTCTCCTTCAAGGGCAGTAGTGCTGGTGAAGACGAGCGAGCATTCCGACTCACTTGGGCAGCATCATGATCAGAAAGACAAATCGGGAACTTTACCTCTTCCTAATATATCAGAGTCTGTCACAACAACAGTTTCTCAGGTTACCCATGCATAGGAGAATGATAAACCTTCGTCTCTTCCTACATCGATAAGAACTACCGCAATGGGGATCCCACATCCCACTCATTGTGCTAACCAGAATATTGTATCTCAACCAATCCTAACAAACCTCTCCAGTCAGGATATTCAGCCTCAACAACCTTCAACAAACACTGCTAACCTGGATATTTTGGGTATTTCAAAGTTTAAGCATTTGCAAGTTGTGGATGAAGTGGATAAAAAAAGAAATAAAGGTTTAAAAGGTAAGAATATTATGCGGGAGGACATTACAAAACCCAAGGATAAGAAGAAGGATGGTACTGGTAAGTTGCACATACTTCCATCTACCTAGGAAGAGTCCTTTATTTCCTTTCCAACCTATTTTGATTCTGATGAAGATACTTTGTTGGAATGTTCATGGACTGAATAAATTTGAGAAATGTCGGGAGCTTAATAGAACAATCAAGTCTGATGCTTGTGATATTGTTATTATTATGGAAACAAAAATTAAACCATCTCGGATTTATGTTCAAAAAGATTTAATATGGCTAGAGGCAGAACGTATTATGGCATCCGAACTCTATTAGTGCTTGCTTTATTTTTGCTACAGAATAATTGATCCACCTTAAAGCCAAGGATAAAAGGAATAGTTGTCAATTCCATATTACTGGTGTATATGCTTCTAACAGTATGTAGGAAAGAAACGTTCTATGGAATGATTTGATTAACATTGCAAATGGCTACTTATAAGATCATATCCATGTTGCATGCAGATCGAATACGATATATTATGCACAAGATCATTAGTCCAACTCAGGCTACCTTCATTAAAGGACGAAGTATACATCATAATGTTCTTCTTGCTAATGACTTGGTCAAGGATTTGCATTCCAAATCAAGAGGGACAAAAATCTGTTTTAAGGCTGACTTACAAAAAGCGTTTGATTCAGTTAATCGACACTTCATCTACAGGATGCTCCTTAGTATGAACTTCCCTCAACAATGGGTTAATTGGATTCAATGCTGTTTGGAAACTCCAAAATTTTTGATTCTCTTTAATGGTTCCCCTATTAGTTTTTTTGGAAGCAAGAATGACATTCGACAAGGAGATCCACTTTCTCCGTATCTTTTCACAATTGTAATAGAAGGACTTAACTATATGTTGGAGGAGGCAATCATTGCTGGCAGTATTAAGGTACCCCATGCTGGTTCTCTTCATATATCTCATATAACATTTGCAGATGATCTTATTATATTTCTTCGCAATGACTCTACTTCAGTGAGAAATTTGGCTGCTATTCTGAAAGATTTTGGTTTGGTTTCTATCCTTCAGCTCAATCATGCAAAAAGTAAAGTCTATATGGGTCCTTGCATTACAGATAAAGACTTTATTATACAAACGTTGGGGGTTAGTGAAGGAAGTATACCGGTTCCTTATTTGGGTCTCCCACTCATATCTACTGGCATTCACAAAACCCACTGACAGCCTATCCTGTAAAAAATAAAGAGTAGAATTTCCTCTTGGAAAACTAGACTTCTTTCTAAAGCAGGGTGACTTGAACTCATCCGATCGGTGTTGTTCTCTTACTCTATTTATTGGTCTAATGCATTTCTTTTGCCTATTAGACTTCTTCAGGATATTGAAAGACTATTTAAGAACTTCTTCTGGAATGGTACGGATGGTAAGGCACTACATATGGTAAATTGGGATAACATCTGCAGACCGAAAGATGAGGGGGGACTGATTTATGAAATCTGAGAGATTGGAATAATGCTTGTTTGGTACAGAAATTGTGGGATCTTATGCAAAATAAATCCTTATGGTCACAATGGGTTTCTGCTAGGTACCTATCTAAGGAATCAATCTGGGAAGTTTCAGCAAAAACATATCATTCTACTACTTGGAAAGGAATTTTGAAGGCAAGAAATTGGCTGACCAAACATATTTCTTATATAATCTATTCTGGAACGAGAATTAATATGTGGTATGATCCTTGAGTGAATGGGAAGAGTATATTTCAATTGTATGGCGATAGAGTACGAAGAGATCTTGGGGCCTCTAAAGATTGGACGGTTTCTGAGTTCATTGTTAACGGCACCTAGTGTCTTCCTAGTTCTATTTCTCTTGATATGCTATCACTTTGGCCGACTATTACAACTCTTCTAATCAAGAACAACTCCTCAAATATGCTTAATTGGCTTCATGACAATGGAAAATTTAGTGCTACATCTGCATGGAATCAAATCAGACAAAGAAATAACAAGTAGATCCCAAGCAGTTGGACATGGGATAGACCGGGCTCACAGAGACATTCCTTATGCACATGGCAGGCCCTTCTTACCAAACTACCCACAATGGATAATATGAAGCGAAAAGGTATATATATTATTAACCGATACTCTCTTTGTATGCAATAGGAAGAAGATATTGATCATCTTTATTTTGCTTGTGACTACACTAATTGGATATGGGAGGAGATTCTGAAGAAATTTGAACTCCATAGGCTACCAAGGCCAAACTTTCATCAGGAACTAGAACAGCTGCAGCAAAACTTCTCAAGAAAAGGGCTTCTTACACAACTAGCAAAAATTACCTTCAGATGTGCTATTTGATGGATTTGGAGGGAGAGGTGTAGCAGAATCTTTGAGGGCCACAACACACACAATACTCACCTGTTGCTCGAGATACTTAGTGACTCAAGATCATGTATGGAGTAGGATCTGGAAATGAAGCATTTAACAAGTAGAGAAAAGGATATCTTTATCAGATTCAATTTTGTTATTCGTTAATGCTTTCTAGGATGAGTTTCTATGTTTCAATAATGTGATGTATTATTCACAAGTCATTTAGGAATTATATTTTGCTATTTATTGAATATCGTAAAGCGTTATAGTCTACAACATGTGTAGTCATGGCTACTTTTTTGCTTATGTTCTCTTGGAGATGAGTCTGGTGGAATGAGTCCATTCCACCTTACTGAGGTGGGGTGTATTCTCCTAGACTGCTCTAAGAGATCTCAGGCTATAGCCTATGGCTTGTGTAGACAAAACTACTTTGTGCAAACTTCATACTAAATATAATTACATTTACTTACCAAAAAAAAACATTGCAAATGGCTGCCTTACAGTACCTTGGATTATTCTTGGTGACTTCAATACTGTTCGGTACACACATGAAAAAGTGGGGGGTAAACCACTTTCAGAGAGCAAGCTTCAAGGTTTTAACGATTACATAGATATCGCTGCATTGATTGATATGAAATCTATAGGGGATTGGCTTTCATGGAGTAATCAAGGTGCTGCCCACAGGAAAATAATGGCTCGACTTGATAGGTGTCTGATTAATCGCGAATGGTTAACAGGTTACCCTGATTCACTTCTGGAGTATGGATCTTAGTTGTTCTCTAATCACTATTTAATGTATATACATGCAGACAAAGTAATACCCAGAGGCAAGAAACCATTTCGATTCTTTAACATATGGAGTACCCATCCTTAGTTCCTTGAGATTATTAGATCAGCTTGGAATGTTAATGTGCATGGATCTCCTCCTTACATTTTATGCCAAAAGCTTAAAGTATGTAAAGCAGTACTAAAGGAGTGGAATACAAACACTTTTGGCAATATTATCACCCGGGTTCAGTTAATCAAAAAGAAACTAATGGCGGTGTAACATGAGCTACATCTTCAGCCCTTTGACGAGAATCTTATTTGCAAAGAGGCAGAAGCTAGGTCTCAATTCATGCAGGCCCTAAAGCAGGAAGAAAGTTTTGCAAAACAGAAGTCTCGACAGCATTGGTTTACTTTAGGGGATTCCAATACGAAGTTTTTCTATGTAGTCATTGCTACTAGAAGGGCTGTTAACTGTATCAGGAAATGTAAAGACCAAGATGGTATGCTTATTGAGAATTTAGATGAAGTTAAAGCACACACTGAATAATTTTTTTATTCTTTACTCAATCAAACAGAGCAGCCTAATAATGTTCACGTGGAGCCTACTAGAAAGCTTAATTCGGATGACATCACGATTCTTAATGCACCAATTACAGATGAAGAAGTTGTATGAGTTGTCTTCAAGTCACCAAAGCACAAAAGCCCTGGTCCAGATGGATTTCCAACTGAATTTTACCAAATTGCATGGCTGATCATTAGAAATGATGTGATTAAAGCTTGTTAGCATTTTTTCTCTTCAGATTATATTCTTAAAGCGATAAATTGTACTTTCATTTCTTTGGTTCCTAAGAATGCAGGGGCTGATTCACTAGAGCACTACAAGCCCATTTCTTTATGCAACTTTATTTACAAGATCATCTCCAAGTTGCTTGCAGATCGAATGCAAATGATTATGCATAAGATCATTAGTCCTACTCAGGCTGCTTTCATTAAAGGGAGAAGTATACATCACAATGTTCTTCTTGCTAATGACTTGGTCAAAGATTTGCACTCTAAGTCAAGAGGGACGAAAATATGTTTTAAAGCTGACTTATGAAAAACATTTGATTCAGTTAATAGATAGTTTCTCTACAAGATGCTCCTCAGTATGAACTTCCCTCAACAATGGGGTAATTGGATTCAGTGCTGCTTGGAAACTCTAAAATTTTCAGTTTTGTTCTATGGTTCCCCCGTTGGCTTCTTTGGGAGTACGAATGGCATCCGACAAGGAGATCCACTTTCTCCATATCTTTTTACAATTGTCATGGAAGGACTCAGCTGTATGTTAGAAAAGGCAGTCTCTGATGGTAGCATTAAGGTACCATATGCTAGTTCTATTCATATATCCCACAAACATTTGCAGATGATCTTATTATCTTTCTTTACAATGACACTACTTTAGTGAAGAATTTAGCTACTATTCTGAAAGATTTTGGTTTAGTTTCTGGCCTTCAACTAAATCATCCAAAAAGTAAAGTCTATATGGGTTCTTGCGTTGAAGATAAAGACTTTATTATACAAACTCTAGGGGTTAGCGAGGGAAGTCTACCAGTTCCTTATCTGGGTCTCCCACTCTTATCCACTAGCATTCATAAAATTCACTATCAGCCTATCCTACAAAAAATAAAGAATAGAATTTTCTCTTAGAAAACTAGACTTCTTTCCAAAGCAGGATGACTTGAACTCATCCGATCTGTGTTGTTTTCTTATTCTATTTATTGGTCTAATGCATTTCTTCTACCTGTTGGACTTCTTCAGGATATTGAACGGCTATTGAAGAACTTTTTCTGGAATGGTACGGATGGAAAGGCAATGCATATGGTCAATTGGGATAGCATTTGTAGACCAAAAGATGAGGGGGGGCTGAATCTGCGAAATCTGAGAGATTGGAATAAAGCTTGTTTGGTATAGAAATTGTGGGATCTTTTGTAAAATAAATCCTTATGGTCACAATGGGTTTCTTCTAGGTACCTATCTAAGGAATCAATATGGGAAGTTTCAATAAGAACATATCATTCTGCTGCATGGAAAGGAATTTTGAAGGCAAGAAACTAGCTAATCAACCACATTTCTTATGCAATCTCTTCTGGGACCAGAATTAATATGTGGTATGATCCTTGGGTGAATGGAAAAAGTATATTTCAATTATATGGTGATCGAGTACGAAGAGATCTTGGGGCCCTTAAAGATTGGAAGGTTTCTGAGTTCATTGCTAACAGTACCTGGTGTCTTCCTAATCCTATTTCTCCTGATATACTATCACTTTGGCTGACTATTGTAGCTCTTCCAATCAGGAATAACTCATCAGATATGCTTAATGGCTTCATGACAATGGAAAGTTTAGTGCTACATCTGCATGGAATCAAATCAGACAAAGAAATAACAAGTGGATCCCGAGCAGTTGGACATGGGAAAGACTGGGCTCACAGAGACATTCCTTATGCACATGGCAGGCCCTTCTTGCCAAACTATCCACAATGGACAATATGAAGCGAAAAGGTATATATCTTGTTAACTGATGCTCTCTTTATATGCAACAGGAAGAAAGTATAGATCATATTTATTTTGCTTGTGACTACACTAATTGGGTATGGATGGAGATTCTGAAAAGATTTGAAATACATAGGCTACCAATGCCAAACTTGCATCAAGAACTAGAAGAGTCAAGATAACTTCTCAAGAAAAGGGCTTCTTACACAACTGGCAAAGCTTATCTTCAGATGTACTATTTGGTAGATTTGGAAAGAGAGGTGTAGCAGAATCTTTGAGGGTCACAAAACACACAATGCTCACCTTCTGCTTGAGATACTTAGCGACTCACGATCATGCATGGAGCAGGATTTGGAAATGAGGCATTTAACAAGTAGAGAAAAAGAGATCTTCCTTAGATTCAATTTTATAATTCTTTAATGCTTCCTTTGTATTGTCTGATTTTTTATTTTAAAATTGTGATATATTCACTGGTTATCTAGGAATAGTTGGTTATTACATTTTACTATTTGTTGCCTATGGTAGAGCGTCATAGTCTACAATCTATGTAGTCATGATTTTTGTTTAACTACTCTCGGAGATGAGTCTGGTGGAGTGAGACCATTCCACCTTTCTGAGGTGGGGTGCATTCTCCTAGACTACTTTAAGAGATCTCAGGCTTTAGTCTATGGCTTGTGTAGACAAAACTAATTTGTACAATCTTCATACTAAATCTACTTACATTTACTTACCAATAAAAAAAGGTCAATGTTTGATTGATTTTTTGTGCACTATCACGAAAATTCAAAATATTAACCATTCATAACTTTTGAGGCCCACGAAAGTTGTATAACCATGGTTTTGCAAAAAAATATGACAGCCATCAAGTTTGCACAAGGTCAATGTTTGATCAATTTTTTATGCTCCATCTCGAAAATTCAAAATATTAGTCATTCCCAACTTATTAGACCAAGGGAAGTTGAATAACCTTGGTTTTGTCAAAAAACATTATGGGCATAAAGTTTGCGCAAAGTTGATGTTTGATCGATTTTTTTCACACAGTCTCGAAAATTCAAAACACTAACTATTTCAAACTTATTAGACTAATGTAAGTGGAATAACCTTGGTTTTGCCAAAAAAATGTGACGGTCATTAAGTTTGAAGAAACTCGATGTTTGATCGAATTTTTTCGTATCATCTCAAAAATTCAAAATATTGACCATTCCCAACATATTAGGCCCAAGGAAGTTGTATAACCATGGTTTTGCAAAAAAACGTAATGATCATAACATTTACACAAAGTCCATTTTGAAGTTTGCGCAAAGTTCTTATGCACAGTCATGAAATTTTAAAAAATTGACAATTCCCAACTTATTTGGCTCAGGAAAGTTGTATAATCTTGGTTTCACCAAAAAACGTGACAGTCATAAAGTTTGTGCAAAGTCGATGTTTGATCCTTTTTTTTTCACAACATCTCAAAAATTCAGAATATTGACCATTCCCAACTTATTATACCTAGGGAAGTTGAATAACCTTAGTTTGGCCAAAAAAACATGATGGTCATAAAGTTTCCGCAAAGTCGAGGTTTGATCAGTTTTTTGCACACCATCACAAAAATTTAAATTATTAGGCTCAAGGAAGTTGTATGAGCTTAGTTTCACCAAAGAAAGGTGACGGTCATAAAGTTTGCGCAAAGTCGATGTTTGATCGATTTTTTGTGTATCGTCTCGAAAGTTTAAAATATTGACCATTCCCAACATATTAGGACCAAGAAAGTTATATAACCTTATTTTTGCCAAAAAACGTGATGGTCATAAAGTTTGCGCATAGTCGATGTTTGATCGATTTTTTGTGCACTATCTCAAAAATTTAAAATATTGACCATTCCTAACTTATTAGGCTTAGGGATATTGAATAATCTTGGTTTCACCAAAAAACATGATAGTCATAAAGTTTGCATAAAGTCGATGTTTGTTTAATTTTTTGTGCACAATCTCAAAAATTCAAAATATTGATAATTCCCAACTTATTAGGCCCAGGGAAGTTGTATAACCATGGTTTTGCAAAAAAATGTGATGGTCATAATGTTTACACAAAGTCTATTTTAATCGATTTTTTGTGCACTATCTCAAAAATTAAAAATATTGATAATTCCCAACTTATTAGGCCTAGGGATGTTGTATAACCTAAGTTTCACCAAAAAATGTGATGGCCATAAAGTTTTCGTAAAGTCGATGTTTCATCGGTTTTTTGCGCAACATCTTTAAATTTTAAAATATTGACCATTCCCAACGTATTAGGCCCAGGTAAGTTGTTATAACCTTGGTTTCGCCAAAAAACCGTGATAGTCATAAAGTTTACACAAAGTTGATGTTTGATCAGTTTTTGAGCACCGTCTCGAAAATTTAAAATCTTAACCGCTGCCAACATAATAGGCCTAAGGTAGTTGTATAACCTTCGTTTCACCAAAAAAATGATAGTCATAAAGTTTGCGCAATGTCAATGTTTGATTTGTTTTTTGCACACCATCTCAAAAATTTAAAATATTAACCATTCCGAACTTCTTAGGCCTATTGAATTTTATAACGTTGGTTTCGCCAAAAAACACGACGGTCATAAAGTTTGCACAAAGTCGATGTTTGATCAATTTTTTGCGTACCGTATAAAAAATTCAAATTATTCACCATTCCAAACACATTTGTCCCTAGGAAGTTGTATAACCTTGGTTCCACCAAAAAATGTGACGGTCATAATGTTTTCACAAAGTTGATGTTTGATCATTTTTTGTGTATCATCTAAAAAATTCAAAATATTGAACATTCCCTCCCAACATATTAGGCACAGGGAAGTTGTATAACTTTGGTTTCGCCAAAAATGTGCTGGTCATAAAATTTGTGCATAGTTGATGTTCGATTGGTTTTTTGCACACCAGCTCAAAAATTCAAAATATTGATAATTCCCAACTTATTAGGCATAGGGAAGTTGTATAACCTTAGTTTCGCCAAAAAATGTGATGGTCATAAAGTTTACGCAAAATCGATTTTGATCAATTTTTTTCCCATCGTCTCGAAAATTTAAAATATTAACCTTTCCCAACTTATTTAGCCTAGGGAAGTTGTATAACCTTGGTTTCGTCAAAAAAACATAAGGGTCATAAAGTTTGCGCAAAGTCGATATTTGATCGGTTTTTTTCACACCATTTTGAAAATTCAAAATATTGAACATTCTAAACTTATTAGGCCAAGGGAAATTGTATGATGTTAGTTTCGCAAAAAAAACGTGACAATTATAAAGTTTGCAAAAAGTCAATGTTTGATCGGTTTTTTGCGCACCATCTTGAAAATTTAAAATATTGATCAATTCTAACTTATTACGCTAAAGGAATGTTGTATAACCTTGGTATTGTCAAAAAACATGACGGTCATAAATTTTGCACAGAGTTAATGTTTGATCGATTTTTTGTGAACCATCTCGAAAATTCAAAATATTCACCATTCTAAAGTTATTAGGCTTAGGGAAGTTGCATAACCCTGGTTTTGGCAAAAAAATGTGAAGGTCATAAAGTTTGTGCAAAGTCAATTTTTGATCGGTTTTTTCTGCACCATCTCGAAAATTCAAAATATTGACCATTCCCAACTTATCAGGCCCAAGAAAGTTGTATAACCATGGTTTTACAAAAAAAATGTGACGGTCATAACGTTTGCACAAAGTCCATTTTGATTGATTTTTTGCACAGTCCTGAAAATTTAAAATATTTATCATTCCCAACTTACTAGGCCTAGGAAAGTTGAATAACTTTAGTTTCACCAGCAAACATGATGGTCACAAACTTTATGCATAGTTGATGTTCGATCCGTTTTTTTCGCACCATCTTAAAAATATAAAATATTGACCATTCTAAACTTATTAGGCCCAAGGAAGTTGTATAACTTAGGTTCTGCCAAAAAACATGATAGTCATAAAGTTTATGCAAAGTCGATGTTGATCGGTTGTTTAAGCACCATCACGACAATTAAAAAATATTAACCATTCCCAACTCATTAGGCCCAAGGAAGTTGTATAACCATGGTTTTGCAAAAAAAACTTAACGATTATAACGTTTGCACAAAGTCCATTTTGATTGGTTTTTTGTGCACCATCTCGAAAATTCAAAATATTGACAATCCCTAATTTATTTGGCCCAGAGAAGTTGTATAACCATGGTTTCACCAAAAAACATGATGGTCATAAAGTTTGTGCAAAGTCGATATTTGATCGATTTTTTTTGCACTATCACAAAAATTCAAAATATTGACCATTCCCAACTTATTAGGCTTAGGGAAGTTGAATAACCTTGGTTTGGCCAAAAAATGTGACGGTCATAACGTTTCTACAAAATCAATGTTTGATTGGTTTTTTTCATAATGTCTCGAAAATTTAAAATATTGACCATTCCCAACTTATTAGGCTTAGGAAAATTTTATAACCTTAGTTTCATAGAAAAACGTGATGGTCATAAAGTTTGTGCCAAGTCGATGTTTGATTGGTTATTTGTGCACTGTCTCAAAAATTCAAAATATTGACCATTCCCAACTTATTAGCCCCAAGGAAGTTTTATAACCTTAGCTTTGCAAAAAATGTGACAGTCATAAAGTTTGCACAAAGTCGATGTTTGATCCGTGTTTCATGCACCAACTCAAAATTTTAAAATATTAACCATTCCCAAGATATTAGCCCTAGGGAAGTTGTATAACCTTGGTTTTGCCAAAAAACATGATGGTCATAAAGTTTATGCAAAGTCGATGTTTGATCGATTTTTTGTGCACCGTCTCGAAAATTCAAAATATTGACTATTCCAAACTTATTAGGCCTAGGGAAGTTATATAACCTTGGTTTCATCAAAAAAATGTGACAGTCATAAAATTTACGCAAAGTCAATGTTTGATCGGTTTTTTGCGCACCGTCCTGATAATTAAAAAACATTGACCATTCCCAACTCATTAGACCCAAAGAAGTTGTATAACTATGGTTTTGCAAAAAAACTTGACAGTCATAACGTTTTCACAAAGTCCATTTTGATTGGTTTTTGGTGCATCAACTCGAAAATTCAAAAGATTGACAATTCCCAACTTATTTGGCCCTGGGAAGTTGTATAACCTTGGTTTTGGTAAAAAAAAATGTGATGATCATAAAGTTTGTGCAAAATCAATATTTGATCAATTTTTTTCATACTATCTCAAAATTTTAAAATATTGACCATTCCCAACTTATTAGGCCTAGGAAAGTTGAATAACCTTGGTTTGGCCAAAAAACTTGATGGTCATAAAGTTTTCGCAAAATCAATGTTTGATCGGTTTTTTCGAACTATCTCAAAAATTCAAAATATTGACCATTTCAAACTTATTAGGCCTTGGGAAGTTGTATAACCTTGGTTTCGCCAAAACACGTAACAATCAAAAAGTTTGAGCAAAGTTAATGTTTGATCGATTTTTTGCGTACCATCTCAAAAATTTAAATTATTGACCATTCCTAACTTATTTAGCCTAGGGAAGTTGTATAACCTTGGTTTTGCCAAAAAAACTTGTGGTCATAACGTTTGCGCTAAGTCGATTTTTGATCAGTTTTTTGCACTTCGTCTCGAAAATTCAAAATATTGACCATTCCCAACTTATTAATTCTAGAAAGTTGTATAACCTTAGTTTCACCAAAAAATGTGATGGTCATAAAGTTTGCGTAAAGTCGATGTTTGATCGATTTTTTAACACCATCTCATAAATTCAAAATATTAACCATTTAGGCTTAGGGAAGTTGTATAACCTTGGTTTCGCCAAAAAACATAACGGTCATAAAGTGATATGAACCAGATCAAGCTAGTCAAGACTCAATCAAGATTCTATGGTTGCAAGAAGAGTCTAAAATGATCAATATGATCATGAAGAGAGAATGACAAATTTGAAGACCTCATCTTGAAGAATAAAAGTCCATTCAGCCATGTTTACTCAAATTCATGAATTAGGAATATGAATGTTATTTAATGCATTCATTCCCTTTGTACTATCCTCATACTATATAAATAAGGTTGACTCTCAGTGTAAGACAGACAATTTGGGAAGTATAACAATTCTTCAACACTGGTGAGTGTTTTGTTTTTAAGTTCTTGCATGAACTTTGGAACTTATCAGGCTTTTCTGCTTATGGTGTTCAAACCAAATCTTTACTTTTCCTTTGACTTATCAGACTTGTTAGTTTGTGGCGTCTTAAGGGAATTCAAAGTGCTATTCTAGTTATTTTATCAATTTTCTATTGATAAGTAATTAGAATAGTTTCCCTTACTTCATTCTTGAACGATCCGCCTTGTTTCAATTTATTAGAGGGTGTTAATTTGCATTCCATATGTATCATAGCTCTTTAGCTATCGGGGTGTATGGTTGCTAAATTAATGATTTCCATCATTTGGTATCAGAGCACGGCTCAAGTTTGAGGTTTGCTTATCCATTTATTTGTTATCTTTTAGCTTTTCCTTGTTCTCTTATTTCTTCTTTTATCACGATATCCATAAAATGCAATTCTTCCTTTCTCTTTATTGTTGTGTTTCTTATGCTATTACTGTTTGTTTTTCATTTTTTTCCCCTCACTTTATCGTCAAAAAAAGAAAGAGAGCAGAAAGTTAAAAAAAGAGAGAGAGAGAAAATCAAAAGTAAATAAAAAGAGGAGAGGAAATCAAAGATCAAAGAAAACAGAGAGAGAGAGGAGAAGTGTTGAATCTCGGATTTTGATGATGAAGTCAATTTGTGAAATATTTGTTCTAATCTACTTTGTCAAGATAAGTGTGCAGGAATAACTACGATGGGAAGAAAACATAAAGTGATTTACCGAAGTCAAGTCCATCGGGGGTTCAAGAGTTCATCGGAAGTCCAAGAGATTTTCGGAAGTGTTGCCGGAACCATCCAAGATCGAATCAGGAACTTGCCGAAGTTTTCGGAAGTTCATCTCAAAGATCGTCGAAGGTTCGCGGAACTTACTGGGAAGATTCGGAAGCTAGCCGAAGACTCGTTGAGCTTGCCATACAATCCGGAGTATGCTGGGAGTCCATTGGAAGCAATCCGAGGGAAGCATCGGAAAGCCTGCCAGAATCTCGCCGTAAAGCTCGCCGAAAGTTGACTTGAAGAGTGTCGGATCAAATCATGTTGAGTTATGTTTTTAAGTTCGTAGTTTGCACATGAGTAGAGTAAGGATTTAGGAAAAAATCCTGCCTAAATTTAGTGGGGGCCAACCGGGCCTCTATTGGGCCAAGTTGGGGCTTAAACAAGGCCCATTCGGCTTTGGCTGAATGGGGCAGGCGGTTCAACCGCCCAGCCTGGGGCGGTGGCATTGCCTGGCTGGAGTGGTAGCACCGCCCCTGTACACAGACGGGCGGTGGAACCGCCTGGTTGGAGCGGTAGCACCGCCTGCACGCACAGTGGTGGAACTGCTGGGGCGGTGGCACCGCCCTGTGACCGAGCGTAGCACTGCCGCTGGGCGGTGGCACGCTCGCACGTCGGGCCAACAGATCGACACAAAGTGGTGGCACCGCCTCTCGACCACTGCACTGGAACTCCAAATTGATTTCAAATTTGGAGCCCAATTTTGAATCTATAAATACCCCCCCTTTCTCAGCTGAAAGGGCACCCTTTGAGTGTTAGAATCTTAGTCTTGAGCTTTTGAAAAGTCTTGAAAAGTCTTGTTCTTGTTAAGTGTTCACCTTCTTCTTCTTCTTGAGAAATCTTGTACAAGTGTGAACTTCTTGTAAAGGGTTGTAAAAGGGGTATTTGGTCCTTCCCCTTCAAAGGATTTGCTAGTGGAAGAGCGGAGCCTCATCGTAAAGGCTTCAAGAGTGGATGTAGGTTATTTGATCGAACCACTATACATCATTGTGTCCATAAATGTGTGAGTGTTTACATTCTTGAATCATTTCATTACTTGGCTGCAAGTTGTTTAGTTCATAGTTATTTCCTTTACGTAAGCAATTACTTTTAAGTTCTCTTTCGCCAAATCGAAATCTTCCTATGAACTTGTGTTTTTGCAAAATCGATTTCAAGAGTACGATTTTAATCCGCTGCACTAATTCACCCCCCCCCCCTCTTAGTGTTTTTTAGATCCTTTCAATTGGTATCAGAGCAAGGTTTGCTCTCATATTGGTTTAAAACCCAAGAGAGATGGCCTACTCCGGTATGCAAGAGGGTCACTCCATTACTCGTCCGCCTATGTTTAATGGGTCGGATTATACATATTGGAAGACTCGTATGAGGATTTTTCTCATTTCCATGGACTTCGAACTTTGGAACATTGTTGAAAATGGCTTTGCAAAATCTTCTCTTCCGATGAGTGAATGGAATGAGTCGGAGAGGAAGATTTTTGCTCTCAATGCAAAGGCTATGAATGCCTTATTTTGTGCGCTTGATAAGAATGAGTTTAATTGGGTTTCTATTTGTGAATCGGCATTTGATATTTGGCGCACTCTTGAAATCATTCATGAAGGCACTAGCCGAGTGAAAGAGTCCAAAATCAACATTCTTGTGCATTTCTATGAACTTTTTCGAATGAAACCAAATAAGTCCATTAGAGACATGTACACCCACTTTACGGATGTCATCAATGGACTTAAAGCTCTTGGTAAAGGTTTTTCTAATTTTGAATTGGTAACTAAAATTTTAAGATCCCTTCCAAAGAGTTAGGATCCAAAGGTCACAGCCATTCAAGAGGCCAAGGATCTTAAATTATTTCCACTTGAAGAACTTATTGGATCTCTAATGACCTACGAGATGACGTACCATGCTCATGAAGAGCTTGAGAACCCCCTTCCAAAGAACAGGAAGGATATGACACTTAGAACACAAGAAGACCACTTAAAAGGAACATCAAGTGATGAGGACAGTGACAATGACATTGCACTTCTAACTCGAAAGTTTAAGAAATTTATAAGAAAGAACAAATTTAAAATGACACAAAAGCAAATTTGAACACAAAAAGGACCAAGTTATTTGCTACGAATGCAAGAAGCCGACACTTCAAGAATGAATGCCCTCAAGCCAAGAAGAAGCAATTCAAGAAGATATATCCCTTGAAGGCCACGTGGGATGATTCAAGTGACTTCGAGGTTGAAGAAGCTAGCAACAAAGAGGAGGCAAACTTCGCACTAATGGCATTAGGAGAAGAGGTTAGTGAGTTACTTAATGAAGAATTATCTTTCGATGAACTTTCTATGGATTTTCATGAGTTATTTGATGAATGTAGAACTATTAGTAAGAAGTTCAATTTGCTTAAGAAAGAGCATGCTTTATTACAAAGTAAGTTCAATAGTCTTCAAAACCCTTCTCTACCACCATGCTCTAAGTGTGAAGACTTAGATGCAACAAAAAGAGAGAACTTGTTACTCAAAGAGACCCTAAACAAGTTTAAGGTCGATAGCAAGGGCTTAGACATGATCCTTGCTAACAAAGGTCAGAAATAGAAGTGGAATCGGATTTGTGAGAGGTTCTCACCAAAATCCCACCACCTTCGTTAAAGGGCCTACATTGCATGTATCACCCCATTTGAAATGTAATTTTTGTGGCAAAACGGGACATGTTGCCTACAAATGTCCATTCAAGAAAATTAATCTACAAAAATTGATATGGGTTCCTAAAGGAACCATAAACAATTCAATGATAAATTATAAAGTAAGTAGATCAATTTGTAAGGCACCCAAAATCAAATGGGTACCTAAAAACCATCCTCTTTTGTAGACAAACTTACAAGCTAGGAGCAAGAAATGGTATCTTGATAGTGGATGCTCAAAGCACATGACCGGAGATCCATCTTATTTCTCTATGCTCACTAGCAAAGAAGAAGGATATGTCACCTTCGGAGACAACAACAAGAGTAAAATCATTGGCAAGGGAACCATAGGTAACAAATTGAGTTTTTCAATTGATGATGTGTTACTAGTTGATGGTTTAAAACATAATCTTTTAAGTATTAGTCAATTATGTGATAAAGGTTATGTTATTAGATTTGAATCTAATGTTTGCATTATTGAAAAACCCAACAACAATATATCCATGATTGCTTTAAAACAAAACAATGTCTACACCATAAATATTGATAAATTAAGTAATGAAATATGCTTTTCGGTTTTGAATGATGATGCTTGGCTTTGGCACAGGAGATTAGGCCATGCAAGCATGAAACTAATCTCTAAGATTTCATCTAGAGATTTAGTAAGAGGTATCCCAAACATGAAATTTGTTAAGGATAAGATATGTGATGCATGTCAACTAGGAAAACAAATAAAGACTAGTTTCAAATCAAAAAATCAAATTAGCACCACTAGACGATTACAATTGATCCATTTGGACTTATTTGGACCAATTGACATAACAAGCCTAGGAGGTAGCAAATATGCCTTTGTAATTATGGATGACTATAGTAGATACACTTGGACCTATTTCTTGGATCATAAAAGTAATTGTTTCAAATGTTTCTCTAAATTTTGTAAACTCACTCAAAATGAAAAAGGCCTTATGTTTTCATCAATTCGTAGTGATCATGGAGGTGAATTTCAAAATCATGACTTCCAAAATTTTTGTGAAATAAACGGATACAATCACAACTTCTCTACTCCAAGAAATCCACAACAAAATGGAGTAGTGGAAAGAAAAAATAGAAGTTTGCAGGAAATGGCTAGAACCATGTTAAATGAATATAATTTACCAAAATATTTTTTGGGTCAAGCCGTGAATACGGCTTGCTTTGATTTGAATAGAGTTCTAGTGGGACCATCCCTATCCAAAACTCCATATGAATTATGGAATGATAAAAAACCCAATGTTTCTTATTTTAAAGTTTTTGGTTGTAAATGCTTTATTTTAAATGAAAAGGATGCCTTAGGAAAATTCGATGCAAAATCCAATGAAGGGCATATTTCTTGGTTATTCTTCGGTTTCTAAGGCTTTTCGTGTTTTCAACAAAAGAACCTTACTTATAGAAGAATCTATTCATGTGGTTTTTAATGAAATTTCCGAATTCAAGAAGAAAGATTTTGATGATGATTTTGGTCTTGATAATTTGAATTTGAATGAACCCTCTTCTCAAAATGACAACTTGGATGCATCTTCTTCCCAAACTTCCTTACCCAAGGAATGGAAGTATGTAGATGCTCATCCCAAGGAGTTAATTATAGGAGATGCATCGAAAGGGGTTCAAACTCGCTCTTCTTTCAAAAATTTTTGTGCTCATGCCGCTTTTCTTTCTCAAGTTGAACCAAAATGCATTGTTGATGCCCTGAAAGATGATTCTTGGGTTATCGTAATGCAAGAAGAATTGAATCAATTTGAGAGGAATGAGGTATGGAAGCTTGTTCCTAGACCTAATGACCACTTTGTTATTGGTACTAAGTGGGTCTTTAGAAACAAGCAAGATGAATACGGTATCGTGGTTAGAAACAAGGCTAGACTAGTGGCCAAAGGTTTCAACCAAGAAGAAGGTATCGACAGAAGAGACCTTCGCTCCGTGGCAAGATTGGAAGCCATTAGGATGCTCCTTGCCTATGCTAGTAGTAAAGATTTCAAATTATTTCAAATGGATGTCAAAAGTGCATTCTTAAATGGTTTTATTTCAAGAAGTGTATGTAACAACCACCCGGATTTGAAAACTCTCTATTTCCTAACCACGTGTTTAAGCTAACTAAGGCTCTATATGGTCTAAAATAAGCCCCTAGGGCTTGGTATGAGAGGCTTAGTTCTTTTTTAATTTCAAATGATTTCATTAAAGGCAAGGTTGATACTACATTGTTTATTAAACATTTTGAAAACAATTTTCTTATTGTTCAAATTTATGTTGATGATATTATTTTTGGGTTTTGTAATAAATCACTATGTGAATTATTTGCTAAGGATATAAGTGATGAATTTGAGATGAGCCTAATGGGAGAACTAAATTTCTTTTTAGGACTACAAATCAAGCAACTAAGTAATGGTATATTTCTAAATCAATCAAAATACATATTGGAATTGTTAAAATGATTTAACATGGATGGATCAAAAGATATTAGCACTCCTATGAGCACCTCCGCTAAATTAGATATGGATGAAAATGGAGAAAGTTTTGATCAAAAACTTATAGGGGCATGATAGGTAGCTGCTTTATCTCACCGCAAACTGCACTGACATCATGTTCAGTGTAGGGCTATGTGCAAGATTCCAAGCTAATCCTAAGCTATCTCACTTGAAAGTCCAAGAGGATTCTTAGATATCTTAAAGGGACCCTAATCTTGGATTATGGTATCCAAAATCTAATAACTTTGATTTGAAAGCTTATGGAGATGCGGATTTTGGTGGATGTAAAATAGATAGAAAAAGCACATCCGGAACATGCCAATTTCTAGGACATGCACTTGTTTCTTGGATTTCCAAGACACAAAATTCGGTTGCACTATCTACTACAGGTTGAATATATAGCTGCAAGTGCATGTCGTACAAAGTTATCTGGATGAAAAATACACTAGAAGACTATGGAATCTACTTGAAAAATATTCCTATAAAATGTGATAACACGAGTGCTATTTGTCTAACTAAAAATCTGATTGAACACTCTCGAACTAAGCACATTGACATTAGGCATCATTTTATACGTGATCATTTAAGTAGTAGAGATGTCACCCTTGAATTTGTTGATACAAATCATCAATTAGCGGACATTTTTACGAAACTTTTAAATGAGGAACAATTTGATTTTATTAGAAGGGAATTAGGCATGTTAAACTGTCCAAATAAGTAAGCTCTATTTGATGATATCTTTCCTTGAAATTATGGTTTTCATAAATTTGATTCCATACATTTTGATTTTTCTTCTTGGATTTATTTTCATCAAATTCTTTTTGACTTCATCCCATCTCTAAGACCATTTTTTTTTCAATAAAAAAAAATTAATGAAATACGGATTTTTGTGATACCGGCGGTAGCACCGCCAGATACGGCGGTGGCACCGCCTGGGTAGTCAGCCCCAAGCGGTGGAACCACCTGCTGGGGCGATATTACCGCCCGAACACCCCTTTTATAAGGGGTGAGTTAGGGCCGGCGGTAGAACCGCCCCCCCTAACCTGAGAGACTCTTCCTCACCTCTCTACACTCCTCTAAACCCTCCCAAGCATCATTTCTTCCCTCTAGAAGCCTAAGAAGGAGATCTTACTTTGATTCAAGCTCCCTACATCTCAAAGGAACAATCTAAGGTAAAAACCAAATTATTTCTCTTTCCTTTTCTTGTCTAGTTTAATTCCTTTCTTCAATTGATTATTGATCAATCCTAAATAGAAATGGCTCCTAAAAGAACATCAAGAGATAAAGGAAAAAGGATGGAGGTAGATTCATTTGACCAATCCTTGTTTAAATCACAAGAAGCTTCTCTTAGATTTTCTGAACTTGGTTCTAGACCCATTCATAAAGGAAAATATGTTGATTTGAATCAATTAGGGAGCCTAGAACCTGATGCGTGCGTGGGCGAGTGACTCCGAACAGAAAATTTCAGGACTACGCGATTTCGGGAAAAGGGGCGTAACTTCCTTGAAGCAGATCGAATTGACCAGATTCCAAAAGCCACCGATCAAGAAAAAAAAAAAGGACCGAGATAATTGCAGTTCACCACCAAGGCTTAAAGGAAATTCCACCGGCCAAGGATAAAGAACTTTGATTCACCACCAACGATGTTGGATAAAGAATCGAGATAAAATTCAACTCACAAGAGGAATTTGCATTCATTCAACCAGTTCCCTTACAAATGAGAATATGTCTCATTATATAGATATTAGACTCAAAAAAACAGCATGGGAACTACCCAAACAATAAAGACTAACAAGACTAACAAGACTAACAAGACTAACAAGACTAGAAGATAAAATTCGTTCACTAACAATAACCAGCAAATATCTACTTCCAAAGAGCATTAAATCACTTTGGAACTTATCCTGAATAACTCCCCTTTGATATAGCATCAATCAGCAACGAATTTTGATATTGGTATCATCATTCCTTATCCCACCGAAGTAAGTTGTAACCGAAGTTAGTTTTGGCATGAATAAGTACCGATAGTGTTTGTTTTGCAAGGAATCACCAGACTTAAGGATTGATTAGTAGTCTCGGATGCTTCCGCATCATTCTCCCTGAGTTGTTTGAGATTTGTCCTCAAATCTGACAAGTCATCATCGTCCAAGGAGAAAGATCACCTACATTAAAAGTTGCCAAAACTCCATATTCTCTAGGAAGATCAATCTTGTAAGCATTTTCGCCAATTCTCTCGAGAACTTCAAATGGACCGTCAGCTCTGGGCATAAGCTTATTCTTCCACTGAGAAGGAAATCTTTCCTTCCTTAAATGTAACCACACAAGATCACCTGGTTGGAAATGGGTCTTCCTCCGATGTATATTAGCTTTCTTCCTATAAAACTCGTTAGCCTTCTCGATCTTACTTCGAATCTGCTCATGGAGTTTTTTTATTGATTCAGCTCGCTCTTTGCCATCAAAGTTCACTTGTGAATTGGATGGAATAGGAATTAAATCAATCGGTGTGAGCGGATTGATTCCATACACAATTTCAAGGGTGATCGACCAAGAATATAACTCGGCGATCGATTATGTTTAACTCAAAGATGTGCAAGCTTCAAATCCCAATCTTTTAGGGATTTACTAACCATTCCTCAAGTAACGAGTGAGAGTGCGATTGGTTACCTCCGCTTTGGCCATCGGTTTGAGGATGACAAGTGGTGCTAAATAGAAGTCTGGTTCCAAGCATTCTCCATAAGGTCTTCCAGAAATAACTTAAAAATTTAGAATCACGATCAGATACAATGGTCTTTGGTACTCCATAAAGGCGAATGATCTCCTTGAAATAAAGATCAGCCACATGAGATGCATCATCCATCTTGTGGCATGGAATAAAATGGGCCATTTTAGAAAACCGATCAACAACCACCATAATGGCATCTTTTGATGCGTGCGTGGGCGAGTGACTCCGAACAGAAAATTTCAGGACTGCGCGATTTCGGGAAAAGGGGCGTAACTTCCTTGAAGCAGATCGGATTGACCAGATTCCAAAAGCCACCGATCAAGAAAAAAAAAAGGACCGAGATAATTGCAGTTCACCACCAAGGCTTAAAGGAAATTCCACCGGCCAAGGATAAAGAACTTTGATTCACCACCAACGATGTTGGATAAAGAATCGAGATAAAATTCAACTCACAAGAGGAATTTGCATTCATTCAACCAATTCCTTACAAATGAGAATATGTCTCATTATATAGATATTAGACTCAAACCAAACAGCATGGGAACTACCCAAACAATAAAGACTAACAAGACTAACAAGACTAACTAGAAGATAAAATTCGTTCACTAACAATAACCAGTAAATATCTACTTCCAAAGAGCATTAAATCACTTTGGAACTTATCCTGAATAACTCCCCTTTGATATAGCATCAATCAGCAACTAATTTGGATATTGGTATCATCATTCCTTATCCCACCGAAGTAAGTTGTAACCGGTTAGTTTTGGCATGAATAAGTACCGATAGTGTTTGTTTTGCCGAATGAATCACTCAGACTTAAGGATTGATTAGTAGTCTGATGCTCCCCGCATCGCCTCCCGGTTGTTTGAGATTTGTCCTCAAATCGACAAGTCATCATCGCCCAAGTAAGGAGAAAGATCACCTATATTAAAAGTTGCAAACTCCATATTCTCCAGAAGATCAATCTTGTAAGCATTTTCGCCAATTCTCTCGAGAACTTCAAATGGACCGACTCCGGGCATAAGCTTATTCTTCCACGAGAAGTAAAGCTTTCCTTCCTTAAATGTAACCACACAAGATCACCTGGTTGGAAATGGGTCTTCCTCCGATGTATATTAGCTTTCTTCCTATAAGACTTGTTAGCCTTCTCGATCTTACTTCGAATCTGCTCATGGAGTTTTTTTATTGATTCAGCTCGCTCTTTGCCATCAAAGTTCACTTGTGAATTGGATGGAATAGGAATTAAATCAATCGGTGTGAGCGGATTGATTCCATACACAATTTCGAAGGGTGATCGACCAGTAGTATAACTCGGCGATCGATTATAAGCGAACTCAGCATGTGCAAGCTTCAAATCCCAATCTTTTAGGGATTTACTAACCATTCCTCGAAGTAACGTAGTGAGAGTGCGATTGGTTACCTCCGTTTGTCCATCGGTTTGAGGATGACAAGTGGTGCTGAATAGAAGACTGGTTCCAAGCATTCTCCATAAGGTCTTCCAGAAATAACTTAAAAATTTAGAATCACGATCGTATACACTGGACTTTGGAACACCATTAAGGCGAATGATCTCCTTGAAATAAAGATCAATGAGATGCATCATCCATCTTGTGGCATGGAATAAAATGGGCCATTTTAGAAAACCGATTAACAACCACCATAATGCCATCTTTTCCCCTCTGAGTTCTTGGAAGAGCCACAATAAAATCCATGCTCACATCTTCCCAAGGTTGTAATGGTACCGAAGGAGTATACAGCCCTTGGTGGAAATGACTCTTTGCTCTTCGACAAGTTGCACACCTCAAGATGATAGCATGTACGCCTCCACTCATCTTTGGCCAATAAAAGTGCTCTTGAAGGATTTCAAGCGTTTTGTTCATGCCGAAGTGACCAGCCAGACCTCCACCATGTGCTTCTTGGATCAACAATTCTCTAAATGAATTCTTCGGCACACATAATCGATTTCCCTTGAAAAGAAAATCATTTTGGACAGAATATGTACCTTGAATTCCATGTTTGCAACTATCGATAATAGTAGAGAACTCCGGGTCTTCAGAATATAGTTCTTTCATGGATTGAAAACCAAGAATTCTAGAATCAAGAACAGCAAGCATAGAGTATCTTCTTGATAAAGCATCCGCAACAACATTAGTATGGCCAGGTTTATATTTCGAAACGAAAGAAAAGGATTGAAGAAATTCTACCCATTTGGCATGCCTTGAGTTGAGCTTGCGTTGGCCACTAATAAACTTCAAAGCCTCATGGTCAGAATGAAGTACAAATTGTTTAGGCCTTAAATAGTGACTCCAATGATCAAGAGCTCTCACAATGGCGTAGAACTCCTTATCATAAGTTGAGTAGTTCTTCTTCGAATCGGTTAACTTTTCACTGAAATATGCCAATGGCCTTTGTTCTTGAACAAGAACAGCACCAATGCCAACTCCACTTGCATCACACTCAACTTCAAATACTTTATCAAAATCAGGAAGGGCAAGAATAGGGAACTCACAAAGTTTTTGCTTGATTACCTCAAAAGCATTTTGAGCAGCCTTTGTCCATTCAAAACTCCTTCTTCATGCATTCAGTTATAGGAGCCATGATGGTACTGAAATTTTTAACAAACCGTCGATAGAAAGAAACAAGTCCATGAAAACTTCTTACATCGAAATGGACTTCGGAATCGGCCAAGTCTTCATAGCTTCCACCTTGGATTGATTTTGATGTATCAATGAAGGATTCAAGGGTAAAAGGGTGATGCATTTTTGTTCTTTCCGAAAAGAGTATGTGTTCTTACGACCATCATGCACAGCATTCATATCATATTGCCAAGGTCTTCCCAATAACAAATGACATGCATCCATGGGAATCATATCACAGAGCTTGATCTCGATAGTTCATCCCAATCGAAAAAGATACAAGAGCCAGGTTGGTTACCTTAAGATCATTTTCTTGATTGAGCCATTGGAGCTTGTACGGTTGAGGATGTTTCGTTGTTGGAAGCTTCAATTTGTCAACAAGATTTGTCAAAGCAACGTTGGTACAACTCCCACCATCGATAATCACAGAACATACCTTCCCGTTCATAGTGCAACGGGTGTGAAAGATGTTCTCCTTTGCTCATTATCAAGAGAAACTTGATGCGGTGCTCTTCGTATGATCAACATTTCACCATCATCCGCTTTCTCAACTTCTTCTTTTCAGATTCGAACCATTTTGGTCCGGATTGCTTTCACCTCTTGAAGTGCTGAATTGATCTCCTCAATTTCTTGAAGAGTCATAACTCACGATTCGGACAATTTGCTTGAAAATGCCCAAAACCATGGCACTTAAAGCATTTCCTTGTATCGCCTTCAAGTTTCTTCCGTAATACTTTGGAAGGCTATGCACTCTTCTCCTCTCCTTTGTATTTGGTTGACGTGTTCTCGATCTTGCTTGAGGAAGCATCCTTAAAATAGGATGTCACCTTGGTTGAGGTTCGAGGAAAACCTCTTGCCTTTCAGCTTGCTTCTCAACTTTTATGGCCAGCTTACAAATATCTTCAAAGGACCAATACGGTTGAAGTTCAACCACATCAGCAATTTCTCTATTCATGCCGCCAAGGAAACGAGCGACGGTTTGCTCCGAACTTCGAACGCCGTGATCTCATTTTGAGTTGTTCAAACTCACGGATGTATTCTTCAACACTCATCCCTTGTTGTCTTAGGGAATTCAGTTTTAGGAAAAGATCTTGCTTATAGTTATCGTAAGAACCTCTTCTTCATCAACTTCTTGAGTTTTTCCCAAGACTTGATTTGGCCTTTTCCTTCTCTTGCTCGTTGATGCTTTAGATTCTCCCACCATAGAGAAGCATACTTTGTCAACTTTATGGCAGCACCTTGCACCTCTTCTTATCCGAGTAGGTCTTGAAGTCAAAAACTGCTCGATCGTGTGTAGCCAATCCACAAAGTCATCGTGATTGAGATTACCTTCAAATTCAGGAACGCCCACTTTGATGTCTCGATTATTTTCCTTATGCCTCCTCTTCGCCTTTGGATATGAGAATCAGAATCACTAGAGTTGCCCCCGTGGAATTGGAATCGCCACTATAACTTTGACGAGATTCCAAATTGTCACGCCGCCGATCATTCGGACTCCTCTCCGGTTGGCCTTGTCTTGCCGGATCCTCTAGAAGATTGAGGACTCGCTCCATTTGTTGCTGAAGGTCTTGGATAGCACGATCGCGCCTTTCATTGTGCGCTTGTTCCAAAGTCAAGCCTCTTGAAACCCGATCATCCATATTGAATAAGGATTGGAAAAATAGAAAGGAATCACTCAAACAAGTTCAACCTTGGGCTCTGATACCAATTTGATGCGAGTGTGGGCGAGTGACTCCGAACAGAAAATTTCAGGACTGCGCGATTTAGGGAAATGATCTTCTTCCAAGGTATAAAGGCCAGGCCACCAACCAAGGATAAGGATCGGGATCTACGAAGTTCACCACCAAGGCCTAAAGATTCCACCAGCCAAGGATAAAGGACTTCGGGATAGGAGAAGCTCACCACCAAGGCCTAAAGATATCACCACCAAGGATAAAGGGCTTTGGCTCACCACCAAGGAGTAATCCACACTCCAAGGATAAAGATACCGCAAGGAGTTATCCACTCTCAAGATATTCACTCACGAGAGGAAGTCTCACAAATTTTCATTCATTCAACTAGCTTCCTTACAAAATGAGAATATGTCTCATTATATAGATATTAGACTCAAACAAAACAGCATGGGAACTACCCAAACAATAAAGACTAACAAGACTAACAAGACTAACAAGACTAACTAGAAGATAAAATTCGTTCACTAACAATAACCAGCAAATATCTACTTCCAAAGAGCATTAAATCACTTTGGAACTTATCCTGAATAACTCCCCTTTGATATAGTATCAATCGGCAACTAATTTGGATATTGGTATCATCATTCCTTATCCCACCGAAGTAAGTTGTAACCAAAGTTAGTTTTGGCATGAATAAGTACCGATAGTGTTTGTTTTGCCGAATGAATCAGCTCAGGACTTAAGGATTGATTAGTAGTCTCGGATGCTCCCGCATCATTTTGTGCGCTTGACAAGAATGAGTTTAATCGGGTTTCTATTTGTGAATCGGCATTTGATATTTGGCGCACTCTTGAAATCACTCATGAAGGCACTAGCCGAGTGAAAGAGTCCAAAATCAACATTCTTGTGCATTCTTATGAACTTTTTCGGATGAAACCAAGTGAGTCCATTGGAGACATGTACACCCGCTTTACGGATGTCATCAATGGACTAAAAGCTCTTGGTAAAGGTTTTTCGAATTTTGAATTGGTAACCAAAATTTTAAGATCCCTTCCAAAAAGTTGGGATCCAAAGTATTTCCGCTTGAAGAACTTATCGGATCTCTAATGACTTATGAGATGACGTGCCATGCTCATGAAGAGCTTGAGAATACCCTTCCAAAGAACAAGAAGGATATGGCACTTAGAACACAAGAAGACTACTTGAAAGGAACATCAAGTGATGAGGACAGTGACAAAGATATTGCTCTTCTAACTCGTAAGTTTAAGAAATTTATAAGAAAGAACAAATTCAAAAATGACACAAAAGGTAAATTTGAACACAAAAAGGACTAAGTCCTTTGCTATGAATGTAAGAAGCCGGGACACTTCAAGAATGAATGCCCTCAAGCCAAGAAGAAGCAATTCAAGAAGAAAAGAGCTTTGAAGGCCACGTGGGATGATTCAAGTGACTCCGAGGTTGAAGAGGCTAGCAACAAAGAGGAGGCAAACTTCGCACTAATGGCATTTGGAGAAGAGGTTAGTGAGTTACTTTATGAAGAAGTTATCTTTGATGAACTTTCTATGGCTTTTCATGAGTTATTTGATGAATGTAAAACTATTAGTAAGAAGTTCAATTTGCTTAAAAAGGAGCATGTTTTGTTACAAAATAAGTTAAATAGTCTTCAAAACCCTTCTCTACCCCCATGCTCAAGTGTGAAGACTTAGATGCAACAAAGAGGGAGAACTTGCTATTTAAAGAGACCCTAACCAAGTTTAAGATCGGTAGCAAGGGCTTAGACAAGATTCTTGCTAACAAAGGTCACGTCGGAAATAGAAGTGGTATCGGATTTGTGAGAGGTTCTCACCAAAATCCCACCACCTTCATTAAAGGGCCTACATTGCATGTATCACCACATATGAAATGTAACTTTGTGGCAAACGGGACATGTTGCCTACAAATGTCCATTCAAGAAAATTAATCCACAAAATTGATATGGGTTCCTAAAGGAACCATAAACGATTCAATGATGAATTACAAAGTAAGTAGGTCATTTTGTAAGGCACCCAAAATCAAATGGGTACCTAAAAATCATCCTCTTTGTAGACAAACTCACAAGCTAGGAGCAAGAAATGGTATCTTGATAGTGGATGCTCAAGGCACATGACCGGAGATCCATCTCATTTCTCTATGCTCTAGCAAAGAAGAAGGATATGTCACCTTCGGAGACAATAACAAGGGTAAAATCATTGGCAAAGGAACCATAGGTAACAAATCGAATTTTTCAATTGATGATGTGCTACTAGTTGATGGTTTAAAACATAATCTTTTAAGTATTAGTCAACTATGTGATAAAGGTTATGTTGTTAGATTTGAATCTAATGTTTGCATTATTGAAAAACCCAACAACAACATATCCATGATTGCTTTAAAACAAAACAATGTCTACACCATAAATATTGATAAACTAAGTAATGAAATGTGCTTTTCGGTTTTGAATGATGATGCATGGCTTTGGCATAGGAGACTAGGCCATGCAAGCATGAAACTAATCTCTAAGATTTCATCTAGAGATTTAGTAAGAGGTATCCCAAACACAAGATTTTTAAGGATAAGGTATGTGATGCATGTCAACTAGGGTAACAACTAATGTCTAGTTTCACATCAATAATTCTAATTAGCACCACTAGACCATTGCAATTGATCCATTTGGACTTATTTGGACCAATTGACATAACAAGCCTAGGAGGTAGCAAATATGCCTTTGTAATTGTGGATGACTATAGTAGATACACTTGGACCTATTTCTTAGCTCATAAAAGTGATTGTTTCAAATGTTTCTCTAAATTTTGTAAACTCACTCAAAATGAAAAAGGCATTATGATTTCATCAATTCGGAGTGATCATGGAGGTGAATTTCAAAATCATGACTTCCAAAATTTTTGTGAAATAAACGGATACAATCACAACTTCTCTACTCCAAGAAATCCACAACAAAATGGAGTAGTGGAAAGAAAAAATAGAAGTTTGCAAGAAATGGCTAGAACCATGTTAAATGAATATAATTTACCTAAATACTTTTGGGCCGAAGTCGTAAATACGGCTTGCTATGTTATGAATAGAGTTCTAGTAAGACCATCCCTATCTAAAACTCTGTATGAATTATGGAATGATAAAAAACCAAACGTTTCTTATTTTAAAGTTTTTGGTTGTAAATGCTTTATTTTAAATGAAAAGGATGCCTTAGGAAAATTCGATGCAAAATCCAATGAAGGCATATTTCTTGGTTATTCTTTGGTTTCTAAGGCTTTTCATGTTTTCAACAAAAGAACCTTACTTATTGAAGAATCAATTCATGTCGTTTTCAATGAAATTTCAATTCAAGAAGAAAGATTTTGATGATGATTTTGGTCTTGATAATTTGAATTTGAATGAAACCTCTCCTCAAAATGACAACTTGGATGCATCTTCTTCCCAAACTTCCTTACCCAAGGAATGGAAGTATGTAGATGCTCATCCCAAGGAGTTAATTATAGGAGATACAAAAGGGGTTCAAACTCGCTCTTCTTTCAAAAATTTTTGTGCCCATGCCACTTTTCTTTCTCAAGTTGAACCAAAATGCATTGTTGATGCCCTGAAAGATGATTCTTGGGTTATCGCAATGCAAGAAGAATTGAATCAATTTGAGAGGAATGAGTTGTGGAAGCTTATTCCTAAACCTAATGACCACTTAGTTATTGGTACTAAGTGGGTCTTTAGAAACAAGCAAGATGAATACGGTATCGTGGTTCGAAACAAGGCTAGACTAGTGGCCAAAGGTTTCAACCAAGAAGAAGGTATCGACTATGAAGAGACCTTCGCTCGGTGGCTAGAATTGGAAGCCATTAGGATGCTCCTTGCCTATGCTAGTAGTAAAGATTTCAAATTATTTCAAATGGATGTCAAAAGTGCATTCTTAAATGGTTTTATTTCCAAGAAGTGTATGTCAAACAACCACCCGGATTTGAAAGCTCTTTATTTCCTAATCACGTGTTTAAGCTAACTAAGGCTCTATATGGTCTAAAACAAGCCCCTAGGGCTTGGTATGAAAGGCTTAGTTATTTTTTGATTTCAAATAATTTTACTAAAGGCAAGGTTGATACTACATTGTTTATTAAACATTTTGAAAATGATTTTCTTATTGTTCAAATTTATGTTGATGATATTATTTTTGGGTCTTGTAATGAATCACTATATGAATTATTTGCTAAGGATATGAGTGATGAATTTGAGATGAGCCTAATGGGAGAACTAAATTTCTTTTAGGACTACAAATCAAGCAACTAAGTGATGGTATATTTCTAAACCAATCAAAATACACATTGGAATTATTAAAGCGGTTTAACATGGATGGCTCAAAGATGCTAGCACTCCTATGAGCACCTCGGTTAAATTAGATATGGATGAAAATGGAGAAAGTTTTGATCAAAAAACTTATAGGGGCATGATAGGTAGCTTGCTTTATCTCACTTGCAACCGGACGACATATGTTCGGTGTAGGGTTATGTGCAAGATTCCAAGCTAATCCTAAGCTATCTCACTTGAAAGCTGTCAAGAGAATTCTTAGATACCTTAAAGGTACCCTAATCTTGGATTATGGTATCCAAAATCTGATAATTTTGACTTGAAAGCTTATACAGATCTGATTTTGGTGGATGTAAAATAGATAGAAAAAGCACTTCGGAACATGCCAATTTCTAGGACATGCACTCGTTTCTTGGACTTCAAGAAACAAAATTCGATTGCACTATCTCACAATTTGAATATATAGCTGCAAGTGCATGCTTTGTACATGAGTTAACTGGATGAAAAATACACTAGAAGACTATAGAATCTACTTAAAAAATATCCCTATAAAATGTGATAACATAAGTGCTATTTGTCTAACAAAAAATCCAATTCAACACTCTCGAACTAAGCACATTGACATTAGGCATCATTTTATACGTGATCATGTAAGTAGTAGAGATGTCACCCTTGAATTTGTTGATACAAATCATCAATTAGCGGACATTTTTACGAAACCCTTGAATGAGGAACAATTTGATTTTATTAGAAGGAATTAGGCATGTTAAACTGCCCAAATAAGTAAGTTCTATTTGATGACATCTTTCCTTGAAATCATGGTTTTCATTGATTTGAGTTTGATTTTTTTCGATTCATCGATTTGATTTTTTCTGATCTTATATTCATCAAATTCTTTTGACTTCATTCCTTCTCTAAAACCATTTTTTTAAAAAAACAAAAACAAAAAACCAAAAAGGAGATGACTGCATTTTTGGCTACTAGCGTAGCACTCAGGTAGTCAGCTCAAAGGTGGAATCACGGGCGGTAGTACCGCCGAACACTTTTAATAAGGAGTGAGTTAGGGCCATGTAGAACCGCCCAACTCACTGCCCCTTTCGGTAGAACCGCCCAAACCCCTCACAACACCTTCTAAACTCCTTTGAACTCTCCCAAGCCTCATTTTGCTATCAATTCTTCCTCTAGAAGCCTAAGAAGGAGAACTTACCTTGTTTCAAGCTTCCTACATCTCAAGGGAAAATCTAAGGTAAAGCAGAATTTTTCTCTTATTGTCTAGTTTCATTCCTTTCTTCAATTGATTAATTGTTCAATCCTTTCAATTGATTAATTTTTCAATCCTTTAAATAGAAATGGCTCCTAAAAGAACATCAAGAGACAAAGGAAAAAGGATGGAGGTAGATTCATTTGACCACTCCTTGTTTAAATCACAAGAAGTTTCCCTTAGATTTTCTGAATTTGGTTCTAGACCCATTCATAAGGGAAAATATGTTGATTTGAATCAATTAGGGAACCTAGAACCTATCATGTGGTTTGCAGACTTAGAAGCCTTACCTATTTTGCAAATTACTGAATCTCTTTATCCACGCTTAGTTAAACTATTCTATGCTAATCTAACTGTAAATGATGATGGCTTGTCAACTTATCTTTTAGGTAATGAGATTCAAATATGTGATAATACTATATGCTCATTGATTGGCATTGTTGAATAAGAGCTAGGGTGCTACTTTAGAGGAAAGTGGGATATGGACACAGCTTGGTGCCACCCACTCAAGCTTTAGAAATGTTTACAAACCCAAATTTGGGTATAATTCCCAAGAGTTGTGAACATTTACTACCTTTTAACTCTAAAATTTTGCATCACATTCTAATTAGCATTATCATTCCTAAACAGTTTCATCATGATGAGACTGGCCACCGAGTTAGGTACCTTATCTTTGGATCATGACCCGACAACATTTTTGTTTTGGTTACCTAATCAGCAAAGACATGATAGAGGTCCTTTCTAAAGGATCAATGTTACCATATGGAGGTTTAATAACTAGACTACTGCATGCCCATAATATTAGCATTCCTCCGCATGAAGAAGCAATACAAGTGGACAGATTTAATATCATTGATGTTAAATTACTTAGGCGACTTTAGGTGTATATTCGAACATGGAATAGGGGTTAGACAACCTAGGAGGTGTGATATTCTTCCCCACCCGTAGATCATCCTCAAACACCAGTCCTTAGGGGAAATGAATCTACTCCTCCCGATCCTTTGTTGCAGCTACATCGGTGACACTTCCCGCCTCCATCTTCTGACGATCCGATCATGAGAGAGTTAAATGAAGTAAAACTACAGCAACTTGAAATTTTGAAGGAAATGCGAAAGATGAACCTAAAGATCGATCATATGTATAGGCATCTTGGCATTCCTCCTGAGGAGTAGCTTGCTGTATTTCTCTTTGAACGATGTAAACTTATGTTGCATTATCTTCTTGACCACTGTGAAATGATTCTCGGCTTCCTGATTAATTTCCTTTTCTACACTTATGATATTTTTCGGCCATCCTTTATTGTCACATATGAATCCCTTGTTTCCTTTTGTTGATGACAAAGGGGAGAAATAATATGTGATGACAGTTATAATGCTTGTTATATGCATGCTTGTTATAATGCCTATTTAGGTTCTTGATATCATGTTTTTAATTATGAATACTTCATTGATATCTTTGATACCTACTTGACAACATCAGCTTTATCATCATGGAGATTAATTTTATTGTGTTGAATTCAAAATTGAATTCAAGCAATTTTTGTTATGGCATATAGATAGGGGGAGTTAAGAGTAACTCCATCACCATTTGATTGTCATCATCAAAAAGGGGAGATTGTTGAATCTCGGATTTTGATGATGAAGTCAATTGGTGAAATATTTGTGCTAATTCTCTTGTCAAGATAAGTGTGCAGGAACAACTACGGGTAGAAAACATAAAGTGATTTATCGAGGTCAAGTCCATCGGGATTCAAGAGTTCATCTAAGTCCGAGAGATGTTCGAAGTGTTGCCGAACCATCAAAGATCGAATCGTGGACTTGCCGAAGTTTTCGGAAGTTCTTCTCAAAGATCGTCGAAGGTTCGCGGAACTCACCAGGATTATTCGGAAGCTAGCCGAAGACTCGTTGAGCTCTCCATACAATCCAGAGTATGCTGGGAGTCCACTGGAAGCAATCCGAGGGAAGCATCGGAAGCTTGCCAAAATCTCGCCATGAAGCTCGCCGGAAGATGACTTGAAGCATGTCGGTTAAAATCACGTTTAGTTGTGTTTTGTGTTCATAGTTAGCACATGAGTAAGGCAAGGATTTGAGGAAAGTCCTGCCTAAATTAAGTAGGGGCCAACCAGGTCTCTACTGAGCCAAGTTTAAGGCTCAAACAAGGCTCAGCCTGGGGCGGTGGAACCGCCTAGCCTGGTGCGGAACTACCGGGCCGGGCTGGGCAGCGATTTTCACTTGCGCTGCGCGGACAAAGGCACTGTCACCGCAGACGCCTCTGCTCGGCAGACAGCAGGCTGTGGAACACTGCTCGTCACCGGGCGTAGCACCGCCCGCAGTAATAATACCACAGAGGCGGTGGAACCGTGGGCGGTTGCACCGCCTGGCACTACTAAAGCACTACAAAAGCTGTGCAGCATCGTTGCCCGGGCGTGTCAAACTACCGCATTTCCGTCAAACAAAGATTGTGACAGCGACAAAGTGGGCACCATCCTCCACCACTGATCTTGGAACTCCAAATTGATTTTGAATTTGGAGCCCAATTTTGAATCCACTTTTGATCTATAAATACCCCTTCCTTTCCCAGCTGAAAGGGTAACCCTTTTTGAGCAAAAAGTCTAAGTCTTGAGTTCTTGAAGTGTGTTGTAAAGTCTTGTTTTTGCTAGTGTTCACCTTCTTCCTTTCCTTGAGAGATCTTGTACAAGTGTGAACATCTTGTAAAGGGTTGTAAAGGGGTGTTTGATCCTTCCCCTTCAAAGAGATTGCTAGTGGAAGAGTGGAGCCTCATCGTAAAGGCTTCAAGAGTGGATGTAGGTCATTTGACCGAACCACTATACATCCTTGTGTCCATGAATGTGTGAGTGCTTACATTCTTGAAGCATTTCTTTACTTTGCTGCAAGTTATTTAAGTTCATACTTATTTCCTTTACGCAAGCAATTACTTTCAAGTTCTCTTTCGTCAAATCGAGATCTTCCTACGAACGTGAGTTTTTACAAATCGGATTCAAGAATACGATTTTAATCCGCTGCACTAATTCACCCCCCCCCCCTCTTAGTGCCTTTTAGATCCTTTCAGAGATTAGTTTCATTGAGTTAGGTACCTTATATTGGATCATGACCAAACAACATTTTTGTTTTGGATACCTACTCCGGCAGCACATGATAGAGGTCCTTTCTAAAGGATCAATGTTACCATATGGAGGTTTAATAACTAAACTATCGCATGCCCATAATATTTGCATTCCACCAAATGAAGAAGCAATACAAGTGGACAGATTTAATATCATTGACGTTAAACTACTTAGGCGACTTAGGTATACATTCGAGCATGGAATAGGGGTTAGACAACCTAGGAGATGTGATATACCTCCCCACCCGATGAACCATCCTGAAACACCAGTCCTTAAGGGAAATGAATCTCCTCCTCCTGATCCTTTTGTTGCAGCTACATTAGTGACATTTTCTGCTCCATCTTCTGATGATCCGATCATGAGAGAGTTAAATGAAGTAAAACTACAGCAAATTGAAATTTTGAAGGAAATGCGGAAGATGAACCAAAAGATCGATCACATGTTTAGGCATCTTGGCATTCCTCCTGAGGAGTAGCTTGCTGTATTTTCTTTTTGAATGATGTAAACTTGTGTTGTATGTTGACATATATGTTGTATTATCTTCATTACATCTTGACATATATGTTGTATTATCTTCATTACATCTTGACATATATGTTGTGTTATTTTCATTACATCTTCTTGGCCACTGTGAAATGATTTTCGGCTTTCTGATTGATTTCCTTTTCCACATTTGTGATATTTTTTGGCCATCCTTTATTGTAACATATTAATCCCTCGTTTCCTTTTTATTGATGACAAAGGTGGAGAAATAATGTGTATTGCCATATGTTGATAGTTATATGCATTTTCCATGCTTTACAAGTTATTGCAAGTTAAAATGCTTATTTAGGTTCTTGATATCATGTTTTTAATTATGTATACTTCATTGATATCTTTGATACCTATTTGACATCTTATTGTCCAACATCAACTTTGTCATCATTAAGTACATCATGAAGTTAAATTTATTGTGTTGAATTCAAAAATTGAATTCAAGCAATTTTTTTTATGGCATATAGATAGGGGGAGTTAAGAGTAACTTCATCACCAATTGATTGTCATCATCAAAAAGGGGGAGATTGTTGAATCTCGGATTTTGATGATGAAGTCAATTGGTGAAATATTTGTTCTAATCTACTTTGTCGAGATAAGTGTGCAGGAATAACTACGATGGGAAGAAAACATAAAGTGATTTACCGAGGTCAAGTCCATCGGGGGTTCAAGAGTTCATCGGAAGTCCGAGAGATTTTCGGAAGTGTTGCCGGAACCATCCAAGATCGAATCAGGAACTTGCCGAAGTTTTTAGAAGTTCATCTCAAAGATCGTCGAAGGTTCGTAAAACTTACCGGGAAGATTCGGAAGCTAGCCGAAGACTCGTTGAGCTCGCCATACAATCTGGAGTATGCTGGGAGTCCACTGGAAGCAATCCGAGGGAAGCATCGGAAGCCTCTAGGAATCTCGTGTAGTAAAGTTGACTTGAAGAGTATCGAATCAAATCACGTTGAGTTATGTTTTTAAGTTCGTAGTTTGCACATGAGTAGAGCAAGGATTTAGGAAAAAATCCTGCCTAAATTCAGTGGTGGCCAACCGGGCCTCTACTGGGCCAAGTTGGGGCTTAAACAGGGCCCATTCGGCTTTGGCTGAATGGGGCAGGCGGTTGAACCGCCCAGCCTGGGGCGGTGGAACCAAATTTTGAATCCATTTTGGATCTATAAATACCCCCCCTTTCTCAACTGAAAGGGCACCCTTTTGAGAGTTAGAATCTTAGTCTTGAGCTTTTGAAAAGTCTTGAAAAGTCTTGTTCTTGCTAAGTGTTCACCTTCTTCTTCTTCTTAAGAAATCTTGTAAAAGTGTGAACTTCTTGTAAAGGGTTGTAAAAGGGGTATTTGGTCCTTCCCCTTCAAAGGATTTGCTAGTGGAAGAGCGGAGCCTCATCGTAAAGGCTTCAAGAGTGGATGTAGGTCATTTAACCGAACCACTATACATCATTGTGCCCATAAATGTGTGAGTGTTTACATTCTTGAATTATTTCATTACTTGGCTGCAAGTTGTTTAGTTCATAGTTATTTCCTTTACGTAAGCAATTACTTTCAAGTTCTCTTTTGCTAAATCGAAATCTTCCTACGAACTTATGTTTTTGCAAAATCGGTTTCAAAAATACAATTTTAATCCGCTGCACTAATTCACCCCCCCCCCCCCTCTTAGTGCCTTTTAGATCCTTTCAAGAAGATCAAAGGTAAAAAAAAGGAAAGAAAGAAAGAAAGAAAGAGATCGAAATTTTAAAAAAAAATTGTGAATTCAGGGACTTCATGCAAATTACATAATTCTATCTTCATTATTTTGAATTCTTATTTCAGGTCTCTTTTTTTCATTCCAGAAATACTTGAATTCTATCTTTTTTTCATTCCAGAAATACTTGAATTCAAATCCTTGCTTATGATTGAAGTGCATTATACACTCCTTTAAATTGGCTTACATTATATTTGCTTTTATGTCTAATTTCAATACCCTTGAATTGCCACAATCTGAATTGTTTGTTTAAGTTTTTTTAGTTAATCTAAGAACTCAAAGAACAAAACAAAAGAGATAAAAGGCAAGAGTGGTGAGATCAATATCGAGAAAAGCCAAACATTGTGTGAAAACAAGAGTGGAGTGAATCAAATCTTGAGTGAAACACGTGAGAGAGTGTTGGTGAGGCTATTCTAACTTTATTTTTCAGGTTGCAAACATGTCTAAAGAAAAAGAAGCGAGTTCTTCATCAAATGATCTTTTGCTTCAAGCAATGCAACAATTTGAACGTATGTTCAAAGTGATAGGAGATGTAAGAGATCATCTAGAAAGGCACGATGATACAATTAATAGATTGGAAGGTGAACCACGGCGTAGGAGACAACCAGCATTCGTCCACGATGAATATAATGGTGGAGATGACCTCGACGATGACCAAGTCACTCTAATTGGTCAACATGTTAAACCTACGAGACAAACTAGGAGAGGAAGTTTTGATGGTGTGGATAGAAACATAGGCAGCATCAAAATGAAAATTCCTTCTTTTCAAGGAAAGAATAATCCAGATACCTATTTGGAGTGGGAACGAAAAGTGGAGCTGATCTTTGAATGTCACAATTACTCCGAAGAGAAAAAGGTAAAATTAGCTGCTGTTGAATTTTGTGATTATGCTATAATTTGGTAGGATCAATTATGTAAAGATAGGCGTAGAAATGGTGAAAGGCCCATAGAGACTTGGTTGGAGATTAAACAAATCATGAGGAGGAGATTCGTCCCAAGTCATTACTATCGGGATTTGCATCAACGACTACAAACTTTGACACAAGGTTCCATGAGTGTTGATGAATATCAAAGGAGATGGAGATAGCCATGATAAGGGCTAAAGTGGAGGAAGACCGGGAGGCTACAATGGCTCGATTCCTGAGTGGATGAAACAAGGACATTGCTGATCTTATGGAATTACAGCATTATGTGGAGATTAAGGATATAGTGAATATGGCCATGAAGATTGAGAGACAACTCAAAAGAAAAGGCACAAGGTATGATTCAAAACCTTATTCGGGTTCTTCTTCATCTTGGAAATCGAATTGGAGTAAAAAGGATGTTAAACCCATTGTTAAGCCTAAAATTGATGGAATTAAAGGCAAAAATGAATTTGGCAGCAAGGGTAAAGGTGAGAATCAACCTAATCAAAGTAAAGGTACTAAGTGTTTTAAGTGCCTTAGGCATGGACATATAGCACATGAATGTCCTAATAAGAGAGTTATGATTATAAGAGATGGGAATATAGAATCTAAAAGTGAAAGAGAGGATGATGATGACATTCCAGAGGATACTAGTGATGTAGAGTATGCTAAAGGTGAAATTTTGGTTATTCAATGCATACTTAGTTTGTAAAGTAAAAATGATGAACATGGTGATCAATGTAAAAATCTATTTCATACTCATTATTTGATTGCTAACAAGTTGTGCAATGTGATTGTTGATAGCGGAAGTTGTACCAATGTGGCAAGTACCTTGCTCGTGGAGAAACTGAAATTGCCTACTATCAAACATCCAAAACCTTACAAGTTGCAATGGTTGAATGATAGTGGTGTAGTAAAGGTAAATAAGCAAGTGTTAGTTCATTTTTCAATTAGTAGATATAAGGATGAAGTTTGGTGTAATGTGGTATCTATGTATGCTAGTCACATGTTGTTGGGGAGACCATGGCAATATGATCATAGGGTAACACATGATGGGTTCAAGAATCGTTATTTCTTGATCATGGATGGACAGAAATATCAGCTTGGACTGTTGCCTCCGAAGATAATTCTTGAAAACCAGATGCGCATAAAACAACAATATGAGGAGCTTGAGTCTTCATTAACTAAAACTTTTGGGAGGGAGCAAGAAAGAGAGAAAAAAGAAAAAGATGAAATGAGTGATAAAAATAAGAGTATTGGGAAATACAAGGGGAGAGAAAACAAGGAAGGCTTGAGTGAAAGAAATATGAGTGTTTATGCCAAAATGAGTGATGTAAAAAGGGTCTTAACCATGAGGCAACCCTTACTTGTACTTATGTACAAGGACATTTTGATTTCTTCTAATAAAATTGACAAAAGTTTGCCTAGTGTTATTGTTGATCTTTTGCAGGAAAATAAGGATATCTTTCCCGAAGAAGTTCCCAATGGTTTGCCACCAATTAGAGGAATTGAGCATCAAATTGATTTCATTCCAAGTGCAAGCATACCAAATAGGCTAGCATATAGATGCAACCCCGAAGAGACCAAGGAAATCCAAAAGCTAAGTCGTAAGCATGCAAAATGGGTAGAGTTTATTGAATCTTTTTCATACATCATCAAGTACAAACAAGGTAAGGAAAATGTGATCGCTGATGCTCTCTCCAGAAGGTATGCTCTAATATCTAAACTTGATGCAAAATTATTGGGTTTTGAATACATTAAAGATTTATATAATTCTAACTATGATTTTGCTAATGTTTATGAGGCATGTGAGAAAGGGAGTTTTAATAAATTCTTTAGACATGATGGTTTTCTTTTCAAAGAAAACAAGCTGTGTGTTCCTCAATATTCAATGAGAGAATTGCTTGTAAGAGAAGCACATAGTGGAGGTTTAATAAGATATTTTGGAGTTAGAAAAACTTTAGATGTGTTAATAGATCATTTTTTTTTGCCATGCATGAAAAGGGATGTTAAAAAATTGTGTGAGAAATGCATCACTTGTAAACAAGCTAAATCTAAAGTAATACCTCATGAGTTGTATATACCCCTTCCTATAGCTAATGAACTTTGGGTTGATATATCCATGGACTTTGTCTTAGGTTTACCTAGGTCAAAAGGAGGGAGAGATTCTATTTTTGTTGTTGTTGATAGGTTTAGCAAGATGGCACATTTCATTCCTTGCCATAAAATAGATGATGCAACACATGTTGCGGGACTGTTTTTCAAAGAAATTGTGAGGATACATGACATCCTAAGGACAATTGTGAGTGATAGAGATGTGAAGTTTCTTAGCCACTTTTGGAAAACACTTTGGAGTAAGTTGGGTACAAGATTGTTGTATTCAACCACTTGTCATCCACAAACAGGTGGACAAACGGAGGTGGTAAATCAAACTTTATCAACACTTTTGAGGGCTATAATTCAAAAAAATTAAAAAAATTGGGAGGAGTGTTTGCCACATGTGGAGTTTGCTTATAATAGAAGTGTGCATGCTACAACAAACCATTCGCTATTTGAAGTTGTGTATGGGTTCAATCCATTAACTCCTTTACCATTAGAAAAGGCCAATTTGGATGGTAAGCAAAAAGCTGATTTTGTCAAAGCATTGCATAAAAAAGTTCGAACGCAAATTGAAACGAAAACTCTACAATATGAGAAACAACACAACAAAGGCCGAAAACAAGTAGTGTTCGAACCTGGTGATTGGGTTTAGGTACACTTAAGGAAGGAAAGATTTCCTAGTCATAGGAAGTCTAAACTAATGCCAAGAGGAGATGGTCCATTTCAAGTCCTTCAAAAAATCAATGACAATGTATATAAGCTGGAACTACCAAGTGAGTATGGCAACATTAATGCAACATTCAATGTTTCTGATCTATCTTTGTTTGATGTAGGTGATGAGGCTATGATTCGAGGACGAATCTTTTCCAGGAAAGGGGGAATGATATGAACTAGATCATGCTAGTCAAGACTCAATCAAGATTCTATAGTTGCAAGAAGAGCCTAAAATGGTCAATATGATCATGAAGAGAGAAGGACAAAATTGAAGACCTCATCTTGAAGAATAAAAGTCCATTCAGTCATGTTTACCAAAATTCATGAATTAGGAATATGAATGTTATTTAATGCATTCATTCCCTTTGTACTATCCTCATACTATATAAATGAGGTTAACTCTTAGTGTAAGACAGATAATTTTGGGAAGTATAATAATTCTTCAACATCGGTGAGTGTTTTGTTTTTAAGTTCTTGCATGAACTTTAGAACTTATTAGGCTTTTCTGCTTGTGGCGTTCAAACCAAATCTTTGCTTTTCCTTTGACTTATCAGACTTATTAGTTTGTGGCGTCTTAAGGGAATTCAAAGTGCTATTCTAGTTATTTCATCAATTTTCTATTGATAAGTGATTAGAATAGTTTTCCTTATTTCATTCTTGAATGATCTGCCTTGTTTCAATTCGTTAGAGGGTGTCAATTTGCATTCCATATATATCATAGCTCTTTAGCTATCGGGGTGTATGGTTGCGAAATTGATGATTTCCATCATAAAGTTTGTGCAAAGTCGATGTTTGAATGATTTTTTGAGCAATGTCTCGAAAATTAAAAATATTAACCATTCCCAACTTATTAGGCCTAGGGAAGTTGTATAAACTTAGTTTCGCCAAAAAATGTGATGGTTATAAAGTTTGCGTAAAGTCAATGTTTGATCAGTTATTTACACACTATCTCGATAATTCAAAATATTGACCATTACCAACTTATTAGGCCCATGAAAGTTATATATATTGGTTTTGCAAGTCCCATTTTAGTCTCACATCGAGAAAATCAAGCTTGCTATTTCCTTTTGCAACTATAAATAAGGGCTTGGGCTTTGAAGCCAAATACACCATAAGAAAAGCCTAATTGTTTAGTAGTTTTCTTGTTTAGTAATTTTGGGTGTTTTAAGGCCTAGGAACATTTTCCTAAGGCATTTGTAATTGTCCCTTTTTATAGTAGAGTTTTTGCTCCTCCTCCGTCCATGGACGTAGGTCAATTGACCGAACCACGTAAATTTGGTGTCCCTATCTCTTTTATTTATTTTTTGCTTATTGTCTTTATTGGGTTGCCAAATTACCCTTTGGTAAAATTCCTAGGGAACTCTAACAAACTGGTATCAGAGCTTGGTTTCGGGATCTTTTGGCAACGCTGATAATAACAAAGATCATTGTCGAGAAATTCGACATAAATGTCAACTTCAACATGTGGCAGCTCAAGATGGAGGCCATTTTGGTACAAAACGGAGTTGATTTGGCACTATAGGGAGTTGAAAAAATTTCAAATGGTACGTCAAAGGAAGATCTTGCGGGTATGGATAAGAAGGCCCGATCAAGCATTATTCTAAATCTCTCTGACGAGGTTTTACGGGAGGTAGCTACGGAGACTATAACTAAGAGCATGTGGGACAAGCTTAAAGTCTTGTATATGAAGAGGACAGTGGAGAACCATCTCTACTTGAAGCAAAATTTATATATGCTTCGGATGAATGAAGGTACATCTATACTCTCACATCTTGATAAATTTGATTCCTTAGTTATGGATTTGAAGAATATAGATGCAAAAATTGATGATGACGATAAGGCCCTGTTACTTTTGTGTTCTCTTCCCCAATCCTTTAAGTATTTCCATGATACTATGATTTATAGAAAAATAATAATTTCGTATCCGGAAATTAAATCTGCATTAAAATCTAAGGAGCAAATTAACAAGGATATCACTAGGGAGAATAGTGGGAATCAAGCTGAGGGTCTGATTGTCAAAGGTAGAATTGATAAAAGGGAATTTGATAGTAGTAGATCTAAATCTAGATATAAATCCAGAGATAGAAATTTGGAGTGCAAATATTGTCATAAAATAAGGCACATTAAGGCTGATTGCTTTAAATTGAAAAATAAATTAAAGTAAAAGGGAAAACTTGTTGAGAAAACTACTGAGTCCACTAAAGCTAGTGTTGCAGCTGATGAGAATGTTGGAAATATTTTCTTTGCTACTGATGACAGGATGAGGTCTAAAAAAGTATGGATTTTAGATTCGGGTTGTTCTTATCACATGTGTCCCAATAGGGATTTGTTTTCCACATATGAATCTTGTAATTGTGGAATTATTTTGATGGGCAATAATGCCGCGTGTGATGTTGGTAAAGGTATAATCCGAATTAAAATGCATGATGGTATTATGAGGACGCTCACTAATGTTAGATATGTTCCTGATATAAAAAAGAATCTCATCTCTTTAGGCACCCTAGAGGCTCTTTGGTGTAAATACGCAGCTAAAGGTGGAGTTATGAAAGTTTCTAGAGGTGCCCTTATTGTTATCAAAGCTTATAGGTCTGGTAGCTTGTATATTTTGTAGGAAACTACTATCACAGGCTCAGTTGCAGTCTCGTCATCATCATTGTCTGATTCTGACATCACCAAATTATGTCATATGTGTTTGGGTCATATGAGCGAAAAAGGTTTAAGCATATTGAGCAAAAGAGGTCTTCTTTGTAGATAGAGTACTGGCCACTAGATTTATGTGAACACTACATTTTTGGAAAGCAGGAAAGAGTCAGCTTTAATTCTTCCGTAGTTCACAAAATGAAAAGTACTCTTGACTATATTCATTTAGACCTTTGGGGTCCAACTCGTGTTCAGTCTAAGTGTGGTGCCAGGTATATGTTGACTTTCATTGACGATTATTACAGGAAAGTTTGGGTTTATTTTCTGAAGCATAAAAATGATATTTTCCTAACCTTTAAATAATTGAAGGCTTTATTTGAGAAGCAAACATGTAAACAGATTAAGCGGCTTCGAACAGATAATGGCATGGAATTTTATGAAGGTGACTTTGATGAATTTTGCAAAAAAGAAGGAATTGTTCGGCATCGCACTGTTAGGATAACGCCTCAGCAAAATGGTGTGTCCGAACATATGAATAGAACACTCTTGGAGAGAGTAAGTTGTATGATCTCAAATGCAAGGTTGACAAAGGACTTTTGGGCAGAGGCGATTAATATGGCCTGTTACATTATCAACCGCGCTCCTTCTGCAGTACTTAATTTTAAAACTTCAGAGGAAGTTTGCTCAGTTACTCTTGCTGATTACTCTGATTTAAAAATTTTTGTGTCCAACATACATACATGTAAATCAAGGAAACTTAGAGCCTCGAGCTAAAAAATGCATTTTCCTTGGGTATGCTTCTGGGATAAAACGATACAGATTATGATGTCCTAATCCCAAATCCCCAAAATTTGTAATCAGTAGAGATGTTACTTTTGATGAATTGTCTATGTTATCTTCCAAAGAGGAATCTACTAGTTGTACAAATGATAGTGCGCAAGAAGTAGGTGGAGCTTGAGATTGGTAGTTCTGATTCTTTTCAGTTGAACACTTCTACTCAGAGAATGCCAGTAGATGGTCCCGAGTCTACTGATGAAGATGATCTAGAGAAAGAGCAATATTCCATAGCCAAGGATAGACCACGGTGAGATATTTGACCACCACAAAGATATGCAAATTTGGTGGCATATGCTTTGTTTGTTGGGAGATCCACAAGGGGAGCGACATCACATGCGCAGTAGAAGAACAGAAAACAAAATCTCAAATTTCCCGTAGAAAGTTTCTATCATCGTGCGAAGATCGGTGCGTCAAAAATAAATCCGCAAAACTGCACATATAAAAGAAGATACCTAGGGAGATCGTATATCCCTGAATTCCTACAGATCTGTGGGAGAGGATGAAGGACGTCAAGCGTCCTCTTCTCTAGTAGTATCCACATGGTAGGGATTGCAATGATGCACCTCTCTCTCTAAGGAGAGGAGAACAAGAGGTGGCTACCAAAAGAAACCCACAGCCTATAGAGCTTTGGTTCTCTTATATTTATAGAGGCCCCCTGTCAACCCTAATGGATCTTTGCCCCATTAGGTATTGGATCTTCATCCAATTACCCAAGCCTCTTGGATCAGTGGGTCTCTACCCAATAATCTCTTAGTAGCAATTATTGGATCTCAAGATCCAATAATTCAAGGGCTTAATGGATATCCAATAAGATAAGGAGTTCAGCGGATATCTCATATCCGAACCTCTACTTGTCGCAACACCTACCATATGTGTGTGACCCTCTAGGCCCAATATCGAGCTGGCCGTGAGTTATACTTGTCAGAACTCCTTATGACATAATGAATTATTATCTCTATAATAATTCACCTAACTCATCGACTGTGGACATACTAGGCTGCTATGCTGCAACCCCTAGACAATATAAGGGAATCCAATCCTTTGGACCTATCTGTCCTCAGTTACAATATATCTATAAACTCTCATCCATCTAATATCCCAAAGACCCTATACAGGGCATGGTGCTTTCAGGCCTATACGGTCTCTCCTCGAGTCTTGCTCTTGTCGGATTCTCCCGGAGAACCCTTTCTCTCTCAATCCGAATAACCTTGGCCAAAGATTTGTTCGAGCAAGAATACATGGGATATTCCTCTCATGATACCGAGAGTGGATAATCCTCTATTGACACTCAATAACCCTCATAAGGTTGGCTACCACTCCCAATGACCGGTTGTACTAGATCTAGAACTTTCCAAACCTATAAAGTCCTGTATCAAAGAGTGGAGTACTCATACAGGACATCCTCGGTGTCTCAAGTCTAAGGATCAGATATACTATTGGGACTACGGAATAACTGTCTGACGTGAGGTATCAATAACCATCCAGCATTTCGTAGGCGGATCAATCAGTGAACTCATTCTCTAATGAGCACCTGCACTGTAACCTTAGTGTCCCCACACGAGTAGCTATGAGACCAGCTACCTCCATCATATGAATGGGTATACAGCACACCAGTCTATCCGGTTATCTCGATGTCCTTCTTGAGTATCCTATGACCAGGATAATTTAGGGTTTGTGTTTAAAGGTGAATCGGTCTCATTATCATGATCTCATCACTATCTGATTCCTATTGCACAGATCCAAAGACATCACATTATATGCAACACGCAAGATAAAGTGATAAAACGCCTAATAATAAGCAAAGAGATAAAGTGTATATTAAGTCACAAGTGCCATCACTCATGTGATTGGCTTGCAGGGCACATATGACTAGCAATCTCCCACTTGATCTAAAGCCAATCACCAACATGTTTGATCCCCATCAAACCTCTGTGATGCTCAAAGACAATCTGAGTCTATGGCTTTGTCAATAGATCTATAATGTTATCTTCGGATGGAACTCTTTCCATTACTATATCTTTTCTGGCGATAATCTCTCTTATCAAGTGGAACCTCCTCAGAACGTGTTTTGACTTCTGATGAGACCTAGGTTCCTTCGCTTGAACAATTGCCCCATTGTTATCGTAATATAAGGGAATCGGCTCCTCGTTGCTCAGGACGAATCCTAGATCTATGATGAACTTATTCATCCAGACTCTCTCCTTTGTATTCCGCTTCTATGGTCGAGTCAGCAGTAGTGTCTTTCTTGGAACTCTTCCAGCATAGTACTCCTCCATTCAGGATGAACACATACCCTGAATTAGACTTGCTATCATCGACATCGCATTGGAAGCTCGAGTCCGTGTAGCCGTCAACCCTGAGGCTACTACCTCCATATACCAGTAAAAGATCCTTAGTCCTTCTCAAGTACTTAAGGATACATTTTACTACTTTCCAGTGCTCCAAGCTTGGATCTGCTTAATATCTGCTCGTGACACTCAAAGCATGCACTATATCAGGCCTGGTACATAGCATAATATACATGATAGATCCTATCGCTGATGCATATGGTATCATATCCATGTGTGCCCTTTCTTCAGGAGTCTTTGGGGACATACTCCTAGAAAGTGACATTCCATATCTCATTGGTATGAGACCTCTCTTGAAATTTTTCATGCAAAATCTTTTAACAATGGTATCTATGTACCTGGACTAGGATAAGCCAAGCATCCTATTGGATCTATCTCTATAAATCCATATCTCCAATATGCAGGATGCTTCCCCTAAGTCCTTCATGGAGAAGTGCCTAGATAACCAAGTCTTTATTGTGGAGAGCATTCCTACATCATTCCCAATGATCAGGATGTCATCCATATATAATACCAAAATGGTGATAGTACTCCCACTTACTTTCCTATACACACAAGGCTTATCTTCATTCTTAATGAAGTCATAAGATATGATCGCCTCATCAAATCTTATGTTTCAACTTCGGGAAGCTTGCTTCAATCCATAAATGGACTTAAGAAACCTGCACACCTTATCTGGGTTATCCCTAGACACGAATCCCTCAGGCTGTATTATATACACCTCCTCCTTGAGGTTATCATTGAGGAATGAGATTTTAATGTCCATCTGCCAGATCTTATAATCATAGTGTGTTGCAATAGCCAATAGAAATTCGAATGGATTTTAGCATAGCTACAGGTGAGAAAGTTTTGTCATAGTCAACACCTTGCCTTTGACGATACCCCTTAGCCACTAGCCTTGCTTTATAGGTCTCTACCTTTCATCTACTCCAATCTTCTTTTTGAAGATTCACTTGCAGCCAATGGGTACATTACCCTCGGGTGCATTAACTAGGTTCCAAACCTTATTGGAGTACATGGAATCCATTTTTGAATTCATAGCTTCTTGCCATTTCCCGGAGCCTATACTCATAATAGCCTCCTCGTAGGTCTGAGGATCAATATCCTCAACATCCTTTCTTTTGATATGTCCCACATATCTCTCAGGAGGATAGGATACTCTATCGGACCTACGTAAAGTTGAAACTTGTGTGCTAGGTATCTGAACAAACTTTGACTGTAGAATGGTGCTTGAGCTAAGTTCTCCAACCTCACTCAATTCTATCATGCTCCCACTATCTCCACCAAGAATGTGTTCCTTCTCAAAGAACACTGCTCTCTTGGCTACAAAGACCTTTGGTCCTTATGGTGATAGAAATAATACCCATAAGTTTCCTTGGGGTATCCCACGAACTTGCACTGTTCCATTATGGATTCCAACTTATCAGGGTTGTGTCTCTTAACATGGGTAGGGTAGCCCCAAATCTTAACAATCTTAAGATCAGGCATCTTCCCATTCCATATCTCATATGGAGTAGACATCACTGACTTAGTTGGAATTCTGTTCAGAAGGTAAGTTGCGGCCTCTAGGGCATATCCCCAGAATGAGATGGGTTGGTTGACGAAACTCATCATGGAACACATCATGTCTAATAGTGTGCGATTTCTCCATTCTGATACACCATTAAGCTGTGGTGTATAAGGAGGTATCCATTGGGATAAGATCACATAATCTTTGAGGAACTAGGTGAACTCTGTACTCACCTCCTCGATCTGATCAAAGGGTTTTAATACTCTTTCCTATTTGGTTCTCCACTTCATTTTTATATTCCCTGAATTTCTCAAAAGCTTCAGACTTGTACTTCATCAAGTACACATATCCGTATCTTGAGAAATCATCAGTGAAAATAATGAAGTAGGAGTAACCGCTTATGGCATGAGTCGACATGGTATCGCATACATCACTATGTATGAGTTCCAATAACTCAGTGGCTCTCTCTCTAGTTCCACTAAATGGAGAGTTGGTCATCTTTCCCCGAAGGCAAGGTTCACATATCGCATATGACTCATAGTCAAATGGATCTAGATATCCATCTTTTAGCAACTTTTGAATCCTTTCCTCGTGGATATGAGCTAGCCTAAAATGTCATGGATATGCATTGTTTACCTCTTCTCGTTTCCTCTTAGACTCACTTATCCTCATGATATATGGAGCTATATCTAGCATAAATAAACCATTATGTAATGTTCCTCTTATGATGATCTGATCATCTAATATTATTGAACAACCATTGTTCTCAAAAACTAATTTATATCAACAAACTGTCAAATATGAAATGGAAATAATATTTTTAGTAATAGAAGGAACATAATAGCATACATCTAATGCAATAATAGCTCCACCAGGCAGATGTAAAGTGACCTTGCCAATAGCCACTCCAGCAACCTTTGCTCCATTATCCATCTTAAGGTCCATCTCGCCTCTGTTCAATCTCCTAGATCCTGCCAGAACCTGCAACGAATTGCAGATATGATAAGCACTCCCGATATCCAATACCCATGTGTTATCATAAGATTCTGATAAATGGAGATTGATCATGAATGTACCTGAAGCTTCTCTAAGCTTCTGTTTTGCCCTTTCTGCAAGGTACTCTTTGCAGTTCCTCTTCTAGTGCCCATCTTTGCCGTAGTGGAAGCACTGGCCTTTATCCTTTGTTGGGTCTTTCTTGGCAACCTTTACCTTGCCCATTTTACCCTTGCCCTTGCCCTTCTTAAAGGTCTTCTCAGCTTTCCTTTTATTTCTGGTCTCACTAGTGTAGAGAACTGGCTTCTCTTTCTTGATGGTGCTCTATGCTTCTCTCAACATATCGAGGAGCTTTGGGAGGGTCACCTCAAGTTTGTTCATATTAAAATTCATTATGAACTGAGAAAAGGAATCTGGTAAGGACTGAAGCACAAGATCCACACACAGGTTATTCTCTAGGACCATTCCAAGACCTGTGAGTTTCTTGATCCACTTAATCATCTTAAGGTTATGGTTCTGAACCGGTGTCCCCTCAGTCATCCTGGCACGAAAACGACTCTTTGATATCTCATATCGCTGAGTTCTTCCCTATTCCTCAAACAGTTTGCGGAGATGCAGGAGTATGGAATTAGCATCCATATTTTCATATTATCTCTATAACTCAGTAGTCATAGAGACCAACATATAACACTGAGCAAGAGTAGAATCATCTAAGTACTTCACATAACGAGCGATCTCATCCTCGCTTGCCCCTTCGTCGAGCGTAGGGATCACTGTATCAAGGACATACGCGATTTTCTCCGCCATGAGAACGATTCTCAGATTACAAAGCCAATCAGTATAATTTGGACCAGTGAGAAGGTTGGCATCAAGTATGCCACGTAAACGATTTGAAAGCGATATTTTTTGAAATTAAAGATGTAGTAGAAATAAATAACATGCAGACTTTGCAAAAATTAAATAGTTAAAATAAGGACTTCTGTCTCAATGTACTCCCACTAATTTTTCGCGAGACACACAACACCCTCCGGTAGGTGAATCGGAGACCCCCAGTGGATCTCTAGTGGGGATTGGGATCCAATCAATGTCTTAACGTAATCTTGAGGGACTCGACCAATCACGTTAAGCCCGTAAAGGTAGGCAACTCTTGTCAATCACAACTCCTTGTGATTCCCGTCATGTTCAGCCTCCGAACCACCATGGTCTCGAGAGACTCGACTAACCATGATGTTCGGTTAAGTCATCACCATCGTTACAAGGTGAGTCTGATTCGATGATATACTCTCGAGGGACTCGACCAAGCATACCATGTCCTCAAGTCACTAGTGACATCTCTATGTCCTCAGGTCACCAGTGACATCTCTATGTCGGATCCGTCGGTATCTCAACGCATCTCCATGCGTCGGATCGTCCATCTCGACCTCGTGAGTCACGCTACCGTAGTGCCTCCTCATGTAATTACAATATAATTACAGGCATGCAGGCCCAACAATAAATGAGAAAAGAATAAAGGCTCGCAGGCCCCAATAATAATAATCACATATACACACATCATATCACAGGTCCATGATCATTTGTCCACATTATATATCACATGTATATGTTATTTTATAGGACTACTAGACAAAAATAATAGTTAATTAAACTATTTAATTAACATATTTAATTTTCTAAATTCAGAGACAGAGGAAATTTTTTGAATTCCCAAGGGTATTTTGGTAATTCTATCAAAAGAAATAGAATATGGAATTTCTAAAATTCTGAAGGGTATTTTAGTAATTCTTTCAAAAGGGATAGTATCTAGAATTTTTAAAATTTCAAGGGGCATTTTGGTAATTCTATCAAATGGGAGAGAATCTAGATTTTTTGAAATTCCAAAGGGCCAAACAGTCTTTTGCCCTAGAAACCCTAACCCCCTTTGCTGCGCTGCGTTGCACATGTGGTCGTCACCACCCTACTGGCGGCGGCCCCTGCGTGCGGGCAGGGCGGCGACACTGCCATTGCCCCGCGGGCGCAGCGCCCGTAGGCACTACCCCCCGGGCGGAGCACTCGTCGGCGCCCCTTGGGCGCTGCCCTAATGCCGCTGCCCCATAGGCGCTACCCTACTAGTAGCTCGCTGGCGCCCCTACGGACTAGCCCGCAGGCTGTCAACGCAGCACTGGCGCTGCCCTGTAGGCAGCCCACCAACGCCCCTGCGGGCTAGCCCGCAGGTCGAAATGCCGGCTTTGCTGTCAAGGCAACAAGAAGTAACCTTAATTCTATGAGATGATGAGCAGCCTGCCCTTTCTCACTCTTCGTGCCAACGATTTTGGCATCAAAAGCATATCTAAAACACAACACACGTAGTTTAAGATCCGATCTTCGCAAGAACAACCTGGCTCTGATACCACTGTTAGGAAATCCACAAGGGGAGTGACATCACATGCGCAGCGGAAGAACAGAAAACAAAACCCCATATTTTCCGTAGAAAGTTTCGTCGTCGTGCGAAGATCGGTGCATCAAAACAAATCCATAAAACTACACGTGTAAAAGAAGATACCTCTCTAGTAGTATCCACACGATAGGGATTACAATGAGGCGCCTCTATCTTTGGGGAGAGGAGAACAGGAGGTGACTATCAAAAGAAACCCCCAGCCTATAGAGCTTTGGTTCCCTCCTATTTATAGAGGCCCCCTGTCAACCCTAATGGATCTTTGCCCTATTGGGTATTGGATCTCCATCCAATTACCCAAGCCTCTTGGATTAGTGGGTCTCTACCCAATAATCTCTTATTAGCAATTATTGAATCTCATCTCAGGATCCAATAATTTTGAGGCTTAATAGATATCCAATAAGATATGGAGTTCAGCGGATATTTCATATCCGAACCTCTACTCGTCGCAATACCTACCATATGTGTGTGGCCCTCTATGCCCAATATCGAGCTGGCCACGAGTTATACTTGTCAGAACTCCTTCTAACATAGTGATTTATTATCTCTATAATAATTCACCCAACTCATCGACTGCGGACGTACCAGGCTACTACACCGTAGCCCCCAAACGATACAAGGGAATCTAATCCTTTGGACCTATCTATCCTCAGTTACCATGTATCTATAATATCTCATCCATCTAATATCTCAGAGACCCTATACCGGGCATAGTGCTGTCAGGCCTATACGGTCTCTCCTCGAGTCTTGCTCTTGTCGGATTCTCTCGGAGAACCCTTTTTCTCTGAATCCGAATAACCTTGGCCAAGGATTTGTTCGAGCAAGAATACATGGGATATTCCTCTCATGATACCGAGAGCGGATGATCCTCAATTGACACTTAATAGCCCTCCTAAGATTGGCTACCACTCCCAATGACCGGCTGTACTAGATCTGGAACTTTCCAAACCTATAAGCCCAGTATCAAAGAGTGGAGTACTCATATAGGACATTCTTGGTGTCTCAAGTCTAAGGATTAGATACACTATTGGGACTACGAAATCGCTGTCTGATGTGAGGTATCAATAATCATCCAGCATTCCGTAGGCGGATCAATCAGTGAACTCAATCTCCAATGAGCACCTGCATTGTAACCTTAGTGTCCCCACACGAGTAGCTATGAGACCAGCTACCTCCATCATATGAACGGGTATACAGCACACTAGTCTATCCGGTTATCTCGATGTCCTTCTCGAGTAACCTATGACTAGGATAATTTAGGGTCTGTGTTTAAAGGTGAATCGGTCTCATTATCGTGATCTCATCACGATCCGATTCTCATTGCATAGATCCAAGGATATCACAGTATATACAACACGCAAGATAAAGTGATAAAATGCCTAATAATAAGCAAAAAGATAAAGTGCATATTAAGTCACAAGTGCCATCACTCATGTGATTGGCTTGCAGGGCACATATGACTAGCAATAGGTGGAGTTGGTGAGCCTACTACCTACTCAAATATAGTTTCTTGTGATGATTCTGCTAAGTGGTTGATTGCGATGAATGAAGAAATTGAATCTCTCCAAAAGAATAGAACTTGGGATACCATTGCCGAGGGAAAGGTCCTTGTTCAGAAAATTCATACAAAAGACAATCTGATATGAACCAGATCAAGCTAGTCAAGACTCAATCAAGATTCTATGGTTGCAAGAAGAGCCTAAAATGGTCAATATGATCATGAAGAGAGAAAGACAAATTTGAAGACCTCATCTTGAAGAATAAAAGTCCATTCAGCCTTGTTTACCAAAATTCATGAATTAGGAATATGAATGTTATTTAATGCATTCATTCCCTTTGTACTATCCTCATACTATATAAATGAGGTTGACTCTTAGTGTAAGACAGACAATTTGAAAAGATAACAATTCTTCAACACCGGTGAGTGTTTTGTTTTTAAGTTCTTGCATAAACTTTAGAACTTATCAGGCTTTTCTGCTTGTGGCGTTCAAACCAAATCTTTGCTTTTCCTTTGACTTATCAGACTTGTTAGTTTGTGGCGTCTTAAGGGAATTCAAAGTCTATTCTAGTTATTTCATCAATTTTCTATTGATAAGTAATTAGAATAGTTTCCCTTACTTCATTCTTGAACAATCCGCCTTGTTTTCAATTCGTTGGAGGGTGTCAATTTGCATTCCATATGTATCATGGCTCTTTAGCTATCGGGGTGTATGGTTGCTAAATTGATGATTTCCATCATTTGGTATCAGAGCACGGCTCAAGTTTGAAGTTTGCTTATCCATTTATTTGTTATCTTTTAACTTTTTCCTATTCTCTTATCGCAATATCCATAATTGCTATTCTTCCTTTCTCCTTATTGTTGTGTTTCTTGTGCTATTACTGTTTGTTCTTCATTTTTTTTCCCTCACTTTATTGTCAAAAAAAAAGAAAGAGAGCAGAAAGTTCAAAAAAGAGAGAGAGAGAGAAAATCAAAAGTAAAAAAAAGGGAGAGGAAATCAAGATAAAAAAAAAGAGGAGAAGATCAAAGGTCAAAAAAAAAAAAAGAAAGAAAGAAAGAAAGAAAGAGATCGAAATTAGAGAAAATCCAAAAGCTAAGTCGTAGGCATGCAAAATGGGTGGAGTTTATTGAATCTTTTCCATACATCATCAAGTACAAACAAGGTGATGGAGGCTATGATTCGAGGACGAATCTTTTCGAGAAAGGGGAATGATATGAACCAGATCAAGCTAGTCAAGACTCAATCAAGATTCTATGGTTGCAAGAAGAGCCTAAAATGGTCAATATGATCATGAAGAGAGAAAGACAAATTTGAAGACCTCATCTTGAAGAATAAAAGTCCATTCAGCCTTGTTTACCAAAATTCATGAATTAGGAATATGAATGTTATTTAATGCATTCATTCCCTTTGTACTATCCTCATACTATATAAATGAGGTTGACTCTTAGTGTAAGACAGACAATTTGAAAAGATAACAATTCTTCAACACCGGTGAGTGTTTTGTTTTAAGTTCTTGCATGAACTTTAGAACTTATCGTGCTTTTACGCTTGTGGCGTTCAAACCAAATCTTTGCTTTTCCTTTGACTTATCAGACTTGTTAGTTTGTGGCGTCTTAAGGGAATTCAAAGTCTATTCTAGTTATTTCATCAATTTTCTATTGATAAGTAATTAGAATAGTTTCCCTTACTTCATTCTTGAACGATCCGCCTTGTTTTCAATTCGTTGGAGGGTGTCAATTTGCATTCCATATGTATCATGGCTCTTTAGCTATCGGGGTGTATGGTTGCTAAATTGATGATTTCCATCACAATCCAGCTGATATGCTTACGAAGCCTCTTCCGGTTTATAAGTTCAAGCAGTGCTTGGAGTTGGTTGATGTTCATTATTGGTGATTGCCCGTTGGGGTTTTTGTGAAGAACGTGGAGCAAGCTTGCTAATTATCAATGCTGGGATATGCCAAGGTAGAGATTTGTTAGTTTGGCAAGTCCTATTTTAGTCCCACATCGGGAAAATCAAGTTTGTTATTTCCTATTGCAACTATAAATAAGGGCTTAGGTTTTGAAGCCAAATGCATCACAAGAAAAGCCTGATTGTTTAGTAGTTTTTCTTTTTTAGTAATTTTGGATATTTTAAGACCTAGGAACATTTTCCTAAGACATTTGTAATTATCCCTTTTTATAGTAGAGTTTTTGCTCCTTCGTCCGTGGACGTAAGTCAATTGATCAAACCACATAAATTTGGTGTCCTTGTCTTTTTTATTTATTTTTTGCTTATTGTCTTTATTGGGTTGCCAAATTACCCTTTGGTAAATATCCTAGGGCCAGCTCTAACAATATAACCTTAGTTTCACAAAAAAATGTGATAGTCAAAAATATAAAATATTGACCATTCCAAAATTATTAAGCCTAGGGAAGTTGAAAAACTTTGGTTTTGCCAAGAAACATGATTATCATAAAGTTTTCGCAAAGTCAAATGTTTGATCGATTTTTTTTACACTGTCTCAAAAATTCAAAATATTGACCATTCCCTACTTATTAGGCTTAGGGAAGTTGTATAACCTTGGTTTCGCAAAAAAAACTTAAAAGTCATAAAGTTTATGCCAAATCGATGTTTTATCTGTTATTTGCGCACCGTCTCGAAAATTTAAAGTATTAAACATTCCAAAATTATTAGGCATAGGGAAGTGTATAACCTTGGTTCCGTCAAAAAACATGACGGTCATAAAGTTTGTGCAAAGTTGATGTTTAATCGATTTTTTATGCACCGTCTCGACAATTCAAAATATTGACCATTCCTAACTTATTTGGCCGAGGTAAGTTGTATAACCTTCATTTCGCAAAAAAAACATGACAGTCATAAAGTTTATGCAAAATCGATGTTCGATCGATTTTTTTTGCACCGTCTCAAAAATTCAAAATATTAACCATTCCCAACTTATTAGGCCTAGGGAAGTTGAATAACCTTGGTTTAGCCAAAAAAACGTAATGGTCATAAATTTTATGCAAAGTCGATGTTTGATCGATTTTTTTCGCACCATCTCGAAAATTTAAAATATTGACCATTTCAAACTTATTAGGCACTAGGAGGTTGTATAACCTTGGTTTCGCTAAAACACATGATGGTAAAAAAGTTTTTGCAAAGTTAATGTTTGATCCATTTTTTGTGCACCGTCTCAAAAATTTAAAATACAGACCATTCCCAACATATTTGGCCTATGGAAGATATATAACCTTGGTTTCCCAAAAAATGTGACGGTCATAAAGTTTACGCAAAGTCGATGTTTGATCGATTTCTTTTGCACCGTCTTAAAAATTCAAAATAATGACCTTTCCCAACTTATTAGGCCTTGGGAAGTTGTATAACCTTAGTTTTGCCAATAAACATGACGGTCATAGAGTCTGCGCAAAGTTGATGTTTGATCGATTTTTTATGCACCATCTTAAAAATTTAAAATATTAACCGTTGCCAACATAATAGGCCTAGGGTAGTTGTATAACCTTCATTTCACCAAAAAATATGACGGTCATAAAGTTTGCACAAAGTCAATTTTTGATCGATTTTTTGCGCATAGTCTCGAATATTTAAAATTGTGACCATTCCCAACTTATTAGGCCTAGGGAAGTTATATAACCTTAGTTTCGCCAATAAACGTGATGGTCATAAAGTTTACGTAAGTCAATGTTTGATCAGGTTTCTTCACATTGTCTAGAAAGTTTAAAATATTAACCATTCACAACTTATATTAGGCCTAGGAAAGTTGTATAATATTGGTTTCACCAAAAAATGTGACAGTTATAAATTTTTCGCAAAGTCGATGTTTGATCGGTTTTTTGCACACCATTTCGAAAATTCAAAATATTTACTATTTCCAACTTATTAGTCCTAGGGAAGTTATATAACCTTATTTTCACCAAAAAACGTGATAATCATAAAGTTTGTGCAAAGTCGATGTTTGATCGGTTTTTCACGCAACATCTCGTAAATTCAAAATATTGACCATTGTCAAATTATTAGGCTTTGGGAAGTTGTATAACCTAGGTTTTGTCAAAAAAATGTTATGGTCATAAAGTTTACGCAAAGTCGATGTTTGATCGATTTTTTATGCACTATCTCGAAAATTCAAAATATTGACCATTCTCAACTTTTTAGGCCCATGAAAGTTGTTTAACCATGGTTTTACAAAAAAAAAATATGATAGTCATCAAGTTTGCACAAGGTCGATGTTTGATTAGTTTTTTACATACCATCTCAAAAATTTAAAATATTGGTCATTCCCAACTTATTAGGCCAAGGGAAGTTGAATAACCTTGGTTTTGTCAAAAAAAAAACATGATGGTCATAAAGTTTGCCAAAGTTAATGTTTGATCGATTTTTTTCACACCGTTTCAAAAATTCAAAACACTAATCATTCCAAACTAATTAGACCAATGGAAGTTGAATAACCTTGGTTTTGCCAAAACATGTGACGGTCATTAAGTTTGCTCAAACTTAATGTTTGATTGGTATTTTCACACCATCTAGAAAATTCAAAATATTAACCATTCCCAACATATTAAGCCCAGGGAAGTTGTATAACCATAGTTTTACAAAAAAATGTATTGGTCATAACGTTTACACAAAGTCCATTTTGATCGGTTTCTTACGCACAGTCATGAAATTTCAAAAAATTAACAATTCCTAACTTATTTGGCCCAGGGAAGTTGTATAACCTTGGTTTCGTAAAAAAAACGTGACGGTCATAAAGTTTGTGCAAAATTGATGTTTGATTGATTTTTTTTGCACCGTCTCAAAAATTCAGAATATCAACCATTCCCAACTTATTAGGCATAGTGATGCGGGAGCATCCGAGACTACTAATCAATCCTTAAGTCCTGAGCTGATTCATTCGGCAAAACAAACACTATCGGTACTTATTCATGCCAAAACTAACTTCGGTTACAACTTACTTCGGTGGGATAAGGAATGATGATACCAATATCCAAATTAGTTGCTGATTGATGCTATATCAAAGGGGAGTTATTCAGGATAAGTTCCAAAGTGATTTAATGCTCTTTGGAAGTAGATATTTGCTGTTATTGTTAGTGAACGAATTTTATCTTCTAGTTAGTCTTGTTAGTCTTGTTAGTCTTGTTAGTCTTTATTGTTTGGGTAGTTCCCATGCTGTTTTGTTTGAGTCTAATATCTATATAATGAGACATATTCTCATTTGTAAGGAGGGGTTGAATGAATGAAAATTTGTGAGACTTCCTCTACGTGAGTGAATATCTTCAGAGAGTGGATAACTCCTTGCAGTCTCTTTATCCTTGGAGCGTGGATTACTCCTTGGTGGTAAGCCAAAAGCCCTTTATCCTTGGCTGGTGATATCTTTAGGCCTTGGTGGTGAGCTTCTCCTATCCCGAAGTCCTTTATCCTTGGCTGGTGGAATCTTTAGGCCTTGGTGGTGAACTTCGTAGATCCCGATCCAGATTGTGGCAATTTAAGGGTATTGAAATTGGACATAAAAGCAAAAAAAAAAATGTAAGCCAAGTTTAAAGGTGTGTGTAATACACTTCAATAATAAACAAAGATTAGAATTCAAGTATCAAATGAATAAAGAAAATTTTCTGGAATGAAAAAAATTTCAAACCAGAAACAAGAATTCAAAATTATGAAGATAGAATTTTGTAATTTTCAAGAAGTCCCTGAATTCACAAATTTTTTTTTTATAATTTCGATCTCTTTCTATCTTTCTTTTTTTTTTTTTTGACCTTTGATCTTTTTCTAGCTTTTCTTTTTCTTTGATCTTGATTTCCTCTCTTTTTTTTTACTTTTGATTTTCTCTCTCTTATTTTTTTTAACTTTTTGTTCTCTTTTTTTTACGGTAAAGTGAGAGGAAAACACAAACAAACAGTAATTGCATAAGAAACACAGCAATAAGGAGGAAGGAAGAATAGCAATTATGAATATCGTGATAAAATAAGAATAAGAGAACAGGGAAAAGTGAAAAGGTAATAGATAAGCAAACCTCAAACTTGAGCCGTGCTCTGATACCAAATGATGGAAATCATCAATTTAGCAACCATACACCCCGATAGCTAAAGAGCTATGATACATATGGAATGCAAATTGACACCCTCCAACGAATTGAAATAAGGCGGATCATTCAAGAATGAAGTAAAGGAAACTATTCTAATTACTTATCAATAGAAAATTGCTAAAATAACTTAAATAGCACTTTAAATTCCCTTAAGACGCCACAAACTAACAAGTCTGATAAGTCAAAGGAAAAGCAAAGATTTGGTTTGAACGCCACAAGCAGAAAAGCCTGATAAGTTCTAAAGTTCATGCAAGAACTTAAAAACAAAACACTCACCGGTGTTGAAGAATTGTTATCTTTTCAAATTGTCTGTCCTACACTTTAATTCAACCTCATTTATATAGTATGAGGATAGTACAAAAGGAATGAATGCATTAAATAACATTAATATTCCTAATTCATGAATTTTGGTAAACATAGCTGAATAGACTTTTCTTCTTCAAGATGAGGTCTTTAACTTTGTCCTTCTCTCTTCATGATCAAGTTGATCATTTTAGGCTCTTCTTGTAACTTTAGAATCTTGACTGAGTCTTGACTAGCTTGATCCTTCCAAATGTTTTCCAATAAACAGGTTAAAGCTTCTTTCATCCTCTTAGCTTTAGCTCTCGTCATTGGTCCTCCATGAATAGTTAAAGGGTCTTTAATCGAATTATGATCAACTTGCTGGTTTATATCAGGAGGTACTTCCTAAGACGCACCCTTCTACTTAGGAAGAATTATTTTCCTTTCCTTCTGTTTTATTTCTGATGAAGATAATATGTTGGAATGTTCATGGACTTAATAAACCTGAAAAATGTCGGGAGCTCAATAGAATAATCAAGTTTGCTGCTTGTGATATTGTTATACTTGTGGAAACAAAAATTAAACCATCTCGGGTTCGTGTTCAAAGGAATTTAATATGGCCAGAGGCAGAAGTTCTTACCAATGATTCTAGTGACACATATGGTAGAATATGGGACTTATGGCATCCCAATTCTGTTAATGCATGGTTTATTTCTGTTACTGCACAATTCATCCATCTTAAGGTAGAAGACAAAAAGAATGGCTGTCATTTTCATATTACTGGTATATATGCTTCGAACAGTATACTTGGATTGTTCTTGGTGACTTTAATACTGTTAGGTATACAAATGAAAAAGTGGGGGGCAAACCACTTTCAGAAAGCCAGCTTCAGAATTTTAATGATTACATAGAATCTTCTTTGCATTGATCGATATGAAATCTGTAGAGGATTGGTTTTCATGGAGTAATCAAGGTGCCACGGAAAATAATGGCTCGACTTGATAGGTGTCTAATTAATCATGCATGGCTAACGATTTATCTGATTCATACGGAGTATGATGTTGATTATTCTCCGATCACTCTTCAATGTATATACGCATGAGACAAAGCAACACCCAAAGGCAAAAACCATTTAGATTCTTTAACATGTGGAGTACTCATCCTCAGTTCCTTGAGGTTATCAGATCAGCTTGGAATGTTACTGTGCATGATTCCCCTCCGTACATTTTTTGTCAGAAGCTAAAAGCCTGTAAAGTAGCACTTAAGAAGTGGAATACAAACATCTTTGGCAATATTAACACCCGAGTTAAATTAAGCAAAAAGGAGCTAATGGCAGTGCAACAAGAGCTGCATCTCCAACCCTTTGACGAGAATCTTATTTGTAAAGAAGCAGAAGCTAGGCATCAGTTCATGCAAGCCTTAAAGCAGGAGGAAAGTTTTGCAAAACAGAAATCTCGACAGCACTGGCTTACTCTAGGGGATTCCAACACTAAGTTTTTCTATGCTGCCATTGCTGCTAGAAGGGCCATTAACTGCATCAAAAAATGTAAAGATAACAACGATAATCTTATTACGAACTTGGATGAGGTTAAAGCACACACTGAACAATTTTTTTATTCTCTACTCAATCAAGAGGAGCAACCTAATAATATTCAGGTGGAGCCTACTAGAAAGCTTGATTCGGATGCCATCGTGATTCTCAATGCACCAATTACAGATTAAGAAATTGTAAGAGTAGTCTTTAAGTCACGGAAGCACAAAAGCCCTAGTCCATATGGATTTCCAGCTGAATTTTATCAAATTGCATGGCCTATCATTGGTGATGACGTGATTAAAGCTTGTCAGCATTTTTTCTCTTCATGACATATTCTTAAAGGGATAAATTGTACTTTTATTTTTTTAGTTCCGAAGAATATAGGGGCTGATTCACTAGAGCATTACAGGCCCATTTCATTGTGTAACTTTACTTACAAGATCATATCCAAGTTACTTGCAGATCGAATGCGACATATTATGAACAAGATCATTAGTCCGACTCAGGCTGCTTTTATTAAAAGACGAAGTATACATCACAATGTTCTTCTTGCTAATGACTTGGTCAAGGATTTGCATTCCAAATCTACAGGGACAAAAATCTGTTTTAAGGCTAACTTACAAAAAGCATTTGATTCAGTTAATCGACACTTCATCTACAGGATGCTCCTCAGTATGAATTTCCCTCAACAATGGGTTAATTGGATTCAATGCTGTTTGGAAACTCCAAAATTTTCGATTCTTTTTAATGTTTCCCCTATTGGTTTTTTTGAAAGTACGAATGGCATACGACAAGATCTATTTTCTCCTTATCTTTTCACAATTGTAATGGAAGGACTCAGTTGTATGTTGGAGGAGGCAGTCATTGCTGGCAGTATTAAGATACCCCATGCTGGTTCTTTTCATATATCTCATATAACATTTGCGGATGATTTTATTATATTTCTTCGTAATGACTCTACTTCAGTGAGAAATTTGGCTACTATAGTGAAAGATTTTGGTTTGGTTTCTGGCCTTCAGCTCAATCATGCAAAAAGTAAAAAGTCTATATGGGTCCTTGCATAGCAGATAAAGACTTTATTATGCAAACGTTGGGGGTTAGCGAAGGAAGTATGCCGATTCCTTATTTGGGTCTCCCACTCATATCCACTAGCATCCACAAAACCCACTGTCAGCCTATCCTGCAAAAAATAAAGAGTAGAATTTCCTCTTGGAAAACTAGACTTCTTTCAAAAGCAGGGCGACTTGAACTCATCCGATCGGTGTTGTTCTCTTACTCTATTTATTGGTCTAATGCATTTCTTTTGCATGTTGGACTTCTTTAGGATATTGAAAGACTATTTAAGAACTTCTTCTGGAATGGTACGGATGGTAAGGCAATGCATATGGTAAATTGGGATAACATCTGCAGACCGAAAGATGAGGGGGGACTGAATTTACGAAATTTGAGAGATTGGAATAAAGCTTGTTTGGTACAGAAATTATGGGATCTTATGCAAAACAAATCCTTATGGTCACAATGGGTTTCTGCTAGATACCTATCAAAGGAATCAATTTGGGAAGTTTCAGAAAAAACATATCATTCTGCTGCTTGGAAAGGAATTTTGAAGGCAAGAAATTGGCTGACCAAACATATTTCTTATACAATCTCTTCTGGAACGAGAATTAATATGTGGTATGATCCTTGGGTGAATGGGAAGAGTATATTTTAATTGTATGGCGATAGAAATGCGAAGAGATCTTGGGGCCTCTAAAGATTGGACGGTTTCTGAATTCATTGTTAACGGCACCTGGTGTCTTCCTAGTCCTATTTCTCCTGATATGATATCACATTGGCCGACTATTACAACTCTTCCAATCAAGAACAACTCCTCAGATATGCTTAATTGGCTTCATGACAATAGAAAATTTAGTGCTACATCTGCATGGAATCAAATCAGACAAAGAAACAACAAGTGGATCCCAAGCAATTGGACATGGGATAGACCGGGCTCACAGAGACATTCCTTATGCACATGGCAGGCCCTTCTTGCCAAATTACCTACAATGGATAATATGAAGCGAAAAGGTATATATATTGTTAACCGATGCTCTCTTTGTATGCAATAGGAAGAAGATATTGATCATCTTTATTTTGCTTACGACTACACTAATTAGATATGGGTGGAGATTCTGAAGAGATTTGAACTCCATAGGCTACCAAGACCAAACTTGCATCAGGAACTAGAACAACTACAGCGAAGCTTCTCAAGAAAAGGGCTTCTTGCACAACTAGCAAAAATTACCTTTAGATGTGCTATTTGGTGGATTTGGAGGGAGAGGTGCAGCAAAATCTTTGAGGGCCACAACACACACAATACTCACCTATTGCTCGAGATACTTAGCGACTCAAGATCATGTATGAAGCAGGATCTGGAAATGAAGCATTTAACAAGTAGCGAAAAAGATATCTTTATCAGATTCAATTTTGTTATTCGTTAATGTTTTCTAGATTGAGGTTGCTGTATTGTGTGTTTCTATGTTTCCACAATGTGATGTATTCACAGGTCGTTTAGGAATAGTTTACATTTTGCTATTTATTGAATTTCGTAAGGCGTCATAGTCTACAACATGTGTAGTCATGGCTACTTTTTTGCTTATGTTCTCTTGGAGATGAGTCTGGTGGAATAAGTCCATTCCACCTTTCTGAGGTGGGGTGCATTCTCTTAGACTGCTCTAAGAGATCTCAGGTTATAGTCTACGGCTTGTGTAGACAAAGCTACTTTGGGTGAGTTCTCCTATGGGTGGACCATTGATTCTTTTTCCTTTTTTTTTTAATGAATCCTAACTATTCTTTATTATGGATTAGAAACGGATGTGTAGAAGAAACAGTATACTGATAAAGAGAATAAATTCCAAAGTCAAAAGAGCGATCGGGTTGCAAAAATAAAGGGTTTGTTATCCTCTTGTAATTATAACGAAGATAAACCAATTCGATAGAAAAAGAGAATAAAAAGATCTATTGATTGGACTCCCTGTTTCCTTTTCAGGGTATATTTTTGTATTACTATTGTATTCTATATACATAATAGAATACAAAATACCCTGTTTTGACCATATTGCACTATGTATCATTTGATAACCCAAGAAATGCCTCCTACCCCTGCTTCAAGTGGAAATGTAAATGGAAGAATTACAAGGATATTTAGAAAAAGATAGATCTCGGCAACAATACTTTCTATATCCACTTCTTTTTCAGGAGTATATTTACGTATTTGCTTATGATCACGGTTTAAATAGTTCAATTTTTTATGAACTCGTGAATTTTGGGGGTTATGACAATAAATCTAGTTCAGTACTTGTGAAACGTTTAATTATTCGAATGTATCAACAAAATTATTTGATTTATTCGGTTAATGATTCTTACCAAAATCGATTCGTTGGGCACAACAATTATTTTTATTCCCATTTTTTTTCTCAGATGATATCAGAAGGTTTTGCAGTCATTGTGGAAATGCCATTCTCGCTGCAATTAGTATCTTCCCTTGAAGAAAAAAAAATACCAAAATCTCATAATTTACAATCTATTCATTCAATATTTCCTTTTTTAGAGGATAAATTATCGCATTTAAATTATCTATTTTTTTTGTAAGTAAATATAAGTATATTAGTATGAAGTTTGTACAAATTAGCTTTGTCTACATAAGCCATAGACTAAAGTCTGAGATCTCTTAGAGCAGTCTAGGAGAATGCACCCCACCTCAGAAAGGTGGAATGGTCTCACTCCACCAGACTAGTCTCCGAGAGTAGTTAAACAGAAATCATGACTACATATATTGTAGACTATGAAGCTCTACCATAGGCAACGAAGAGTAAAATATAATAACCAACTATTCCTGGACAACCTGTGAATATATCATAATTTTAAACGAGAAAATCAGACAATACAAATGAAGCATTAAAGAATTATAAAATTGAATCTGAGGAAGATCTCTTTTTCTCTACTTGTTAAATGCCTCATTTCCAAATCCTGCTCCATGCATGATCGTGAGTCACTAAGTATCTCAAGCAGAAGATGAGCATTGTGTGTGTTGTGACCCTCAAAAATTCTACTACACCTTTGCTTCCAAATCCACCAAATAATACATCTGAAGATAAGCTTTGCCAGTTGTGTAAGAAATCCTTTTCTTGAGAAGTTTTGCTGCAGCTGTTCTAGTTCTTGATGCAAGTTTGGTATTGGTAGCCTTTGTATTTCAAATTTTTTCAGAATCTCCGTCCATACCCAATTAGTGTAGACACAAGCAAAATAGATATGATCTATACTTTCTTCCTGTTAAATACAAAGAGAGCATCGGTTAACAAGATATATACCTTTTCGCTTCATATTGTCCATTGTGAGTAGTTTGGCAAGAAAGGTCTGCCATGTGCATTTAAATTATCTGTCAGATATACTAATACCTCATCCCATCCATATGAAAATCTTGGTCCAAATCCTTCAATCCTGGATCCAGGATGTTCCCTCTTTGCATTTATTACGGTGTTTTCTCAACGAATATTATAATTGGAATAGTCTCATTACTCCGAAGAAATCTATTTATGTTTTTTCAAAAGAAAATAAAAGACTATAGCTTGGCATTTATGAAGTAAAATATGCTTAAAGTAGGTGGAGGGAGCATGAAATCATTCGAAGAAGATATCAAATCATACAACATGTTACAACAATATGAAAGCGTCATCCAAAAGTTACGATCGAACGAAAAATTCATTCAAAGTCCAAGTAGATGATATGAAAGAAATATCATACTTAAAAACATACAACATCATCCATAGTAATCATCCATAGTAGTCATAAGGTTTACAAAATAAGAGTTAAAGGCAACAACTATTCCTTAGGGGGAATTCCAAAATGCCTATACAAGTGATATATCTTCCGGTTCATCTATCATACTTCCTTCAAAATTTCAGCTTGTTGTAAGTTGATTTGATTTTGCTGTGATTTGATTTGATTTAATGCTAGCATGATTGAATCTTCAGTGGATGGAGCAGGAGTTGGCTCAGATGGTGCTAGACCAAAGGGACTAGGCGAAGGAGATTCACTTCCACTAATAATTGATGTTTCAGGTCCCTCTACTAGTGGGGGAACTAGATCAATCCTTTTAGGTTGCTTAATCCATATACCATTTCTAAAGGTGTATCTAAGTCTCTTTAGGAGGTTTCTATTTATAGTGTTATATTTGTCGACTTGTATTATTTCCTCATCGAGTGACACACAAATATCATGTGTAATTATTAATCTAGTGATCAACCCACCATACGATAACATTAAGTCTCTAGAGATAATTTCCATCATGTGTTGTCTAATCAAGTATCCAAAGCAATTGTTTTGTCAGGTCATGATCCAATACATGGTGCTTAATTCTAGTATACTAATCTCATCATGGTGAAATTGTTTAAGAAGAAGAATGCTTATGATGATGTTATGAAGTATTTTTGAATTGAAGGGTAACAAGTGCTCGCAGCTTTTGAGAATAATGCCTAGATTAGGATTTACCAAAATCATTTCTAAAGCTTCGGAGTGGGTTGCTCCGATTGCATCCATATCCCATTGGCCTTTGAAATAACATCCTCTATTCTTTTTCTCAATTCCATCACATATCGTATGATCAAAAATTTGAATTTTGATTCCCAAAAGGTAGGTAGTCAATCCATCATGTTCAACACTCATGTTTGCGTAAAATAACTTAACCAACCTAAGGTAGATCGGTTCATTGATTTGCAAGATAGGTAAGACATCTAAATCGGCAAACCATCTAATGGGTTCTAGGTTTCCTAGTTCACCTATATCAACATGTTTTCCCTTATATATGACTTTAGATTCAAAATTGGGATACTTTAGAGCTACCTCATTAGATCTAAAGAGGATTGGGTCATATGAATCTCCTTTCAACCTTTTCCCTTTGCATCTTGTTGATCTCTTAGGAGCCATATCTATTCATGATGATGGATCAAAAAGAAACAATAAGGAAGAGACCAAGCAATGAGAAGAGAAAAGAAAATTACAGATTTTACCTTCTTTGAGTTTTCTTGGGAGGTGAGGAGCTTGATTCAAGAGAAAACCCTTTGTTGGGCTTTTTAGAGGAAGAATATGGGGAGAGAAGAGGATTAGAGAGGTTTGGAGGAGGAGTTAAAAACAGGGTTGGGGTCAGTTCCACCGTCGACCCTAACACACCCCTTAAATATAGGGGTGTTCAGGCGGTGCCATTGCCAACCAAGCGGTGCTACCACCGGTTCTAGCAGTGACACCGTTGGCACCCAAAAAAAATAACTTTTCTTTTAATTTAGTTTTCAGAAGTTTTAATGTGTTGAATTGAGATAGGATGATGTCTTAGATCACTCTTTGAAATACAAAATCAAAATGAGGGAGGCAAATCCAGGAAAGCCGAAATTATGAAAAACATACAATGTAGCTCATCCACGAGGACAATTCAACATGCCTAATTCCCTTCTAATAAAGTCAAATTATTCTTCATTTAAGGGTTTTGTAAAAATGTTCGCTAATTGATGTTTTATATCAATAATTTTTTTTTTTTGTAAGTAAATGTAATTGTATTTAGTATGAAGTTTGCATAAAATAGCTTTGTCTACACAAGCCGTAGACTATAGCTTGAGATCTCTTGGAACAGTCTAGGAGAATGCACCCCACCTCAGAAAGGTGGAATAGACTCACTCTACCAGACTCATCTCCAAGAGAAGATAAACAAAAAAAATAGCCATGACTACACATGTTGTAAACTATGACGTCTTACGATATTCATTTTTTTGGTAAGTAAATGTAATTGAATTTAGTATAAAGTTTGCACAAAATAGCTTTGTCTACACAAGCCGTAGACTATAGCCTGAGATCTCTTGGAGCAGTCTAGGAGAATGCACCCCACCTCAGAAAGGTGGAATGGACTCACTCCACCAGACTCATCTCCAAGAGAAGATAAACAAAAAAAAACAGCCATGACTACACATGTTGTAGACTATGACGCCTTACGATATTCAATAAATAGTAAAATGTAATAACCAACTATTTCTAAAAGACCTGTGAATAAATATATCACATTGTTGAAACATAGAAATACACAATACAGCAATCTCATTCTAGAAAGCATTAACGAATAAAAAAATTGAATCTAATTAAGATATCTTTTTCTCTACTTGTTAAATGCTTCATTTCCAGATCCTACTCCATACATGATCTTGAGTCGCTAAGTATCTCGAACAATAGGTGAATATTGTGTGTGTTGTGGCCCTCAAAGATTCTGCTACATCTCTCCCTCCAAATCCATAAAATAGCACATCTAAAGGTAATTTTTGTGAGTTGTGTAAGAAGCCCTTTGCTTGAGAAGCTTTGCTGCAGCTGTTCTAGTTCCTGATGCAAGTTTGGCATTAGTAGCCTATGGAGTTCAAACTCTTCAAAATCTCCTCCCATATCCAATTAGTGTAGTCGCAAGCAAAATAAAGATGATCAATATCTTCTTCCTGGTGCATACAAAGAGAGCATCGGTTAACAATATATATACCTTTTCGCTTCATATTATCAATTGTGGGTAGTTTGGCAAGAAAGGCCTGTCATGTGCATAAGGAATGTCTCTGTGAGCCCGGTCTATCCCATGTCCAACTGCTCAGGATCCACTTGTTATTTCTTTGTCTGATTTGATTCTATGCAGATTTAGTATTAAATTTTCCATTATCATGAAGCCAAGTTTAGCACTAAACTTTCCATATCTGATGAGTTATTCATGATTGGAATAGCTGTAATAGTCGGCCAAAGTAATAGCATATTAGGAGAAATAGGATTAGGAAGACACCAGGTACCGTTAGCAATGAACTCAGAAACTTTCCAATATTTAGGGGCCCCAAGATCTCTTCGTACTCGATCGCCATATAATTGAAATATACTTTTTCCATTCAACCAAGGATCATACCACATATTAATTCTGGTCCTAGAAGAGATTGCATAAGAAATGTGGTTGATTAACCAACTTCTTGCCTTCAAAATTTCTTTCCATGCAACAGAATGATATGTTCTTGTTGAAACTTTCCATATTGATTCCTTAGATAGGTACCTAGAAGAAAACCATTGTGACCATAAAGATTTATTTTGCAAAAGATCCCACAATTTCTGTACCAAACAAGCTTTATTCTAATCTCTCAGATTTCGCAGATTCAACCCGCCCTCATCTTTTCGCAGATTCAACCCGCCCATAATTTCTATACCAAACAAATGCTATCCCAATTGACCATATGCATTGCCTTTCCATCCGTACCATTCCAGAAAAATTTTTCAATAGCCCTTCAATATTCTGAAGAAGTCCAACAGGTAGAAGAAATGCATTAGACCAATAAATAGAATAAGAAAACAACACAGATCGGATGAGTTCAAGTCGTCTTGCTTTGGAAAGAAGTCTAGTTTTCTAAGAAGAAATTTTATTCTTTATTTTTTGCAGGATAGGCTGACAGTAAATTTTATGAATGCCAGTGGATAAGAGTGGGTCGGAGACCCAGATAAGGAACTGGTAGACTTCCCTCGCTGACCCCTAGAGTTTGTATAATAAAGTCTTTATCTTCAACGCAAGAACCCATATAGACTTTACTTTTTGCATGATTTAGTTGAAGGCTAGAAAACAAACCAAAATCTTTCAGAATAGTAGCCAAATTCTTCACTGAAGTAGTGTCATTGCGAAGAAAGATAATAAGATCATCTGCAAATGTTATATGAGATATATGAATAGAACCAGCATAGGGTACCTTAATGCTGCCATCAGAGACTGCCTTTTCTAACATACAGCTGAGTCCTTCCATGACAATTGTAAAAAGATATGGAGAAAGTGGATCTTCTTGTCGGATGTCATTCGTACTCCCAAAGAAGCCAACAGGGGAACCATTGAACAGAACTAAAAATTTTGGAGTTTCCAAACAGCACTGAATCCAATTAACCCATTGTTGAGGGAAGTTCAAACTAAGGAGCATCTTGTCGAGAAACTATCTATTAACTAAATTAAATGCTTTTCGTAAGTCAGCTTTAAAACATATTTTTATCCCTCTCGATTTAGAGTGCAAATCTTTGACCAAGTCATTAGCAAGAAGAATATTATGATGTATACTTCTCCCTTTAATGAAAGCAGCCTGAGTATGACTTATGATCTTATGCATAATCATTTGCATTCGATCTGCAAGCAACTTGGAGATGATCTTGTAAATAAAATTGCATAAAGAAATGGGTCTGTAGTGCTCTAGTGAATCAGCCCTTGTATTCTTAGGAACCAAAGAAATAAAAGAACAATTTATCGCTTTAAGAATTGACCTGAAGAGAAAATGTTGACAAGCTTTAATCACATCATTGTCAATGATCGACCATGCAATTTGATAAAATTCAGCTAGAAATCCATCTAGACCAGGGATTTTGTGCTTTGGTGACTTGAAGACAACTCGTACAACTTCTTCATTTGTAACTGGTGCATTAAGAATCGTGATATCATCCGAATCAAGCTTTCTAGTAGGCTCCACATGAACATTATTAGGTTGCTCAGTTTGATTGAGTAAAGAATAAAAAATTGTTTAGTGTGTGCTTTAACTTCATCCAAATTCTCAATAAGCGTACCATCTTGGTCTTTACATTTTCTGATACAATTAACAGCCCTTCTAGTAGCAATGGCTGTATAGAAAAACTTCGTATTGGAATCCCCTAAAGTAAGCCAATGCTGTCGAGACTTCTGTTTTGTAAAACTTTATTCCTGCTTTAGGGCCTGCATGAATTGAGACCTAGCTTTTGCCTCTTTGCGAATAAGATTCTTGTCAAAGGGCTAAAGATGTAGCTCATGTTGCACCGTCATTAGTTTCTTTTTGATTGACTGAACCAGAGTGATAATATTGCCAAAAATATTTATATTCCACTCCTTTAGTGCTGCTTTACATGCTTTAAGCTTTTGGCATAAAATGTAAGGGGGAGATCCATGTACATTAACATTCCAAGCTGATCTGATAACCTCAAGGAACTGAGGATGGGTACTCCAGATTTTAAAGAATCTAAATGGTTTCTTACCTCTGGGTATTACTTTATCTACATGTATATACATTAAAGAGTGATCAGAGAACAACTGAGATCCATACTCCAGAAGTGAATCAGGGTAAACTGTTAACCATTCGCGATTAATCAGACACATATCAAGTCGAGCCATTATTTTCCTATGGGCAGCACCTTGATTACTCCATGAAAGCCAATCCCCTCCAGATTTCATATCAATCAATGCAGCGATATATATGTAATCGTTAAAACTTTGAAGCTTGCTCTCTGAAAGTGGTTTAACCCCCACTTTTTCATGTGTACCTGTACGATGTACCAAGAACAATCCAAGGCACTGTAAGACAGTCATTTGTAACGTTAATCAGATCATTCCATAGAACATTTCTTTCCTACATACTGTTAGAAGCATATACTGTTAGAAGCCAGTAATATAGAATTGACAACCATTCCTTTTGTCCTCGGCTTTAAGATGGATGAATTGTTCTGTAGTAGAAATAAAGCAAGCACTAACAGAGTTCGGATGCCATAATACCCATATTCTACCATAAGTGTCACAAGTATCGTTGGTAAGAAGTTCTGCCTCTGGCCATATTAAATCTTTTTGAACACAAACCCGAGATGGTTTAATTTTTATTTCCACAAGAATAACAATATCACAAGCATCAGACTTTATTGTTCTATTAAGCTCCCGACATTTCTCAAATTTATTCAGTCCACGAACATTCCAACAAAGTATCTTCATTAGAATTAAAATAGGTTGGAAAGGAAATAAAGAACTCTTCCTAGGTAGACGGAAGTATGTGCAACTTACTAGTACCATCCTCCTTATCTTTGGGTTTTGTAATTTCCTCCCGTATAATATCCTTACCTTTTAAGGTTTTATTTCTATTTTTATCCACTTCATCCATAGCTTGCAAATGCTTAAATTTTGAAATACCCAAGATATCTTGGTTGGCAGTGTTTGTTGAAGGTTGTTGAGGTTGAATATCCTGACTGGCGAGGTTTGTTGGGATTGGTTGAGATATAATATCCTGGTTAGCACGATGAATGGGACGTGGGATCCCCGTTGCAGTACCTCCTGTCGATGTAGGAAGAGATGAAGTTCCCAACTTCGCCTCTTGTTCTTGGGTACCCTGGAAAATTGCTGTTGTGGAAGGGGCTATAATAGGAAGAATTAAAGTTTCAGATGTATCCTTTTGTCCGTGTTGTTGCCCAAGCGAGTCAGAATGCTCTTTCGTCGTCATCGATGCTACTGCTTCGGGAGACGCACCTTGTTCATCAGTAGTCATAGCTGCATCAACTCCATGATGAGTTGTTTGTCGTTGTCGGTAAACCTGAGTGATCATTTTTTGCGTTTGCTGACAAGCTCCATGTGCATGACCCAAGGAGTGACAAATCTTACATCGCTGTGGCTTCCAGGAATATGAAACATGCACCTTACGAGTGGTCCCCTCTAGATCCCTATAATAAACCTCATCAGGAAGATCTCCATCGGAAGAAACCATAACATATGCTCGTGCAAAAGCCAATCTCGTCTGCGACGCTGTTGCCTTGTCAATATACAATATCCCAAGGTGCTGCATAACTTAGCAATAAAACGTCGACTCCAAAGATGCAGGGGAAGACCATGAAAGGAAACCCATAAGGGAAACGACTAACTCCAAACGGACATCAGGGGACCAGCGCCGTAGTATCATCGGATGGTCACGAATGGTCTAAAACCCTTCAAGAATCCATTGCAAATCCTCTTCAGAATAGAGTTTGCATACAAAAAAACCATTCTCCAACATATGAAGATCGAATGCTGATGTTCCCCATCGTGTCTTGATGAATGATGATAACGGAAAATAGGATGTCTTGAGACCGACCATATAACCAACAAGCGCCATGGACCATCTCTCAATCAACTCTTCGGAATCAGCAGCCTCATACATAGCAATCTTCTGAGCAGCTTGGATTTCTGGAGTAATGAAATCCAAGCTAAGATCTGAACTTCCAACCGGAGCCTTGAAGAGGTTTGTCCAAGGCCGAGGATTGCTAGATATGAGAGCAGGAGGCCACGATCTAGAACGTGACCTGCCTCTATGCAGCGTTGTCAATGGAGCACCTCGACGAGAGATATATAGCGAAGGAGCTTGAGAGGCAGGGAGCCTCGTTGGAGCTACCTTGCTACCAGCATCACCAGCCCCAGGGACCATCACTTGTCCCCCCTGCAGCATTAGAAGAGGCTACGAAGCCACAAGAGCAGGAGAGTTCAGAATCTCCCTCCTCTGTTCAGTCGCCCTAGGAAAGGGGGCGATGCAGAGATTCGGGAGTAGACCCTGCACACGAGGAAGCCACCGCCTCTTTCACAGCAGCCGCCGCCCCTCGATGTCGCCCTATCTCCGCCGCCCAGCAGCAGCGCCCCTCACCTTAGGGAGAAGCCACCGGCCGCAGCCCCAATCAAGGCCTCTCCTCCACCGTTCAGAAGAAGAGCAGAAAAGGCCCTGTTCCCCTTCGTGCAGCAGCAGAGAGAGGCGAGGGAGGGAGCGCGCCCTAGGGAAGCAGCGATGCCGTCGCAGCCCTCTCCTCCTCCGTTCAGAAGAAGATCCCTTCGTGCAGCAGCAGAAAGAGGCGAGGGAGGGAGCGCCCCCTAGGGATTGCAGGCGGCGCCCTCCTTGTCCGCCCAAGCGGAAGAGCAGCGACCGTGAAATCGCCCAAAGGAGAAGCAGATCTACCGATGCAGCCTTCCTGCAGCGACCGAATCGCCCAAGGGAAGATCCACCGATGTAGCCTTCCTGCTCTCCAAGCGCAGAACAGGGGAGAACCGCCGCCCAGCAGCCGTCGCCTCTTCTCGCCCTAGCCTTCTCCATGGCTTCTCTTTCTCCCAACGCGGTCAATCTCACAGCTGTGTAGCAGCAGCGAGTTCCTGCACCACGTGGAGGAAGAGAAGAACCACCACTCAAGGGAGAAGAAGCAGATCCACACCGCCTCTTCTTACCCTAGAGAGAGAAGAGAATCGCCTAGAGAGAGAAGCTCTCGCATAGAGAGAGAAACACTTTACCCTGAGCCTTACGATATTCAATAAATAGCAAAATGTAATAACCAACCATTCCTAAACGACCTGTGAATAAATACATCACATTGTTGAAACATAGAAACACACAATACAGCAATCTCATTCTAGAAAGCATTAACGAATAACAAAATTGAATCTGGTAAAGATATCTTTTTCTCTACTTGTTAAATGCTTTATTTTCAGATCCTGCTCCATACATGATCTTGAGTCGCTAAGTATCTCGAGTAATAGGTGAGTATTGTGTGTTGTGGCCCTCAAAGATTCTGTTACACCTCTCCCTCCAAATCCACCAAATAGCACATCTGAAGGTAATTTTGCGAGTTGTGTAAGAATCCCTTTGCTTTAGAAGCTTTGCTGTAGCTGTTCTAGTTCCTGATGCAAGTTTGGCATTGGTAGCCTATGGGGTTCAAATCTCTTCAGAATCTCCTCCCATATCCAATTAGTGTAGTCGCAAGCAAAATAAATATGATTAATATCTTTTTCCTGGTGTATACAAAGAGAAGATCGGTTAATAATAAATATACCTTTTCGCTTCATATTATCTATTGTGGGTAATTTGGCAAGAAGGGCCTGCAATGTGCATAAGGAATGTCTCTGTGAGCCCGGTTTATCCCATGTCCAACTGCTCGGGATCCACTTGTTGTTTCTTTGTCTGATTTAATTCCATGCAGATTTAGCACTAAACTTTGCATTGTCATGAAGCCAATTAAGCATATCTGATGAGTTATTCCTGATTGGAAGAGCTGTAATAGTCGACCAAAGTAATAACATATCAGGAGAAATAGGATTAGGAAGACACCAGGTAACGTTAGAAATGAACTCAGAAACCTTCCAATCTTTAGGGGCCCCAAGATCTCTTCGTATTCGATCGCCATATGATTGAAATATACTTTTTCCATTCAACCAAATATCATACCACATATTAATTCTGGTCCCAGAAGAGATTGCATAAGAAATGTGGTTGATTAACCAGCTTCTTGCCATCAAAATTCCTTTCCATGCAGTAGAATGATATGTTCTTGTTGAAACTTCCCATAAGATATGTTCCTGTAGACCAAAAGATGAGGGGGGGCTGAATCTGCGAAATCTGAGAGATTGGAATAAAGCTTGTTTGGTACAGAAATTATGAGATCTTTTAGAAAATAAATCTTTATGGTCACAATGAGTTTCTTCTAGGTACCTATCTAAGGAATCAATATGGGAAGTTTCAACAAGAACATATCATTCTATTACATGGAAAGGAATTTTGAAGGCAAGAAACTGGCTAATTAACCACATTTCTTACACAATCTCTTCTGGGACCAGAATTAATATGTGGTATGATCCTTGGGTGAATGGAAAAAGTATATTTCAATTATATGGTGATCGAGTACGAAGAGAACTTGGGGCCCCTAAAGATTGGAAGGTTTCTGAGTTCATTGCTAACGGCACCTGGTTTCTTCCTAATCCTATTTCTCCTGATATGCTATCACTTTGGCCGACTATTACAGCTCTTCTAATCAGGAATAACTCATCAGATATGCTTAATTGGCTTCATAACAATGAAAAGTTTAGTGCTAATTCTGCATTGAATCAAATCAGACAAAGAAATAATAAGTGGATCCCGAGCAGTTGGACATGGGATAGACCGGGCTCACAGAAACATTCCTTATGCACATGGCTGGCCCTTCTTGCCAAACTACCCACAATGGATAATATGAAGCAAAAAGATATATATCTTGTTAACCGATGCTCTCTTTATATGCAACAGGAAGAAAGTATAGATCATACCTATTTTGCTTGTGACTACACTAATTGGGTATGGATGGAGATTCTGAAAAGATTTGAAATACAAAGGCTACCAATGCCAAACTTGCATCAAGAACTAGAACAGCTGCAGCAAAACTTCTCAAGAATAGGTTTTCTTACACAATTGGCAAAGCTTACCTTCAGATGTACTATTTGGTGGATTTGGAAGGAGAGGTGTAGTAGAATTTTTTAGGGTCACAACACACACAATGCTCATCTTCTGCTTGAGATACTTAGTGACTCACGATCATGCATGGAGCAGGATTTGGAAATGAGGCATTTAACAAGTAGAGAAAAAGAGATCTTCCTCAGATTCAATTTTACAATTCTTTAATGCTTCCTTTGTATTGTCTGATTTTCTACTTTAAAATTGTGATATATTCACCGGTTGTCCAGGAATAGTTGGTTATTACATTTTACTGCCTATGGTAGAGCGTCATGTCATAGTCTACAATATGTGTAGCCATGATTTCTTTTTAACTACTCTCGGAGACGAGTCTGGTGGAGTGAGATCATTCCACCTTTCTGAGGTGGGGTGCATTCTCCTTAACTGCTCTAAGAGATCTCAGGCTTTAGTCTATGGCTTGCATAGACAAAGCTAATTTGTACAAACTTCATACTAAATCTACTTACATTTACTTACAAAAAAAAAGCCAATGCTGTCGAGACTTCTGTTTTGCAAAACTTTCTTCCTGCTTTAGGGCTTACATGAATTGAGACCTAGCTTCTGCCTCTTTGCAAATAAGATTCTCGTCAAATGGCTGAAGATGTAGCTTATGTTGTACCGCCATTAGTTTTTTTTGATTGACTGAACCCGGGTGATAATATTGCCAAAAGTGTTTGTATTCCACTCTTTTAATGCTGCTTTACATGCTTTAAGCTTTTGGTATAAAATGTAAGGGGGAGATCCATGCACATTAACATTCCAAGCTGATCTGATAACCTCAAGGAACTGAGGATGGGTACTCCACATGTTAAAAAATCTAAATGGTTTCTTGCCTCTGGGTATTACTTTGTTTGTATGTATATACATTAAAGAGTGATCAAAGAACAACTGAGATCCATACTCTAGAAGTGACTCAGGGTAAACTGTTAACCATTCGCGATTAATCAGACACCTATCAAGTCGAGCCATTAGTATGGCCAGGTTTATATTTCAAAACGAAAGAAAAGGATTGAAGAAATTCTACCCATTTGGCATGCCTTGAGTTGAGCTTGCGTTGGCTACTAATAAACTTCAAAGCCTCATGGTCAGAATGAAGTACAAACTATTTTGACCTTAAATAGTGACTCCAATGATCAAGAGCTCTCACAATGGCGTAGAACTCCTTATCATAAGTTGAGTAGTTCTTCTTCGAATCGGTTAACTTTTCACTGAAATATGCCAATGGCCTTTGTTCTTGAACAAGAACAGCTCCAATGCCAACTCCACTTGCATCACATTCAACTTCTAATACTCTATCAAAATTAGGAAGGGCAAGAACGGGGGACTCACATAGCTTCAGTTTGATGAGTTCAAAAGCGACATGAGCAGCTCTTGTCCATTCAAAAGAACCCTTCTTCATGCATTCTCGGTGATAGGGGCCATGATTGTACTGAAGTTCTTCACAAAACGATGATAGAAAGAAGCAAGGCCATGTGATGCATTTCGGTTCAACACTTTGCTGAATGGCGCTACACCAAATTGCAACATGCTGAATTCTCCTCATGCGCCACTTGTCACTATGCTTATGTGGAATTAATTTGTGACATATTCAGCTTATTGGTGATACGGGAGCATCCGAGATTACTAAGTGATTTAATATTCTTTCGGAGTAGATATTTACTGGTTATTGTTAGTAAACTAAGTTTGTTAGACTTGTTAGTTTGTTAGACTTGTTAGTATTGTTAGTGTTGTTAGTCTTGTTAGTCTTGTTTGTTTGGGTAGTTCTCAAGTTGTTTTTGAATCTAGTTTCTATATAATGAGACATATTCTCATTTGTAAGTGTGGTTGAATGAATATTGAGAGTTAATCTCTTTGCAAGTTTCTTGCATTAAGGCATCTGTATCACTTGGTGGATTCAGTGTGGTGAGCCTCTTGGGAATCTGTATACTTGCTTGGTGGGGGTATCTGTATCCAAGTTTGGTGGTGATCCCCTTCTATCGATCTTTGGTGGTGGTTTAACCTGTATCCAAGATCATCCTATCGATCCTCTTGCTCGTGGCACAATAAAACCGCAATCCTTATTCTTTTGCGAACCAATTCGCATCATTTGGCGCCGTCTGTGGGAAACGCGGTTCCTTTTGTGCATTTCTTCTATACACCATCTTCATTCCCCCCCTAAACACTTACATACCCGAAACCCCATCTTCACTATACACATGGCCGACGAGTTCCAGCGTGGTTTGACATTTGAACAAGCTCGTTCTATGCGAATGGAGCGAGAGATTGCTGATTTGAGACGTCAAATGGAGCAGCTTTTTCAAAGAGGAGCAACATCGTCTCATGCTAGTTCTGGTGATGATGAGGAGAATCCTTTCCGTGAGAACTCAAGTGGTGAGGAGTCTCAAGGAGGAGGCATCACAGATTCAATCATCACAAGAATAAATCCGATGTCAAAGTGGAGATTCCGAATTTGAAGGTAAACTTTCACCGATGACTTCATTGATTGGCTACACACCATGGAGAGTCTTTGAATTTAAAGACTATTCGGAGGAAAAGAAAGTGAAGGTTGCAGCTTTGAAGTTGCGCCATTACGCGAGCCTATGGTGGGAGAATCTTAAAGCTCGTGCTAGAGAAGGGAAGAACAAGATCCGAACGTGGGAGAAGATGAAAAGGGAGATGAGAAGGAGATTCGTGCCCGAAAATTACAGGCAAGATATGTTCTTAAAACTCCATACTCTAAAACAGAATGACTTGAATGTTGAAGAATACACTCGTGAGTTTGAACAACTCATGATTAAGTGTGATGTTACTGAATCCCATGAGCAAACCATTGCACGATATCTGGGTGGTTTAAAGAAACCAATTGCTGATTTGGTGGATTTACAACCCTATTGGAGCTTAAATGATGTATGCAAGCTAGCAAACAAGGTGGAGAAGCAGCAAGACTCTTCCAAGAGGTCGTCCTACAAGCCATTTGAGAAGAGGGCTTCTTCCAAAGCAAGGGGAGCACTTCTTTACAAGCTGAGAAGACTACAGCAAGGAAGGATAAAACCAAAGTTGATTCCCAGCCCGTGACAACCTCCAAGGAGAGACGATGCTTCAAATGCCAAGGTTTTGGGCATATTGCTTCCGAATGTCCTAATCGGCGCACTATCACCCTCAAAGAGGTTGAAGAACCAAATTTTGAAGAGGATGAACCGATTTGGGATTCTAAGAAGGAGAAGAGCATGTGGAACATCCTCGATGATGGCGAACTCCCGGTGATTCGCAAGGCACGAATGCCAACTTGGTGGCTATGGAGGAACAAAGGAGAACCTTTTCCAAACACGGTGTACGATCAAGGGAAAGGTATGCCATGTTATTGTTGATAGTGGAAGTTGCACTAACGCTGCTTTCAAAGCAATTATGATTGAGAAGCTGAGTTTGCCAACAATCACACATCCTCAACCTTACAAACTTCAATGGCTGAACAAGGAAAGTGATGTTAAGGTAACTAAACAAGCCTTAATCTCATTTTCAATTGGGAAGCATTATCAAGATGAAATTACTTGTGATGTGATCCCTATGGATGCATGTCACTTGTTGTTTGGAAGACCATGGCAATATGATCGCAGGGCTATGCATGATGGCTTCAAGAACACCTATTCCATCCTTTTGGGGCAAAAGAAGATCACTCTTACCCCATTATCTCCAAGTCTTGCTGATTGTGGTCAACATAAGAAGAATGGAGTTGCTGGCCGCTTTTTGAGCAAAGCCGAACTTCGAGAGACTTGTTTGAAGAAGAGGCAACTGTTTGCATTGCTCTTGCTTGAAGCAAATGCGGTCCATGAAGATTTAATTCACCCTTTGGTGAAACCATTGCTGAATGAATTTGCTAATGTCTTCCTAAAGAATTGCCATTCGGCTTGCCTCCAAAGAGAGAGATTCAGCATCAAATTGACTTAATGCCCGAGCACCATTGCCCAACAAACCAGCTTATAGGTGTAACCCGGAGGAGACTAGAGAGCTTGACAAGTTGATGAGTTGGTGTCTAGAGGCTATGTCCAAGAAAGCTTGAGTCCTTGTCTGCTCCAGCCATTCTAGTTCCAAAGAAAGATGGCTCATGGAGAATGTGCATGGATAGTCGTGCCATCAACAAGATAACGGTAAAGTACCGTTATCCTATTCCTCGGCTTGATGATATGCTAGATGAATTGCATGGTGCCACTATTTTTTCCAAGGTAGATCTCCGGAGTGGTTACCATCAGATTCGCATGAAGGAAGGAGATGAATGGAAAACGGCATTCAAGACCAAAGGAGGTCTCTATGAGTGGCTTGTTATGCCATTCGGTTTGTCTAATGCTCCTAGCACATTCATGAGGCTAATGAATCATGTTCTAAGGCCTTTTATTGGGAAATTCATTGTTGTCTACTTTGATGACATCCTTGTCTATAGCCGAGATGAAGAAGAACACTTGCAGCACTTGAAGAAGCTATTTGAAGAGTTGCGCATTCAGCAACTATTTGGCAATCTCAAGAAGTGCCATTTCTTTACTTCTAGAGTTGTATTCCTGGGATATGTCATCTCAAGTGAAGGCATCAAAATGGACGAAAGCAAGGTTGAAGCAATCCAATCCTCGCCAACTCCTAACTGTTCATGATGTAAGGAGTTTTCATGGTTTGGCTTCTTTCTATAGGCGCTTCATTAAAAATTTCAGCACCATTATTGCTCCACTTACTGATTGCTTGAAAGGAGAAACATTTGAGTGGACTACTGAAGCGCAGCAAAGCTTTGAAACCATTAAACTGAAGTTGTGTGAGGCCCCGGTGCTTGCACTTCCTGATTTTGAAAAGCTCTTTGAAGTAGAGTGTGATGCTTCCGGTGTTGGGATTGGAGGAGACATTTCAACATGGCCGACCACTTGCTTATTTCAGCGAAAAGCTTAATGGTTCCAGGCTGAATTACTCCACTTATGATAAAGAATTCTATGCAATCATTCGTGCATTAGAACATTGGAGCCACTATTTATTGCCTAGGAGTTTGTCTTGCATTCGGATCATGAAGCTTTGAAGTTCATCAATGGCCAACACAAGCTGAATAAGAGGCATGCCAAATGGGTTGAATATCTTCAATCCTACTCCTTCATGATCAAGCATAAAGCAGGAAAATCCAATGTTGTCGCGATGCACTATCGCGGAGACATTCTTTGCTCTCCTTGATGGATTCCAAGCTTATCGGCTTCGAGGTAATAAAAGAACTCTATGCGGATGATGTGGACTTTAATTCTATATTTGCAGCATGTCAAAAAGGTGCTGTGGATCATTTCCATGTCCAAGAAGGTTTTCTTCAAGGACAACAAGTTGTGCATTCCTCGAGTTCAACGAGGAGTTGTTGATTAGAGAAGTCCATGGAGGTGGAATTGCTGGCCACTTTGGCGTTAACAAGACTTTGACTCTATTACAAGAGCACTTTCACTGGCCAAAGATGGCAAGAGATGTTCAAAGAATCCTTAGGCGGTGTGTCACTTGTCACAAAGCCAAGAGTCATGTTCTTCCACAAGGATTATACACGCCATTGCCAATCGAGGTTCCTTGGGAAGTCAGAAGCATGGATTTCGTTCTTGGTTTACCAAGGACTCAAAGACAAAAAGATGCTATTATGGTGGTTGTCGATCGGTTTTCAAAGATGGCTCATTTTGTGCCTTGCCATAAGACCGACGATGCTATTCACATTGCTGATTTGTACTTCCGTGAGATCATTCGACTTCATGGAGTTCCTCGCACCATTGTTTCGGATAGGGACAGCAAGTTCCTAAGTGGATTTTGGAAGACATTATGGAGTAAGCTTGGTACGAAGCTGCTCAGCACTTCTTGTCATCCTCAAACAGATGGACAAACCGGTTGTCAACCGTACCATGGGAGCTATATTGAGAACTTTAGTGTCCAAAAATCAGAAGGATTGGGACTTGAAGCTTGCTCATGCCGAGTTTGCATACAATAGAGTTCCAAGTCGCACTACAAGATGTTCACCATTTGAAGCTGTGTATGGCATCAATCCACTTACTCCCATCGATTTGCTACCTTTGCCTAGCAAGGATTTGGTGCACAAAGAAGCTAACGAGCCAAGGTAATAAAGGAGTTACATGAGAAGATTAAATCTCAAATTGCGAAGCAAAATGAGATTTATGAAAGGAAGGCAAACAAGAATAGGCGAGCTGTTATCTTTCGCTCGAGATTTAGTTTGGATTCATTTCCAAAGGAGAGGTTTCCTCCAAACGCAAGTCCAAGTTGATGCCTAGAGCTGAAGGTCCCTTCAAGGTATTAGAAAGAGTCAATGACAACGCCTACAAGATCGATCTTCTGTGAGTCCCATGTCTCAAAGAACATTCAATGTTCAAGACCTATCTCCATTTGAGGAAGACAAAGAACCTGAAGATTTAAGGACAAATCTTTTCCAGCAAAGGGAGGATGATGCATTTCGGTTCAACACTTTGCTGAATGGCGCTACACCAAATTGCAACATGCTGAATTCTCCTCATGCGCCACTTGTCACTATGCTTATGTGGAATTAATTTGTGACATATTCAGCTTATTGGTGATACGGAGCATCCGTGATTACTAAGTGATTTAATATTCTTTCGGAGTAGATATTTACTGGTTATTGTTAGTAAACTAAGTTTGTTAGACTTGTTAGTTTGTTAGACTTGTTAGTATTGTTAGTGTTGTTAGTCTTGTTAGTCTTGTTTGTTTGGGTAGTTCTCAAGTTGTTTTTGAATCTAGTTTCTATATAATGAGACATATTCTCATTTGTAAGTGTGGTTGAATGAATATTGAGAGTTAATCTCTTTTGCAAGTTTCTTGCATTAAGGCATCTGTATCACTTGGTGGATTCCGAGTGTGGTGAGCCTCTTGGGAATCTGTATCCTTGCTTGGTGGTGGTATCTGTATCCAAGTTTGGTGGTGATCCCGTTCTATCGATCTTTGGTGGTGGTTTAACCTGTATCCAAGATCATCCTATCGATCCTCTTGCTCGTGGCACAATAAAACCGCAATCCTTATTCTTTTGCGAACCAATTCGCATCACCATGAAAACTCCTTACATCGGTGATGGATTTCGGAACCGGCCAAGTTTTCATTGCATCTACTTTCAATTGATCAACGGAAATTCCATCTTTCGAAACCACATATCCAAGGAATATAATGCTGGAAGAGAAGAACTCACACTTCTCCATTTGATGCGAGTGTGGGCGAGTGACTCCGAACAGAAAATTTCAGGACTGCGCGATTTCGGGAAACGATCTTCTTCCAAGGTATAAAGGCCAGGCCACCAACCAAGGATAAGGATCGGGATCTACGAAGTTCACCACCAAGGCCTAAAGATTCCACCAGCCAAGGATAAAGGACTTCGGGATAGGAGAAGCTCACCACCAAGGCCTAAAGATATCACCAGCCAAGGATAAAGGGCTTTTGGCTCACCACCAAGGAGTAATCCACGCTCCAAGGATAAAGAGACCGCAAGGAGTTATCCACTCTCCGAAGATATTCACTCACGTAGAGGAAGTCTCACAAATTTTCATTCATTCAACCAGTCCCTTACAAATGAGAATATGTCTCATTATATAGATATTAGACTCAAACAAAACAGCATGGGAACTACCCAAACAATAAAGACTAACAAGACTAACAAGACTAACAAGACTAACTAGAAGATAAAATTTGTTCACTAACAATAACCAGCAAATATCTACTTCCAAAGAGCATTAAATCACTTTGGAACTTATCCTGAATAACTCCCCTTTGATATAGCATCAATCAGCAACTAATTTGGATATTGGTATCATCATTCCTTATCCCATCAAGTAAGTTGTAACAAGTTAGTTTTGGCATGAATAAGTACGATAGTGTTTGTTTTGCCGAATGAATCACTCAGACTTAAGGATTGAGTAGTAGCCTCGGATGCACCCGCACCAGTCTCCCCGGGTCGATTGAGATTTGTCCTCATAGCTGACAAGGCATCATCGCCCAAGTAAGGAGAAAGACCACCTATATTAAAAGTTGCCGAAACTCCATATTCTCTAGGAAGATCAATCTTGTAAGCATTTTCGTCAATTCTCTCGAGAACTTCAAATGGACCGTCAACTCTGGGCATAAGCTTATTCTTCCGCTGAGAAGGAAATCTTTCCTTCCTTAAATGTAACCACACAAGATCACCTGGTTGGAAATGGGTCTTCCTCCGATGTATATTAGCTTTCTTCCTATAAGACTCGTTAGCCTTCTCGATCTTACTTCGAATCTGCTCATGGAGTTTTTTTATTGATTCAGCTCGCTCTTTGCCATCAAAGTTCACTTGTGAATTGGATGGAATAGGAATTAAATCAATCGGTGTGAGCGGATTGATTCCATACACAATTTCGAAGGGTGATCGACCAAAGAGTATAACTCGCGATCGATTATGTTTAACTCAGCATGTGCAAGCTTCAAATCCCAATCTTTAGGGATTTACTAACCATTCCTCAAGTAACGAGTGAGAGTGCGATTGGTTACCTCCGCTTGGCCATCGGTTTGAGGATGACACAAGTGGTGCTGAATAGAAGTCTGGTTCCAAGCATTCTCCATAAGGTCTTCCAAAATAACTTAAAAATTTAGAATCACGATCAGATACAAGGTCTTTGGTACTCCATGAAGGAATGATCCCCTTGAAATAAAGATCAGCCACATGAGATGCATCATCCGTCTTGTGGCATGGAATAAAATGGGCCATTTTAGAAAACCGATCAACAACCACCATAATGGCATCTTTTTCCCTCTGAGTTCTTGGAAGAGCCACAATAAAATCCATGCTCACATCTTCCCAAGGTTGTAATGGTACTGGAAGGGGAGTATACAACCCTTGATGGAATTGACTTTTTGCTCTTTGACAAGTTGCACACCTCGAGATAATAGCATGCACATCTCCATTCATCTTTGGCCAATAGAAATGTTCTTGAAGAACCTCAAGAGTTTTGTTAACTCCAAAATGACCAGTCATTCCACCACCATGTGCTTCTCGAATTAGCAATTCGCGAAAAGAACTCTTCGGCACACATAATCGATTTCCTTTGAAAAGAAACCCATCTTGTAAGGAATATGTACCTTGGACTGCTTACAATTGTCGATGGTTGATGAGAACTCAGCATCTTCAGAATAAAGTTCTTTCATCAATTGAAATCCAAGAATCTTAGAGTCCAAAATAGCAAGCATAGAATATCTCCTTGATAAGGCATCTGCTACAACATTAATGTGTCCAGGTTTATACTTAGAGACAAAAGAAAATGATTGAAGAAATTCTACCCATTTTGCATGTCTCGAATTAAGCTTGCGTTGGCCGCTAATGAATTTGAGAGCTTCATGATCAGAATGAAGGACAAATTGCTTTGGTCTTAAATAATGACTCCAATGATCAAGCGCTCGAATAATGGCATAAAACTCTTTATCATAAGTTGAATAATTCTTCTTCGAGTCAGTCAGCTTCTCGCTGAAATATGCCAAAGGTTTTTGTGCTTGCACAAGAACAGCACCAATGCCAACTCCACTTGCATCACACTCAACTTCAAATACTTTATCAAAATCAGGAAGGGCAAGAATAGGGTACTCACAAAGTTTTTGCTTGACCTCAAAAGCATTTTGAGCAGCCTTTGTCCATTCAAAACTTCCTTCTTCATGCATTCAGTTATAGGAGCCATGATGGTACTGAAATTTTTAACAAACCGTCGATAGAAAGAAACAAGTCCATGAAAACTTCTTACATCAGAAATGGACTTCGGAATCGGCCAAGTCTTCATAGCTTCCACCTTGGATTGATTTTGATGTATCAATGAAGGATTCAAGGGTAAAAGGGTGATGCATTTTTGTTCTTTCCGAAAAGAGTATGTGTTCTTACGACCATCATGCACATTCATATCATATTGCCAAGGTCTTCCCAATAACAAATGACATGCATCCATGGGAATCATATCACACAGAGCTTGATCTCGATAGTTCATCCCAATCGAAAACGATATAAGAGCTCGTTTGGTTACCTTAAGATCATTTCCTTGATTGAGCCATTGGAGCTTGTACGGTTGAGGATGTTTCGTTGTTGGAAGCTTCAATTTGTCAACAAGGTTTGTCAAAGCAACGTTGGTACAACTCCCACCATCGATAATCACTGAACATACCTTCCCGTTAATAGTGCAACGGGTGTGAAAGATGTTCTCCCTTTGGTCATCATCAAGAGAAACTTCAGTATGCAGTGCTCTTCGTATGATCAACATTTCACCATCATCTGCTTTCTCAACTTCTTCTTTTTCAGATTCGGAACCATTTTGGTCTGGATTGCTTTCAACCTCTTGAAGTGCTGAATTGATCTCCTCAATTTCTTGAAGAGTCATAACTCGCCGATTCGGACAATTTGCTTGAAAATGCCCAAAACCATGGCACTTAAAGCATTTCCTTGTATCGCCTTCAAGTTTCTTCCGGAATTCTTTGGAAGGCTTTGCACTCTTCTCCTCTCCTTTGTATTTGGTTGACGTGCTCTCGATCTTGCTTGAGGAAGCATCCTTAAAATAGGATGTCACCTTAGTTGAGGTTCTGGAGGAAAACCTCTTGCCTTTCAGTTACTTCTCAACTTTTATGGCCAGCTTACAAATATCTTCAAAGGACCAATACGGTTGAAGTTCAACCACATCAGCAATTTCTCTATTCATGCCGCCAAGGAAACGAGCGACGGTTTACTCCGGAACTTCTGGAACGTCAGATCACATTTTGAGTTGTTCAAACTCACGGATGTATTCTTCAACAATCATCCCTTGTTGTCTTAGGGAATTCAGTTTTAGGAAAAGATCTTGCTTATAGTTATCGGGTAAGAACCTCTTCTTCATCAACTTCTTGAGTTTTTCCCAAGACTTGATTTGGCCTTTTCCTTCTCTTGCTCGTTGATGCTTTAGATTCTCCCACCATAGAGAAGCATACTTTGTCAACTTTATGGCAGCAGCCTTGCACCTCTTCTTATCCGAGTAGGTCTTGAAGTCAAAAACTGCTCGATCGTGTGTAGCCAATCCACAAAATCATCAGGATTGAGATTACCTTCAAATTCAGGAACGTCCACTTTGATGTCTCAATTATTTTCCTTATGCCTCCCACTTCGTTTTTGAATATGAGAATTAGAATCACTAGAGTTGCCCCAGTGGAATTGGAATCGCCACTATAACTTTGACGAGATTCCAAATTGTCACGCCGACGTCGATCATTCGGACGCCTCTCCGGTTGGCCTTGTCTTGCCGGATCCTCTAGAAGATTGAGGACTCGCTCCATTTGTTGCTGAAGGTCTTGGATAGCACGATCGCGCCTTTCATTGTGCGCTTGTTCCAAAGTCAAGCCTCTTGAAACCCGATCATCCATATTGAATAAGGATTGGAAAAATAGAAAGGAAACCTTGAATTCCATGTTTGCAACTATCGATAATAGTAGAGAACTCCGGGTCTTCAGAATATAGTTCTTTCATGGATTGAAAACCAAGAATTCTAGAATCAAGAACAGCAAGCATAGAGTATCTTCTTGATAAAGCATCCGCAACAACATTAGTATGGCCAGGTTTATATTTCGAAACGAAAGAAAAGGATTGAAGAAATTCTACCCATTTGGCATGCCTTGAGTTGAGCTTGCGTTGGCCACTAATAAACTTCAAAGCCTCATGGTCAGAATGAAGTACAAATTGTTTATGCCTTAAATAGTGACTCCAATGATCAAGAGCTCTCAATGGCGTAGAACTCCTTATCATAAGTTGAGTAGGTCTTCTTCGAATCGGTTAACTTTTCACTGAAATATGCCAATGGCCTTTGTTCTTGAACAAGAACAGCTCCAATGCCAACTCCACTTGCATCACATTCAACTTCAAATACTCTATTAAAATTAGGAAGGGCAAAAACGGGGGACTCACATAGCTTCAGTTTGATGAGTTCAAAAGCGGAATGAGCAGCTCTTGTCCATTCAAAAGAACCCTCCTTCATGCATTCGGTGATAGGGGCCACGATTGTACTGAAGTTCTTCACAAAGCGACGATAGAAAGAAGCTAGGCCATGAAAACTCCTTACATCGGTGATGGATTTCGGAATCGGCCAAGTCTTCATAGCTTCCACCTTGGATTGATCTACGGAAATTCCATCTTTGGAAATTACATAACCAAGAAACACAATGGTTGGAGAGAAGAACTCGCATTTCTCCATTTTGGCATAGAGTTTCTGTTCTCTCAAGATATTAAAGACCTGTTTTAAACGAGAGATATGCTCCTCCTCGTTCCTGCTATAAACAAGAATATCGTCGAAATAAACAACGACAAATCGACCAATAAACGAACGAAAAATCTCGTTCATAAGTCTCATGAAGGTACTTGGAGCATTCGATAACCCGAATGGCATTACCAACCACTCATAAAGGCCTCCCTTGGTTTTGAAAGCCGTCTTCCATTCATCACCTTCTCGCATTTTGATTTGATGATAACCACTCCGCAAATCTATCTTTGAGAAGACAGTAGAACCATACAATTCATCAAGCATATCATCAAGTCTAGTTATAGGATACCTATACTTAATGGTGATGTTGTTGATGCCTCGGCTATCAATGCACATTCTAAATGAACCATCTTTCTTAGGCACGAGTAGAGCACGATCAGAACATGCACTCATGCTTTCTCGAATATATCCTCTGTCAATAAGTTCATCGACTTGTCTTTGCAACCCCTTTGTTTCCACCGGATTGAATCGATAACCTGATTTCATCGGTAGAGGAGCATTGGGGATCAAATCAATTTGATGCTCAATACCTCTTATGGGAGGTAATCCAGGTGGCAAATCCTCCGGGAACACATCTGCAAAATCTTTCCACAAGCGATGCATCTTTGGATGAATGGGTTGCTCTATCTTACTCTTTTTCTCTACCATAAGCAAAGCAAATACATTCTTTTGTTTGCTAAAGGCTCTCTCAACTCGTGTTTCATTTAAGAACAAACTTTCCTTACCAGTGTTTCCCTTCCCAGATTGATTTCGATGTATCAATGAAGGATTCAAGGGTAAAAGGGTGATGCATTTTTGTTCTTTCCAAAAAGAGTATGTGTTCTTACGACCATCATGCACAGCATTCATATCATATTGCCACGGTCTTCCCAATAACAAGTGACATGCATCCATGGGAATCACATCACACTGAGCTTGGTCTCGATAGTTCATCCCAATCGGAAATGATATAAGAGCTCGTTTGGTTACCTTAAGATCATTTCCTTGATTGAGCCATTGGAGCTTGTACGGTTGAGGATGTTTCGTTGTCGGAAGCTTCAATTTGTCAACAAGGTTTGTCGAAGCAACGTTGGTACAACTCCCACCATCGATAATCACCGAACATACCTTCCCGTTAATAGTGCAACGGGTGTGAAAGATGTTCTCCCTTTGCTCATTCTCTTCGGGAGATATCTCAGCATGTAATGCTCTCCGTATCACCAACAACTCACCATCATCAGCTTTTTCAACGATATTCTCGGATTCTTCAGCTTCAGAATCATTCTGGTCATGTGTGCTCAGGAGCACTAGAGTTGCCTCCAGCGGAATCAGAATCATCATTAGAATTGTGATGCGAATCTGATTCGTCGTGGTGTCGCTGATCATCGGGACGCCTTGCTGGTTGCTCTTGTCTCTCCGGGTTCTCTAGGAGATTGAGAACTCGCTCCATTTGCCTTTGGAGATTCTCTATAGCACGATCTCGCCTTAAGTCGTGCGCTTGCTCCAAAGTCAAGCCTCGTGGAACTTGTTCGTCACCCATGGTAAGTAGAAGATAACAACACAAAGGAATCACTCAAGATAAGTCCAACCTTGAGCTCTGATACCAACTTGATGCGTGCGTGGGCGAGTGACTCCGAACAGAAAATTTCAGGACTGCGTGATTTCGGGAAAAGGGGCGTAACTTCCTTGAAGCAGATCGGATTGACCAGATTCCAAAAGCCACCGATCAAGAAAAAAAAAAAGGACCGAGATAATTGCAGTTCACCACCAAGGCTTAAAGGAAATTCCACCGGCCAAGGATAAAGAACTTTGATTCACCACCAACGATGTTGGATAAAGAATCGAGATAAAATTCAACTCACAAGAGGAATTTGCATTCATTCAACCAGTTCCCTTACAAATGAGAATATGTCTCATTATATAGATATTAGACTAAAAAAAACAGCATGGGAACTACCCAAACAATAAAGACTAACAAGACTAGAAGATAAAATTCGTTCACTAACAATAACCAGCAAATATCTACTTCCAAAGAGCATTAAATCACTTTGAAACTTATCCTGAATAACTCCCCTTTGATATAGCATCAATCAGCAACGAATTTTGATATTGGTATCATCATTCCTTATCCCACCGAAGTAAGTTGTAACCGAAGTTAGTTTTGGCATGAATAAGTACCGGTAGTGTTTGTTTTGCCGAAGGAATCAGCTCAGGACTTTAAGGATTGATTAGTTGTCTCGGATGCTCCTGCATCACCTCGTCTTCCGAGGTGGGCGACAGCCACCTGCCGTATTCACCCACCAGCCACATCACATCGGGGAGCCCGAAAGGCCGCGCCATAAATGGGGAGCCACGTGGCGACCCCCAGGTGGGCGACTTGGGCGACACGCCAGGGGCGCTTCGGTTACGGCGCCTGATACGTACGACCAGCTTTTGGAGAGACGCGAAGGCTAACGAGTCCTTCGCGACCCACGTTAAAAGAGAGAGAAAGGAGGATGTCCCTGAATGAGAAGGCACAGCAACTGCCGGCTATCCGGGCGCGTCTCTGCGCAGCCTGCTTGCTTGGATGCATACTTCGGCCGTCGACCGCCCGGGCACGTCCCTGCGCGGCCCGCCTGCCCGAGCACGTACCGTGGCCACCGACCGTCCGAGCACGTCTCCGTGCAGCCTGCCTGCCTGAGCACGTACCGCGACCGTCGGCCGCCCGAGCATGTCTCCGCGCAGCTCGCCCGCCTGAGCACGTACCTCGGTCGTCGACCACCCAAGCACGCCCTTGCACAGCCCGCCTGCCTGAGCACGTTCCCAGGGCCGTCGGCCGTCCAAGCGCTTCTCCCCGCGCTCACCATCCCCCAGAAGCCCGAGCAGCGCCTCGACCACCGAGCAGCGCCTCGGCAACCGAGCAGCGTCTCGGCTCCTGAGCACCGAGCAATACCTCGACAACCAAGCCCGAGCGACGCCTCGGCAACCAAGCCCGAGCAGCGCCTCGGCCACCAAGCCCGAGCGACGCCTCGGCAACCAAGCCCGAGCGACGCCTCGGCAACCAAGCCCGAGCAGCGCCTCGGCCACCAAGCCCGAGCGATGCCTCGGCAACCAAGCCCGAGCAGCGCCTCGGCAACCGAGCAGTGCCTCGGCCACAAAGCCCGAGCGACGCTCGGCAACCAAGCCTGAGTAGTGCCTCGGCAACCGAGCAGCGCCTCGGCCATCAAGCCCGAGCAGCGCCTCGGCAACCGAGCAGCGCCTCGGCAACCGAGCAGCATCTCGGCCCCTGAGCACTGAGCAATACCTTGGCAACCAAGCCCGAGCAACGCAACGACCTCAATCTCTCTGTCAGTTCGGGACCCTCCAGTCTAGCGGCTCGGCCCGGCCTCGAGTCCCAGAGCAAGCTCCAGGAGGAGATTCCTTTTAGGGGGGAGAATGATATGGGTAATAAAAGCGATATGACACGAGCCCATGCCGCCCACGTTAGGATGACGCCCCCCACTCCTCAGCCCGTCGACTGTGGCTCGAGTTGACCCGCAGAGGTGATCCCAACCGTTCTCCAAAGGCTGCACGAGTCTCGAGACGCATCGCCATCCTACAGGAACAGGACCGTACAGCCTCCTCAGACGCAACCAGAGACGCAGCAGTCCCTCGGCGTATATAAGCCCCGGAGAAGCCGAAGACAGGGTAACGACAACAAACGGCAACTACAGCCACTTCTACTTTGTGAAAGAGCACCCTCTCATCCCTCCCCAGGACTGACTTGAGTGTCGGAGGGGTCGGGTGGAGTTTGACACAACCCGACCTTTGTGCAGGGGGCCCGGAGGCAGACAGTGGCAGCCGACGTCACCTTCTTCGACCTCTCGGAGTCTCAACCCCGTCCGCGGGTGATGCGGGAGCATCCGAGACTACTTGATGCGGGAGCATCCGAGACTACTGATCAATCCTTAAGTCCTGAGCTGATTCCTTCGGCAAAACAAACATTATCGGTACTTATTCATTTAGAAACTAACTTCGGTTACAACTTACTTCGATGGGATAAGGAATGATGATACCAATATCAAAATCCTGAGCTGATTCCTTTGGCAAAACAAACACTATCGGTACTTATCATGCAAAAACTAACTTCGGTTACAACTTACTTCGATGGGATAAGGAATGATGATATCAATATCAAAATCCTGAGCTGATTCCTTCGGCAAAACAAACACTATCGTTACTTATTCATGCCAAAACTAACTTCGATTACAACTTACTTCGATGGGATAAGGAATGATGATACCAATATCAAAATTCATTGCTGATTGATACTATATCAAAGAGGAGTTATTCAGGATAAGTTCCAAAGTGATTTAATGCTCTTTGGAAGTGGATATTTGCTGGTTATTGTTGGTGGACGAATTTTGCAAACTGAAGAGTTAAGGCTCCTAGTCCCCATGTCATTTATCGCATTCCCTAGTTCCTAGACCTTTAATGTTATTTTAGTCTTGTTAGTCTTTAATGTTTGGGTAGTTCCCATGTTGTTTTCTGAGTCTCATATCTATATAATGAGACATATTCTCATTTGTAAGGAGACTGGTTGAATGAATGAAAATTCCTCGTGTGAGTTGAATTTTATCTTGATTCTTTATCCAACATCGTTGGTGGTGAATCAAACAGTTCTTTATCCTTGGCCGGTGGAATTTCCTTTAAGCCTTGGTGGTGAACTGGAATTATCTCGGTCCTTTTTTCCTTGGCTGGTGGCTTGTGCCTCTAGGCTTAGGTGATAAACCTTCCATATCTTGGAGTTATTTATATCCCCACAAACACAGTGTCTCATCCACTTCCTCCCAGAATCGCTCACTCCACAGAACTCATTTGTGGAAACTCAGAACACGAAAGTTGTAGATCTACGAGTCCTTGATCGATGGCTTTTAGAATCGGGTCAATCCGACCTGTATTGAGGAAGTTACGCCCATTTTCCCGAAATCGCGCAGTCCTGAAATTTTCTATTCGGAGTCACTCGCCCACGCACGTATCAAGTTGGTATCAGAGCTCAAGGTTGAACTTATCTTGAGTGATTCCTTTCTGTTGTTATCTTCTAGTTACCATGGGTGACGAACAAGTTCCACGAGGCTTGACTTTGGAGCAAGCGCATGACCTAAGGCGAGATCGTGCTATAGAGAATCTCCAAAGGCAAATGAAGCGAGTTCTCCATCTCCTAGAGAACCCGGAGAGACAAGAGCAACCAGCAAGGCGTCCCGGGGTGTATGGTTACTAAATTGATGATTTCCATCATTTGGTATCAGAGCACGGCTAAACTTTGAGGTTTGCTTATCCATTTATTTGTTATCTTTTAACTTTTTCCTATTCTCTTATCGCAATATCCATAATTGCTATTCTTCCTTTCTCCTTATTGTTGTGTTTCTTGTGCTATTACTGTTTGTTCTTCATTTTTTTTCCCTCACTTTATTGTCAAAAAAAAAAGAAAGAGAGCAGAAAGTTCAAATAAAAGAGAGAGAGAAAATCAAAAGTACAAAAAAGGAGAGGAAATCAAGATAATAAAAAGAGAGGAGAAGATCAAAGGTCAAAAAAAAAGAAAGAAAGAAAGAAAGAAAGAAAGAGATCGAAATTATAAAAAAAAATTATGAATTCAGGGACTTCTTGAAAATTACAGAATTCTATCTTCATAATTTTGAATTCTTGTTTCAGGTTTGGAATTTTTTTTATTCCAGAAAATCTTATTTAATTCATTTGATACTTGAATTCTAATCTTTGCTTATTATTGAAGTGTATTATACACTCCTTTAAACTTGGCTTACATTTTTTTTGCTTTTATATCCAATTTCAATACCCTTGAATTGCCACAATCTGAATTGTTTGTTTAAGTTTCTTAGTTAATCTAAGAACTCAAAGAACAAAACAAGAGGTAAAAGGCAAGAGTGGTGAGATCAATATCGAGAAAAAAAAAACCAAACATTGTGTGAAAATACGAGTGGAGTGAATCAAATCTTCAATGAAACACGTGAGAGAGTGTTGGTGAGGCTATTCTAACTTTATTTTTTAGGTTACAAATATGTCTAAAGAAAAGGAAGCGAGTTCTTCATCAAATGATCTTTTGCTTCAAGCAATGCAACAACAATTTGAACGTATGTTCAAAGTGATAGGAGATGTAAGAGATCATCTAGAAAGACATATGATATGAACCAGGTCAAGCTAGTCAAGAGTTAATCAAGATTCTATGGTTGCAAGAAGAGCCTAAAATGGTCAATATGATCATGAAGAGAGAAAGACAAATTTGAAGACCTCATCTTGAAGAATAAAAGTCCATTCAGCCTTGTTTACCAAAATTCATAAATTAGGAATATGAATGTTATTTAATGCATTCATTCCCTTTGTATTATCCTCATACTATATAAATGAGGTTGACTCTCAGTGTAAGACAGACAATTTGGGAAGATAACAATTCTTCAACACCGGTGAGTGTTTTGTTTTTAAGTTCTTGCATGAACTTTAGAACTTATCGGGCTTTTCTGCTTGTGGCGTTCAAACCAAATCTTTGCTTTTCCTTTGACTTATCAGACTTATTAGTTTGTGGCGTTTTAAGGGAATTCAAAGTGCTATTCTAGTTATTTCATCAATTTTCTATTGATAAGTAATTAGAATAGTTTCCCTTACTTCATTCTTGAACGATCTGCCTTGTTTCAATTCATTAGAGGGTGTCAATTTGCATTCCATATGTATCATAGCTCTTTAGCTATCGGGGTGTTTGGTTGTTAAATTGATGAGTTCCATCATTTGGTATTAGAGCACGGCTCAAGTTTGAGGTTTGCTTATCCATTTATTTGTTATCTTTTAACTTTTTCCTATTCTCTTATCGCAATATCCATAATTGCTATTCTTCCTTTCTCCTTATTGTTGTGTTTTTTGTGCTATTTCTGTTTGTTCTTCATTTTTTTTCCCTCACTTTATTGTCAAAAAAAAGAAAGAGAGTAGAAAGTTCAAAAAAAAGAGAGAGAGAGAAAATCAAAAGTAAAAAAAAGGGAGAGGAAATCAAGATAAAAAAAAAGACAGGAGAAGATCAAAGGTCAAAAAAAAAGAAAGAAAGAAAGAAAGAAATCGAAATTATAAAAAAAAATTATGAATTAAGGGACTTCTTGAAAATTACAGAATTCTATCTTCATAATTTTGAATTCTTGTTTCAGGTTTGGAATTTTTTTTATTCCAGAAAATCTTCTTTAATTCATTTGATACTTGAATTCTTATCTTTGCTTATTATTGAAGTGTATTACACACTCTTTTAAACTTGGCTTACATATTTTTTGCTTTTATGTCCAATTTCAATACCCTTGAATTGCCACAATCTGAATTGTTTGTTTAAGTTTCTTAGTTAATCTAAGAACTCAAAAAAACAAAACAAAAGGTAAAAGGCAAGAGTGGTGAGATCAATATCGAGAAAAAAAAAACTAAACATTGTGTGAAAATACGAGTGGAGTGAAACAAATCTTCAGTGAAACACGTGAGAGAGTGTTGGTGAGGCTATTCTAACTTTGTTTTTCAGGTTGCAAATATGTCTAAAGAAAAGGAAGCGAGTTCTTCATCAAATGAACTTTTGCTTCAAGCAATGCAACAACAATTTGAACGTATGTTCAAAGTGATAGGAGATGTAAGAGATCATCTAGAAAGGCATGATGATGTAATTAATAGATTGGAAGGTGAACCACGGCGTAGGAGACAACCGACGTTCGTCCATGAGAATATAATGATAGAGATGACCTCGGCGATGACCAAGTCACTCTAGTTGGTCAAGATGTTAATCCCACGAGCCAAACTAGGAGAGGACGTTTTGATGGTATGGACAGAAACATAGGCAGCATCAAAATCAAAATTCCTTCTTTTCAAGAAAAGAATAATCCAGATACTTATTTAGAGTGAGAACGAAAAGTGGAGCTGATCTTTGAATGTCACAACTACTTCGAAGAGAAAAAGGTAAAATTAGCTACTGTTGAATTTTGTGATTATGCTATAATTTGGTGGGATCAATTATGTAAAGACAGGCGTAGAAATGGTGAAAGGCCCGTAGAGACTTGGATAGAGATGAAACAAATCATGAGGAGGAGATTCGTCCCAAGTCATTACTATCGGGATTTGCATCAACGATGCAAACTTTGACACAAGGTTCCATGAGCGTTGATGAATATCACAAGGAGATGGAGATAGCCATGATAAGGGCTAATGTGGAGGAAGACCGTGAGGCTACAATGGCTCGATTCCTAAGTGGATTAAACAAGAACATTGGTGATCTTGTGGAATTACAGCATTATGTGGAGATTGATGATATGGTGAATATGGCCATGAAGATTGAGAGACAACTCAAAAGAAAAGGAATAAGGTATGATTCAAAACCTTATTCGGGTTCTTCTTCATCTTGGAAATTGAATTGGAGTAAAAAGGATGATAAACCCATTGTTAAGCATAAAATTAATGGAATTAACGACAAAAATGAATTAGGCAACAAGGGTAAAGGTGAGAATCATCTTAATCAAAGTAGAGGTATTAAGTATTTTAAGTGCCTTAGGCATGAACATATAGCACGTAAATGTCCTAATAAGAGAGTTATGATTCTAAGAGATGGGAATATAGAATCTGAAAGTGAAAGAGAGGATGATGATGACATTCCAGAGGATACTAGTGACGTAGAGTATGCTAAAGGTGAAATTTTGGTTATTCAACGCACACTTAGTTTACAAAGTAAAAATGATGAACAACGTGAAAATTTGTTTCATACTCATTGTTTGATTGCTAACAAGTTGTGCAATGTGATTGTTGATAGTGGAAGTTGTACCAATGTGGCAAGTACCTTGCTCGTGGAAAAACTGAAATTGCCTACTATCAAACATCCAAAACCTTACAAGTTACAATGGTTGAATGATAGTGGTGTAGTAAAGGTAAATCAGCAAGTGTTAATTCATTTTTTAATTGGTAGATATGAGGATGAAGTTTGGTGATATGAACCAGATCAAGCTAGTCAAGACTCAATCAAGATTCTATGGTTGCAAGAAGAGCCTAAAATGGTCAATATGATCATGAAGAGAGAAAGACAAATTTGAAGACCTCATCTTGAAGAATAAAAGTCCATTCAGCCTTGTTTACCAAAATTCATGAATTAGGAATATAAATGTTATTTAATGCATTCATTCCCTTTGTACTATCCTCATACTATATAAATGAGGTTGACTCTCAGTGTAAGACAATTTGGAAAGATAACAATTCTTCAACACCGGTGAGTGTTTTGTTTTTAAGTTCTTGCATGAACTTTAGAACTTATCAGGCTTTTCTGCTTTTGGTGCTCGAACCAAATCTTTGCTTTACCTTTGACTTATCGACTTATTAGTTTGTATGCGTCTTAAGGGAATTCAAAGTCTATTCTAGTTATTTCATCAATTTTCTATTGATAAGTAATTAGAATAGTTTCCCTTACTTCATTCTTGAACGATCCGCCTTGTTTTCAATTCGTTGGAGGGTGTCAATTTGCATTCCATATGTATCATGGCTCTTTAGCTATCGGGTTGTATGGTTGCCAAACTGATACTTCATCATTTGCATCATGGCTCTTAGCTACTCCGGCAGTATCATGTGGCTATTTGTTTTCTCTTCTCCTTCTTGAATCTGCCTTCTTTCTTTGATAACAGTGAAAAAATGAAGAACAAACAGTGGTCATTGCTATTAAGAAACATTGTCAATAAGGGAGAAAGGAAGAATAGCAACATGATATGTTGCTAAGACAGATATCAGGAAAAGTTAAAGATAACAATAATGGATAAGAAATTAACGAGTCATAAAGTCGATAATAAATGACGGAAACTTAGCAATATACATCGAGACATAATATTACGATAAGATATGAATGCAATTGATACTAATTCATTGAATATATTTATCGTTAATAGCGGCGGAAACTATTCTAATTACTTATCAATAGAATAGTTTCTTACTTCATTCTTGAACGATCCGCCTTGTTTTCAATTCGTTGGAGGGTGTCAATTTGCATTCCATATGTATCATGGCTCTTAGCTATCGCGTATGGTTGCTAAATTGATGATTTCCATCATTTGGTATCGCAGCACTAGCCAAGTTCAGTTTGTTTATCCATTTATTTGTTATTCTTTAACTTTTCCTATTCTCTTATCGCAATATCCATAATTGCTATTCTTCCTTTCTCCTTATAGTTGTGTTGTGCTATTATCTGTTTGTTTTTTCATTTTTTCCCCTCACTTTATCATCAAAAAAAGAAAGAGAACAGAAAGTTAAAAAAAAAAGAGAGAGAAAATCAAAAGTAAAAAAAAGGAGAGGAAATCAAGATAAAAAAAAAAGAGGAGAAGATCAAAGGTCAAAAAAAAAAGAAAGAAAGAAAGAAAGAGATCGAAATTATAAAAAACAATTATGAATTCAGGGACTTCTTGAAAATTACAGAATTCTATCTTCATAATTTTGAATTCTTGTTTCAGGTTTGGAATTTTTTTTATTCCAAAAAATTTTGTTTATTCATTTGATACTTGAATTCTAATCTTTGCTTATTATTGAAGTGTATTACTCACACCTTTAAACTTGGCTTACATTTTTTGCTTTTATATCCAATTTCAATACCCTTGAATTGCCACAATCTGAATTGTTTGTTTAAGTTTCTTAGTTAATCTAAGAACTCAAAGAACAAAACAAGAGGTAAAAGGCAAGAGTAGTGAGATCAATATCGAAAAAAGCCAAACATTGTGTGAAAATACGAGTGGAGTGAATCAAATCTTCGTGAAACACGTGAGAGAGTGTTGGTGAGGCTATTCTAATTTTGTTTTTCAGGTTGCAAATATGTCTAAAGAAAAGGAAGCGAGTTCTTCATCAAATGATCTTTTGCTTCAAGCAATGCAACAACAATTTGAACGTATGTTCAAAGTAATAGGAGATGTAAGAGATCATCTAGAAAGGCATGATGATGCAATTAATAGATTGGAAGGTGAACCACGGCGTAGGAGACAACCAGCATTCGTCCATGATGAATATAATGATAGAGATGACCTCGACGATGACCAAGTCACTCTAATTGGTCAAAATGTTAATCCTACGAGACAAACTAGGAGAGGACGTTTTGATGGTGTGGACAAAAACATAAGCAGCATCAAAATGAAAATTCCTTCTTTTCAAGGAAAGAATAATCCAGATACTTATTTGGAGTGGGAACGAAAAGTGGAGCTAATCTTTGAATGTCACAACTACTCCGAAGAGAAAAAGGTAAAATTAGCTGCTGTTGAATTTTGTGATTATGCTATAATTTGGTGGGATCAATTATGTAAAGACAGCGTAGAAATGGTGAAAGGCAGAGACTTGGATAGAGATGAAACAAATCATGAGGAGGAGATTCGTCCCAAGTCATTACTATCGGGATTTGCATCAACGACTGCAAACTTTGACACAAGGTTCCATGAGCGTTGATGAATATCACAAGGAGATGGAGATAGCCATGATAAGGGCTAATGTGGAGGAAGACCGTGAGGCTACAATGGCTCGATTCCTAAGTGGATTAAACAAGAACATTGGTGATCTTGTGGAATTACAGCATTATGTGGAGATTGATGATATGGTAAATATGGCCATGAAGATTGAGAGACAACTCAAAAGAAAAGGCACAAGGTATGATTCAAAACCTTATTCAGGTTCTTCTTCATCTTGAAAACCGAATTGGAGTAAAAAGGATGATAAACCCATTGTTAAGCCTAAAATTGATGGAATTAAAGGCAAAAATGAATTTGGCAGCAAGGGTAAAGGTGAGAATCAACCTAATCAAAGTAGAGGTATTAAGTGTTTTAAGTGCCTTGGGCATGGACATATAGCACGTGAATGTCCTAATAAGAGAGTTATGATTCTAAGAGATGGGAATATAGAATCTGAAAGTGAAAGAGAGGATGATGATGACATTTCAGAGGATACTAGTGACGTAGAGTATGCTAAAGGTGAAATTTTGGTTATTCAACGCACACTTAGTTTACAAAGTAAAAATGATGAACATGGTGAACAACGTGAAAATTTGTTTCATACTCATTGTTTGATTGCTAACAAGTTGTGCAATGTGATTGTTGATAGTGGAAGTTGTACCAATGTGGCAAGTAACTTGCTCGTGGTGAAACTGAAATTGCCTACTATCAAACATCCAAAACCGCATGTTGCAATGGTTGAATGATAGTGGTGTAGTAAAGGTAAATCGCAAGTGTTAATTCATTTTTCAATTGGTAGATATGAGGATGAAGTTTGGTGTGATGTGGTACCTATGTATGCTAGTCACATGTTGTTGGGGAGACCATGGCAATATGATCGTAGGGTAACACATGATGGGTTCAAAACCGTTATTCCTTGATCATAGATGGACGTAAATATCAACTTGGACCGTTGCCTCCGAAGACAATTCTTGAAGACCAGATGCATAAAACAACAATATGAGGAGCTTGAGTCTTCATTAACCAAAACATTTGGGAGGGAGCAAGTAAGAGAGAAAAAGAAAAGATGAGATGAGTGATAAAAATAAGAGTATTGAAAACACAAGGGGAGAGAAAACAAGGAAGGCTTGAGTGAAAGAAAAATGAGTGTTTATGCCAAAATGAGTGATGTAAAAAAGGCCTTAATCATGAGGCAGCCCTTACTTGTACTTATGTACAAGGACATTTTGATTTCTTCTAACAAAACTGATAAAAGTTTGCCTAGTGTTATTGTTAATCTTTTGCAGGAAAATGAGGATATCTTTCCCGAAGAAGTTCCCAATGGTTTGCCACCAATTAGAGGAATTGAGCATCAAATTGATTTCATTCCAGGTGCAAGCATACCAAATAGGCCAGCATATAGATGCAACCCAGAAGAGACCAAGGAAATCCAAAAGCAAGTCAGTGAGCTTATGGAAAAGGGGTATGTGCGAGAAAGCATGAGTCCATGCGCAGTTCCTGTTCTTTGGTGCCTAAAAAGGATGGATCTTGAGAATGTGTGTTGATTGCAGAGCCATCAACAAAATCACGGTAAAGTATCGACATCCTATTCCTAGGCTAGATGACATGTTAGATGAATTGCATGGTTCTTGTCTATTTTCAAAAATTGATTTGAAATCTGGACATCATCAAATAAGAATGCATGAGGGTGATGAATGGAAAACTGCTTTTAAAACTAAACATGGTTTATATGAATGGTTAGTGATGCCTTTTGGCTTAACTAACGCACCTAGCACTTTTATGAGATTGATGAACCATATTTTGCGTGCTTATATTGGAAAGTTTATAGTGGTTTATTTTGATGATATACTTGTGTATAGCAAAAGTTTAGATGAGCATGTAACACATTTAAAAGCTATTTTTGATGTGCTTAGAAAACAAAAGTTATATGCTAATCTACAGAAATGCACTTTTTGCACTAATGAAATTACTTTTCTTGGATATGTTGTAAACGATAAAGGAATACATGTTGGTCAAGAAAAAGTAAAAGTAATTAAAGAGTGGCCAAAACCCACTAGTGTTAGTGATGTTAGAAGTTTTCATGGTCTTGCTAGCTTTTATAGAAGATTTATTAAAGATTTTTCTACCATTGCTGCACCATTAACTAAATGCATCAAAAGAATATTGAATTCAGATGGGTAAACAACAAGATGATGCTTTTAACTTGCTTAAAGACAAACTCAGTTCAGCACCTTTGCTTGCTTTACCTAACTTTGCTAAAACTTTTGAGATTGAGTGTGATGCGAGTGGAGTAGGTATTGGAGGAGTCTTAATGCAAGAGGGTCGACCCATTGCATTCTTTAGTGAGAAGCTAAATGGAGCAAGTCTTAACTACTGACATATGATAAAGAATTTTATGCTCGTAAGAGTGTTAGAGACATGGCAGCACTATCTTTGGCACAAAGAATTCATTATACATACCGATCATGAGTCTTTGAAATATCTCAAAGGACAAGGAAAGCTAAGTCGAAGGCATGCAAAATGGGTGGAGTTTATTGAATCCTTTCCATACATCATCAAGTACAAACAAGGTAAAGAAAATGTGGTCACCGATGTTCTTTCTAGAAGGTATGCTCTAATTTCTAAACTTGATGCAAAATTATTGGGTTTTGAATACATTAAAGATTTATACAATTCTGACCATGATTTTGCTAATGTTTATGGGGCATGTGAAAAAGGGGGTTTTGATAAGTTCTTTAGGCATGATGGTTTTCTTTTCAAAGAAAACAAGTTGTGTGTTCCTCAATGTTCAATGAGAGAATTACTTGTGAGAGAAGCACATAGTGGAGGTTTAATGGGACATTTTGGAGTTAGAAAAACTTTAGATGTGTTAAGTGATCATTTCTTTTGGCCACGCATGAAAAGGGATATTGAAAAATTGTGTGAGAAATGCATCACTTGTAAACAAGCTAAATCTAAAGTAATGCCTCATGGGTTATATACACCTTCCTATAGCTAGTGAACCTTGGGTTGATATATCAATGGACATTGTCTTAGGTTTACCTAGGTCAAAAGGAGGAGAGATTCTATTTTTGTTGTTGTTGATAGGTTTAGCAAGATGGCACATTTCATTCCTTGCCATAAAATGTATGATGCAACACATCTTGTGCGGGACTATTTTTCAAAGAAATTGTGAGGTTACATGGCATCCCAAGGACAATTATGAGTGATAGAGATGTGAAGTTTCTTAGTCACTTTTGGAGAACTCTTTGGAGTAAGTTGGGTACAAGATTGTTGTATTCAACCACTTGTCATCCACAAACAGATGGGCAAACGAAGGTGGTAAATCGAACTTTATCAACACTTTTGAGGGCCATAATTCAAAAAAATTTTAAAAATTGGGAGGAGTGTTTGCCACATGTGGAGTTTGCTTATAATTAGAAGTGTGCATGCTACAACAAATCATTCCCCATTTGAAGTTGTGTATGGGTTCAATCCATTAACTCCTATGGATTTGCTACCTTTACCATTAGAAAAAGCTAATTTGGATGGTAAGCAAAAAGCTGAATTTGTAAAAGCATTGCATGAAAAAGTTCGAACACAAATTGAAAAGAAAACTCTACAATATAAGAAACAATACAACAAAGGTCGAAAACAAGTAGTATTCGAACTCGTGACTGGTTTGGGTACACTTAAGAAAGGAAAGATTTCCCAATCATAGGAAGTCTAAACTAATGCCAAGAGGAGATGGTCCTTTTCAAGTCCTTCAAAAATCAATGACAACGCATATAAGCTGGAACTACCAGGTGAGTATGGCAACGTTAATGCAACATTCAATGTTTCTGATCTATCTTTGTTTGATGTAGGTGATGGAGGCTATGATTCGAGGACGAATCCTTTCCAGGAAAGGGGGAATGATATAAATCAGCAAGTTGATCATAATTCGATTAAAGACCCTTTAACTATTCATGGAGGACCAATGACGAGAGCTAAAGCTAAGAGGATGAAAGAAGCCTTAACCTGTTTATTGGAAAACATTTGGAAGGATCAAGCTAGTCAAGACTCAGTCAAGATTCTATGATTGCAAGAAGAGCCTAAAATGGCCAACATGATCATGAAGAGAGAAGGACAAATTTGAAGACCTCATCTTGAAGAATAAAAGTCCATTCAGCCATGTTTACCAAAATTCATGAATTAGGAATATGAATGTTATTTAATGCATTCATTCCCTTTGTACTATCCTCATACTATATAAATGAGGTTGACTCTCAGTGTAAGACAGACAATTTGGAAAGATAACAATTCTTCAACACCGGTGAGTGTTTTGTTTTTAAGTTCTTGCATGAACTTTAGAACTTATCAGGCTTTTCGCTTGTATGCTCAAACCAAATCTTTGCTTTTCCTTTGACTTATCGACTTGTTAGTTTGTATGCCTTAAGGGAATTCAAAGTCTATTCTAGTTATTTCATCAATTTTCTATTGATAAGTAATTAGAATAGTTTCCCTTACTTCATTCTTGAACGATCCGCCTTGTTTTCAATTCGTTGGAGGGTGTCAATTTGCATTCCATATGTATCATGGCTCTTTAGCTATCGGGTTGTATGGTTGCTAAATTGATGATTTCCATCAGGTAACACATGATGGGTTCAAGAACCGTTATTCCTTGATCATAGATGGACAGAAATATCAACTTGGACCGTTGCCTCCGAAGACAATTCTTGAAGACCAGATGCGCATAAAACAACAATATGAGGAGCTTGAGTCTTCATTAACCAAAACATTTGGGAGGGAGCAAGTAAGAGAGAAAAAAGAAAAAGATGAGATGAGTGATAAAAATAAGAGTATTGAAAAACACAAGGGGAGAGAAAACAAGAAAGGCTTGAGTGAACGAAAAATGAGTGTTTATGCCAAAATGAGTGATGTAAAAAAGGCCTTAATCATGAGGCAGCCCTTACTTGTACTTATGTACAAGGACATTTTGATTTCTTCTAACAAAATTGATAAAAGTTTGCCTAGTGTTATTGTTAATCTTTTGCAGGAAAAAGAGGATATCTTTCCCGAAGAAGTTCCCAATGGTTTACCACCAATTAGAGGAATTGAGCATCAAATTGATTTCATTCCAGGTGCAAGCATACCAAATAGGCCAGCATATAGATGCAACCCAGAAGAGACCAAGGAAATCCAAAAGCTAAGTCGTATTCATGCAAAATGGGTGGAGTTTATTGAATCTTTTCCATACATCATCAAGTACAAACAAGGTAAGGAAAATGTGATCGCTGATGCTCTCTCTAGAAGGTATGCTCTAATATCTAAACTTGATGCAAAATTATTGGTTTTTGAATACATTAAAGATTTATACAATTCTGACTATGATTTTGCTAATGTTTATGAGGCATGTGAGAAAGGGAGTTTTGATAAATTCTTTAGACATGATGGTTTTCTTTTCAAAGAAAACAAGCTGTGTGTTCCTCAATGTTCAATGAGAGAATTGCTTGTAAGAGAAGCACATAGTGTGATGCATTTCGGTTCAACACTTTGCTGAATGGCGCTACACCAAATTGCAACATGCTGAATTCTCCTCATGCGCCACTTGTCACTATGCTTATGTGGAATTAATTTGTGACATATTCAGCTTATTGGTGATACGAGCATCCGAGATTACTAAGTGATTTAATATTCTTTCGGAGTAGATATTTACTGGTTATTGTTAGTAAACTAAGTTTGTTAGACTTGTTAGTTTGTTAGACTTGTTAGTATTGTTAGTGTTGTTAGTCTTGTTAGTCTTGTTTGTTTGGGTAGTTCTCAAGTTGTTTTTGAATCTAGTTTCTATATAATGAGACATATTCTCATTTGTAAGGGTGGTTGAATGAATATTGAGAGTTAATCTCTTTGCAAGTTTCTTGCATTAAGGCATCTCAGATCACTTGGTGGATTCCGAGTGTGGTGAGCCTCTTGGGAATCAGATCCTTGCTTGGTGGTGGTATCTCAGATCCAAGTTTGGTGGTGATCCTGCTCTATCGATCTTTGGTGGTGGTTTAACCTGTATCCAAGATCATCCTATCGATCCTCTTGCTCGTGGCACAATAAAACCGCAATCCTTATTCTTTGCGAACCACCCGCATCATTTGGCGCCGCCTCGTGGGAAACGCGGTTCCTTTTGTGCATTTCTTCTATACACCATCTTCATTCCCCTAAACACTTACATACCCGAAACCCCATCTTCACTATACACATGGCCGACGAGTTCCAGCGTGGTTTGACATTTGAACAAGCTCGTTTCTATGCGAATGGAGCGAGAGATTGCTGATTTGAGACGCCAAATGGAGCAGCTTTTTCAAAGAGGAGCAACATCGCCTCATGCTAGTTCTGTGATGATGAGGAGAATCCTTTCCGTGAGAACTCAAGTGGTGAGGAGTCTCAAGGAGGAGGCATCACAGATTCAATCATCACAAGAATAAATCCGATGTCAAAGTGGAGATTCTGAATTTGAAGGTAAACTTTCACCGATGACTTCATTGATTGGCTACACACCATGGAGAGAGTCTTTGAATTTAAAGACTATTCGAGGAAAAGAAAGTGAAGGTTGCAGCTTTGAAGTTGCGCCATTACGCGAGCCTATGGTGGGAGAATCTTAAAGCTCGTGCTAGAGAAGGGAAGAACAAGATCCGAACGTGGGAGAAGATGAAAAGGAGATGAGAAGGAGATTCGTGTCTAAAAATTACAGTGCAAGATATGTTCTTAAAACTCCATACTCTAAAACAGAATGACTTGAATGTTGAAGAATACACTCGTGAGTTTGAACAACTCATGATTAAGTGTGATGTTATCTGAATCCCATGAGCAAACCATTGCACGATATCCGGGTGGTTTAAAGAAACCAATTGCTGATTTGGTGGATTTACAACCCTATTGGAGCTTAAATGATGTATGCAAGCTAGCAAACAAGGTGGAGAAGCAAGACTCTTCCAAGAGGTCGCCTACAAGCCATTTGAGAAGAGGGCTTCTTCCAGCAAAGGGAGCACTTCTTTCAAGCTGAGAAGACTACAGCAAGGAAGGATAAAACCAAAGTTGATTCCCAGCCCGTGACAACCTCCAAGGAGAGACGATGCTTCAAATGCCAAGGTTTTGGGCATATTGCTTCCGAATGTCCTAATCGGCGCACTATCACCCTCAAAGAGGTTGAAGAACCAAATTTTGAAGAGGATGAACCGATTTGGGATTCTCAAGAAGGAGAAGAGCATGTGGAACATCCTCGATGATGGCGAACTCGTGATTCGCAAGGCAATCAATGCCAACTTGGTGGCTATGGAGGAACAAAGGAGAACCTTTCCAAACACGTACGATCAAGGGAAAGGTATGCCATGTTATTGTTGATAGTGGAAGTTGCACTAACGTTGCTTCAGCAATTATGATTGAGAAGCTGAGTTTGCCAACAATCACACATCCTCAACCTTACAAACTTCAATGGCTGAACAAGGAAAGTGATGTTAAGGTAACTAAACAAGCCTTAATCTCATTTTCAATTGGGAAGCATTATCAAGATGAAATTACTTGTGATGTGATCCCTATGGATGCATGTCACTTGTTGTTTGGAAGACCATGACAATATGATCGCAGGCTATGCATGATGGCTTCAAGAACACCTATTCCATCCTTTGGGGCAGAAGAAGATCACACTTACCCCGTTATCTCCAAGTGTGGCTGATTGTGGTCAACATAAGAAGAATGGAGTTGCTGGCCGCTTTTTGAGCAAAGCCGAACTTCGAGATACTTGTTTGAAGAAGAGGCAACTGCTTGCATTGCTCTTGCTTGAAGCAAATGCGGTCCATGAAGATTTAATTCACCCTTTGGTGAAACCATTGCTGAATGAATTTGCTGATGTCTTCCTAAAGAATTGCCATTCGGCTTGCCTCCAAAGAGAGAGATTCAGCATCAAATTGACTTAATGCCCGAGCACCATTGCCCAACAAACCAGCTTATAGGTGTAACCCGGAGGAGACTAGAGAGCTTCAGACAAGTTGATGAGTTGGTGTCTAGAGGCTATGTCCAAGAAAGCTTGAGTCCTTGTCTGCTCCAGCCATTCTAGTTCCAAAGAAAGATGGCTCACGCCGAATGTGCATGGATAGTCGCGCCATCAACACGATAACGGTAAAGTACCGCTATCCTATTCCTCGGCTTGGTGATATGCTAGGTGAATTGCACGGTGCCACTTTTGTCTCCCAGGTAGATGCCCGGAGTGGTTACCATCGATTCGCATGAAGGAAGGAGATGAATGGAAAACGGCATTCAAGACCAAAGGAGGTCTCTATGAGTGGCTTGTTATGCCATTCGGTTTGTCTAATGCTCCTAGCACATTCATGAGGCTAATGAATCATGTTCTAAGGCCTTTTATTGGGAAATTCATTGTTGTCTACTTTGATGACATCCTTGTCTATAGCCGAGATGAAGAAGAACACTTGCAGCACTTGAAGAAGCTATTTGAAGAGTTGCGATTCAGCAACTATTTGGCAATCTCAAGAAGTGCCATTTCTTTACTTCTAGAGTTGTATTCTGGGATATGTCATCTCAAGTGAAGGCATCAAAATGGACGAAAGCAAGGTTGAAGCAATCCAACCCCTGGCCAACTCCCAATCTGCTCATGATGTAAGGAGTTTTCATGGTTTGGCTTCTTTCTATAGGCGCTTCATTAAAAATTTCAGCACCATTATTGCTCCACTTACTGATTGCTTGAAAGGAGAAACATTTGAGTGGACTCATCAAGCGCAGCAAAGCTTTGAAACCATTAAACTGAAGTTGTGTGAGGCCCCGGTGCTTGCACTTCCTGATTTTGAAAAGCTCTTTGAAGTAGAGTGTGATGCTTCCGGTGTTGGGATTGGAGGAGTATTACTTCAACATGGCCGACCACTTGCTTATTTCAGCGAAAAGCTTAATGGTTCCAGGCTGAATTACTCCACTTATGATAAAGAATTCTATGCAATCATTCGCATTAGAACATTGGAGCCACTATTTATTGCCTAGGAGTTTGTCTTGCATTCGATCATGAAGCTTTGAAGTTCATCAATGGCCAACACAAGCTGAATAAGAGGCATGCCAAATGGGTTGAATATCTTCAATCCTACTCCTTCATGATCAAGCATAAAGCAGGAAAATCCAATGTTGTCGCCGATGCACTATCGCGGAGACATTCTTTGCTCTCCTTGATGGATTCCAAGCTTATCGGCTTCGAGGTAATAAAAGAACTCTATGGGGATGATGAGGACTTTAATTCTATATTTCCAGTATGTGAAAAAGGTGCGGTGGATCATTTCCATGTCCAAGAAGGTTTTCACTTCAACGACAACAAGTTGTGCATTCCTCGAGTTCAACGAGGAGTTGTTGATTAGAGAAGTCCATGGAGGTGGAATTGCTGGCCACTTTGGCGTTAACAAGACTTTGACTCTATTACAAGAGCACTTTCACCGCCAAAGATGGCAAGAGATGTTCAAAGAATCCTTAGGCGGTGTGTCACTTGTCACAAAGCCAAGAGTCATGTTCTTCCACAAGGATTATACACGCCATTGCCAATTCCTCGAGGTTCCTTGGGAAGTCAGAAGCATGGATTTCGTTCTTGGTTTACCAAGGACTCAAAGACAAAAAGATGCTATTATGGTGGTTGTCGATCGGTTTTCAAAGATGGCTCATTTTGTGCCTTGCCATAAGACCGACGATGCTATTCACATTGCTGATTTGTACTTCCGTGAGATCATTCGACTTCATGGAGTTCCTCGCACCATTGTTTCGGATAGGGACAGCAAGTTCCTAAGTGGATTTTGGAAGACATTATGGAGTAAGCTTGGTACGAAGCATCGGTTCAGCACTTCTTGGCACCCTCAAACAGATGGACAAACCGGTTGTCAACCGCATCATGGGAGCTATATTGAGAACTTTAGTGTCCAAAAATCAGAAGGATTGGGACTTGAAGCTTGCTCATGCCGAGTTTGCATACAATAGAGTTCCAAGTCGCACTACAAGATGTTCACCATTTGAAGCTGGTATGGCATCAATCCACTTACTCCCATCGATTTGCTACCTTTGCCTAGCAAGGATTTGGTGCACAAGGAAACTAACCAGCGAGCCAAGCTAATAAAGGAGTTACATGGGAAGATTAAATCTCAAGTTGCGAAGCAAAATGAGGATTATGGAAGGAAGGCAAAGAAGAATAGGCGAGCTCTTATCTTTCGCCCTCGAGATTTAGTTTGGATTCATTTCCAAAGGAGAGGTTTCCTCCAAACGCAAGTCCAAGTTGATGCCTAGAGTCAAGGTCCCTTCAAGCTATTAGAAAGAGTCAATGACAACGCCTACAAGATCGATCTTCCTGGTGAGTCCCATGTCTCAGCAACATTCAATGTTCAAGACCCATCTCCATTTGAGGAAGACAAAGAACCTCAAGATTTGAGGGCAAATCTTTTCCAAAGAAAGGGAGGATGATGCATTTCGGTTCAACACTTTGCTGAATGGCGCTACACCAAATTGCAACATGCTGAATTCTCCTCATGCGCCACTTGTCACTATGCTTATGTGGAATTAATTTGTGACATATTCAGCTTATTGGTGATACGGAGCATCCGAGATTACTAAGTGATTTAATATTCTTTCGAGTAGATATTTACTTATTGTTAGTAAACTAAGTTTGTTAGACTTGTTAGTTTGTTAGACTTGTTAGTATTGTTAGTGTTGTTAGTCTTGTTAGTCTTGTTTGTTTGGGTAGTTCTCAAGTTGTTTTTGAATCTAGTTTCTATATAATGAGACATATTCTCATTTGTAAGGGTGGTTGAATGAATATTGAGAGTTAATCTCTTTTGCAAGTTTCTTGCATTAAGGCATCTGTATCACTTGGTGGATTCCGAGTGTGGTGAGCCTCTTGGGAATCTGTATCCTTGCTTGGTGGTGGTATCTGTATCCAAGTTTGGTGGTGATCCCGTTCTATCGATCTTTGGTGGTGGTTTAACCTGTATCCAAGATCATCCTATCGATCCTCTTGCTCGTGGCACAATAAAACCGCAATCCTTATTCTTTTGCGAACCAATTCGCATCATAGTGGAGGTTTAATGAGATATTTTGGAGTTAGAAAAACTTTAGATGTGTTAATAGATAATTTTTGGCCACGCATGAAAAGGGATGTTAAAAGATTGTATGAGAAATGTATCACTTGTAAACAAGCTAAATCTAAAGTAATACCTCATGGGTTGTATATACCCCTTCCTATAGCTAGTGAACATTGGGTTGATAAATTCATAGACTTTGTCTTAGGTTTACCTAGGTCAAAAGGAGGGAGAGATTCTGTTTTTGTTGTTGTTGATAGGTTTAGCAAGTTGGCACATTTCATTCCTTGCCATAAAACAGATGATGCAACACATGTTGCAAGACTGTTTTTCAAAGAAATTATGAGGTTACATGGCATTCCAAGGATAATTATGAGTGATAGAGATGTGAAGTTTCTTAGCCACTTTTGGAAAACACTTTGGAGTAAGTTGGGTACAAGATTGTTGTATTCAACCACTTGTTATCCACAAACAGATGGACAAACGGAGGTGATAAATCGAACTTTATCAACACTTTTGAGGGCCATAATTCAAAAAAAATTTAAAAATTGGGAGGAGTGTTTGCCACATGTGGAGTCTGCTTATAATAGAAGTGTGCATGCTACAACAAACCATTCCGCATTTGAAGTTGTGTATGGGTTCAATCCATTAACTCCTATAGATTTGCTACCTTTACCATTGGAAAAGGCCAATTTGGATGGTAAGCAAAAAGCTGATTTTGTCAAAGCATTGCATAAAAAGTCCGAACACAAATTGAAAAGAAAACTCTACAATATGAGAAACAACACAACAAAGTCTGAAAACAAGTAGTGTTCGAATCCGTGACTAGGTTTGGGTATACTTAAGGAAGGAAAGATTTCCTAGTCATAGGAAGTCTAAACTAATGCCAAGAGTAGATGGTCCATTTCAAGTCTTTCAAAAATCAATGACAATGCATATAAGCTGGAACTACCAGGTGAGTATGGCAACATTAATGCAACATTCAATGTTTCTGATCTATCTTTGTTTGATGTAGGTGATGGAGGCTATGATTCGAGGACGAATCTTTTCCAGAAAAGGGGGAATGATATGAACCAGATCAAGCTAGTCAAGACTCAATCAAGATTCTATGGTTGCAAGAAGAGCCTAAAATGGTCAATATGATCATGAAGAGAGAAAGACAAATTTGAAGACCTCATCTTGAAGAATAAAAGTCCATTCAGCCTTGTTTACCAAAATTCATGAATTAGGAATATAAATGTTATTTAATGCATTCATTCCCTTTGTACTATCCTCATACTATATAAATGAGGTTGACTCTCAGTGTAAGACAATTTGGAAAGATAACAATTCTTCAACACCGGTGAGTGTTTTGTTTTTAAGTTCTTGCATGAACTTTAGAACTTATCAGGCTTTTCTGCTTGTGGCGTGCAAACCAAATCTTTGCTTTTCCTTTGACTTATCAGACTTGTTAGTTTGTGGCGTCTTAAGGGAATTCAAAGTCTATTCTAGTTATTTCATCAATTTTCTATTGATAAGTAATTAGAATAGTTTCCCTTACTTCATTCTTGAACGATCCGCCTTGTTTTCAATTCGTTGGAGGGTGTCAATTTGCATTCCATATGTATCATGGCTCTTTAGCTATCGGGGTGTATGGTTGCTAAATTGATGATTTCCATCATTTGGTGTGATGTGGTACCTATGTATGCTAGTCACATGTTATTGGGGAGACCATGGCAATATGATCGTAGGGTAATACATGACGGGTTCAAGAACCGTTATTCCTTGATCATAGATGGACAGAAATATCAACTTGGACCGTTGCCTCCGAAGACAATTCTTGAAGACCAGATGCGCATAAAACAACAAGAGCTTGAGTCTTCATTAACCAAAACATTTGGGAGGGAGCAAGTAAGAGAGAAAAAAGAAAAAGATGAGATGAGTGATAAAAATAAGAGTATTGAAAAACACAAGGGGAGAGAAAACAAGGAAGGCTTGAGTGAAAGAAAAATGAGTGTTTATGCCAAAATGAGTGATGTAAAAAAGGCCTTAATCATGAGGCAGCCCTTACTTGTACTTATGTACAAGGACATTTTGATTTCTTCTAACAAAATTGATAAAAGTTTGCCTAGTGTTATTGTTAATCTTTTACAGAAAAATGAGGATAGCTTTCCCGAAGAAGTTCCCAATGGTTTGCCACCAATTAGAGGAATTGAGCATCAAATTGATTTCATTCCAGGTGCAAGCATACCAAATAGGCCAGCATATAGATGCAACCCAGAAGAGACCAAGGAAATCCAAAAGCTAAGTCGTAGGCATGCAAAATGGGTGGAGTTTATTGAATCTTTTTCATACATCATCAAGTACAAACAAGGTAAGGAAAATGTGATCGCTGATGCTCTCTCTAGAAGGTATGCTCTAATATCTAAACTTGATGCAAAATTATTGGTTTTTGAATACATTAAAGATTTATATAATTCTGATTATGATTTTGCTAATGTTTATGAGGCCTGTGCGAAAGGGAGTTTTGATAAATTCTTTAGACATGATGGTTTTCTTTTCAAAGAAAACAAGCTGTGTGTAGCAAGATCTGTTTCTCAAGTTGAATTCCCTAAGACAACAAGGGATGAGTATTGAAGAATATATTCGTGAGTTCGAACAACTCATGATAAGATGCGAAGTTCCAGAAGTTCCCGAGCAAACCATCGCTCGATTCCTTGGTGGCATGAATCGGGAAATTGCTGATTTGGTTGAACTTCAGCCTTATTGGTCCTTCGAAGATGTTTGCAAGCTAGCAATGAAGGTTAAGAAACAACTAAAGAGTAGCAAGAGGTTTTCTTCCAGAACCTCCTCGAAGGGGACATCCTACTTTAGGGGTGCTTCCTCAAGCAAATATGAAGGTGTTTCACAAACGCTAAGGGTAAAGAAGTTGGTGGAACCCATCAAAGAAACCAGCAAGAAAGTTGATGGTGACACAAGGAAGTGTTTTAAGTGTCATGGCTATGGGCATTTGCAAGCTAATTGTCCAAATCGGAGAGTTATAACTCTTCAAGAAATTGAGAAGATCGATTTGGAACTTCAAGAGGCCAACGATGAACATGACGAATGATTACGAAGCTGAAGAATCCGAGAATATCGTTGAAAAAGCTGATGATGGTGAGTTGTTGGTGATACGGAGAGCATTACATGCTGAGATATCTCGAAGAGAATGAGCAAAGGAGAACATCTTTCACACCGTTGCACTATTAGCGGAAGGTATGTTCATGATTATCGATGGTGGAGTTGAACCAACGCGTTGCTTCGACAAACCTTGTTGACAAATTGAAGCTTCCGACAACGAAACATCCTCAACCGTACAAGCTCCAATGGCTCAATCAAGGAAATGATCTTAAGGTAACCAAACGAGCTCTTATATCATTTTCGATTGGGATGAACTATCGAGATCAAGCTCTGTGTGATGTGATTCCCATGGATGCGCATGTCACTTGTTATTGGGAAGACCTTGGCAATATGATATGAATGCTGTGCATGATGGTCGTAAGAACATATACTCTTTTCGGAAAGAACAAAAATGCATCACCCTTTTACCCTTGAATCCTTCATTGATACATCGAAATAAATCTAGGAAGGGAAACACTGGTAAGGAAAGTTTGTTCTTAAATGAAACATGGGTTGAGAGAGCCATTAGCAAACAAAAGAATGTATTTGCTTTGCTTATGGTAGAGAAAAAGAGTAAGATAGAGCAACCCATTCATCCAAAGATGCATCGCTTGTGGAAAGATTTTGCAGATGTGTTCCCGGAGGATTTGCCACCTGGATTACCTCCCATAAGAGGTATTGAGCATCAAATTGATTTGATCCCCGGCGCTCCTCTACCGAACAAACCAGCTTATCGATGCAATCCGGAGGAAACAAAGGAGTTGCAAAGACAAGTCGATGAACTTATCGACAGAGGATATATTCGAGAAAGCATGAGTCCATGTTCTGTTCCGGCTCTACTCGTGCCTAAGAAAGATGGTTCATTTAGAATGTGCATTGATAGCCGAGCCATCAACAACATCACCATTAAGTATAGGTACCTGATGCATTTCGGTTCAACACTTTGCTGAATGGCGCTACACCAAATTGCAACATGCTGAATTCTCCTCATGCGCCACTTGTCACTATGCTTATGTGGAATTAATTTGTGACATATTCAGCTTATTGGTGATACGGGAGCATCCGAGATTACTAAGTGATTTAATATTCTTTCGGAGTAGATATTTACTGGTTATTGTTAGTAAACTAAGTTTGTTAGACTTGTTAGTTTGTTAGACTTGTTAGTATTGTTAGTGTTGTTAGTCTTGTTAGTCTTGTTTGTTTGGGTAGTTCTCAAGTTGTTTTTGAATCTAGTTTCTATATAATGAGACATATTCTCATTTGTAAGGGTGGTTGAATGAATATTGAGAGTTAATCTCTTTGCAAGTTTCTTGCATTAAGGCATCTGTATCACTTGGTGGATTCCAGTGTGGTGAGCCTCTTGGGAATCAGTATCCTTGCTTGGTGGTGGTATCTCAGATCCAAGTTTGGTGGTGATCCCGCTCTATCGATCTTTGGTGGTGGTTTAACCTGTATCCAAGATCATCCTATCGATCCTCTTGCTCGTGGCACAATAAAACCGCAATCCTTATTCTTTTGCTAACCAATTCGCATCATTTGGCGCCGTCTGTGGGAAACGCGTTCCTTTTGTGCATTTCTTCTATACACCATCTTCATTCCCCTAAACACTTACATACCCGAAACCCCCATCTTCACTATACACATCGAGTTCCAGCGTGGTTTGACATTTGAACAAGCTCATTCTATGGGAATGGAGCGAGAGATTGCTGATTTGAGACGCCAAATGGAGCAGCTTTTTCAAAGAGGAGCAACAGCGCCTCATGCTAGTTCTGGTGATGATGAGGAGAATCCTTTCCGTGAGAACTCAAGTGGTGAGGAGTCTCAAGGGAGGAGGCATCACAGATGCAATCATCCCAAGAATAAATCCGATGTCAAAGTGAGATTCCGAATTTGAAGGTAAACTTTCACCGATGACTTCATTGATTGGCTACACACCATGGAGAGAGTCTTTGAATTTAAAGACTATTCGGAGGAAAAGAAAGTGAAGGTTGCAGCTTTGAAGTTGCGCCATTACGCGAGCCTATGGTGGGAGAATCTTAAAGCTCGGCGTATAGAGAAGGGAAGAACAAGATCCGAACGTGGGAGAAGATGAAAAGGGAGATGAGAAGGAGATTCGTGTCTAAAATTACAGGCAAGATATGTTCTTAAAACTCCATACTCTAAAACAGAATGACTTGAATGTTGAAGAGTACACTCGTGAGTTTGAACAACTCATGATTAAGTGTGATGTTACTGAATCCCATGAGCAAACCATTGCACGATATCTGGGTGGTTTAAAGAAACCAATTGCTGATTTGGTGGATTTACAACCCTATTGGAGCTTAAATGATGTATGCAAGCTAGCAAACAAGGTGGAGAAGCAGCAAGACTCTTCCAAGAGGTCAGTCCTACAAGCCATTTGAGAAGAGGGCTTCTTCCAGCAAAGGGAGCACTTCTTTCAAGCCGAGAAGCCTACAGCAGGGAAGGATAAAACCAAAGTTGATTCCCAGCCCGTGACAACCTCCAAGGAGAGACGATGCTTCAAATGCCAAGGTTTTGGGCATATTGCTTCCGAATGTCCTAATCGGCGCACTATCACCCTCAAAGAGGTTGAAGAACCAAATTTTGAAGAGGATGAACCGATTTGGGATTCAAGAAGGAGAAGAGCATGTGGAACATCCGATGATGGCGAACCGGTGATTCGCAAGGCAATCGAATGCCAACTTGGTGGCTATGGAGGAACAAAGGGAGAACCTTTTCCAAACACGTTACGATCAAGGGAAAGGTATGCCATGTTATTGTTGATAGTGGAAGTTGCACTAACGTTGCTTCAGCAATTATGATTGAGAAGTCGAGTTTGCCAACAATCACACATCCTCAACCTTACAAACTTCAATGGCTGAACAAGGAAAGTGATGTTAAGGTAACTAAACAAGCCTTAATCTCATTTTCAATTGGGAAGCATTATCAAGATGAAATTACTTGTGATGTGATCCCTATGGATGCATGTCACTTGTTGTTTGGAAGACCATGGCAATATGATCGCAGGGCTATGCATGATGGCTTCAAGAACACCTATTCCATCCTATTGGGGCAGAAGAAGATCACTCTTACCCCATTATCTCCAAGTCTTGCTGATTGTGGTCAACATAAGAAGAATGGAGTTGCTGGCCGCTTTTTGAGCAAAGCCGAACTTCGAGAGACTTGTTTGAAGAAGAGGCAACTGTTTGCATTGCTCTTGCTTGAAGCAAATGCGGTCCATGAAGATTTAATTCACCCTTTGGTGAAACCATTGCTGAATGAATTTGCTGATGTCTTCCCTAAAGAATTGCCATTCGGCTTGCCTCCAAAGAGAGAGATTCAGCATCAAATTGACTTAATGCCCGGAGCACCATTGCCCAACAAACCAGCTTATAGGTGTAACCCGGAGGAGACTAGAGAGCTTCAGTGACAAGTTGATGAGTTGGTGTCTAGAGGCTATGTCCAAGAAAGCTTGAGTCCTTGTCTGCTCCACCATTCTAGTTCCAAAGAAAGATGGCTCATGGAGAATGTGCATGGATAGTCGTGCCATCAACAAGATAACGGTGAAAGTACCGTTATCCTATTCCTCGCTTGATGATATGCTAGATGAATTGCATGGTGCCACTATTTTTTCCAAGGTAGATCTCCGAGTGGTTACCATCGATTCGCATGAAGGAAGGAGATGAATGGAAAACGGCATTCAAGACCAAAGGAGGTCTCTATGAGTGGCTTGTTATGCCATTCGGTTTGTCTAATGCTCCTAGCACATTCATGAGGCTAATGAATCATGTTCTAAGGCCTTTATTGGGAAATTCATTGTTGTCTACTTTGATGACATCCTTGTCTATAGCCGAGATGAAGAAGAACACTTGCAGCACTTGAAGAAGCTAATTGAAGAGTTGCGCATTCAGCAACTATTTGGCAATCTCAAGAAGTGTCATTTCTTTACTTCTAGAGATGTATTCCTGGGATATGTCATCTCAAGTGAAGGCATAAAATGGGTAACTTGAGTTGAAGCAATGCAATCCACAGCGACTCCCAATCTATTCATGATGTGAGAGTTTTCATGGTTTGGCTTCTTTCTATAAGCGCTTCATTCTCAAAGACCACCATTGCAAGGTTAAACAATCTTGAAAGGAGAAACATTTGAGTGGACTCGTAGTAGCTTTGAAACAATCGCGATTTCTTGAGGCCCGGTGCTTGCACTTCCACGATTTTGGCTCTTTGAAGTAGAGTGTGATGCTTAGCGGGTGTCATTGGGTTTGAAAGCATGTAAATCGCTTAAAGGCCCAACCACTTGTGAGGAGAAAAGCGCTTTGTTCGCAGCTGGAATTACTCCGATGATGCTCAAGGAGTGTGATGGGATTGGAGTATTACTTCAACATGGCCAACCATTGCTTATTTCAGCGAAAAGCTTAATGGTTCCAGCCGAACTTTAGTGGATCCTCCATATGATAAGAATTAGTCATTCGTGCATTAGAACATTAGGTCGCCCATGCCTAGGGAGTTTGTCTTTCATTCGGATCATGAAGCTTTGAAGTTCATCAATGGCCAACAAGTTGTGCATTCCTCAGAGTTCAACGAGGGAGTTGTTGATTAGAGAAGTCCATGGAGGTGGAATTGCTGGCCACTTTGGCGTTAACAAGACTTTGACTCTATTACAAGAGCACTTTCACTGGCCAAAGATGGCAAGAGATGTTCAAAGAATCCTTAGGCGGTGTGTCACTTGTCACAAAGCCAAGAGTCATGTTCTTCCACAAGGATTATACACGCCATTGCCAATTCCTGAGGTTCCTTGGGAAGCTGTAAGCATGGATTTCGTTCTTGGTTTACCAAGGACTCAAAGACAAAAAGATGCTATTATGGTGGTTGTCGATCGGTTTTCAAAGATGGCTCATTTTGTGCCTTGCCATAAGACCGACGATGCTATTCACATTGCTGATTTGTACTTCCGTGAGATCATTCGACTTCATGGAGTTCCTCGCACCATTGTTTCGGATAGGGACAGCAAGTTCCTAAGTGGATTTTGGAAGACATTATGGAGTAAGCTTGGCACGGCTTCTGCTCAAAGCACTTCTTGTCATCCTCAAACAGATGGACAAACCGGTTGTCAACCGTACTCATGGGAGCTATATTGAGAACTTTAGTGTCCAAAAATCAGAAGGATTGGGACTTGAAGCTTGCTCATGCCGAGTTTGCATACAATAGAGTTCCAAGTCGCACTACAAGATGTTCACCATTTGTGTATGGCATCAATCCACTTACTCCCATCGATTTGCTACCTTTGCCTAGCAAGGATTTGGTGCACAAAGAAGCTAACCAGCGAGCCAAGGTAATAAAGGAGTTACATGAGAAGATTAAATCTCAAATTGCGAAGCAAAATGAGATTTATGAAAGGAAGGCAAACAAGAATAGGCGAAATGTTATCTTTCGCCTCGAGATTTAGTTTGGATTCATTTCAAAGGAGAGGTTTCCTCCAAACGCAAGTCCAAGTTGATGCCTAGAGTGAAGGTCCCTTCAAGGTATTAGAAAGAGTCAATGACAACGCCTACAAGATCGATCTTCCCGGTGAGTCCCATGTCTCAAAGAACATTCAATGTTCAAGACCTATCTCCATTTGAGGAAGACAAAGAACCAAGATTTGAGGACAAATCTTTTCCAAAGAAAGGGAGGATGATGCATTTCGGTTCAACACTTTGCTGAATGGCGCTACACCAAATTGCAACATGCTGAATTCTCCTCATGCGCCACTTGTCACTATGCTTATGTGGAATTAATTTGTGACATATCCAGCTTATTGGTGATACGGGAGCATCCGAGATTACTAAGTGATTTAATATTCTTTCGGAGTAGATATTTACTGGTTATTGTTAGTAAACTAAGTTTGTTAGACTTGTTAGTTTGTTAGACTTGTTAGTATTGTTAGTGTTGTTAGTCTTGTTAGTTTGGGTAGTTCTCAAGTTGTTTTTGAATCTAGTTTCTATATAATGAGACATATTCTCATTTGTAAGGGTGGTTGAATGAATATTGAGAGTTAATCTTTTGCAAGTTTCTTGCATTAAGGCATCTGTATCACTTGGTGGATTCCGAGTGTGGTGAGCCTCTTGGGAATCTGTATCCTTGCTTGGTGGTGGTATCTGTATCCAAGTTTGGTGGTGATCCCGTTCTATCGATCTTTGGTGGTGGTTTAACCTGTATCCAAGATCATCCTATCGATCCTCTTGCTCGTGGCACAATAAAACCGCAATCCTTATTCTTTTGCGAACCAATTCGCATCAGTACCCTATACCTAGACTTGATGATATGCTTGATGAATTGTATGGTTCTACTGTCTTCTCAAAGATAGATTTGTGGAGTGGTTATCAACAAATCAAAATGCGAGAAGGTGATGAATGGAAGACGGCTTTCAAAACCAAGGGAGGCCTTTATGAGTGGTTGGTAATGCCATTCGGGTTATCGAATGCTCCAAGTACCTTCATGAGACTTATGAACGAGATTCTTCGTTCGTTTATTGGTCGATTTGTCGTTGTTTATTTCGACGATATTCTTGTTTATAGCAGGAACGAGGAGGAGCATATCTCTCATTTAAAACAGGTCTTTAATGTCTTGAGAGAACAGAAACTCTATGCCAAAATGGAGAAATGCGAGTTCTTCTCTCCAACCATTGTGTTTCTTGGTTATGTAATTTCCAAAGATGGAATTTCCGTAGATCAATCCAAGGTGGAAGCTATGAAGACTTGGCCGATTCCGAAGTCCATTTCCGATGTAAGAAGTTTTCATGGACTTGTTTCTTTCTATCGACGGTTTGTTAAAAATTTCAGTACCATCATGGCTCCTATAACTGAATGCATGAAGAAGGGAGTTTTTGAATGGACAAAGGCTGCTCAAAATGCTTTTGAGGTAATCAAGCAAAACTTTGTGAGTTCCCTATTCTTGCCCTTCCTTTTTGATAAAGTATTTGAAGTTGAGTGTGATGCAAGTGGAGTTGGCATTGGTGCTGTTCTTGTGCAAGCACAAAACCTTTGGCATATTTCAGCGAGAAGTCGATCGACTCAAGAAGAATTATTCAACTTATGATAAAGAGTTTTATGCCATTATTCGAGCGCTTGATCATTGGAGTCATTATTTAAGACCAAAGCAATTTGTCCTTCATTCTAATCATGAAGCTCTCAAATCCATTAGCTGCCAACGCAAGCTTAATTCGAGACATGCAAAATGGGTAGAATTTCTTCAATCATTTTCTTTTGTCTCTAAGTATAAACCTGGACACATTAATGTTGTAGCAGATGCCTTATCAAGGAGATATTCTATGCTTGCTGTTTTGGACTCTAAGATTCTTGGATTTCAATTGATGAAAGAACTTTATTCTGAAGATGCTGAGTTCTCATCAACCATCGACAATTGTAAGCGAGGAGTCCAAGGTACATATTCCTTACAAGATGGGTTTCTTTTCAAAGGAAATCGATTATGGAGTTCTTTTCGCGAATTGCTAATTCGAGAAGCACATGGTGGTGGAATGGCTGGTCATTTTGGAGTTAACAAAACTCTTGAGGTTCTTCAAGAACATTTCTATTGGCCAAAGATGAATGGAGATGTGCATGCTATTATCTCGAGGTGTGCAACTTGTCAAAGAGCAAAAAGTCAATTCCATCAAGGGTTGTATACTCTCCTTCCAGTACCATTACAACCTTGGGAAGATGTGAGCATGGATTTTATTGTGGCTCTTCCAAGAACTCAGAGGGGAAAAGATGCCATTATGGTGGTTGTTGATCGGTTTTCTAAAATGGCCCATTTTATTCCATGCCACAAGACGGATGATGCATCTCATGTGGCTGATCTTTATTTCAAGGAGATCATTCGCCTTCATGGAGTACCAAAGACCATTGTATCTGATCGTGATTCTAAATTTTTAAGTTATTTCTGGAAGACCTTATGGAGAATGCTTGGAACCAGACTTCTATTCAGCACCACTTGTCATCCTCAAACCGATGGCCAAACGGAGGTAACCAATCGCACTCTCACTACGTTACTTCGAGGAATGGTTAGTAAATCCCTAAAAGATTGGGATTTGAAGCTTGCACATGCTGAGTTCGCTTATAATCGATCGCCGAGTTATACTACTGGTCGATCACCCTTCGAAATTGTGTATGGAATCAATCCGCTCACACCGATTGATTTAATTCCTATTCCATCCAATTCACAAGTGAACTTTGATGGCAAAGAGCGAGCTGAATCAATAAAAAAACTCCATGAGCAGATTCGAAGTAAGATCGAGAAGGCTAACGAGTCTTATAGGAAGAAAGCTAATATACATTGGAGGAAGACCCATTTCCAACCAGGTGATCTTGTGTGGTTACATTTAAGGAAGGAAAGATTTCCTTCTCAGCGGAAGAATAAGCTTATGCCCAGAGCTGACGGTCCATTTGAAGTTCTCGAGAGAATTGGCGAAAATGCTTACAAGATTGATCTTCCTGGAGAATATGGAGTTTCGGCAACTTTTAATATAGGTGATCTTTCTCCTTACTTGGACGATGATGACTTGTCAGATTTGAGGACAAATCTCAAACAACCCGGGGAGACTGATGCGGGAGCATCCGAGACTACTAATCAATCCTTAAGTCCTGAACTGATTCATTCGGCAAAACAAACACTATCGGTACTTATTCATGCCAAACCTAACTTCGGTTACAACTTACTTCGGTGGGATAAGGAATGATGATACCAATATCCAAATTAGTTGCTGATTGATGCTATATCAAAGGGGAGTTATTCAGGATAAGTTCCAAAGTGATTTAATGCTCTTTGGAAGTAGATATTTGCTGGTTATTGTTAGTGAACGAATTTTATCTTCTAGTTAGTCTTGTTAGTCTTGTTAGTCTTGTTAGTCTTTATTGTTTGGGTAGTTCCCATGCTGTTTTGTTTGAGTCTAATATCTATATAATGAGACATATTCTCATTTGTAAGGAACTGGTTGAATGAATGAAAATTTGTGAGACTTCCTCTACGTGAGTGAATATCTTCGGAGAGTGGATAACTCCTTGCGGTCTCTTTATCCTTGGAGCGTGGATTACTCCTTGGTGGTGAGCCAAAAGCCCTTTATCCTTGGCTGGTGATATCTTTAGGCCTTGGTGGTGAGCTTCTCCTATCCCGAAGTCCTTTATCTTTGGCTGGTGGAATCTTTAAGCCTTGGTGGTGAACTTTGTAGATCCCGATCCTTATCCTTGGTTGGTGGCCTGGCCTTTATACCTTCGAAGAAGATCGTTTCCCGAAATCGCGCAGTCCTGAAATTTTCTGTTCGGAGTCACTCGCCCACACTCGCATCAGTAGCTCATTTCACATGTTATACTTCTAATATGGCAACAATCATATCATTATCATAAACTTAAGAAAAATAAAAAATCAATAATTATTTTCAAATGACATCTTCAAATAAAACCTTCAAATTTATTAAATCATAAAGGCTTAAAAATATCAATATCTCAATAGTTCTCAGTCAACCAAAACCTTAATTGGAATAACTCAATTAACTTAAACCAAATTCAATTATGACCTAACAGAACCAACCTCAAATCCTTGTAGAACCGATTTAGAATCACCCTAGACTGGTCTAATTGATGCGTGCGGGGGCGAGTGACTCCGAATAGAAAATTTCAGGACTGCGCGATTTCGGGAAAAGGGGCGTAACTTCCTTGAAGCAGATCGGATTGACCAGATTCCAAAAGCCACCGATCAAGAAAAAAAAAAGGACCGAGATAATTGCAGTTCACCACCAAGGCTTAAAGGAAATTCCACCGGCCAAGGATAAAGAACTTTGATTCACCACCAACGATGTTGGATAAAGAATCGAGATAAAATTCAACTCACAAGAGGAATTTTCATTCATTCAACCAGTTCCCTTACAAATGAGAATATGTCTCATTATATAGATATTAGACTAAAAAAAAACAGCATGGGAACTACCCAAACAATAAAGACTAACAAGACTAACAAGACTAACAAGTCTAACAAGACTAGAAGATAAAATTCGTTCACTAACAATAACCAGCAAATATCTACTTCCAAAGAGCATTAAATCACTTTGGAACTTATCCTGAATAACTCCCCTTTGATATAGCATCAATCAGCAACGAATTTTGATATTGGTATCATCATTCCTTATCCCACCGAAGTAAGTTGTAACCGAAGTTAGTTTTGGCATGAATAAGTACCGATAGTGTTTGTTTTGCCGAAGGAATCAGCTCAGGACTTAAGGATTGATTAGTAGTCTCGGATGCTCCCGCATCACTAATTTAGATTTGATTGATCTCAATTAGGTTAAGTAGGTTTGAATTGGTGAATTTAGTCTGGAATCACTCTAAACGGACCTTAATCAATCAAACATGTCTGGTTTAGTCAATTAAAGAGTTCAAACCAATAAAGGAAGATGAAATCAGACTATATCATATAATGCTAGTCCAAACTGAACAAACCCACCTGAGTCTTGGACGAGTTACATGCGCTGCACGTGCTTATCCCAAGTAATAGGTTAAGTTTAAGTACAATGGGTTAGATAGAGGAGCGACAATGTGTCTAACGCCAATCACATAGCTGGGTAGGCTTACCACTGAACTGGGCCATGCTTGGCTCGCGAGTTTGGTCATGCCTAGACACATTAGTTGGGGTCATGTCTGACCATATGGATTGGATCATACATAGCCGCATGAGTTGGCTTATGCTTAGCCACATGATTGGTTTGTACTTTGCCATATGAGCTAGGTTGTATATGGCCACATGGACTGGATCGTACCTAGCCATAGGGTTAGGTTATGCCTGGCCACATAGGTTAGGTCATACCTTACCACATGGGCTGGCTCCTACCTGACCACATGGGTTGGGTCATACTTAGTCACATGGGCTGACTGTATCTAGCCACATGGGCTGGCTCATACATAACCATATAGGCTGAGTAGATCTAGTCTAACAAATCAACTTAACTCAAATCAAACCTCAATTAGACTCATCTTATCAAATTAGATTCCAAAAATCTAAATTATCAAAAAGGTAATTCAAATCCATGAATTAAAGAATTTAAATTCGTAATCTTAAATTAAAAACTAATTAAATCATAAAAATTCACATATAATTCATAATTCTTAAAACACAAATATATCTAATTAAATAAATTAGAACCATTAATCTAAAAATAAGAATTTTAATAATTAAATCAATATTAAAACTCAATTAGGTTTAAGAGACCAATATCAATCAAATAATCATTCTAATATTACGAATCAATTATTATTATTTATTAATCATAAAATTTCGAAATTGAAATATTATTATGCATCATAAAATTGTAACAATCCCAATATCAAGATTTCAAAACATAAATCAAAGCTAAAGAAAAGATCCTATCTCTTCTCGGCTATCATTTCCTCGAGATCATCTTCTCGGGAAACCGTCTCCTCAATCCTCCCATTATTAGGCTCGGTGAGGAATGAGGGAAGAGGAGCCCCACTTATATAGGAGAAGAAGAGATCTCCCAAAAGGTAAGTAAATATTTAATTTTATATTAAATTTATTTTTATTTTACTTTCACACACAAAGATAGAAATATAATATTCATTTATAATGGTTCACACTTAAAAATGGAATATATATTATTTATTTTCTAAAAATCACATCACTTATTAAGAAATAAATCAATTAATAATCTAATTGATCTAACTTATTTACATGATTAAGGAAATCAAATTTAATTATTTCCTTAACTATAATGTGCAAACATGAAAGTTAATAATAAGGTAACACATTACTTATAGTAATTAATTTATATTAAGGGAGAAATTATCGGTGATTATATTTGAACTTAATAGGCTACCAATGCCAAACTTGTATCATGAATTAGAAAAGCTCCAGCGAAGCTTCTCAAGAAAATGGTTTTTTACACAACTGGCAAAGGTTATTTTCAGATGTGCTATTTGGTGGATTTGGAAGGGGTGTGGCAGAATTTTTGAGAGTTACAACACACACAATGTTCACTTTCTGCTCGAAATTCTTAGTGACTTAAGATCATGTATGGAGCAGGATCTGGAAATGAAGTATTTAATAGGTAGAGAAAAAGTTATCTTTATCAGATTTAATTTTATCATTCGTTAATGCTTTCTGGAATAATGTTATTGTATTGTGTGATTCTATGCTTCAATAATATGATGTATTCACAGGTCGTCCAGGAATGGTTGGATATTGCATTTTACTATTTGTTGTCTATAGTAAAGAGTCATAGTCTACAGTATGTGTAGTCATGACTACTTTTTTATTTGCCTACTCTTGGAGATGAGTTTGGTGGAATGAGATCATTCTACCTTTCTAAGGTGGGGTGCATTCTCCTAGATTGCTCTAAGAGATTTCAAGCTTTAGTCTATGGCTTGTGTGGACAAAGCTATTTTATACAAATTTCATACTAAATCTAATTACATTTACTTACAAAAAAAATAGAAGATAATTATAATTAGAAGAGAAGACATGTGAATAAAATGAGTGAGGGGTTTCTGTCTTTATCCTAATGATAGAAGCCTTAAATGCCTTTGAGATTTTAGGAGAGTAGACATGGTCAAGTTAAATGTCTTTATCCTCCAAGACTAGGTTTGGGGTATCCGTTGGTTGAAATCTCGATGTGATCATGTTTTTTCTCCCTTATCTTTGCCTCATATTGTTTTCTTTCCTTTTCCTTTAGGTTCTTTTGGGATTTCTTTTAGTTTCTTTCCACGATCAGTAAATGTTCATAAGTTGACCTACCATTTGACTGTAATCGATGTTATAGTATATAGCTTTGATCTCAAAGAGGTTGAAATGGAAATGATACTAGATATAGGCAACCATGATTGCAATGATCATTTAATTGTTGATGATTATGTGGGACATATATACAACTTATTCTAGTCAAAACCTTCTAATATTGAACAAAAACAAAGAATAATCTTAAGTCTTATTTTCTCCTCTTATGATGATAGATATATCATCATATAAAACATATTATTGAAGTCAGTTTACAATATCGTCTACCATTAACATTAATTTTCTATCTGTTGATGCAGGATATTTGAACTCCTTTTTATCCCCTTAGAGATTAATTTCTTAATCTAATTTATTTCTTACAATTATACTGTGTACTTGCAGTCTACACGTTTTATAGGTGCTAGTTGTAATTCTAGCCATTCAACATCAATAGGTAATGGTGTGTTGTTCTCATGAGCTGATTGAAGAGGCAGACAAGTCTTGTAAATAAATACTTGATCCTGAAGACCACTGTCGTTCTTTCTTCTGTTTTACAAACTTTGCCTGTTTATTTAAAATCATTCATGGATAGTTGGTTTCTCTACAAATTTGAACTAACAGATGAGATGCTTTTTACTAGATGTAAACATCATTAGAATATTCTTAGAAGGTTAGTGTTAATGAAGAAGATTCTGTTAGTTGGAATTGAAATAATACTTCTAGCTTGCTAGTAAAGATGCAGTTGGTAAATACCTTAACTGAGTTATCACTTTGATTACAACCAATGATGCAAGATAACTATGGTGTCATGCAGGTTAAAATGGAGGACCTTCTGTTAGAGATGATCCTCGATAACAACCATTATTGCAATGATCTAATAATTATTGCCAATAATTTATAAGACACATGCAGCTTCTTTGAACAAGCTGACTTAGACCTTCTAGTAGTATGTTGCTTTATTTACATGAATGGAAACAAAAAGTAGCTTTTAAGTCTAAATTATTTTTGTTTCTCAATATTAGCGATCGATTAACTTAATCGATCAACTACTTATGATTGCAATCAGTTTTGAGGTATAACTTTAATATGAAGAAGTTGATTGAAGTGGACCCTCGATGGAGACTATTGCGTTATTGGTAGCCATGGTTGCAATGATTCTAACTATAGCAGTTCCTTAATGGCCTAGAAGGTATTTATAGACCTTCATGCACTTACTGAGGTGGACTTTCAAATGTATGTTGCTTTATTAACAAGAATGTGAACAATCAGTAATTCTATATCTGATTTGATTCTACATCTCTTGTCTCTCTATAAACACAAAAGGAAGATGTTAGTGGAGTCGGTTCATATAGGTGTCTAGAATTGGCATTAATTTCCTAATGATGTAAAATATCTGAACTCTTCTTTTCTCCATAGATACAAACTTGTTAATCTATTTTGTGTTATATGTAAAGTAATGTGAATCATTGACCCAAATACAACAAAGGGATACTTGCCAGTTTTAAGAAAGCCTAATTGTAGTCCAAGTAGTTTAACATCCATGAATATATGGGCTTTTCTTGTTAATTGTTTGACAGAGATAGATATGTCATAAATAAACACTTGATTTTTATAGTTATTATTGATCATTCTTTTGTTTTACAAACTTCACTTAATTATTTAAAGTCATTTCTTGACACAGGCAGGGATACCTTTCCTAACTATAAGTATTTTAGAAAAACGTTTACAAAGGTAGAAAATGTTAGGGAAGATGATTTGATTGAATGGAGTTAGAGCATTGGTTCTTTCTTGTAAGTAACCTAGACAATGATGGATCTGTTCTTTCATATCCTTATAATTGAAAGACTGCATTGCATATGTATCAGGGAAAATAATTTAGTTTCTAACAACCATGACTGCTAAACCACATGGATCCTAGCATCGCTTTCTAGTTCCTGCTTGTAAATACCAGTGAGCAACATGTGATGTCTCCACTGTACTGAAATTTTAATGCTTATCTCCAGAGTCCAGCCAAACTTATTTTGAGTGATGAATATCTTGAAATGGTAAGCCTTGCTTTTCAGTCAGCTTCTCAAACAAGTCTTGTATGTGTTTCATGGCCATCAATAAGCTATTATAAGGAACCTTGCAATGACTTGCAATAACTTCTTTGCAAAAGAAAACCTTGCAATAACTGCCTTTTTTTAGGGCGGTTGATAAATTAGTCTACTTAATCAACAATGTGACAACTCTAATGGTTTTTGCTGGAGGCCAATAACTCACTGCTTTGCTTCCTAGATATACAACCATTGCTACTGTTGCTTGCATTTCATTTTATATACCTTATTACTGTTACTTCTCTTCTTGCAGAAATCAATAACTGCATTAGGTAGGATTCTTGATAAATTTTCTTTAGTTTCCTAGCTTTTTAATAGATAATTATTGTTTACCTTATTGACAATGCCATCATGAATGGTTTTGGCAGAAGGCTTATGATTTATTTGACCACATATCTTGAATATATGTCCCAAAAGATGAAAATATGTTCTATTAAAGCTTTCTGGTTGTTTTATTTGGTCACTTATTTTCTTTTTGTTTACTTCTATGTTATCGATGAAATGTTTGTCTTAAATGTTGTTCACTCTTATGATAGGGTCATGTTTGTGGAGCATATTTGTGAAACATAAACGAGGAAACTCTCTGTTAGGTTGACCATAATTCTCATTCCAACATTGATGTTCTTCACTCAAAGAGCAGGATTTTGATTAGCAGTTCCTTTCCTTCATGAACTGCAAATAGGTTTGTTAGTTCCTTTATCTTTTATAGAATAAACAAGCAACATATTCTTTTTGTACACTACTTCTTCAGCGAAATTTTATGATATTAAAATTTTCAAGTGCGTGATATTCCTCTTGCTTGTGATTCTTGCATACTGTTGACACTAAGGTACATGATCGGATGATCCATAACTTGTGTAATCAATATGGATATGCTTCATAACTTGTGCACATATATCCAACCCTCATGCTTAACGGATCATCTATGCTTTGCCTCAGTTTGGTTTTAGTCCTATGCAAATAGCTCACATTTTCCTACAGGCTCTATCTCCAATTTCAACACCCTATTCTTGAAAGTAGTTACTTTTCTGATATGCTATAATTCTATTTTTGGAGAAGTTTTCTAAGCTAGTACACGACACATGGAGCTTGTAATTATGTTGCCTTTCAAATTTGTCCCAAAAGATGAAAATCAGTTTGATTAAAGATGAAAATCAGTTTGCTTGTCTATTTGGCCACATGTTTTCTTTTAATTTACTTCTCCCATGTGATGCGTGCGTGGGCGGGTGACTCCGAACAGAAAATTTTAGGACTGCGTGATTTCGAGAAAAGGGGCGTAACCTCCTTGAAGCAGATCGGATTGACCAGATTCCAAAAGCCACCGATCAAAAAAAAAAAAGGACCGAGATAATGGCAGTTCACCACCAAGGCTTAAAGGAAATTTCACCGGCCAAGGATAAAGAACTTTGATTCACCACCAACGATGTTGGATAAAGAATCGAGATAAAATTCAACTCACAAGAGGAATTTGCATTCATTCAACCAGTTCCCTTACAAATGAGAATATGTCTCATTATATAGATATTAGACTCAAAAAAAAAAACAGCATGGGAACTACCCAAACAATAAAGACTAACAAGACTAACAAGACTAGAAGATAAAATTCGTTCACTAACAATAACCAGCAAATATCTACTTCCAAAGAGCATTAAATCACTTTGGAACTTATCTGAATAACTCCCCTTTGATATAGCATCAATCAGCAACGAATTTTGATATTGGTATCATCATTCCTTATCCCACCGAAGTAAGTTGTAACCGAAGTTAGTTTTGGCATGAATAAGTACCGATAGTGTTTGTTTTGCCAAAGGAATCAGCTCAGGACTTAAGGATTGATTAGTAGTCTCGGATGCTCCCGCATCAGTCTCCCCGGGTTGTTTGAGATTTGTCCTCAAATCTGACAAGTCATCATCATCAAGTAAGGAGAAAGATCACCTACATTAAAAGTTGCTTTGAAACTCCATATTCTCCAGAAGATCAATCTTGTAAACATTTTCGCCAATTCTCTCGAGAACTTCAAATGGACCGTCAGCTCTGGGCATAAGCTTATTCTTCCGCTGAGAAGGAAATCTTTCCTTCCTTAAATGTAACCACACAAGATCACCTGGTTGGAAATGGGTCTTCCTCCGATGTATATTAGCTTTCTTCCTATAAGACTCGTTAGCCTTCTCGATCTTACTTCGAATCTGCTCATGGAGTTTTTTTATTGATTCAGCTCGCTCTTTGCCATCAAAGTTCACTTGTGAATTGGATTGATATGAACCAGATCAAGCTAGTCAAGACTCAATCAAGATTCTATGGTTGCAAGAAGAGCCTAAAATGGTCAATATGATCATGAAGAGAGAAAGACAAATTTGAAGACCTCATCTTGAAGAATAAAAGACCATTCAGCCATGTTTACCAAAATTCATGAATTAGGAATATGAATGTTATTTAATGCATTCATTCCCTTTATACTATCCTCATACTATATAGATGAGGTTGACTCTCAGTGTAAGACAGACAATTTGGGAAGATAACAATTCTTCAACACCGGTGAGTGTTTTGTTTTTAAGTTCATGCATGAACTTTAGAACTTATCAGGCTTTTCTGCTTGTGGCGTTCTGATGCGAGTGTGGGCGAGTAACTCCGAACAGAAAATTTCAGGACTGCGCGATTTCGGGAAACGATCTTCTTCCAAGGTATAAAGGCCAGGCCACCAACCAAGGATAAGGATCGGGATCTACGAAGTTCACCACCAAGGCCTAAAGATTCCACCAGCCAAGGATAAAGGACTTCGGGATAGGAGAAGCTCACCATCAAGGCCTAAAGATATCACCAGCCAAGGATAAAGGGCTTTTGGCTCACCACCAAGGAGTAATCCACGCTCCAAGGATAAAGAGACCGCAAGGAGTTATCCACTCTCCGAAGATATTCACTCACGTAGAGGAAGTCTCACAAATTTTCATTCATTCAACCCGTTCCTTACAAATGAGAATATGTCTCATTATATAGATATTATGATGCATTTCGGTTCAACACTTTGCTGAATGGCGCTACACCAAATTGCAACATGCTGAATTCTCCTCATGCGCCACTTGTCACTATGCTTATGTGGAATTAATTTGTGACATATTCAGCTTATTGGTGATCTGAGCATCCGAGATTACTAAGTGATTTAATATTCTTCGAGTAGATATTTACTGGTTATTGTTAGTAAACTAAGTTTGTTAGACTTGTTAGTTTGTTAGACTTGTTAGTATTGTTAGTGTTGTTAGTCTTGTTAGTCTTGTTTGTTTGGGTAGTTCTCAAGTTGTTTTTGAATCTAGTTTCTATATAATGAGACATATTCTCATTTGTAAGGGTGGTTGAATGAATATTGAGAGTTAATCTCTTTTGCAAGTTTCTTGCATTAAGGCATCTGTATCACTTGGTGGATTCCGAGTGTGGTGAGCCTCTTGGGAATCTGTATCCTTGCTTGGTGGTGGTATCTGTATCCAAGTTTGGTGGTGATCCCGTTCTATCGATCTTTGGTGGTGGTTAACCTGTATCCAAGATCATCCTATCGATCCTCTTGCTCGTGGCACAATAAAACCGCAATCCTTATTCTTTGCGAACCAATTCGCATCATTTGGCGCCGTCTGTGGAAACGCGGTTCCTTTTGTGCATTTCTTCTATACACCATCTTCATTCCCCTAAAAACTTACATACCCGAAACCCCATCTTCACTATACACATGGCCGACGAGTTCCAGCGTGGTTTGACATTTGAACAAGCTCGCTTTATGCGAATGGAGCGAGAGATTGCTGATTTGAGACGTCAAATGGAGCAGCTTTTTCAAAGAGGAGCAACATCGTCTCATGCTAGTTCGTGATGATGAGGAGAATCCTTTCCGTGAGAACTCAAGTGGTGAGGAGTCTCAAGGGAGGAGGCATCACAGATTCAATCATCACAAGAATAAATCCGATGTCAAAGTGGAGATTCCGGAATTTGAAGGTAAACTTTCACCTGATGACTTCATTGATTGGCTACACACCATGGAGAGAGTCTTTGAATTTAAAGACTATTCGGAGGAAAAGAAAGTGAAGGTTGCAGCTTTGAAGTTGCGCCATTACGCGAGCCTATGGTGGGAGAATCTTAAAGCTCGGCGTGCTAGAGAGAAGGGAAGAACAAGATCGAACGTGGGAGAAGATGAAAAGGAGATGAGAAGGAGATTCGTGTCCCGAAAATTACAGGCAAGATATGTTCTTAAAACTCCATACTCTAAAACAGAATGACTTGAATGTTGAAGAGTACACTCGTGAGTTTGAACAACTCATGATTAAGTGTGATGTTACTGAATCCCATGAGCAAACCATTGCACGATATCTGGGTGGTTTAAAGAAACCAATTGCTGATTTGGTGGATTTACAACCCTATTGGAGCTTAAATGATGTATGCAAGCTAGCAAACAAGGTGGAGAAGCAGCAAGACTCTTCCAAGAGGTCGACCTACAAGCCATTTGAGAAGAGGGCCTCTTCCAGCAATGGGAGCACTTCTGTTCAAGCTGAGAAGACTACAGCAAGGAAGGATAAAACCAAAGTTGATTCCCAGCCCGTGACAACCTCCAAGGAGAGACGATGCTTCAAATGCCAAGGTTTTGGGCATATTGCTTCCGAATGTCCTAATCGGCGCACTATCACCCTCAAAGAGGTTGAAGAACCAAATTTTGAAGAGGATGAACCGATTTGGGATTCTGAAGAAGGAGAAGAGCATGTGGAACATCCTCATGATGACCATCTCCTCGTAATTCACAAGGCACTGAATGCCAACTTGGTGGCTATGGAGGAACAAAGGGAGAACCTTTTCCAAACACGATTATGCGATCAAGGGAAAGGTATGCCATGTTATTGTTGATAGTGGAAGTTGCACTAACGTTGATTGAGAAGCTGAGTTTGCCAACAATCACACATCCTCAACCTTACAAACTTCAATGGCTGAACAAGGAAAGTGATGTTAAGGTAACTAAACAAGCCTTAATCTCATTTTCAATTGGGAAGCATTATCAAGATGAAATTACTTGTGATGTGATCCTATGGATGCATGTCACTTGTTGTTTGGAAGACCATGGCAATATGATCGCAGGCTATGCATGATGGCTTCAAGAACACCTATTCCATCCTTTTGGGGCAGAAGAAGATCACTCTTACCCCATTATCTCCAAGTCTTGCTGATTGTGGTCAACATAAGAAGAATGGAGTTGCTGGCGCTTTTGAGCAAAGCCGAACTTGAGAGACTTGTTTGAAGAAGAGGCAACTGTTTGCATTGCTCTTGCTTGAAGCAAATCACGGTCCATGAAGATTTAATTCACCCTTTGGTGAAACCATTGCTGAATAGATTTGCTGATGTCTTCCCTAAAGAATTGCCATTCGGCTTGCCTCCAAGAGAGAGATTCAGCATCAAATTGACTTAATGCCGGAGCACCATTGCCCAACAAACCAGCTTATAGGTGTAACCGGAGGAGACTAGAGAGCTTCAGCGACAAGTTGATGAGTTGGTGTCTAGAGGCTATGTCAAGAAAGCTTGAGTCCTTGCTCCGTTCCATTCTAGTTCCAAGAAAGATGGCTCATGGAGAATGTGCATGGATAGTCGTGCCATCAACAAGATAACGGTGAAATGCTTATCCTATTCCTCGGCTTGATGATATGCTAGATGAATTGCATGGTGCCACTATTTTTCCAAGGTAGATCTCGAGTGGTTACCATCAGTTCGCATGAAGGAAGGAGATGAATGGAAAACGGCATTCAAGACCAAAGGAGGTCTCTATGAGTGGCTTGTTATGCCATTCGGTTTGTCTAATGCTCCTAGCACATTCATGAGGCTAATGAATCATGTTCTAAGGCCTTTTATTAGGAAATTCATTGTTGTCTACTTTGATGACATCCTTGTCTATAGCCGAGATGAAGAAGAACACTTGCAGCACTTGAAGAAGCTATTTGAAGAGTTGCGCATTCAGCAACTATTTGGCAATCTCAAGAAGTGCCATTTCTTTACTTCTAGAGTTGTATTCCTGGGATATGTCATCTCAAGTGAAGGCATCAAAATGGACGAAAGCAAGGTTGAAGCAATCCAATCTGGCCAACTCCCCAATCTGTTCATGATGTAAGGAGTTTTCATGGTTTGGCTTCTTTCTATAGGCGCTTCATTAAAAATTTCAGCACCATTATTGCTCCACTTACTGATTGCTTGAAAGGAGAAACATTTGAGTGGACTACTGGTGCGCAGCAAAACTTTGTAACCATTAAACTGAAGTTGTGGGAGGCCCCGGTGCTTGCACTTCCTGATTTTGAAAAGCTCTTTGTAGTAGAGTGTGATGCTTCGGTGTTGGGATTGGAGGTATTACTTCAACATGGCCGACCACTTGCTTATTTCAGCGAAAAATGGTTCCAGGCTGAATTACTCCACTTATGATAAAGAATTCTATGCAATCATTCGTGCATTAGAACATTGGAGCCACTATTTATTGCCTAGGAGTTTGTCTTGCATTCGGATCATGAAGCTTTGAAGTTCATCAATGGCCAACACAAGCTGAATAAGAGGCATGCCAAATGGGTTGAATATCTTCAATCCTACTCCTTCATGATCAAGCATAAAGCAGGAAAATCCAATGTTGTCGCGATGCACTATCGCGGAGACATTCTTTGCTCTCCTTGATGGATTCCAAGCTTACCGGCTTCGAGGTAATAAAAGTACTTTATGCCGATGTTGTGGACTTTAATTCTATATTTGCAGCATGTCAAAAAGGTGGTGTGGATCATTTCCATGTCCAAGAAGGTTTTCTCTTCACGGAGAACAAGCTGGGCATTCCTCGAGTTCAACGAGGAGTTGTTGATTAGAGAAGTCCATGGAGGTGGAATTGCTGGCCACTTTGGCGTTAACAAGACTTTGACTCTATTACAAGAGCACTTTCACTGGCCAAAGATGGCAAGAGATGTTCAAAGAATCCTTAGGCGGTGTGTCACTTGTCACAAAGCCAAGAGTCATGTTCTTCCACAAGGATGATACACGCCATTGCCAATTCACGAGGTTCCTTGGGAAGGCTGTAAGCATGGATTTCGTTCTTGGTTTACCAAGGACTCAAAGACAAAAGATGCTATTATGGTGGTTGTCGATCGGTTTTCAAAGATGGCTCATTTTGTGCCTTGCCATAAGACCGGCGATGCTATTCACATTGCTGATTTGTACTTCCGTGAGATCATTCGACTTCATGGAGTTCCTCGCACCATTGTTTGGATAGGGACAGCAAGTTCCTAAGTGGATTTTGGAAGACATTATGGAGTAAGCTTGATGCGAAGCACATTCAGCACTTCTTGTCATCCTCAAACAGATGGACAAACCGAAGTTGTCAACCGTACCATGGGAGCTATATTGAGAACTTTAGTGTCCAAAAATCAGAAGGATTGGGACTTGAAGCTTGCTCATGCGAGTTTGCATACAATAGAGTTCCAAGTCGCACTACTAGATGTTCACCATTTGAAGCTGTGTATGGCATCAATCCACTTACTCCCATCGATTTGCTACCTTTGCCTAGCAAGGATTTGGTGCACAAAGAAGCTAACCAGCGAGCCAAGGTAATAAAGGAGTTACATGAGAAGATTAAATCTCAAATTGAAGCAAAATGAGATTTATGAAAGGAAGGCAAACAAGAATAGGCGAGCTGTTATCTTTCGCCTGGAGATTTAGTTTGGATTCATTTCCGAAAGGAGAGGTTTCCTCCAAACGCAAGTCCAAGTTGATGCCTAGAGCTGAAGGTCCCTTCAAGGTATTAGAAAGAGTCAATGACAACGCCTACAAGATCGATCTTCTGGTGAGTCCATGTCTCAGCAACATTCAATGTTCAAGACCTATCTCCATTTGAGGAAGACAAAGAACCTGAAGATTTGAGGACAAATCTTTTCCAGCAAAGGAGGATGATGCATTTCGGTTCAACACTTTGCTGAATGGCGCTACACCAAATTGCAACATGCTGAATTCTCCTCATGCGCCACTTGTCACTATGCTTATGTGGAATTAATTTGTGACATATTCAGCTTATTGGTGATACGGGAGCATCCGAGATTACTAAGTGATTTAATATTCTTTGAGTAGATATTTCTGGTTGTTGTTAGTAAACTAAGTTTGTTAGACTTGTTAGTTTGTTAGACTTGTTAGTATTGTTAGTGTTGTTAGTCTTGTTAGTCTTGTTTGTTTGGATAGTTCTCAAGTTGTTTTTGAATCTAGTTTCTATATAATGAGACATATTCTCATTTGTAAGGGTGGTTGAATGAATATTGAGAGTTAATTTCTTTTGCAAGTTTCTTGCATTAAGGCATCTGTATCACTTGGTGGATTCCGAGTGTGGTGAGCCTCTTGGGAATCTGTATCCTTGCTTGGTGGTGGTATCTGTATCCAAGTTTGGTGGTGATCCCGTTCTATCGATCTTTGGTGGTGGTTTAACCTGTATCCAAGATCATCCTATCGATCCTCTTGCTCGTGGCACAATAAAACCGCAATCCTTATTCTTTTGCGAACCAATTCGCATCATATTAGACTCAAACAAAACAGCATGGGAACTACCCAAACAATAAAGACTAACAAGACTAACAAGACTAACTAGAAGATAAAATTCGTTCACTAACAATAACCAGCAAATATCTACTTCCAAAGAGCATTAAATCACTTTGGAACTTATCCTGAATAACTCCCCTTTGATATAGCATCAATCAGAAACAAATTTTGATATTGGTATCATCATTCCTTATCCCACCGAAGTAAGTTGTAACTGAAGTTAGTTTTGGCATGAATAAGTACCGATAGTGTTTGTTTTGCCGAAGGAATCAGCTCAGGACTTAAGGATTGATTAGTAGTCTCGGATGCTCCCGCATCAGTCTCCCCGGGTTGTTTGAGATTTGTCCTCAAATCTGACAAGTCATCATCGTCCAAGTAAGGAGAAAGATCACCTACATTAAAAGTTGCCGAAACTCCATATTCTCCAAGAAGATCAATCTTGTAAGCATTTTCGCCAATTCTCTCGAGAACTTCAAATGGACCGTCAGCTCTGGGCATAAGCTTATTCTTCCACTGAGAAGGAAATCTTTCCTTCCTTAAATGTAACCACACAAGATCACCTGGTTGGAAATGGGTCTTCCTCCGATGTATATTAGCTTTCTTCCTATAAGACTCGTTAGCCTTCTCGATCTTACTTCGAATCTGCTCATGGAGTTTTTTCATTGATTCAGTTTCGCTCTTTGCCATCAAAGTTCACTTGTGAATTGGATGGAATAGGAATTAAATCAATCGGTGTGGCGGATTGATTCCATACAATTCGAAGGGTGATCGACCAAGAGTATAACTCGACGATCGATTATAAGCGAACTTCAGCATGTGCAAGCTTCAAATCCCAATCTTTTAGGATTTACTAACCATTCCTCAAGTAACGAGTGAGAGTGCGATTGTTACCTCCGTTTGGCCATCGGTTTGAGGATGACAAGTGGTGCTGAATAGAAGTCTGGTTCCAAGCATTCTCCATAAGGTCTTCCGAAATAACTTAAAAATTTAGAATCACGATCGATACATTGGTCTTTGGTACTCCATGAAGGCGAATGATCTCCTTGAAATAAAGATCAGCCACATGAGATGCATCATCCGTCTTGTGGCATGAAATAAAATGGGCCATTTTAGAAAACCGATCAACAACCACCATAATGGCATCTTTTCCTCCGAGTTCTTGGAAGAGCCACAATAAAATCCATGCTCACATCTTCCCAAGGTTGTAATGGTACTGGAAGGGGAGTATACAACCCTTGATGGAATTGACTTTTTGCTCTTTGACAAGTTGCACACCTCGAGATAATAGCATGCACATCTCCATTCGTGTTTGGCCAATAGAAATGTTCTTGAAGAACCTCAAGAGTTTTGTTAACTCCAAAATGACCAGCCATTCCACCACCATGTGCTTCTCGAATTAGCAATTCGCGAAAAGAACTCTTCGGCACACATAATCGATTTCCTTTGAAAAGAAACCCATCTTGTAAGGAATATGTACCTTGGACTCTCGCTTACAATTGTCGATGGTTGATGAGAACTCAGCATCTTCAGAATAAAGTTCTTTCATCAATTGAAATCCAAGAATCTTAGAGTCCAAAACAGCAAGCATGGAATATCTCCTTGATAAGGCATCTGCTACAACATTAATGTGTCCAGGTTTATACTTAGAGAGAAAAGAAAATGATTGAAGAAATTCTACCCATTTTGCATGTCTCGAATTAAACTTGCGTTGGCCGCTAATGAATTTGAGAGCTTCATGATCAGAATGAAGGACAAATTGCTTTGGTCTTAAATAATGACTCCAATGATCAAGCGCTCGAATAATGGCATAAAACTCTTTGTCATATGTTGATTAATTCTTCTGCGAGTCAGTCAGCTTCTCGTTGAAATATGCCAAAGGTTTTTGTGCATGCACAAGAACAGCACCAATGTCAACTCCACTTGCATCACATTCAACTTCAAATACTTTATCAAAATCGGAAGGGCAAGAATAGGGAACTCACAAAGTTTTGCTTGATTACCTCAAAAGCATTTTGAGCAGCCTTTGTCCATTCAAAAACTCCCTTCTTCATGCATTCAGTTATAGGAGCCATGATGGTACTGAAATTTTTAACAAACCGTCGATAGAAAGAAACAAGTCCATCAAAACTTCTTACATCAGAAATGGACTTCGGAATCGGCCAAGTCTTCATAGCTTCCACCTTGGATTGATCTACGGAAATTTCATCTTTGGAAATTACATAACCAAGAAACACAATGGTTGGAGAGAAGAACTCGCATTTCTCCATTTTGGCATAGAGTTTCTGTTCTCTCAAGACATTAAAGACCTGTTTTAAATGAGAGATATGCTCCTCCTCGTTCCTGCTATAAACAAGAATATCATCGAAATAAACAACAACAAATCGACCAATAAACGAACGAAGAATCTCGTTCATAAGTCTCATGAAGGTACTTGGAGCATTCGATAACCCGAATGGCATTACCAACTGATGCGAGTGTGGGCGAGTGACTCCGAACAGAAAATTTCAGGACTGCGCGATTTCGGGAAACGATCTTCTTCCAAGGTATAAAGGCCAGGCCACCAACCAAGGATAAGGATCGGGATCTACGAAGTTCACCACCAAGGCCTAAAGATTCCACCTAAAGGACTTCGGGATAGGAGAAGCTCACCACCAAGGCCTAAAGATATCACCAGCCAAGGATAAAGGGCTTTTGGCTCACCACCAAGGAGTAATTCACGCTCCAAGGATAAAGAGACCGCAAGGAGTTTATCCACTCTCCGAAGATATTCACTCACGTAGAGGAAGTCTCACAAATTTTCATTCATTCAACCCGCTCCTTACAAATGAGAATATGTCTCGTTATATAGATATTAGACTCAAACAAAACAGCATGGGAACTACCCAAACAATAAAGACTAACAAGACTAACTAGAAGATAAAATTCGTTCACTAACAATAATCAGCAAATATCTACTTCCAAAGAGCATTAAATCACTTTGGAACTTATCCTGAATAACTCCCCTTTGATATAGCATCAATCAGCAACTAATTTGGATATTGGTATCATCATTCCTTATCCCACCAAAGTAAGTTGTAACCGAAGTTAGTTTTGGCATCAATAAGTACCGATAGTGTTTGTTTTGCCGAATGAATCAGCTCAGGACTTAAGGATTGATTAGTTGTCTCGGATGCTCCCGCATCAGTCTCCCCGGGTTGTTTGAGATTTGTCCTCAAATCTGACAAGTCATCATCGTCCAAGTAAGGAGAAAGATCACCTATATTAAGAGTTGCTGAAACTCCATATTCTCCAGGAAGATCAATCATGTAAGCATTTTCGTCAATTCTCTCGAGAACTTCAAATGGACCGTCAGCTCTGGGCATAAGCTTATTCTTCCGCTGAGAAGGAAATCTTTCCTTCCTTAAATATAACCACACAAGATCACCTGGTTGGAAATGGGTCTTCCTCCGATGTATATTAGCTTTCTTCCTATAAGACTCGTTAGCCTTCTCGATCTTACTTCGAATCTGCTCATGGAGTTTTTTTATTGATTCAGCTCGCTCTTTGCCATCAAAGTTCACTTGTGAATTGGATGGAATAGGAATTAAATCAATCGGTGTGAGCGGATTGATTCCATACACAATTTCGAAGGGTGATCGACCAGTAGTATAACTCGGCGATCGATTATAAGCGAACTCAGCATGTGCAAGCTTCAAATCCCAATCTTTTAGGGATTTACTAACCATTCCACGAAGTAACAGTAGTGAGAGTGCGATTGGTTACCTCCGTTTGGCCATCGGTTTGAGGATAACAAGTGGTGCTGAATAGAAGTCTGGTTCCAAGCATTCTCCATAAGGTCTTCCAAATAACTTAAAAATTTAGAATCACGATCAGATACAATGGTCTTTGGTACTCCAAGAAGGCGAATGATCTCCTTGAAATAAAGATCAGCCACATGAGATGCATCATCCGTCTTGTGGCATGGAATAAAATGGGCCATTTTAGAAAACCGATCAACAACCACCATAATGGCATCTTTTCCCCTCTGAGTTCTTGGAAGAGCCACAATAAAATCCATGCTCACATCTTCCCAAGGTTGTAATGGTACTGGAAGGGGAGTATACAACCCTTGATGGAATTGACTTTTTGCTCTTTGACAAGTTGCACACCTCGAGATAATAGCATGCACATCTCCATTCATCTTTGGCCAATAGAAATGTTCTTGAAGAACCTCAAGAGTTTTGTTAACTCCAAAATGACCAGCCATTCCACCACCATGTGCTTCTCGAATTAGCAATTCGCGAAAAAAACTCTTCGGCACACATAATCGATTTCCTTTGAAAAGAAACCCATCTTGTAAGGAATATGTACCTTGGACTCCTCGCTTACAATTGTCGATGGTTGATGAGAACTCAGCATCTTCAGAATAAAGTTCTTTCATCAATTGAAATCCAAGAATCTTAGAGTCCAAAACAGCAAGCATAGAATATCTCCTTGATAAGGCATCTGCTACAACATTAATGTGTCCAGGTTTATACTTAGAGACAAAAGAAAATGATTGAAGAAATTCTACCCATTTTGCATGTCTCGAATTAAGCTTGCGTTGGCCGCTAATGAATTTGAGAGCTTCATGATCAGAATAAAGGACAAATTGCTTTGGTCTTAAATAATGACTCCAATGATCAAGCGCTCGAATAATGGCATAAAACTCTTTATCATAAGTTGAATAATTCTTCTTCGAGTCAGTCAGCTTCTCGCTGAAATATGCCAAAGGTTTTTGTGCTTGCACAAGTACAGTACCAATGCCAACTCCACTTGCATCACACTCAACTTCAAATACTTTATCAAAATCAGGAAGGGCAAGAATAGGAACTCACAAAGTTTTTGCTTGATTACCTCAAAAGCATTTTGAGCAGCCTTTGTCCATTCAAAACTCCTTCTTCATGCATTCAGTTATAGGAGCCATGATGGTACTGAAATTTTTAACAAACCGTCGATAGAAAGAAACAAGTCCATGAAAACTTCTTACATCAGAAATGGACTTGAATCGCCAAGTCTTCATAGCTTCCACCTTGGATTGATCTACGGAAATTCCATCTTTGGAAATTACATAACCAAGAAACACAATGGTTGGAGAGAAGAACTCGCATTTCTCCATTTTGGCATAGAGTTTCTGTTCTCTCAAGACATTAAAGACCTGTTTTAAATGAGAGATATGCTCCTCCTCGTTCCTGCTATAAACAAGAATATCGTCGAAATAAACAACGACAAATCGACCAATAAACGAACGAAGAATCTCGTTCATAAGTCTCATGAAGGTACTTGGAGCATTCGATAACCCGAATGGCATTACCAACCACTCATAAAGGCCTCCCTTGGTTTTGAAAGCCGTCTTCCATTCATCACCTTCTCGCATTTTGATTTGATGATAACCACTCCGCAAATCTATCTTTGAGAAGACAGTGAACCATACAATTCATCAAGCATATCATCAAGTCTAGGTATAGGATACCTATACTTAATGGTGATGTTGTTGATGGCTCGGCTATCAATGCACATTCTAAATGAACCATCTTTCTTAGGCACGAGTAGAGCCGGAACAGAACATGGACTCATGCTTTCTCGAATATATCCTCTATCGATAAGTTCATCGACTTGTCTTTGCAACTCCTTTGTTTCCTCCGGATTGCATCGATAAGCTGGTTTGTTCGGTAGAGGAGCGCCGGGGATCAAATCAATTTGATGCTCAATACCTCTTATGGGAGGTAATCCAGGTGGCAAATCCTCCGAACACATCTGCAAAATCTTTCCACAAGCGATGCATCTTTGGATGAATGGGTTGCTCTATCTTACTCTTTTCTCTACCATAAGCAAAGCAAATACATTCTTTTGTTTGCTAATGGCTCTCTCAACCCATGTTTCATTTAAGAACAAACTTTCCTTACCAGTGTTTCCTTCCCTGCATTGATTTCGATGTATCAATGAAGGATTCAAGGGTAAAAGGGTGATGCATTTTGTTCTTTCCGAAAAGAGTATGTATTCTTACGACCATCATGCACAGCATTCATATCATATTGCCAAGGTCTTCCCAATAACAAGTGACATGCATTCATGGGAATCACATCACGAGCTTGATCTCGATAGTTCATCCCAATCGAAAATGATATAAGAGCTCGCTTTGGTTACCTTAAGATCATTTCCTTGATTGAGCCATTGGAGCTTGTACGGTTGAGGATGTTTCGTTGTCGGAAGCTTCAATTTGTCAACAAGGTTTGTCGAAGCAACGTTGGTACAACTCCCACCATCGATAATCACTGAACATACCTTCCCGTTAATAGTGCAACGGGTGTGAAAGATATCTCTGCATGTAATGCTCTCCGTATCACCAACAACTCACCATCATCAGCTTTTTCAACGATATTCTTGGATTCTTCAACTTCAGAATCATTCTGGTCATGTTCATCGTTGGCCTCTTGAAGTTCCAAATTGATCTTCTCAATTTCTTGAAGAGTTATAACTCTCCGATTTGGACAATTAGCTTGCAAATGCCCATAGCCATGACACTTAAAACACTTCCTTGTGTCACCATCAACTTTCTTGCTGGTTTCTTTGATGGGTACCACCAACTTCTCTTTACCCTTAGCGTTTGATGAAACACCTTCATATTTGCTTGAGGAAGCACCCATAAAGTAGGATGTCCCCTTCGAGGAGGTTCTGGAAGAAAACCTCTTGCTACTCTTTAGTTGTTTCTCAACCTTCATTGCTAGCTTGCAAACATCTTGAAGGACCAATAAGGAAGTTCAACCAAATCAGCAATTTCCGATTCATGCCACCAAGGAATCGAGCGATGGTTTGCTCGGGAACTTCTGAACTTCGTGATCTTATCATGAGTTGTTCGAACTCACGAATATATTCTTCAATACTCATCCCTTGTTGTCTTAGGGAATTCAACTTGAGAAACAGATCTTGCTTATAGGTATTGGGCAAGAACCTTTTCTTCATAAGTTTCTTGAGTTTATCCCAAGACTTGATTCGGCTTTTTTTTTCTCTAGCTCGTTGACGCTTTAAATTCTCCCACCATAGAGAAGCATATTTAGTGAGTTTCAGAACAGCGACCTTGCACCTCTTCTCATCCGAGTATGACTTGAAGTCAAAAACTCGTTCAATGGCAAGGAGCCAATCAACAAATGATTGAGACTACCCTCGAACTCAGGTGCATCTGCTTTAATCTCACGGTCATTCTCATGGTATCTTCTTCTTCTTCTCCGAACTCGGTGCTCAGGAGCACTAGAGTTGCCTCCAGCAGAATCAGAATCATCATTAGAATTGTGATGCGAATCTGATTCATCATGATGTCGCTGATCATCGAGACGCCTTGCTGGTTGCTCTTGTCTCTCCGGGTTCTCTAGGAGATTGAGAACTCGCTCCATTTGCCTTTGGAGATTCTCTATAGCACGATCTCGCCTTAAGTCGTGCGCTTGCTCTAAAGTCAAGCCTCGTGGAACTTGTTCGTCACCCATGGTAAGTAGAAGATAACAACACAAAGGAATCACTCAAGATAAGTCCAACCTTGGGCTCTGATACCAATTTGATGCGAGTGTGGGCGAGTGACTCCGAACAGAAAATTTCAGGACTGCGCGATTTCGGGAAACGATCTTCTTCCAAGGTATAAAGGCCAGGCCACCAACCAAGGATAAGGATCGGGATCTACGAAGTTCACCACCAAGGCCTAAAGATATCACCAGCCAAGGATAAAGGACTTCGGATAGGAGAAGCTCACCACCAAGGCCTAAAGATATCACCAGCCAAGGATAAAGGGCTTTTGGCTCACCACCAAGGAGTAATCCACGCTCCAAGGATAAAGAGACCGCAAGGAGTTATCCACTCTCCGAAGATATTCACTCACGTAGAGGAAGTCTCACAAATTTTCATTCATTCCTTATCCCACCGAAGTAAGTTGTAACCGAAGTTAGTTTTGGCATGAATAAGTACCGATAGTGTTTGTTTTGCCGAATGAATCAGCTCAGGACTTAAGGATTGATTAGTAGTCTCGGATGCTCCCGCATCACCTCTCCTTCCAAATCCATCAAATAGCACATCTGAAAGTAACATTTATCAGTTGTGTAAGAAGCTCTTTTCTTGAGAAGCTTTGCCAGAGCTTTTCTAATTCTTGATGCAAGTTTGGCATTGGTAGCTTATTTTGAGTTCAAACGTTTTCAGAATCTCTTTCCATTACCAATTAATGTAGTTGCAAGTAAAATAGAGATAATCAATACTTTCTTCTTGTTGCATACAAAGAGAGTATCAGTTAACAAGATAGATACCTCTTCGCTTCATATTGTCTATTGTAGATAGTTTGACAAGAAGAGCTTGCCATGTATATAAGGAATGTCTCTGTGAGCCCGGTCTATCCCACGTCCAACTGCTTGGGATCCACTTGTTGTTCTTTTGTCTGATGTAAATTGACTCTCTAAAGAATTGAAAACAAGGTGGATCATTGAAGATTAAAGTAAGAAAAACTATTCTAATCACTTTATCAATGGAAAATTGATGAAATAATTAGAATAGCATTTTGATTCCCTTAAAACGTCACAAACTAAGAAGTTTGATAAGTTGAAAGAAAAAGTAAATATTTTGGGTTTTGAATGCTACAAGCCGAAAAGCTTGATAAGTTTCAAAGTTCATGCAAGAACTTAAAAACAAAACACTCATTAGTGTTGAAGGATGATTATACTTCTCAAATTGTGTTTTTACAATGTAAGTCTTGTTTATATAGTACGAGGCTAAGTACAAAGGAAATGAACCCATTAAATGCATTAAATGACATTCATATTCCTAATTCATGAATATGGTTCAACATGGCTGAATGGTCTTTATTCTTCAAGATGAGCTTTTCAAATTTATACTTCTCTCTTTATGATTTTGTTGATCATTTTAGGCTTTTCTTGCAATCATAGAACTTTGACTGAGTCTTGACCAGCTTGCTCCTTCCAAATATTTTTCAATAAATAAGTTAAGACTTCTTTTATCCTTTTAGCTATAGCTCTTGTCATTAGTCCTTCATTAATAGTTAAAGGGTCTTTGACAAAATTATGATCAACTTGCTGATTCATATCATTCCTCTTTCCCTCGAAATGATTCATCCTCGAATCAGCGCCTCCATCATCTACATCAAACAAAGATAAATCAGAAACATTGAATGTTGCACAAAGATAAATAAAAAAATGATGACGATCATAAAGTTTGTGTAAAGTCGATGTTCGATCGGTTTTTTGTGCATCGTCTCGAAAATTCAAAATATTAACCATTCCCAACTTATTAGGCCTAGGGAAGTTGTATAACCTTGATTTTGTCAAAAAACGTGATGGTCATAAAGTTTGCGTAAAGTTTATGTTTAATCAGTTTTTCGTGCATCGTATCAAAAATTTAAAATATTGACCATTCCCAACTTATTAGGCCTTGGAAAGTTGTATAATCTTGGTGATGGAAATCATCAACTTAGCAACCATACACCCCGATAGCTAGAGCTATGATATATATGGAATGCAAATTGGCACCCTTAAACGAATTGAAAATAAGTGGAATCACTTATCAATAGAAAATTGATGAAATAATTAGAATAGCACTTTGAATTCCCTTAAAATGCCACAAACAAATAAGTTTGATAAGTCAAAGGAAAATCAAAGATTTGGCTTTGAATGCTGTAAGCAGAAAAGCCTAATAAGTTCTAAAGTTCATGCAAGAATTTAAAAATAAAATACTCATCGGTGTTGAAGAATTATTATACTTCTCAAATTGTTTATTTTTACAATAGGAGTCAGCCTCGTTTATATAGTATGAGGCTAAGTACAAAAGGAATAAATGCATTAAATGACATTCATATTCCTAATTCATGAATTTTGTGTAACATGGCTGAATGGACTTTTATTCTTTAAGATGTAGTCTTCAAAATTGTTCTTCTCTCTTCATGATCATGTTGACCATTTAAGACTCTTCTTGCAACCATAGAGCTTTGATTAAGTCTTGACCAGCTTGCTTCTTCAAAATGCTTTCTAATAGACAAGTTAAAACTTCTTTCATCCTTTTAGCTTTAGCTCTTGTCATTGGTCCTCCATTAATAGTTAAAGGGTCTTTTATAGAATTATGATTAACTTGGTTCATATAATTCTCCCTTTCCTCGAAAGGATTCATCCTCGAATCGGAGCCTCCATCACCTACATCAAATAAAGATAGATCAGAAACATTGAATGTTGCATTAATGTTATCATACTCACCTGGTAGTTCTAGCTTATATATATTGTCATTGATTTTTTGAAGGACTTGAAATGAATCTTCTCTTGGCATTAGTTTAGATTTCATATGACTAGGAAATCTTTCCTTCCTTTAGTGTACACAAACCCAGTCACCAAGTTTAAATACTATTTACTTTTGGCCTTTATTGTGTTGTTTCTCATATTGTAGAGTTTTCTTTGCAATTTGAGTTTAGACTTTTTCATGCAATGCTATGACAAAATCAACTTTTTGCTTATCATCCAAATTGGCCTTTTCCAATGGTAAAGGTAGCAAATCCATAGGAGTTAATGGATTGAACCATACACAATTTCAAATGAGGAATAGTTTATTGTAGCATGCACACTTCTATTATATGTAAACTCTATATATGGTAAACATTCCTCCCAATTTTTTAAATTCTTTTGAATTATGGCCCTCAAAAGTGTTGATAAAGTTCGATTTACCATCTCCGTTTGTCCATCTGTTTGTGGATGACAAGTGGTTGAATACATTAGTCTTATACCCAACTTACTCCAAATTATTTTTCAAAAGTGGCTAAGGAACTTCACATCTCTATCACTCACAATTGTCCTTGGGATGTCATGTAATCTCATAATTTTTTTGAAAAATAGCCCCGCAACATGTGTTGCATCATTTGTTTTATGGTAAGCAATGAAATGTGCCATTTTGCTAAACCTATCAACAACAACAAAAATAGGCATCACTAACCATTCATATAAACCATGTTTATTTTTGAAAGCGATTTTCCATTCATCACCCTCACGCATTCTTATTTGATGATATCCAGATTTTAAATCAAATTTTGAAAATAGATAAGAACCATGCAATTCATCCAACATGTCATCTAGCCTAGGAATAGGATGTCGATACTTTATCGTGATTTTGTTGATAGCTCTGCAATCAACACATTTTCCAAGATTCATCCTTTTTAGACACCAAAAGAGCAGGAACTACATATAGACTCATGCTTTCTTGCACATACCCCTTTTCCATAAGCTCATTGACTTGCTTTTAGATTTCCTTGGTTTTTTCGGGATTGCATCTATATGTTGGCCCCTATTTGGTATGGTTGCACCTAGAATGAAATCAATTTGATACTCAATTCCTCTAATTGGTGACGAATCATTAGGAACTTCTTCGGGAAATTCTTCGGGAAAGATATTCTTATTTTCCTACAAAAGATCAATAATAATACAAATAAGGGATTTCTCATAGTTAAGGCTTTTTTTACATCACTCATTTTGGCATAAACACTCATTTTTCTTTCACTCAAGCCTTCCTTGTTTTCTCTCCCTTTATGTTTCCCAATACTCTCATTTTTATCACTCATCTCATCCTTTTCTTTTTTCTCTCTTTCTTGCTCCCTCCCTAAAGTTTTGATTAATGAAGACTCAAGCTCCTCATATTGTTGTTTTATGTGCATCCGGTCTTCAAGAATTGTCTTTGGAGACAAAGGTCCAAGCTGATATTTCTGTCCAACCATGATCAAGGAATAATAGTTCTTGAACCCATCATGTATTACCCTACGATCATATTGCCATGGTCTCCCCAACAACATATAATCAGCATACATAGGAAAGGAATTTTGAAAGTAATGAATTGGCTAATCAAGCATATTTCTTATAGAATCTCTTCTAGGATTAACATTAATATATGATATGATCTTTGGGTGAATGAGAAAAGTATATTCCAATTATATGGTGATAGAATACGAAGGGATCTTAGGGCCCTTAACGAATAGAAGATTTCTGAATTCATTGCTAATGACACTTAGTGTCTTCCCAATTCTATTTCTCATGATATGCTAACACTTTAGCCGACTATTATAACTCTTCCAATCAGGAACAACTCTTCAGATATGCTTATTTAGCTTCGTGAAAATGATAAATTTAGTGCTACGTCTGCATGGAATCAAATCAGACAAAGGAACAATAAGTGGATCTCAAGCAATTGGACGTGCGATAGACCGGGCTCACAGAGATATTCTTTATGCACTTGACAGGCCCTTCTTGCCAAACTCCCGATAATAGATAATATAAAGCAAAGAGGTATCTATCTTGTTAATCGATGCTCTCTTTATATGCAATAGGAAGAAAATATTGATCATTTATATTTTGCTTGCGACTACACGAATTGGGTCTGGAAGGAGATTCTGAAGAGACTTGAACTCAATAGTCTACCAATGCCAAACTTGTATCAAGAATTAGAAAAGCTCTAGCAAGACTTCTCAAGAAAAGGGCTTCTTACACAACAAGCACAGGTTACTTTCAAATATGCTATTTGGTGGATTTGGAAGGAGAGGTGTGGTAGAATCTTTAAGGATCACAATGTACACATGGCCCTCCTTCTGCTCGAGATTCTTATCCATTCAAGATCATGTATGGAGCAAGATTTGGAAATGAAGCATTTAACAAGTAAAGTAAAAGAGATTTTTATCAGATTTAATTTTACTATTTGTTAATGCTCCCAGGAATGATGTTGCGGTATTATATGATTTTATGCTTGAATAATGTGATGAATTCTTGATGCGAATTGGTTCGCAAAAGAATAAGGATTGCGGTTTTATTGTGCCACGAGCAAGAGGATCGATAGGATGATCTTGGATACAGGTTAAACCACCACCAAAGATCGATAGAACGGGATCACCACCAAACTTGGATACAGATACCACCACCAAGCAAGGATACAGATTCCCAAGAGGCTCACCACACTCGGAATCCACCAAGTGATACAGATGCCTTAATGCAAGAAACTTGCAAAAGAGATTAACTCTCAATATTCATTCAACCACCCTTACAAATGAGAATATGTCTCATTATATAGAAACTAGATTCAAAAACAACTTGAGAACTACCCAAACAAACAAGACTAACAAGACTAACAACACTAACAATACTAACAAGTCTAACAAACTAACAAGTCTAACAAACTTAGTTTACTAACAATAACCAGTAAATATCTACTCCAAAGAATATTAAATCACTTAGTAATCTCGGATGCTCGTATCACCAATAAGCTGAATATGTCACAAATTAATTCCACATAAGCATAGTGACAAGTGGCGCATGAGGAGAATTCAGCATGTTGCAATTTGGTGTAGCGCCATTCAGCAAAGTGTTGAACCGAAATGCATCATCCTCCTTTGCTGGAAAAGATTTGTCCTCAAATCTTCAGGTTCTTTGTCTTCCTCAAATGGAGATAGGTCTTGAACATTGAATGTTGCTGAGACATGGGACTCACCAGAAGATCGATCTTGTAGGCGTTGTCATTGACTCTTTCTAATACCTTGAAGGGACCTTCACTCTAGGCATCAACTTGGACTTGCGTTTGGAGGAAACCTCTCCTTTCGGAAATGAATCCAAACTAAATCTCAGAGCGAAAGATAACAGCTCGCCTATTCTTGTTTGCCTTCCTTTCATAAATCTCATTTTGCTTCGCAATTTGAGATTTAATCTTCTCATGTAACTCCTTTATTACCTTGGCTCGCTGGTTAGCTTCTTTGTGCACCAAATCCTTGCTAGGCAAAGGTAGCAAATCGATGGGAGTAAGTGGATTGATGCCTTACACAGCTTCAAATGGTGAACATCTTGTAGTGCGACTTGGAACTTTATTGTATGCAAACTCGGCATGAGCAAGCTTCAAGTCCCAATCCTTCTGATTTTTGGACACTAAAGTTCTCAATATAGCTCCCATGGTACGGTTGACAACCGGTTTGTCCATCTGTTTGAGGATGACAAGAAGTGCTGAGCGAAGCTTCGTACCAAGCTTACTCCATAATGTCTTCCAAAATCCACTTAGGAACTTGCTGTCCCTATCCGAAACAATGGTGCGAGGAACTCCATGAAGTCGAATGATCTCACGGAAGTACAAATCAGCAATGTGAATAGCATCGTCGGTCTTATGGCAAGGCACAAAATGAGCCATCTTTGAAAACCGATCGACAACCACCATAATAGCATCTTTCTGTCTTTGAGTCCTTGGTAAACCAAGAACGAAATCCATGCTTACAGCTTCCCAAGGAACCTCAGGAATTGGCAATGGCGTGTATAATCCTTGTGGAAGAACATGACTCTTGGCTTTGTGACAAGTGACACACCGCCTAAGGATTCTTTGAACATCTCTTGCCATCTTTGGCCAGTGAAAGTGCTCTTGTAATAGAGTCAAAGTCTTGTTAACGCCAAAGTGGCCAGCAATTCCACCTCCATGGACTTCTCTAATCAACAACTCCCTCGTTGAACTCTGAGGAATGCACAACTTGTTGTCCTTGAAGAGAAAACCTTCTTGGACATGGAAATGATCCACAGCACCTTTTTGACATGCTGCAAATATAGAATTAAAGTCCACATCATCCGCATAGAGTTCTGTTATTACCTCGCCGATAAGCTTGGAATCCATCAAGGAGAGCAAAGAATGTCTCAGCGATAGTGCATCGGCGACAACATTGGATTTTCCTGCTTTATGCTTGATCATGAAGGAGTAGGATTGAAGATATTCAACCCATTTGGCATGCCTCTTATTCAGCTTGTGTTGGCCATTGATGAACTTCAAAGCTTCATGATCCGAATGCAAGACAAACTCCTAGGCAATAAATAGTGGCTCCAATGTTCTAATGCACGAATGATTGCATAGAATTCTTTATCATAAGTGGAGTAATTCAGCCTGGAACCATTAAGCTTTTAGCTGAAATAAGCAAGTGGTCGGCCATGTTGAAAGTACTCCTCCAATCCCAACACCGGAAGCATCACACTCTACTTCAAAGAGCTTTTCAAAATCAGGAAGTGCAAGCACCGGGGCCTCACACAACTTCAGTTTAATGGTTTCAAAGCTTTGCTGCGCTTGATGAGTCCACTCAAATGTTTCTCCTTTCAAGCAATCAGTAAGTGGAGCAATAATGGTGCTGAAATTTTTAATGAAGCGCCTATAGAAAGAAGCCAAACCATGAAAACTCCTTACATCATGAACAGATTGGGGAGTTGGCCAGGATTGGATTGCTTCAACCTTGCTTTCGTCCATTTTGATGCCTTCACTTGAGATGACATATCCCAGGAATACAACTCTAGAAGTAAAGAAATGGCACTTCTTGAGATTGCCAAATAGTTGCTGAATCGCAACTCTTCAAATAGCTTCTTCAAGTGCTGCAAGTGTTCTTCTTCATCTCGGCTATAGACAAGGATGTCATCAAAGTAGACAACAATGAATTTCCCAATAAAAGGCCTTAGAACATGATTCATTAGCCTCATGAATGTGCTAGGAGCATTAGACAAACCGAATGGCATAACAAGCCACTCATAGAGACCTCCTTTGGTCTTGAATGCCGTTTTCCATTCATCTCCTTCCTTCATGCGAATCTGATGGTAACCACTCTGGAGATCTACCTTGGAAAAAATAGTGGCACCATGCAATTCATCTAGCATATCATCAAGCCGAGGAATAGGATAACGGTACTTTACCGTTATCTTGTTGATAGCACGACTATCCATGCACATTCACCATGAGCCATCTTTCTTTGGAACTAGAATGGTGGAGCAGACAGGACTCAAGCTTTCTTGGACATAGCCTCTAGACACCAACTCATCAACTTGTTTGAAGCTCTCTAGTCTCCTTCGGGTTACACCTATAAGCTGGTTTGTTGGGCAATGGTGCTCCGGGCATTAAGTCAATTTGATGCTGAATCTCTCTCTTTGGAGGCAAGCCGAATGACAATTCTTTAGGGAAGACATCAGCAAATTCATTCAGCAATGGTTTCACCAAAGGGTGAATTAAATCTTCATGGACCGCATTTGCTTCAAGCAAGAGCAATGCAAACAGTTGCCTCTTCTTCAAACAAGTCTCTCGAAGTTCGGCTTTGCTCAAAAAGCGGCCAGCAACTCCATTCTTCTTATGTTGACCACAATCAGCAAGACTTGGAGATAATGGGGTAAGAGTGATCTTCTTCTGCCCTAAAGGATGGAATAGGTGTTCTTGAAGCCATCATGCATAGCCCTGCGATCATATTGCCATGGTCTTCCAAACAACAAGTGACATGCATCCATAGGGATCACATCACAAGTAATTTCATCTTGATAATGCTTCCCAATTGAAAATGAGATTAAGGCTTGTTTAGTTACCTTAACATCACTTTCCTTGTTCAGCCATTGAAGTTTGTAAGGTTGAGGATGTGTGATTGTTGGCAAACTCAGCTTCTCAATCATAATTGCTAAAGCAACGTTAGTGCAACTTCCACTATCAACAATAACATGGCATACCTTTCCCTTGATCGTACACCGTGTTTGGAAAAGGTTCTCCCTTTGTTCCTCCATAGCCACCAAGTTGGCATTCGATTGCCTTGCGAATCACCAGAGTTCGCCATCATTAGGATGTTCCACATGCTCTTCTCCTTCTTGAATCCCAAATCGGTTCATCCTCTTCAAAATTTGGTTCTTCAACCTCTTTGAGGGTGATAGTGCGCCGATTAGGACATTCGGAAGCAATATGCCCAAAACCTTGGCATTTGAAGCATCGTCTCTCCTTGGAGGTTGTCACGGGCTGGGAATCAACTTTGGTTTTATCCTTCCTTGCTGTAGTCTTCTCAGCTTGAAAAGAAGTGCTCCCTTTGCTGGAAGAAGCCCTCTTCTCAAATGGCTTGTAGGGCGACCTCTTGGAAGAGTCTTGCTTCTCCACCTTGTTTGCTAGCTTGCATACATCATTTAAGCTCCAATAGGGTTGTAAATCCACCAAATCAGCAATTGGTTTCTTTAAACCACCCTGATATCGTGCAATGGTTTGCTCATGGGATTCAGTAACATCACACTTAATCATGAGTTGTTCAAACTCACGAGTGTACTCTTCAACATTCAAGTCATTCTGATTTAGAGTATGGAGTTTTAAGGACATATCTTGCCTGTAATTTTGACACGAATCTCCTTCTCATCTCCCTTTTCATCTTCTCCCACGTTCGGATCTTGTTCTTCCCTTCTCTAGCACGCCGAGCTTTAAGATTCTCCCACCATAGGCTCGCGTAATGGCGCAACTTCAAAGCTGCAACCTTCACTTTCTTTTCCTCCGAATAGTCTTTAAATTCAAAGACTCTCTCCATGGTGTGTAGCCAATCAATGAAGTCATCGGTGAAAGTTTACCTTCAAATTCCGAATCTCCACTTTGACATCGGATTTATTCTTGTGATGATTGAATCTGTGATGCCTCCTCCTTGAGACTCCTCACCACTTGAGTTCTCACGGAAAGGATTCTCCTCATCATCACCAGAACTAGCATGAGACGATGTTGCTCCTCTTTGAAAAAGCTGCTCCATTTGACCTCTCAAATCAGCAATCTCTTGCTCCATTCGCATAGAACGAGCTTGTTCAAATGTCAAACCACGCTGGAACTTCGGCCATGTGTATAGTGAAGATGGGGTTTGGGTATGTAAGTGTTTAGGGGAATGAAGATGGTGTATAGAAGAAATGCACAAAAGGAACGCGTTTCCCACAGGCGCCAAATGATGCGAACTGGTTCACAAAAGAATAAGGATTGCGGTTTTATTGTGCCACGAGCAAGAGGATCGATAGGATGATCTTGGATACAGGTTAAACCACCACCAAAGATCGATAGAACGGGATCACCACCAAACTTGGATACAGATACCACCACCAAGCAAGGATACAGATTCCCAAGAGGCTCACCACACTCGGAATCCACCAAGTGATACAGATGCCTTAATGCAAGAAACTTGCAAAAGAGATTAACTCTCAATATTCATTCAACCACCCTTACAAATGAGAATATGTCTCATTATATAGAAACTAGATTCAAAAACAACTTGAGAACTACCCAAACAAACAAGACTAACAAGACTAACAACACTAACAATACTAACAAGTCTAACAAACTAACAAGTCTAACAAACTTAGTTTACTAACAACAACCAGTAAATATCTACTCCGAAAGAATATTAAATCACTTAGTAATCTCGGATGCTCCCGTATCACCAATAAGCTGAATATGTCACAAATTAATTCCACATAAGCATAGTGACAAGTGGCGCATGAGGAGAATTCAGCATGTTGCAATTTGGTGTAGCGCCATTCAGCAAAGTGTTGAACCGAAATGCATCAATTCTGATGCGTGCGTGGGCGAGTGACTCCGAACAGAAAATTTCAGGACTGCGCGATTTCGGAAAAAGGAGCGTAACTTCCTTGAAGCAGATCGGATTGACCAGATTCCAAAAGCCACCGATCAAGAAAGAAAAAAAAAAGGACCGAGATAATTGCAGTTCACCACCAAGGCTTAAAGGAAATTCCACCGGCCAAGGATAAAGAACTTTGATTCACCACCAACGATGTTGGATAAAGAATCGAGATAAAATTCAACTCACAAGAGGAATTTGCATTCATTCAACCAGCTCCCTTACAAATGAGAATATGTCTCATTATATAGATATTAGACTCAAAAAAAAAACAGCATGGGAACTACCCAAACAATAAAGACTAACAAGACTAACAAGTCTAACAAGACTAGAAGATAAAATTCGTTTACTAACAATAACCAGCAAATATCTACTTTCAAAGAGCATTAAATCACTTTGGAACTTATCCTGAATAACTCCCCTTTGATATAGCATCAATCAGCAACGAATTTTGATATTGGTATCATCATTCCTTATCCCACCGAAGTAAGTTATAACCGAAGTTAGTTTTGGCATGAATAAGTACCGATAGTGTTTGTTTTGCCGAAGGAATCATTTCGAGGACTTAAGGATTGATTAGTAGTCTCGGATGCTCCGCATCAGTCTCCCGGGTTGTTTGAGATTTGTCCTCAAATCGACAAGTCATCATCGTCAAGTAAGGAGAAAGATCACCTACATTAAAAGTTGCCGAAACTCCATATTCTCCAAGAAGATCAATTTTGTAAGCATTTTCGCCAATTCTCTCGAGAACTTCAAATGGACCGTCAGCTCTGGGCATAAGCTTATTCTTCCTCTGAGAAGGAAATCTTTCCTTCCTTAACTGTAACCACACAAGATCACCGGTTGGAAATGGGTCTTCCTCCGATGTATATTAGCTTTCTTCCTATAAGACTCGTTAGCCTTCTCGATCTTACTTGAATCTGCTCATGGAGTTTTTATTGATTCAGCTCGCTCTTTGCCATCAAAGTTCACTTGTGAATTGGATGGAATAGGAATTAAATCAATCGGTGTGGCGGATTGATTCCATACACAATTTCGAAGGGTGATCGACCCGATGTATAACTCGGCGATCGATTATAGCGAACTCAGCATGTGCAAGCTTCAAATCCCAATCTTTTAGCGATTTACTAACCATTCCTCGAAGTAACGTAGTGAGAGTGCGATTGGTTACCTCCGTTTGGCCATCGGTTTGAGGATGACAAGTGGTGCTGAATAGAAGTCTGGTTCCAAGCATTCTCCATAAGGTCTTCCAGAAATAACTTAAAAATTTAGAATCACGATCGGATACAATGGTCTTTGGTACTCCATGAAGGCGAATGATCTCCTTGAAATAAAGATCAGCCACATGAGATGCATCATCCGTCTTGTGGCATGGAATAAAATGGGCCATTTTAGAAAACCGATCAACAACCACCATAATGGCATCTTTCCCCTCTGAGTTCTTGGAAGAGCCACAATAAAATCCATGCTCACATCTTCCCAAGGTTGTAATGGTACTGGAAGGGGAGTATACAGCCCTTGGTGGAAATGACTCTTTGCTCTTTGACAAGTTGCACACCTCAAGATGATAGCATGTACGCCTCCACTCATCTTTGGCCAATAAAAGTGCTCTTGAAGGATTTCAAGAGTTTTGTTCATGCCGAAGTGACCAGCCAGACCTCCACCATGTGCTTGAATTCCATGTTTGCAACTATCGATAATAGTAGAGAACTCCGGGTCTTCAGAATATAGTTCTTTCATGGATTGAAAACCAAGAATTCTAGAATCAAGAACAGCAAGCATAGAGTATCTTCTTGATAAAGCATCCGTAACAACATTAGTATGGCCAGGTTTATATTTCGAAACGAAAGAAAAGGATTGAAGAAATTCTACCCATTTGGCATGCCTTGAGTTGAGCTTGCGTTGGCCACTAATAAATTTCAAAGCCTTCATGGTCAGAATGAAGTACAAATTGTTTAGGCCTTAAATAGTGACTCCAATGATCAAGAGCTCTCATAATGGCGTAGAACTCCTTATCATAAGTTGAGTAGTTCTTCTTCGAATCGGTTAACTTTTCACTGAAATATGCCAATGGCCTTTGTTCTTGAACAAGAACAGCTCCAATGCCAACTCCACTTGCATCACATTCAACTTCAAATACTCTATTAAAATTAGGAAGGGCAAGAGCGGGGACTCACATAGCTTCGGTTTGATGAGTTCAAAAGCGGAATAAGCGGCTCTTGTCCATTCAAAAGAACCCTTCTTCATGCATTCGGTGATAGGGGCCACGATTGTATGAAGTTCTTCACAAGCGGCGATAGAAAGAAGCAAGGCCATGAAAACTCCTTACATCGGTGATGGATTTCGGAATCGGCCAAGTCTTCATAGCTTCCACCTTGGATTGATCTACGGAAATTCCATCTTTGGAAATTACATAACCAAGAAACACAATGGTTGGAGAGAAGAACTCGCATTTCTCCATTTTGGCATAGAGTTTCTGTTCTCTCAAGACATTAAAGACCTGTTTTAAATGAGAGATATGCTCCTCCTCGTTCTTGCTATAAACAAGAATATCGTCGAAATAAACAACGACAAATCGACCAATAAGCGAGCGAAGAATCTCGTTCATAAGTCATGAAGGTACTTGGAGCATTCGATAACTCGAATGGCATTACCAACCACTCATAAAGGCCTCCCTTGGTTTTGAAAGCCGTCTTCCATTCATCACCTTCTCGCATTTTGATTTGATGATAACCACTCCGCAAATCTATCTTTGAGAAGACAGTAGAACCATACAATTCATCAAGCATATCATCAAGTCTAGGTATAGGGTACCTATACTTAATGGTGATGTTGTTGATGGCTCGGCTATCAATGCATATTCTAAATGAACCATCTTTCTTAGGCACGAGTAGAGCCGGAGCGAACATGGACTCATGCTTTCTCGAATATATCCTTTGTCGATAAGTTCATCGACTTGTCTTTACAACTCCTTTGTTTCCTCGGATTGCATCGATAAGCTGGTTTGTTCGGTAGAGGAGCACCGGGATCAAATCAATTTGATGCTCAATACCTCTTATGGGAGGTAATCCGGTGTGCAAATCCTCAGGGAACATATCTGCAAAATCTTTCCACAAGCGATGCATCTTTGGATGAATGGGTTGCTCTATCTTACTCTTTTTCTCTACCATAAGCAAAGCAAATACATTCTTTTGTTTGCTAATGGCTCTCTCAACCCGTGTTTCATTTAAGAACAAACCTTCCTTACGGTGTTTCCCTTCCCAGTTGATTTCGATGTATCGATGAAGGATTCAAGGGTAAAAGGGTGATGCATTTTTGTTCTTTCGAAAAAGTATGTGTTCTTACGACCATCATGCACAGCATTCATATCATATTGCCAAGGTCTTCCCAATAACAAGTGACATGCATCCATGGGAATCACATCACCTGAGCTTGATCTCGATAGTTCATCCCAATCGAAAGCGATATAAGAGCTCGTTTGGTTACCTTAAGATCATTTCGATTGAGCCATTGGAGCTTATGCGGTTGAGGATGTTTCGTTGTGGAAGCTTCAATTTGTCAACAAGGTTTGTCGAAACAGCGTTGGTACAACTCCACCATCGATAATCACTTGAACATACCTTCCCGTTAATAGTGCAGCGGGTGTGAAAGATGTTCTCCCTTTGCTCATTCTCTTGGGAGATATCTCGGCATGTAATGCTCTCTGTATCACCAATAACTCACCATCATCGCTTTTTCAGCGATATTCTCGGATTCTTGACGAATCATTACGGTCATGTTCATCGTTGGCCTCTTGAAGTTCAAATCGATCTTCTCAATTTCTTGAAGAGTCATAACTCTCCGATTTGGACAATTAGCTTGCAAATGCCCATAGCCATGACACTTAAAACACTTCCTTGTGTCACCATCAACTTTCTTGCTGGTTTCTTTGATGGGTTCCACCAACTTCTCTTTACCCTTAGCGTTTGTGAAACACCTTCATATTTGCTTGAGGAAGCACCCTAAAGTAGGATGTCCCCTTCGAGGAGGTTACGGAAGAAAACCTCTTGCTACTCTTTAGTTGTTTCTCAACCTTCATTGCTAGCTTGCAAACATCTTCGAAGGACCAATAAGGCTGAAGTTCAACCAAATCAGTAATTTCCCGATTCATGCCACCAAGGAATCGAGCGATGGTTTGCTCGGGAACTTCTGGAACTTCGCATCTTATCATGAGTTGTTCGAACTCACGAATATATTCTTCAATACTCATCCCTTGTTGTCTTAGGGAATTCAGCTTGAGAAACAGATCTTGCTTATAGGTATCGGGCAAGAACCTTTTCTTCATAAGTTTCTTGAGTTTATCCCAAGACTTGATTCGGTTTTTTTTTTCTAGCTCATTGACGCTTTAAATTCTCCCACCATAGAAGCATATTTAGTGAGTTTGAGCAGCGACCTTGCACCTCTTCTCATCCGAGTATGACTTGAAGTCAAAAACTCGTTCAATGGCACGGTGCCAATCAACAAAGTTGTCAGGATTGAGACTACCCTCGTACTCAGGTGCATCTGCTTTAATCTCACGGTCATTCTCATGGTATCTTCTTCTTCTTCTCCGAACTCGGTGCTCAAGGGCACTAGAGTTGCCTCCTGCGGAATCAGAATCATCATTAGCAGTGTGATGCGAATCTGATTAAATCATGGTGTCGCTGATCATCGGGACGCCTTGCTGGTTGCTCTTGTCTCTCCGGGTTCTCTAGGAGATTGAGAACTCGCTCCATTTGCCTTTGGAGATTCTCTATAGCACGATCTCACCTTAAGTCGTGCGCTTGCTCCAAAGTCAAGCCTCGTGGAACTTGTTAAGTCACCCATGGTAAGTAGAAGATAACAACACAAAGGAATCACTCAAGATAAGTCCAACCTTGAGCTCTGATACCAACTTGATGCATGCGTGGGCGAGTGACTCCGAACAGAAAATTTCAGGACTGCGCGATTTCGAAAAAAGGGGCGTAACTTCCTTGAAGCAGATCGGATTGACCAGATTCCAAAAGCCACCGATCAAGAAAGAAAAAAAAAAGGACCGAGATAATTGCAGTTCACCATCAAGGCTTAAAGGAAATTCCACCGGCCAAGGATAAAGAACTTTGATTCACCACCAACGATGTTGGATAAATAATCGAGATAAAATTCAACTCACAAGAGGAATTTGCATTCATTCAACCAGTTCCCTTACAAATGAGAATATGTCTCATTATATAGATATTAGACTCAAAAAAAAAAAACATCATGAGAACTACCCAAACAATAAAGACTAACAAGACTAACAAGACTAACAAGTCTAACAAGACTAGAAGATAAAATTCGTTCACTAACAATAACCAGCAAATATCTACTTCCAAAGAGCATTAAATCACTTTGGAACTTATCCTGAATAACTCCCCTTTGATATAGCATCAATCAGCAACGAATTTTGATATTGGTTTCATCATTCCTTATCCCACCGAAGTAAGTTATAACCAAAGTTAGTTTTGGCATGAATAAGTACCGATAGTGTTTGTTTTGCCGAAGGAATCAGCTCAGGACTTAAGGATTGATTAGTAGTCTCGGATGCTCCCGCATCAAATTCACAAGTAGTCTAGGCATGGCTGGATATTGTATTTTCCTATTTATTGTGTAGTCATGATTACCTTTTCATTTGACTCCTCTTGGAGATGAGTCTGGTAGAGTGAGACCATTCCAACTTTATGAGGCAGTTACATTCTCTTAGATTGCTCTAAGAGATTTCAACTTTTAGTCTACGGCTTGTGTAGACAAAGTTATTTTGTACAAGCTTCATACTTAATCCAATGACATTTACTTACTAAAAAATGTTTGATCGATTTTTTGCGCACCATCTCGAAAATTTAAAATATTGATCATTTCTAACTTATTTGGCTTAGGGAAGTTATATAACCTTGGTTTCACTAAAAAAAATGACGGTCATAAAGTTTGCGTAAAGTCGATGTTTGATCGATCTTTTGCACACCGTCTCAAAAATTCAAAATATTGACCATTCCCAACTTATTAGGCCTAAAGAAGTTGTATAAATTTTGTTTCGTCAAAAAACATGACTGTCATAAAGTTTACGCTAAGTCGATATATAATTGGTTTTTTGTGAACCATATCAAAAATTCAAAATATTGACAATTCTTAACTTATTAGGCCTAGAGAAGTTGTATAACCTTGGTTTTGCTACAAAACGTGACGGTCATAAAGTTTGCATAAATTCAATGTTTGATCGATTTTTTGTGTACCATCTCGAAAATTCAAAATATTAATCATTCTTAACTTATTTAGGCCTAGCGAAGTTATCTCACCTTGATTTTGCCACAAAATATGACGATCATAAACTTTGCACGAATTCGATGTTTGATCAGTTTTTTGCGCACCATCTCGAAAATTCAAAATATTAACCATTCTTAACTTATTTGGCCTAGGGACATTGTATAACCTTGGTTTCACCAAAAAAACATGACGGTCATAAAGTTTACGCAAAGTCGACGTCTGATTATTTTTTTACGCACTGTTTCAAAAATTTAAAATATTGACCATTCCAAACTTATTAGGCCTAGGAAAGTTGTATAACCTTTGTTTCAACAAAAAACATGACAATCATAAAATTTGTGTAAAGTCGATGTTTGATCGGTTATTTACGCACTATCTCGAAAATTATAAATATTGACCATTCCCAACTTATTAGGCCTAGAAAAGTTGCATAACATTAGTATCATAAAAAAATGCAACGGTAATAAAGTTTGCGCAATGTCGATAATTGATTGGTTTTTTATGCATCACCTCAAAAATTCAAAATATCGACTATTCCCAACTTATTAGGCCTAGGGAAGTTGTATAACCTTCGTTTCTCCAAAAAAATGTGACGGTTATAAAATTTGTACAAAGTCGATGTTTGATTGATTTTTTGTGCACCGTCTTAAAAATTCAAAATATTGTTCATTCCCAACTTATAAGGTCTAGAGAAGTTGTCTAAACTTGGTTTTGCCAAAAATCGTGACGATCATAATGTTTGCACAAAATCGATGTTTGATCGATTTTTTTGTGCACTTTCTTGAAAATTTAAAATATTGACCATTCTCAACTTACTAGGCCTAGGGAAGTTGTATAACCTTGGTTTTGTCAAATAACGTGATGATCATAAAGTTTCCACAAAGTCAATGTTTGATCGATTTTTTGCGCACCATCTCGGAAATTCAATAATACTAATAAATATTGAAAAGTCAAGCTATGAATCTATCAAGAATGCTAATAAAAAGGTTTAAAATGATATAAGTATACATCAAAATTCATGATCCTAGTTTTCAAAAATGATGATGTGAATAAATTCAAAAATATTACAAAACTATAAGATCACTATTAGGTGACAATGACAAACTAATCAGCCATCAAGAAAATAGAGGAAGTACTAGTGATGGAACACATCACCTTGGCTCCAAATCAAGAAACCTGCTCCATAGGACTGATTCTCTCACAATCCTCGTTGTTTGGTTACATGGCAAAGTAATAGTTGCAATTAAAATATATTGAAATGAAAAGCTAAGAATCTTATAAGAATGCTAAGAAAAATATATAAAATGATACAAGTATATATCAAAATTCATGTTTCTAGTTTTTAAAATTATGATAGAAATGAATTCAAAAACATAACAAAATCCAAAGATAACTACAAGGTGACAAAGACACAATATTCAGCCATTAAGTATTACAATATAGTTAATTAATATGAAATAAAAAAGATAATGTATCAATGTTAGAAAAAATTAATTTATAGACTAAACAAACCACATATCAAATTATGCTCTAATCTAACGTCTACATATATTTAACTATGCAAAATAGACTTTATAGTTGAGTAATACCAGAGAAAGAAGAGAAATAACAGATAAGACCAATACAGAGAAAATATGGGGAAGCATATGAAATAATATGTTTAGTGTTCCACAATCACTGTTGATTATTTCTGATTTAGCGTAGCAATCTACTTTTAACATAAATTACATGAAAAAAAAAGTAACTATATTGTCTTTCCTTGAGAAATAAAATGTTGAGTGAATCTCGTTGATGACTCCCCAACATAATTCTACAGGACAAAAACATTGAATAAGTAATAATAACAAACATTTTCTAGTTATGCTTATTGTTACATGTGTTATTTCAGTATCCGAAGAAAACGTAAGAAAAGATCTATACATCAAATTTCAAGTTTCCAGTTTGCTAAAATGGAATAAATTCAAAAACATAACAAAACTCTAAGATAACTATTAGGTGACAAGGACTAAACAATTAGCTATTATATATTATAATATAATTAATCAACATGAACTAAAAATGATTATGTATCAATGTTATAAAAAACTAACTTATAGACTAAACAAACCACACATTAAATTATGTTCCAATCTCACCTCCACACATATTTAACTATATAAAAACAGACCTTATAATTCGAAATATACCAAAGAAAGGAGTGAAGTAGTAGATATGCCCAATACAGCGAATGTATGGGGAAGCAAGTGAAATAATATGTTTAATGTTCCACACAGTTGGTTTAACCTAATTCATTATCAGAATCTACTTATGATAGAAATTGCAATGTAACAAAAGTGACTGTATTGTCTTTTCTTGAGAAAATAAAATCTTAAGTGAGTCTCGTTGATGACTTCTCAATATAATTCGATAGGGAAAAAATTTTGAATCGATAAAGAAAACAAGTATTTTCCAATTGTGTTTATTAGTGCAAGTGTTTGTTAGTACCTGAAAAAAATATAGAAAATGATCTAGAGTAAAAACCTTGAATATATGAAAGGAACTAACATTTTCTAGCTCTGTTTCTTATTGTAGATGCTTTTTAAGTGCTTGCAGAAAAACTAGTAAAAGATTTAGAAATAGGGTAACAATACATTTAATTTTTAGGAACAAGATGATGAATTTAGGATAGCCTACAAAAAACATGAGAAATTCAAGAAAATAGGAGAAGGATTCCACCTTCAAGAACTCAAAGGGAGTCAGGAAAACAGAGGGAGTATGGGATGAAACACATAATCTTGGCTTCTATTTTCTTGATGGCTAATTGTTTAGTCATTGTCACATAATAGTGATCTTATAGTTTTGTAATGTTTTTGAATTTATTCGCATCATCATTTTCGAAAACTAGGACCATGAATTTTGATGTATACTTATATCATTTTAGACCTTTTTATTAGCATTCTTGATAGATTCATAGCTTGACTTTTCAATTTTTTTATTATAATATTTACATTGCCATGTAACCAAACAACGAGGATCGTGAGAGAATCAATCAATATTTATTATAATATTTACTTGTTTTCTTGAATTTTTCATGTTTCTTGTAGACTGACCTAAATTCATCATCTTGTTCCTAAAAATTAAATGTATTGTTACCCTATTTTTAAATCTTTTACTAGTTTTTTTATAGACACTAAAAGAACATCTACAATAAGAAACAGAGCTAAAAAATGTTAGTTCCTTTCACAAATTTATGGTTTTTACTCTAGATCATTTTTTGTGTTTTTTTAAGTGCTAAAAACACATGCACTAATAAATATAGTTGGAAAATACTTGTTCTTTTTACCGATTCAAAGGTTTTTCCCTATCAAATTATGTTGAGAAGTTATCAACAAGACTCACTTAAGATTTTATTTTCTCAAGAAAAGACATTACAGTCACTTTTGTTACCTTATAATTTCTATCATAAGTAGATTCGGACAATGAATTGGGCAAAACCAATGGAAAGTGTAGAACATTAAACATATTATTTCACTTGATTCCCCATACTTTTGTTGTATTGGGCATATTTGCTACTTTACTCCTTTCTTTATTATAATTCGAATTATATGATTTGTTTTTGCATAGTTAAATATGTGCAGAGGTGAGATTGGAACATAATTTAATGTGTAGTTTGTTTAATCTATAAGCTAGTTTTTTGTAACATTGATACAGTCATTTTTAGTTCATGTTGATTAATTATATTATAATATATAATGGCTGATTGTTTAGTCCTTGTCACATAATAGTTATCTTAGAGTTTTGTTATGTTTTAGAATTTATTTCATTTTAGAAAACTAGAAACTTGAATTTTGATGTATAGATCTTTTCATGGGTTTTCTTTGAGTACTGAAAGAACATATGCAACAATAAGCACAACTAGAAAATGTTTATTATTTTTACTAATTTAATGTTTTTGCCTTGTAGAATTATGTTGGGGAGTCATCAACAAGATTCACTATAACATTTTATTTCTCAAGGAAAGATAATACAGTTACTTTTGTTCGCATCTAATTTCTGTTAAAGGTAGATTGGTACGTTAAATCAGAAATAATCAACAGCGATTGTGGAACACTAAACATATTATTTCACTTGCCTCCTCGTATTATCTCTGTATTGGTCTTATCTACTATTTCTCGTCTTTCTCTGGTATTACTCAAACTATAAGGTCTGTTTTGCATAGTTAAATGTGTGTAGAGGTTAGATTGGAGCATAATTTGATGTGTGGTTTGTTTAGTCTGTAAGCTAATTTTTTCTAACATTGATACATTATCTTTTTTATTTCTTATTAATTAACTGTATTGTAATACTTAATAGTTGAATGTTATGTCTTTGTCACCTTGTAGTTATCTTTGGGTTTTGTTATGTTTTTGAATTCATTTGCATCATGATGCGAATTGGTTCGCAAAAGAATAAGGATTGCGGTTTTATTGTGCCACGAGCAAGAGGATCGATAGGATGATCTTGGATACAGGTTAAACCACCACCAAAGATCGATAGAACGGGATCACCACCAAACTTGGATACAGATACCACCACCAAGCAAGGATACAGATTCCCAAGAGGCTCACCACACTCGGAATCCACCAAGTGATACAGATGCCTTAATGCAAGAAACTTGCAAAGAGATTAACTCTCAATATTCATTCAACCACCCTTACAAATGAGAATATGTCTCATTATATAGAAACTAGATTCAAAAACAACTTGAGAACTACCCAAACAAACAAGACTAACAAGACTAACAACACTAACAATACTAACAAGTCTAACAAACTAACAAGTCTAACAAACTTAGTTTACTAACAACAACCAGAGAACATCTACTCCGAAAGCATCTTAAATCACTTAGTGATCTCGGCTGCATCCGTATCAGCAATAAGCAGAATAAGTCACAAATTAATTCCACATAAGCATAGTGACAAGTGGCGCATGAGGAGAATTCAGCATGTTGCAATTTGGTGTAGCGCCATTCAGCAAAGTGTTGAACCGAAATGCATCATCCTCCTTTCGGAAAAGATTTGTCCTCAAATCTTGAGTTCTTTGTCTTCCTCAAATGGAGATAGGTCTTGAACATTGAATGTTGCTGAGACATGGGACTCACCAGAAGATCGATCTTGTGTTGTCATTGACTCTTTCTAATACCTTGAAGGACCTTCACTCTAGGCATCAACTTGGACTTGCGTTTGGAGAAACCTCTCCTTTGGAAATGAATCCAAACTAAATCTCCAGGCGAAAGATAACAGCTCGCCTATTCTTGTTTGCCTTCCTTTCATAAATCTCATTTTGCTTCGCAATTTGAGATTTAATCTTCTCATGTAACTCCTTTATTACCTTGGCTCATGGTTAGCTTCTTTGTGCACCAAATCCTTGCTAGGCAAAGGTAGCAAATCGATGGGAGTAAGTGGATTGATGCCATACACAGCTTCAAATGGTGAACATCTTGTAGTGCGACTTGGAACTCTATTGTATGCAAACTCGGCATGAGCAAGCTTCAAGTCCCAATCCTTCTGATTTTTGGACACTAAAGTTCTCAATATAGCTCCCATGGTACGGTTGACAACCGGTTTGTCCATCTGTTTGAGGATGACAAGAAGTCTTTGAGCGAAGCTTCGAACCAAGCTTACTCCATAATGTCTTCCAAAATCCACTTAGGAACTTGCTGTCCCTATCCAAAACAATGGTGCGAGGAACTCCATGAAGTCGAATGATCTCACGGAAGTACAAATCAGCAATGTGAATAGCATCGTCGGTCTTATGGCAAGGCACAAAATGAGCCATCTTTGAAAACCGATCGACAACCACCATAATAGCATCTTTTGTCTTTGAGTCCTTGGTAAACCAAGAACGAAATCCATGCTTCTGACTTCCCAAGGAACCTCGGGAATTGGCAATGGCGTGTATAATCCTTGTGGAAGAACATGACTCTTGGCTTTGTGACAAGTGACACACCGCCTAAGGATTCTTTGAACATCTCTTGCCATCTTTGGCCAGTGAAAGTGCTCTTGTAATAGAGTCAAAGTCTTGTTAACGCCAAAGTGGCCAGCAATTCCACCTCCATGGACTTCTCTAATCAACAACTCCTCGTTGAACTCGAGGAATGCACAACTTGTTGTCCTTGAAGAGAAAACCTTCTTGGACATGGAAATGATCCACAGCACCTTTTGACATGCTGCAAATATAGAATTAAAGTCCACATCATCCGCATAGAGTTCTTGTATTACCTCGAAGCCGATAAACTTGGAATCCATCAAGGAGAGCAAAGAATGTCTCCGCGATAGTGCATCGGCGACAACATTGGATTTTCCTGCTTTATGCTTGATCATGAAGGAGTAGGATTGAAGATATTCAACCCATTTGGCATGCCTCTTATTCAGCTTGTGTTGGCCATTGATGAACTTCAAAGCTTCATGATCCGAATGCAAGACAAACTCCCTAGGCAATAAATAGTGGCTCCAATGTTCTAATGCACGAATGATTGCATAGAATTCTTTATCATAAGTGGAGTAATTCAGCCTGGAACCATTAAGCTTTTCGCTGAAATAAGCAAGTGGTCGGCCATGTTGAAGTAATACTCCTCCAATCCCAACACCGGAAGCATCACACTCTACTTCAAAGAGCTTTTCAAAATCAGGAAGTGCAAGCACCCGGCACTCACACAACTTCAGTGTAATGGTTTCAAAGCTTTGCTGCGCTTGATGAGTCCACTCAAATGTTTCTCTTTTCAAGCAAACTGTAAGTGGAGCAATAATGGTGCTGAAATTTTTAATGATGCGCCTATAGAAAGAAGCCAAACCATGAAAACTCCTTACATCATGAACAGATTGGGGAGTTGGCGAGATTGGATTGCTTCAACCTTGCTTTCGTCCATTTTGATGCCTTCACTTGAGATGACATATCCCAGGAATACAACTCTAGAAGTAAAGAAATGGCACTTCTTGAGATTGCCAAATAGTTGCTGAATGCGCAACTCTTCAAATAAGCTTCTTCAAGTGCTGCAAGTGTTCTTCTTCATCTCGGCTATAGACAAGGATGTCATCAAAGTAGACAACAATGAATTTCCCAATAAAGGCCTTAGAACATGATTCATTAGCCTCATGAATGTGCTAGGAGCATTAGACAAACCGAATGGCATAACAAGCCACTCATAGAGACCTCCTTTGGTCTTGAATGCCGTTTTCCATTCATATCCTTCCTTCATGCGAATCGATGGTAACCACTCCGGAGATCTACCTTGGAAAAATAGTGGCACCATGCAATTCATCTAGCATATCATCAAGCCGAGGAATAGGATAACGGTACTTTACCGTTATCTTGTTGATGGCACGACTATCCATGCACATTCTCCATGAGCCATCTTTCTTTGGAACTAGAATGGCTGGAACGGAGCAAGGACTCAAGCTTTCTTGGTCATAGCCTCTAGACACCAACTCATCAACTTGTCGCTGAAGCTCCGTAGTCTCCACCGGGTTACCCCTATAAGCTGGTTTGTTGGGCAATGGTGCACCGGGCATTAAGTCAATTTGATGCAGAATCTCTCTCTTTGGAGGCCAGCCGAATGACAATTCTTTAGGAAGACATCAGCAAATTCATTCAGCAATGGTTTCACCAAAGGGTGAATTAAATCTTCATGGACCGCATTTGCTTCAAGCAAGAGCAATGCAAACATTGCCTCTTCTTCAAACAAGTCTCTCGAAGTTCGGCTTTGCTCAAAAGCGGCCAGCAACTCCATTCTTCTTATGTTGACCACAATCAGCAAGACTTGGAAATAATGGGGTAAGAGTGATCTTCTTCTGCCCCAAAAGGATGGAATAGGTGTTCTTGAAGCCATCATGCATAGCCCTGCGATCATATTGCCATGGTCTTCCAAACAACAAGTGACATGCATCCATAGGGATCACATCACAAGTAATTTCATCTTGATAATGCTTCCCAATTGAAAATGAGATTAAGGCTTGTTTAGTTACCTTAACATCACTTTCCTTGTTCAGCCATTGAAGTTTGTAAGGTTGAGGATGTGTGATTGTTGGCAAACTCAGCTTCTCAATCATAATTGCTTTGAAACAGCGTTAGTGCAACTTCCACTATCAACAATAACATGGCATACCTTTCCCTTGATCGTACAGTGTTTGGAAAAGGTTCTCCTTTGTTCCTCCATAGCCACCAAGTTGGCATTCGGTGCCTTGCGAATCACCAGAGTTCGCCATCATCGGATGTTCCACATGCTCTTCTCCTTCTTGAATCCCAAATCGGTTCATCCTCTTCAAAATTTGGTTCTTCAACCTCTTTGAGGGTGATAGTGCGCCGATTAGGACATTCGGAAGCAATATGCCCAAAACCTTGGCATTTGAAGCATCGTCTCTCCTTGGAGGTTGTCACGGGCTGGGAATCAACTTTGGTTTTATCCTTCCTTGCTGTAGTCTTCTCAGCTTGAAAGAAGTGCTCCCTTTCTTTGGAAGAAGCCCTCTTCTCAAATGGCTTGTAGGACGACCTCTTGGAAGAGTCTTGCTGCTTCTCCACCTTGTTTGCTAGCTTGCATACATCATTTAAGCTCCAATAGGGTTGTAAATCCACCAAATCAGCAATTGGTTTCTTTAAACCACCCAGATATCGTGCAATGGTTTGCTCATGGGATTGATAACATCACACTTAATCATGAGTTGTTCAAACTCACGAGTGTACTCTTCAACATTCAAGTCATTCTGTTTTAGAGTATGGAGTTTTAAGAACATATCTTGCCTGTAATTTTCCACGAATCTCCTTCTCATCTCCCTTTTCATCTTCTCCCACGTTCGAATCTTGTTCTTCCCTTCTCTAGCACGAGCTTTAAGATTCTCCCACCATAGGCTCGCGTAATGGCGCAACTTCAAAGCTGCAACCTTCACTTTCTTTTCCTCCGAATAGTCTTTAAATTCAAAGACTCTCTCCATGGTGTGTAGCCAATCAATGAAGTCATCAGGTGAAAGTTTACCTTCAAATTCCGGAATCTCCACTTTGACATCGGATTTATTCTTGTGATGATTGAATCTGTGATGCCTCCTCCCTTGAGACTCCTCACCACTTGAGTTCTCACGGAAAGGATTCTCCTCATCATCACCAGAACTAGCATGAGACGATGTTGCTCCTCTTTGAAAAAGCTGCTCCATTTGACGTCTCAAATCAGCAATCTCTCGCTCCATTCGCATAGAACGAGCTTGTTCAAATGTCAAACCACGCTGGAACTCGTCGGCCATGTGTATAGTGAAGATGGGGTTTCGGGTATGTAAGTGTTTAGGGGGGAATGAAGATGGTGTATAGAAGAAATGCACAAAAGGAACGCGTTTCCCACAGAGCGCCAAATGATGCGAATTGGTTCGCAAAAGAATAAGGATTGCGGTTTTATTGTGCCACGAGCAAGAGGATCGATAGGGTGATCTTGGATACAGGTAAAACCACCACCAAAGATCGATAGAACGGGATCACCACCAAACTTGGATCTGAGATACCACCACCAAGCAAGGATACAGATTCCCAAGAGGCTCACCACACTCGGAATCCACCAAGTGATACTGAGATGCCTTAATGCAAGAAACTTGCAAAGAGATTAACTCTCAATATTCATTCAACCACCCTTACAAATGAGAATATGTCTCATTATATAGAAACTAGATTCAAAAACAACTTGAGAACTACCCAAACAAACAAGACTAACAAGACTAACAACACTAACAATACTAACAAGTCTAACAAACTAACAAGTCTAACAAACTTAGTTTACTAACAACAACCAGTAAATATCTACTCCGAAAGAATATTAAATCACTTAGTAATCTCGGATGCTCCCGTATCACCAATAAGCTGAATATGTCACAAATTAATTCCACATAAGCATAGTGACAAGTGGCGCATGAGGAGAATTCAGCATGTTGCAATTTGGTGTAGCGCCATTCAGCAAAGTGTTGAACCGAAATGCATCATCATGAGAATATGTCTCATTATATAGAAACTAGATTCAAAAACAACTTGAGAACTACCCAAACAAACAAGACTAACAAGACTAACAACACTAACAATACTAACAAGTCTAACAAACTAACAAGTCTAACAAACTTAGTTTACTAACAATAACCAGTAAATATCTACTTCGAAAGAATATTAAATCACTTAGTAATCTCGGATGCTCCCGTATCACCAATAAGCTGAATATGTCACAAATTAATTCCACATAAGCATAGTGACAAGTGGCGCATGAGGAGAATTCAGTATGTTGCAATTTGGTGTAGCGCCATTCAGCAAAGTGTTGAACCGAAATGCATCATCCTCCCTTTGCTGGAAAAGATTTGTCCTCAAATCTTCAGGTTCTTTGTCTTCCTCAAATGGAGATAGGTCTTGAACATTGAATGTTCTGAGACATGGGACTCACCAGAAGATCGATCTTGTAGGCGTTGTCATTGACTCTTTCTAATACCTTGAAGGGACCTTCACTCTAGGCATCAACTTGGACTTGCGTTTGGAGAAACCTCTCCTTTCGAAAATGAATCCAAACTAAATCTCGAGCGAAAGATAACAGCTCGCCTATTCTTGTTTGCCTTCCTTTCATAAATCTCATTTTGCTTCGCAATTTGAGATTTAATCTTCTCATGTAACTCCTTTATTACCTTGGCTCGCTGGTTAGCTTCTTTGTGCACCAAATCCTTGCTAGGCAAAGGTAGCAAATCGATGGGAGTAAGTGGATTGATGCCATACACAGCTCCAAATGGTGAACATCTTGTAGTGCGACTTGGAACTCTATTGTATGCAAACTCGGCATGAGCAAGCTTCAAGTCCCAATCCTTCTGATTTTTGGACACTAAAGTTCTCAATATAGCTCCCATGATATGGTTGACAACTTCGGTTTGTCCATCTGTTTGAGGATGACAAGAAGTGCTGAAACGAAGCTTACTCCATAATGTCTTCCAAAATCCACTTAGGAACTTGCTGTCCCTATCCAAAACAATGGTGCGAGGAACTCCATGAAGTCGAATGATCTCACGGAAGTACAAATCAGCAATGTGAATAGCATCGTCGGTCTTATGGCAAGGCACAAAATGAGCCATCTTTGAAAACCGATCGACAACCACCATAATAGCATCTTTTTGTCTTTGAGTCCTTGGTAAACCAAGAACGAAATCCATGCTTACAGCTTCCCAAGGAACCTCAGGAATTGGCAATGGCGTGTATAATCCTTGTGGAAGAACATGACTCTTGGCTTTGTGACAAGTGACACACCGCCTAAGGATTCTTTGAACATCTCTTGCCATCTTTGGCCAGTGAAAGTGCTCTTGTAATAGAGTCAAAGTCTTGTTAACGCCAAAGTGGCCAGCAATTCCACCTCCATGGACTTCTCTAATCAACAACTCCTCGTTGAACTCGAGGAATGCACAACTTGTTGTCCTTGAAGAAAACCTTCTTGGACATGGAAATGATCCACAGCACCTTTTTGACATGCTGCAAATATAGAATTAAAGTCCACATCATCCGCATAGAGTTCTTTTATTACCTCGAAGCCGATAAGCTTGGAATCCATCAAGGAGAGCAAAGAATGTCTCCGCGATAGTGCATCGGCGACAACATTGGATTTTCCTGCTTTATGCTTGATCATGAAGGAGTAGGATTGAAGATATTCAACCCATTTGGCATGCCTCTTATTCAGCTTGTGTTGGCCATTGATGAACTTCAAAGCTTCATGATCCGAATGCAAGACAAACTCCCTAGGCAATAAATAGTGGCTCCAATGTTCTAATGCACGAATGATTGCATAGAATTCTTTATCATAAGTGGAGTAATTCAGCCTGGAACCATTAAGCTTTTCGCTGAAATAAGCAAGTGGTCGGCCATGTTGAAGTAATACTCCTCCAATCCCAACACCGGAAGCATCACACTCTACTTCAAAGAGCTTTTCAAAATCAGGAAGTGCAAGCACCGGGGCCTCACACAACTTCAGTTTAATGGTTTCAAAGCTTTGCTGCGCTTCAGTAGTCCACTCAAATGTTTCTCCTTTCAAGCAATCAGTAAGTGGAGCAATAATGGTGCTGAAATTTTTAATGAAGCGCCTATAGAAAGAAGCCAAACCATGAAAACTCCTTACATCATGATCAGGTTGGGGAGTTGGCGAGATTGGATTGCTTCAACCTTGCTTTCGTCCATTTTGATGCCTTCACTTGAGATGACATATCCCAGGAATACAACTCTAGAAGTAAAGAAATGGCACTTCTTGAGATTGCCAAATAGTTGCTGAATGCGCAACTCTTCAAATAGCTTCTTCAAGTGCTGCAAGTGTTCTTCTTCATCTCGGCTATAGACAAGGATGTCATCAAAGTAGACAACAATGAATTTCCCAATAAAAGGCCTTAGAACATGATTCATTAGCCTCATGAATGTGCTAGGAGCATTAGACAAACCGAATGGCATAACAAGCCACTCATAGAGACCTCCTTTGGTCTTGAATGCCGTTTTCCATTCATCTCCTTCCTTCATGCGAATCGATGGTAACCACTCCGAAGATCTACCTTGGAAAAAATAGTGGCACCATGCAATTCATCTAGCATATCATCAAGCCGAGGAATAGGATAACGGTACTTTACCGTTATCTTGTTGATGGCACGACTATCCATGCATATTCTCCATGAGCCATCTTTCTTTGGAACTAGAATGGCTGGAACGGAGCAAGGACTCAAGCTTTCTTGGACATAGCCTCTAGACACCAACTCATCAACTTGTCGCTGAAGCTCTCTAGTCTCCTCCGGGTTACACCTATAAGCTGGTTTGTTGGGCAATGGTGCTCCGGGCATTAAGTCAATTTGATGCTGAATCTCTCTCTTTTTGAGCAAAGCCGAACTTCGAGAGACTTGTTTGAAGAAGAGACATCTTTGGGTTTTGTTATGTTTTTGAATTCATTTGCATCATAATTTTAAAAACTAGGAACATGAATTTTGATATATACTTGTATCATTTTAGACATTTTTCTTAGCATTCTTGCGAGATTCTTAGCTTTTTTTTTCCAATATATTTTAATTGCAACTGTTACTTTACCATGTAACCAAACAACGAGGATCGTGAGAGAATCATACGGAGTAGGTTTCTCAATTTGGAGCCAAGGTGATGTGTTCCATCCCATACATCCTCTCTTTTCTTGACTCCCTTTGAGTTCTTAAATGTTCAATAGTTCCTCTATTTTCTTGATGGCTGGCTGATTGTTTAGTCATTATCACCTAATTGTGATCTTATAGTTTTGTAATGTTTTTGTATTTATTCGCATCATCATTTTTGAAAACAGGGATCATGAATTTTGATGTAAACTTATATCATTTTAGATCTTTTTCTTAGCATTCTTGATAGATTCATAGCTTGTCTTTCCAATATTTATTAGCATTCTTGAATTTTCGAGATGGTGCACAAAAAACTGATCAAACATTGACTTTGCACAAACTTTATGACCGCCACGTTAGTTGGCGAACCAAGGTTACAACTTCCCCAGGCCTAATATGTTTGAATGGTCAATATTTTGAATTTTTGAGTTGGTGCGTAAAAAACCGATTAAACATTGACTTTGCGCAACCTTGGTTTTGTCAGAAAACATGATGGTCATTAAGTTTACACAAAGTCGATGTTTGATCCGTTTTTTGTGTACCATCTCGAAAATTCAAAACATTGAACGTTCCCAACTTATTAGGCCTTGGGAAGTTGTATAACCTTGGTTTCGCAAAAAAATGTGACGGTCAAAATATTTACACATTCGATGTTTCATCTATTTTTTACACACCATCTGGATGTTGTCTAACCTTGGTTTCGCTAAAAAACGTGACGGTCATAAAGGTTGCGTAAAGTTGATGTTTAATCAATTTTTTGTGCACCAACTTGAAAATTTGAAATATTGACAATTCGTAACTTATTAGGTCTATGAAAGTTGTATAACCTTGGTTTCGTTAAAAAACGTGATAGTCATAAAGTTTGTGCAAAGTCGATGTTTGATCGATTTTTTGCGCACCATCCCGAAAATTTAAAATATTTAGCATTCCTAACTTATTAGGCATAGGAAAGTTGTATAACCTTGGTTTCACCAAAAAAATATGACGGTCATAATATTTACGCAAAGTCAATGTTTGATCAATTTTTTTGTATATGACTTAGAAAATTCAAAATATTGACCTTTCCCATCTTATTTGGCCTAGGAAAGTTGTCTAACATTGGTTTCACTAAAAAACGTGACAGACATAGTTTACGCAAAGTCGATGTTTGATCGGTTTTTTGCGCATCATCTCGAAAATTTAAAATATTGACCATTCCCAATTTATTAGGCTTAGGTATGTTGTATAACGTTAGTTTCACCAAAAAATGTGACGGGCAAGTTTGCACAAAGTTGATGTTTGATCGGTTTTTAGCGCACCGTATTTAAAATTCAAAATATTGATCATTCCCAACTTATTAGGCCTAGGGAAGTTGCATAACCTTGGTTTCCCCAAAAAACGTGGCGGTCATAATGTTTCCGCAAAGTTGAGATTTGATCTATTTTTGGCACACTATTTGAAAAATTCAAAACATTTGATCATTTCCATCTTATTAGGCTTAGGGAAGTTGTCTAACCATGGTTTCGCTAAAAAACGTTACGGCCATAAAGGTTGTGTAAAGTCGATGTTTGATCAGTTTTTTATGTACCAACTCGAAAATTTAAAATATTGATCATTCCCAACTTATTAGGCCAAGTGAATTGTGTAACCTTGGTTTCACAAAAAAACGTAACGATCATAATGTTTTCACAAAGTCGATGTTTGATCATTTTTTTGTGCACAATCACGAAAATTCAAAATATTGATCATTCCCAACATATTATATGTAGGGAAGTTGTATAACCTTAATTTTATCAAAAAAATAAGACGGTCATAAAGTTTGCGTAAAGTTGATGTTTGGTCGATTTTTTTATGCATTGACTATTCTATACAAACTTCATACTAAATCTAATTACATTTACTTATCAAAAAAAATAAAATAGCTTTGTTTACACAAATCATAGATTAAAGCCTGAGATCTCTTATAGCAATCTAGGAGACTGCACCCTATCTCAAAAAGGTGGAATGGTCTCACTCTACTAGACTCATCTCCAAGAGTAGTCAAATAGAAAAGTAGTCATGACTACATATGTTGTAGACTATTACTCTTTACTATAGGCAACAAATAGTAAAATGTAATAGCCAACTATTCCTGAATGACCAGTGAATAATACATCACATTATTAAAGCATAAAATCACACAATACAACAACCTTATTGTAGAAAGCATTAACGAATTATAAAATTGAATATGATAAAAATCTCTTTTTCTCTACTTGTTAAATGCTTCATTTCCAGATCCTGCTCCATACATGATTTTGAGTCATTAAGAATCTCAAGCAAAATGTGAGCATTATGTGTTGTGGCCCTCAAAGATTCTACCATACCTCTTCCTTCAAATCCACCAAATAGCATATCTAAAAGTAACATTTGCTAGTTATGTAAGAAGCCATTTTCTTGAGAATTTTGCTGGAGCTGTTCTAATTCTTGATGCAAGTTTGGCATTGGTAGTCCCAAGCAAAATAGAGATGATCAATACTTTCTTTCTATTGCATGCAAAGAGAGCATCAATTAACAAGATAGATACATCTTCACTTTATATTGTCTATTGTAGATAGTTTCACAAGAAGGGCCTGTCATGTGTATAAGGAATGTCCCTATCACATCTCATATTTATAAAATATAATAAATCATCATTTTATTATTCATAATTTATAGAGTACACTCCATTTTTTGAATTCAAATCATTACTTTTCGATAGTAAATATTTTATTAACAAGAAAAGATCACATCTTCTTAATAGGGTTACAAGTATCTTCCACTCAAGCTTCATATTTATTGTAAAATTGTAGATTATGCTGAAAATAAATATAAGATAAAAATATATCAGTAACCACACATGCTGGTAAGAACATCGAAAAAATCATAAAAATAATCTAACATTAATGAAACAAATGTCAATAATTTAATAAGAAATAATAATATATCAATTTATTATAAAACTTAAACATCTAAAAAACAATGATAATTTCTTAAGCAAAATCATGCATCGGTCACATGCAACACAAACAAGATAACTAGATAACAAAGGCGTACATCACACCCGATGATGCACTCTCCCAACAGCGGATGGAGAGGCATACTCCATGGGATGGATTCCTCCTAACAGTGGATGGAGATAATCCATATCGCACTCCCAACAGCGGATGGAGTGGTATCCCTTACCCACCTAAGTGGGGACACGTTCCTCCCAACAGCGGATAGAGGAACCATCTAACCATCACGTCTGATGATCCGGTAATCTCTAAAGGGAATCGCCATACCTGCCCTCGATAGGAATACATAAACATCTATGATCATTCATTTACATTCACTTATTCATTCACACATGCATCCAAGAAATAGTATGATCAAATATAATAAGAGATCATGCTTTATGTATGATCTACTAGATTGTCCATTTGTGGCTCTACACTATGATGAGCCCGTAGCTCCTTTCACAGATTACACTTTCAATATAGACCATTAGCCTAGTTACATCTACTACATGGTACAATCATATCAATATCATAAACTTAAGAAAAGTAGAAAACCAATAATCATTTTCAAATAAAATATTTAAATAAACCTTTAAATTCATCAAATCATAAAGGCTTAAAACAACAATATCTCAATAGTCTTTAATCAACTAAAACCCTAATTGGAATAGTTCAATTGGCTTAAATCAAATTCAATTCAATTATGGCCTAATAGAATCAACCTCAAATCTTTATAGAACTGGTCCGAATCACCTAGACTGGTTTAATTTAGATTTGATTGATCTCGATTAGGTCAAGTAGATTGAACTAGTCAAGTTAGTCCGGAATCACCTAATCTTAACCAATCAAACATGCGATTTAGTCAAGAGCTCAAATCAATAAAAGAAGAGAAAATCAGACTATGTCTTTTAATGCTAGCCCAAACTGAACCAACCTACTCGAGTCTTGGGCCGGGTCATATGTGCTACACATGCCTATCTAAGTAATAGGTTAAGTTGAGATACAATGAGTAAGTTAGAGGAGCGATGATGTATCTAACGCCAATCGCATCGCTGGGCAAGCTTAACTTCATGGACTAGGCTAAGCCTTACTCATAAGTTGGGCTAAGCCTTACCATTGAATTGGGCCATGCTTGGATCGCAAGTTGGGTCATGCTTAGACACATGATTTGGGGTTGTATTTGACCATATGGAATAGGTTATACCTAGCCACATTAGTTAGCTTATGCCTAGCCATATGATTAGGTCGTACCTTACCACATAGGTTGGGACGTACAAAGCCACATGGACTAGATCATACCTAGCCACATGACTGTATCAAGCCTGGCCACATAGGTTAGATCATATCTTACCATATGGGCTGGCTCTTACCAAGTCACATGGGCTGGCTCTTACCTAGTCACATGGGTTGGGTCATGCCTAGTCACATGGGTTAATTGTACCTAGCCACATGGGTTAATTGTACCTAGCCACATGGGTTGGGTCGTATATATAACCATATGGGCTGAGTCGATCTAGTCTAGCAGATCAACTTAACTCAAGTCAGACCCTAATTAGAATCCTCTTATCAAATTATATTTTAAAAATATAAATTATCAAGAATAACCCAAATCCATGAAAAGAATTTAAATTTGTAATCTTAAATTTAAAACTAATTAAATCATAGGAATTCACACATAATTCTTAAAATATAGAAATATCTAATTAAATAAATTAGATCCATTAATCTAAAAATAAGAATTTTAATAGTTAAATCAATATTAAAACTCACTTAAGCTTAAGAGATTAATATAAATCAAATAATCATTCTAATTTCATGAATCAATTATTAGTATTTATTAATCATCAAATTTTAAAAATTCAAATATTGTTATGCTTCATAAAATTTATAACAATTCCAATATCAATATTTCAAAACATAAATCAAATCAAATAAAAAAGGAGAAAGGATCCTACCTCTCCTCGGCTATCGTTTCCTCGAGATTATCTCCTTGCGAAGCTCTCTCCTCGATCCTCCCATTGTCAGGCTTGGTGAGGAACGAGGGAAGAGGAGTCCCCTTATATAGGAGACTTATATAGGAGAAGATAAGATCTCCCCAAAAGGTAAGTAAATATTTAATTTTATATTAAATTTATTTTTATTTTACTTTCACACACAAAGATAGAAATATAATATTTATTTATAATGGTCACATTTAAAAATGGAATGTATACTATTTACTTCTTAAAAATTATATCACTTATTAGAAAATCAATCAATCAATAATCTAATTGTTTAGTAAGATTCCTAACTTATTCATGTGATTAAGAAAATCAAATTTAATTATTTCCTTAACTATAATACTCAAACATGAAAGTTAATAATAAAGTAATATATTATTTATAATAATTAATTTATGTTAAGGGAGAAATCATCAGTGATTACAGTCTCTGTAAGCCCGGTCTATCCCACGTCCAATTGCTTGGGATCCACTTGTTGTTTCTTTGTCTGATTTGATTCTATGCAGATATAGCACTAAATTTATCATTGTCATGAAGCCAAATAAGCATATATGAAGAGTTATAATAATCGACCAAAGTGATAGCATATTAAGTGAAATAGGATTAGAAAGACACTAGTTGTTAGCAATAAACTTAGAAATCTTCTAATCTTTAAGTGCCCCAAGATCTCTTCGTACTCTATCATCATATAATTGGAATATACTTTTCTCACTCACCCAAGGATCATACCACATATTAATTTTAGTCCTAGAAGAGATTGAATAAAAATGTATTTGATTAGCCAATTCTTTGTCTTCAAAATTCCTTTCAAAGCAACAGAATGATATTTTTTTACTAGAACTTCCCAAATTGATTCCTTGGATAGGTATCTAGCAGAAACCCATTATGACCATAAGGATTTCTTTTGCAAAAGATCTAATAATTTTTGTACCAAACAAGCTTTATTCCAATCTCTCAAATCGGTCCGTTGTCGATTTCCTTCGCGATCGTCGCTCGTCAATCCACAACTTGATCTAATATTTTAAATTTTCGAGATGGTACGAAAAAAATTGATCAAACATAGATTTCGCGAAAACTTTATGACCGTTATATTTTTGGTGAAACCAAAGTTATTCAACTTCTCTACGCTTAATAAGTTGGTGCGAAGAAAACCGATCAAACATCGACTGTGCTCAAACTTTATGAACGTCACGTTTTTTAACAAAACCATAGTTATTCAACTTCCCTAAAGCCAAATAAGTTGGGAATGGTTAATATTTTAAATTTTCGAGATGGTGTGAAAAATGATCAAATATTGACTTTGTGTAAACATTATGGTACGACACGTTTTTGATTAAACCATGTTTATACAATATACCTAGGACTATTGGGTTGGGAATGATTAATATTTTCTATTTTCGAGGCGATTGTGAAAAAAATGATCAAACATTGACATTGGGTAAACTTTATAACCGTCACGTTTTTTTTGGCAAACCCAAGGTTATTCAACTTCCCTAGGCCTAATAAGTTGGGAATGGTTAATATTTTAAATTTTCGAGACGATGCCAAAAAAAACTGATCAAACATTGACTTTGCACGAACTTTATAACCATATCGTTTTTTTGACAAAACAAAGGTTATTCAAATTAACTAGGACTATTATGTTTAGAATAGTTAATATTTTGAATTTTCTAGACGGTGCAAAAAACACTAATCAAACATCGACTTTGCGTGAACTTTATAACCATGACATTTTTTTTGGGCAAAAACAAGGTTCTACAACTTCCCTGAGCCTAATAAGTTCAGAATGGTCGATATTTTGTATTTTCGAGATAGTGCTCAAATAATCGATCAAACATCGATTTTGCATAAACTTTATGACCATCATGTTTTTTGGTGAAACTAAGGTTATACAACTTCCTTGGGCCTAATAAGTTGGGAATGGTTAAAATTTTGAATTTTCGAGATAGTGCGCAAAAAATCGATCAAACATCGACTTTGTGTAAACTTTATGACCATCACGGTTTTTGACGAAAACAAGGTTATACAACTTCCCTAGGATTAACAAGTTGGGAATGGTCAATATTTTTAATTTGTGAGAAGGTGCGCAAAAAATCGATCAAACATCGGCTTTGTGAAAACTTTATGACCGTCACATTTTTTTTGGCAAAACCATGGTTATTTAACTTCTCTGGGCCTAATAAGTTGGGAATGATCAAGATTTTGAATTTTCGAGGCGGTGAGAAAAAAATCGATTAAACATCGACTTTGTGCAAACTTTATGACCGTCACGTTTTTTTGGTGAAACTAAGTTTATTCAACTTCCCTACGCCTAATAAGTTGGCAATGGTAAATATTTTCAATTTTTGAGATGGTGGACAAAAAATCGATCAAACATTGACGTTGCGTAAACTATATGACTATCACGTTTTTTTTTGTAAGCAAATATAATTAGATTTAGTATGAAGTTTGTACAAAATAGCTTTATCTACATAAACCGTAGACTAAAGCCTGAGATCTCTTAGAGTAGTCTAGGAGAATGCACCCCTCCTTAGAAAGGTGGAATGGTCTCACTCTTCCAGACTCATCTCCAAGAGTAGTCAAACAGAAAAGTAGTTATGACTATACATGTTGTGTAGACTATGACTCTTTACTATAGGCAACCAATAATAAATTATAATACCAACTATTCCTAGACGACTTGTGAATACATCACACAATACAACAACCTCATTTTAGAAAGCATTAACGAATTATAAAATTGAATCTGATAAATATATCTTTTTCTCTACTTGTTAAATGCTTTATTTCTAGGTCTTGCTCCGTACATGATCTTGAGTCACTAAGAATCTGGAACAAAAGGTAAGCATTGTGTGTGTTGTGGTCTTCAAAGATTCTGCCACACCTCTCCCTCTAAATCTACCAAATAGCACATCTGAAGGTAACTTTTGCCAATTGTGTAAGAAGCCCTTTTCTTGAGATATTTGCTGGAGTTGTTCTAATTCTTGATGCAAGTTATGCATTGGTAGCTTATTTAGTTCAAATCTCTTCAAAATCTCCTTCCATACCCATCGGTGTAATCGCAAGCAAAATAGAGATGATCAATACTGATGCGAGTGTGGGCGAGTGACTCCGAACAGAAAATTTCAGGACTGCGCGATTTCGGGAAACGATCTTCTTCCAAGGTATAAAGGCCAGGCCACCAACCAAGGATAAGGATCGGGATCTACGAAGTTCACCACCAAGGCCTAAAGATTCCACCTGACCAAGGATAAAGGACTTCGGGAGAGGAGAAGCTCACCACCAAGGCCTAAAGATATCACCAGCCAAGGATAAAGGGCTTTTGGCTCACCACCAAGGAGTAATCCACGCTCCAAGGATAAAGAGACCGCAAGGAGTTATCCACTCTCCGAAGATATTCACTCACGTAGAGGAAGTCTCACAAATTTTCATTCATTCAACCTGTTTTGCATGTCTCGAATTAAGCTTGCGTTGGCCGCTAATGAATTTGAGAGCTTCATGATCATAATGAAGGACAAATTGCTTTGGTCTTAAATAATGACTCCAATGATCAAGCGCTCGAATAATGGCATAAAACTCTTTATCATAAGTTGAATAATTCTTCTTAGTCGATCGACTTCTCATTTGAAATATGCCAAAGGTGTTTGTGCTTGCACAAGAACAGCACCAATGCCAACTCCACTTGCATCACACTCAACTTCAAATACTTTATCAAAATCAGGAAGGGCAAGAATAGGGAACTCACAAAGTTTTTGCTTGATTACCTCAAAAGCATTTTGAGCAGCCTTTGTCCATTCAAAAACTCCCTTCTTCATGCATTCAATTATAGGAGCCATGATGGTACTGAAATTTTTAACAAACCGTCGATAGAAAGAAACAAGTCCATGAAAACTTCTTACATCATAAATAGACTTCGGAATTGGCCAAGTCTTCATAGCTTCCACCTTGGATTGATCTACGGAAATTCCATCTTTGGAAATTACATAACCAAGAAACACAATGGTTGGAGAGAAGAACTCGCATTTCTCCATTTTGGCATAGAGTTTGTTCTCTCAAGACATTAAAGACCTGTTTTAAATGAGAGATATGCTCCTCCTCGTTCTGCTATAAACAAGAATATCGTCGAAATAAACAATGACAAATCGACCAATAAAGCGAAGCGAAGAATCTCGTTCATAAGTCTCATGAAGGTACTTGGAGCATTCGATAACCCGAATGGCATTACCAACCACTCATAAAGGCCTCCCTTGGTTTTGAAAGCCGTCTTCCATTCATTACCTTCTTGCATTTTGATTTGATGTTAACCACTCCGCAAATCTATCTTTGAGAAGACAGTAGAACCATACAATTCATCAAGCATATCATCAAGTCTAGGTATAGGGTACCTAGACTTAATGGTGATGTTGTTGATGGCTCACTATCAATGCACATTCTAAATGAACCATCTTTCTTAGGCACGAGTAGAGCCGGAACAGAACATGGACTCATGCTTTCTCGAATATATCCTCTGTCGATAAGTTCATCGACTTGTCTTTGCAACTCCTTTGTTTCCTCCGGATTGCATCGATAAGCTGGTTTGTTCGGTAGAGGAGCGCCGGGGATCAAATCAATTTGATGCTCAATACCTCTTATGGGAGGTAATCCAGGTGGCAAATCCTCCGAAAACACATCTACAAAATCTTTCCACAAGCGATACATCTTTGGATGAATGGGTTGCTCTATCTTACTCTTTTTCTCTACCATAAGCAAAGCAAATACATTCTTTTGTTTGCTAATGGCTCTCTCAACCCATGTTTCATTTAAGAACAAACTTTCCTTACGGTGTTTCCCTTCCCAGTTGATTTCGATGTATCAATGAAGGATTCAAGGGTAAAAGGGTGATGCATTTTGTTCTTTCCGAAAAAGTATGTGTTCTTACGACCATCATGCACAGCATTCATATCATATTGCCAAGGTCTTCCCAATAACAAGTGACATGCATCCATGGGAATCACATCACACAGAGTTTGATCTCGATAGTTCATCCCAATCGAAAATGATATAAGAGCTCGTTTGGTTACCTTAAGATCATTTCCTTGATTGAGCCATTGGAGCTTATGCGGTTGAGGATGTTTCGTTGTCGGAAGCTTCAATTTGTCAACAAGGTTTGTCGAAGCAACATTGGTACAACTCCACCATCGATAATCACGAACATACCTTCCGTTAATAGTGCAACGGTGTGAAAGATGTTCTCCCTTTGCTCATTCTCTTCGAGATATCTCAGCATGTAATGCTCTCCGTATCACCAACAACTCACCATCATCGGCTTTTTCAACGATATTCTCGGATTCTTGACGAATCATTCGGTCATGTTCATCGTTGGCCTCTTGAAGTTCCAAATCGATCTTCTCAATTTCTTGAAGAGTCATAACTCTCGATTTGGACAATTAGCTTGCAAATGCCCATAGCCATGACACTTAAAACACTTCCTTGTGTCACCATCAACTTTCTTGCTGGTTTCTTTGATGGGTTCCACCAACTTCTCTTTACCCTTAGCGTTTGTGAAACACCTTCATATTTGCTTGAGGAAGCACCTAAAGTAGGATGTCCCCTTGAGGAGGTTACGGAAGAAAACCTCTTGCTACTCTTTAGTTGTTTCTCAACCTTCATTGCTAGCTTGCAAACATCTTGAAGGACCAATAAGGTGAAGTTCAACCAAATCAGCAATTTCGATTCATGCCACCAAGGAATCGAGCGATGGTTTGCTCGGGAACTTGGAACATCGCATCTTATCATGAGTTGTCGAACTCACGAATATATTCTTCAATACTCATCCCTTGTTGTCTTAGGGAATTTAACTTGAAAGCAGATCTTGCTTATAGGTATCGGGCAAGAACCTTTTCTTCATAAGTTTCTTGAGTTTATCCCAAGACTTGATTCGGCTTTTTTCTCTAGCTCGTGACGCTTTAAATTCTCCCACCATAGAGAAGCATATTTAGTGAGTTTGAGAACAGTGACCTTGCACCTCTTCTCATCCGAGTATGACTTGAAGTCAAAAACTCGTTCAATGGCAAGGAGCCAATCAACAAAGTTGTCAGGATTGAGACTACTCTCGAACTCGGTGCATCTGCTTTAATCTCACGGTCATTCTCATGGTATCTTCTTCTTCTTCTCGAACTCGGTGCTCGGGAGCACTAGAGTTGCCTCAGCCAGAATCAGAATCATCATTAGAATTGTGATGCGAATCTGATTCATCATGATGTCGCTGATCATCGGGACGCCTTGCTGGTTGCTCTTGTCTCTCCGGGTTCTCTAGGAGATTGAGAACTCGCTCCATTTGCCTTTGGAGATTCTCTATAGCACGATCTCGCCTTAAGTCGTGCGCTTGCTCCAAAGTCAAGCCTCGTGGAACTTGTTCGTCATCCATGGTAAGTAGAAGATAACAACACAAAGGAATCACTCAAGATAAGTCGATACCAATTTGATGCGTGTGTGGGCGAGTGACTCCGAATAGAAAATTTCAGGACTGCGATTTGAAAGCGATCTTCTTCCAAGGTATAAAGGCCAGGCCACCAACCAAGGATAAGGATCGGGATCTACGAAGTTCACCACTAAGGCCTAAAGATTCCACCAGCCAAGGATAAAGGACTTCGGGATAGGAGAAGCTCACCACCAAGGCCTAAAGATATCACCAGCCAAGGATAAAGGGCTTTTGGCTCACCACCAAGGAGTAATCCACGCTCCAAGGATAAAGAGACCGCAAGGAGTTTGGTATCAGAGCACTCACAATTCTAATGATGATTCTGATTCTGCTGGAGGCAACTCTAGTGCTCCTGAGCACCGAGTTCGGAGAAGAAGAAGAAGATACCATGAGAATGACCGTGAGATTAAAGCAGATGCACCTGAGTTCGAGGGTAGTCTCAATCCTGACAACTTTGTTGATTGGCTCCTTGCCATTGAACGAGTTTTTGACTTCAAGTCATACTCGGATGAGAAGAGGTGCAAGGTCGCTGTTCTGAAACTCACTAAATATGCTTCTCTATGGTGGGAGAATTTAAAGCGTCAGCGAGCTAGAGAAAAAAAAAAGCCGAATCAAGTCTTGGGATAAACTCAAGAAACTTATGAAGAAAAGGTTCTTGCCCGATACCTATAAGCAAGATCTGTTTCTCAAGTTGAATTCCCTAAGACAACAAGGGATGAGTATTGAAGAATATATTCGTGAGTTCGAACAACTCATGATAAGATGCGATGTTCCAGAAGTTCCCGAGCAAACCATCGCTCGATTCCTTGGTGGCATGAATCGGGAAATTGCAAGCTAGCAATGAAGGTTGAGAAACAACTAAAGAGTAGCAAGAGGTTTTCTTCCAGAACCTCCTCGAAGGGGACATCCTACTTTAGGGGTGCTTCCTCAAGCAAATATGAAGGTGTTTCGTCAAACGCTAAGGGTAAAGAGAAGTTGGTGGAACCCATCAAAGATCGCATCAAATACTTTTTTCCTGTTACGTACAAAGAGAGCATCGTCTAACAAGATAGATACCTCTTCGCTTAATATTGTCTATTGTAGGTAGTTTGGCAAGAAGGGCCTGTCATGTGCATAACGAATGTCTCTGTGAGCCTGGTATATCCCATATCCAATTGCTTGGGATCCACTTGTTTCTTTATCTAATTTGATTCCATGCAGATGTAGTACTAAATTTAGCATTGTCATGAAGCTGAATAAGCATATCTAAAGAGTTATTCCTAATTGGAAGAGATGTAATAGTCAGCCAAACTGATAGCATATCAGGAGAAATAGGATTAGGAAGACACCAGGTGCCGTTAGCAATGAACTCAGAAACCTTCCAGTCTTTAAGAGCCCAAAGATCTCTTCGTACTCTATTACCATATAATTCTAGTATCAGAAGAGATTACACAAGAAATGTGTTTGATTAGTCAATTCTATGCCTTCAAAATTCATTTCCAAGCAACAGAATGATATGTTTTGACTAGAACTTCCTAAATTGATTTCTTGGATAGGTACATAACAGAAACCCATTGTGACCATAAGAATTTGGTTTATAAAAGGTCCCATAATTTTTGTACCAAACAAGCTTTATTCCAATCTCTTAGATTTCTCAGATTCAGCCCCCCTTCATCTTTCAGTCTGTAGAAGATATCCCAATTTACCATATGTATTGCCTTACCATTTGTGTCATTCCATAAGAAATTCTAAAATAGTCTTTCAATATCCTGAAGAAGTCCAATAGGCAAAAGAAATGTATTAGACAAATAAATAGAATAAGAGAATAACACATATCGGATGAGTTCAAGTCATCCTGCTTTGGAAAGAAATCTAGTTTTTCAAGAGGAAATTCTATTTTTTATTTTTTGCAGGATAGGCTGACAGTAGGTTTTATGAATACCAGTGGATATGAGTGGGAGACCTAGATAAGGAACTAGTAGACTTCCCTTACTAACCCTCAAAGATTTTACTTTTTGTAATGACCCAGATAGATTTTACTTTTTGCATGATTTAGCTGAAGGCCAGAAACTAAACCAAAATCTTTTAGAATAGTAGCCAAATTCTTCATTGAAGTAGAATCATTGCGAAGAAATATAATATGATCATCTTCGAATGTTATGTGGGATATATGAATAGAACCAGCATGGGGTACCTTAATGCTGCCATCAGAGACTGCCTTTTCCAACATACAACTAAGTTCTTCCATTACAATTGTAAAAAGATATGGAGAAAGTGGGTCTCCTTGTCAGATGCCATTTGTGCTCCCGAAAAAGCCAATAGGTGAACCATTGAAGAGAACAAAAAATTTTGGAGTTTCCAAACAACTTTGAATCCAATTAACTCATTGTTTAGGGAAGTTCATACTAAGAAGTATCTTGTAGATAAAGTGTCTATTAACTGAATCAAATGCTTTTCTTGTAGAAAAAGTGTCTATTAACTTTATCTTATAGATAAAGTGTCTATTAACTTTATCTTTTAGATAAAGTGTCTATTAACTTTATCTTTTAGATAAAGTGTCAGCCTTAAAATAGATTTTTGTCTCTCTTGATTTGTAGTACAGATCATTGATCAAGTCATTAGCAAGAAGAATATTATGATGTATACTTCTCCCTTTAATAAAAGCAGCCTGAGTAGGACTAATGATCTTGTCCATAATTTTTTATATTCGATCTGCAAGCAACTTAGATATGATCTTGTAAATAAAGTTACATAATGAAATGGGCCTGTAGTGCTCTAGTGAATCAGCCTCGGCATTCTTGGGAACTAAAGAAAAAAAAATGTAATTTATCTCTTTAAGAATAAGTCCTGAAGAAAAAAAATATTGAAAAGCTTTAATTACGTCATTGCCAATGATAGACCATGCAATTAAATAAAATTCAGTTGGAAATCCGTTTGGACCAGGGCTTTTGAGCTTCAGCGACACGAAGACAACTCTTTTTTTTGGTATGTAAATGTAATTGGATTTAGTACGAAGTTTGTACAAAATAACTTTGTCTACATAAGCCATAGACTAAAGCCTATGATCTCTTAGAGCAATCTAGGAGAATACACCGCACCTTAGAAAGGTAGAATAGTCTCACCATTCATAACTTATTATGCCTAGGGAAGTTGAATAACCTTGGTTTCGCCAAAAAACGTGATGGTCATAAAGTTTGCACAAAGTCGATGTTGCTAGTCATATGTGCCCTGTAAACCAATCACATGAGTGATGGCACTTGTGACTTGATATGCACTCTTTCTTTTGCTTTTTATTATCAAACATTTTATCACTTTATCTTGCGTGTTGCATATATTGTGATGCCTTTGGATCTGTGTAATGGGAATCGGATCGTGATGAGATCACGATAATGTGACCAATTCAACTTTAAATACAGACCCTAAATAATCCCGATCATAGGTTACTCGAGAGGGACATCGAGATAACCGGATACACTGGTGTATTGTATACCCGTCCATATAATGGAGGTGGTTGGTCTCATAGCTACTCATGTGGCGATACTAAGGGAACAGTGCAGGTGTTTATTGGGGAATGAGTTCACTGATTGATCCGCTTACGGAACGCTAGATGGTTATTGATACCTTACGTCAGATAACGATTCCGTAGTCCCAGTAGTGTATCTGGTCCTTAGACTTGAGACACCAAGGATGTCCTGTATGAGTACTCCACTCTTTGATACTGGACTTATAGGTTTGGAAGTTCCAGATCTAGTACAATCGGTTATTGGGAGTGGTAGTCAACCTTACGAGGACTATTGAGTGTTAATAGAGGATCATCCGCTCTCGGTATCATGAGAGGAATATCCAATGTATTCTTGCTCGAACAAATCCTTGGCCAAGGTTATTCAAATTGAGAGAGAGATTTCCAGGAGAATCCGACTAGAGCAAGATTCGAGAAGAGACCTGATGCGAGTGTGGGCGAGTGACTCCGAACAGAAAATTTCAGGACTGCGCGATTTCGGGAAACGATCTTCTTCCAAGGTATAAAGGCCAGGCCACCAACCAAGGATAAGGATCGGGATCTACGAAGTTCACCTCCAAAGCCTAAAGATTCCACCAGCCAAGGATAAAGGACTTCGGGATAGGAGAAGCTCACCACCAAGGCCTAAAGATATCACCAGCCAAGGATAAAGGGCTTTTGGCTCACCACCAAGGAGTAATCCACGCTCCAAGGATAAAGAGACCGCAAGGAGTTATCCACTCTCCGAAGATATTCACTCACGTAGAGGAAGTCTCACAAATTTTCATTCATTCCACCCGTTCCTTACAAATGAGAATATGTCTCATTATATAGATATTAGACTCAAACAAAACAGCATGGGAACTGATGCATTTCGGTTCAACACTTTGCTGAATGGCGCTACACCAAATTGCAACATGCTGAATTCTCCTCATGCGCCACTTGTCACTATGCTTATGTGGAATTAATTTGTGACATATTCAGCTTATTGGTGATCACGGGAGCATCGAGATTACTAAGTGATTTAATATTCTTTCGGAGTAGATATTTCTGGTTGTTGTTAGTAAACTAAGTTTGTTAGACTTGTTAGTTTGTTAGACTTGTTAGTATTGTTAGTGTTGTTAGTCTTGTTAGTCTTGTTTGTTTGGGTAGTTCTCAAGTTGTTTTGAATCTAGTTTCTATATAATGAGACATATTCTCATTTGTAAGGGTGGTTGAATGAATATTGAGAGTTAATCTCTTTTGCAAGTTTCTTGCATTAAGGCATCTGTATCACTTGGTGGATTCCGAGTGTGGTGAGCCTCTTGGGAATCTGTATCCTTGCTTGGTGGTGGTATCTGTATCCAAGTTTGGTGGTGATCCCGTTCTATCGATCTTTGGTGGTGGTTTAACCTGTATCCAAGATCATCCTATCGATCCTCTTGCTCGTGGCACAATAAAACCGCAATCCTTATTCTTTTGCGAACCAATTCGCATCATTTGGCGCCGTCTGTGGGAAACGCGGTTCCTTTTGTGCATTTCTTCTATACACCATCTTCATTCCCCTAAACACTTACATACCCGAAACCCCATCTTCACTATACACATGGCCGAAGTTCCAGCGTGGTTTGACATTTGAACAAGCTTGTTCTATGCGAATGGAGCGAGAGATTGCTGATTTGAGACGTCAAATGGAGCAGCTTTTTCAAAGAGGAGCAACATCGTCTCATGCTAGTTCGTGATGATGAGGAGAATCCTTTCCGTGAGAACTCAAGTGGTGAGGAGTCTCAAGGAGGAGGCATCACAGATTCAATCATCACAAGAATAAATCCGATGTCAAAGTGGAGATTCCGAATTTGAAGGTAAACTTTCACCGATGACTTCATTGATTGGCTACACACCATGGAGAGAGTCTTTGAATTTAAAGACTATTCGGAGGAAAAGAAAGTGAAGGTTGCAGCTTTGAAGTTGCGCCATTACGCGAGCCTATGGTGTGGAGAATCTTAAAGCTCGTGCTAGAGAAGGGAAGAACAAGATCCGAACGTGGGAGAAGATGAAAAGGAGATGAGAAGGAGATTCGTGTCTAAAAATTACAGGCAAGATATGTTCTTAAAACTCCATACTCTAAAACAGAATGACTTGAATGTTGAAGAGTACACTCGTGAGTTTGAACAACTCATGATTAAGTGTGATGTTACTGAATCCCATGAGCAAACCATTGCACGATATCTGGGTGGTTTAAAGAAACCAATTGCTGATTTGGTGGATTTACAACCCTATTGGAGCTTAAATGATGTATGCAAGCTAGCAAACAAGGTGGAGAAGCAGCAAGACTCTTCCAAGAGGTCGTCCTACAAGTCATTTGAGAAGAGGGCTTCTTCCAGCAAAGGGAGCACTTCTTTCAAGCTGAGAAGACTACAGCAAGGAAGGATAAAACCAAAGTTGATTCCCAGCCCGTGACAACCTCCAAGAGAGACGATGCTTCAAATGCCAAGGTTTTGGGCATATTGCTTCCGAATGTCCTAATCGGCGCTCTATCACCCTCAAAGAGGTTGAAGAACCAAATTTTGAAGAGGATGAACCGATTTGGGATTCTCAAGAAGGAGAAGAGCATGTGGAACATCCTGATGATGGCGAACTCTGCACTGAATGCCAACTTGGTGGCTATGGAGGAACAAAGGGAGAACCTTTTCCAAACACGGTGTACGATCAAGGGAAAGGTATGCCATGTTATTGTTGATAGTGGAAGTTGCACTAACGTTGCTTCAGCAATTATGATTGAGAAGCTGAGTTTGCCAACAATCACACATCCTCAACCTTACAAACTTCAATGGCTGAACAAGGAAAGTGATGTTAAGGTAACTAAACAAGCCTTAATCTCATTTTCAATTGGGAAGCATTATCAAGATGAAATTACTTGTGATGTGATCCCTATGGATGCATGTCACTTGTTGTTTGGAAGACCATGGCAATATGATCGCAGGGCTATGCATGATGGCTTCAAGAACACCTATTCCATCCTTTTGGGGCAGAAGAAGATCACTCTACCCCATTATCTCCAAGTCTTGCTGATTGTGGTCAACATAAGAAGAATGGAGTTGCTGGCCGCCTTTTGAGCTAAGCCGAACTTCGAGAGACTTGTTTGAAGAAGAGGCAACTGTTTGCATTGCTCTTGCTTGAAGCAAATGCGGTCCATGAAGATTTAATTCACCCTTTGGAGCAACCATTGCTGAATGAATTTGCTGATGTCTTCCTAAAGAATTGCCATTCGGCTTGCCTCCAAAGAGAGAGATTTAGCATCAAATTGACTTAATGCCTGGAGCACCATTGCCCAACAAACCAGCTTATAGGTGTAACCCGGAGGAGACTAGAGAGCTTCAGCGACAAGTTGATGAGTTGGTGTCTAGAGGCTATGTCCAAGAAAGCTTGAGTCCTTGCTCCGTTCCAGCCATACTGGTTCCAAAGAAAGATGGCTCATGGAGAATGTGCATGGATAGTCGTGCCATCAACAAGATAACCGTTATCCTATTCCTCGGCTTGATGATATGCTAGATGAATTGCATGGTGCCACTATTTTTTCCAAGGTAGATCTCCGGAGTGGTTACCATCAGATTCGCATGAAGGAAGGAGATGAATGGAAAACGGCATTCAAGACCAAAGGAGGTCTCTATGAGTGGCTTGTTATGCCATTCGGTTTGTCTAATGCTCCTAGCACATTCATGAGGCTAATGAATCATGTTCTAAGGCCTTTTATTGGGAAATTCATTGTTGTCTACTTTGATGACATCCTTGTCTATAGCCGAGATGAAGAAGAACACTTGCAGCACTTGAAGAAGCTATTTGAAGAGTTGCATTCAGCAACTATTTGGCAATCTCAAGAAGTGCCATTTCTTTACTTCTAGAGTTGTATTCCTGGGATATGTCATCTCAAGTGAAGGCATCAAAATGGACGAAAGCAAGGTTGAAGCAATCCAATCTGGCCAACTCCCAATCTGTTCATGATGTAAGGAGTTTTCATGGTTTGGCTTCTTTCTATAGGCGCTTCATTAAAAATTTCAGCACCATTATTGCTCCACTTACTGATTGCTTGAAAGGAGAAACATTTGAGTGGACTCATCAAGCGCAGCAAAGCTTTGAAACCATTAAACTGAAGTTGTGTGAGGCCCGGTGCTTGCACTTCCTGATTTTGAAAAGCTCTTTGAAGTAGAGTGTGATGCTTCCGGTGTTGGGATTGGAGGAGTATTACTTCAACATGGCCGACCACTTGCTTATTTCAGTAAAAGCTTAATGGTTCCAGGCTGAATTACTCCACTTATGATAAAGAATTCTATGCAATCATTCGTGCATTAGAACATTGGAGCCACTATTTATTGCCTAGGAGTTTGTCTTGCATTCGGATCATGAAGCTTTGAAGTTCATCAATGGCCAACACAAGCTGAATAAGAGGCATGCCAAATGGGTTGAATATCTTCAATCCTACTCCTTCATGATCAAGCATAAAGCAGGAAAATCCAATGTTGTCGCCGATGCACTATCGCTGAGACATTCTTTGCTCTCCTTGATGGATTCCAAGCTTATCGGCCGAGGTAATAAAAGAACTCTATGCGGATGATGTGGACTTTAATTCTATATTTGCAGCATGTCAAAAGGTGCTGTGGATCATTTCCATGTCCAAGAAGGTTTTCTTCAAGGACAACAAGTTGTGCATTCCTCGAGTTCAACGAGGAGTTGTTGATTAGAGAAGTCCATGGAGGTGGAATTGCTGGCCACTTTGGCGTTAACAAGACTTTGACTCTATTACAAGAGCACTTTCACTGGCCAAAGATGGCAAGAGATGTTCAAAGAATCCTTAGGCGGTGTGTCACTTGTCACAAAGCCAAGAGTCATGTTCTTCCACAAGGATTATACACGCCATTGCCAATTCCTTAGGTTCCTTGGGAAGTGTAAGCATGGATTTCGTTCTTGGTTTACCAAGGACTCAAAGACAAAAAGATGCTATTATGGTGGTTGTCGATCGGTTTTCAAAGATGGCTCATTTTGTGCCTTGCCATAAGACCGACGATGCTATTCACATTGCTGATTTGTACTTCCGTGAGATCATTCGACTTCATGGAGTTCCTCGCACCATTGTTTCGGATAGGGACAGCAAGTTCCTAAGTGGATTTTGGAAGACATTATGGAGTAAGCTTGGCACGAAGCTTCTGCTCAGCACTTCTTGTCATCCTCAAACAGATGGACAAACCGGTTGTCAACCGTACCATGGGAGCTATATTGAGAACTTTAGTGTCCAAAAATCAAGGATTGGGACTTGAAGCTTGCTCATGCCGAGTTTGCATACAATAGAGTTCCAAGTCGCACTACAAGATGTTCACCATTTGAAGCTGTGTATGGCATCAATCCACTTACTCCCATCGATTTGCTACCTTTGCCTAGCAAGGATTTGGTGCACAAAGAAGCTAACCATGAGCCAAGGTAATAAAGGAGTTACATGAGAAGATTAAATCTCAAATTGCGAAGCAAAATGAGATTTATGAAAGGAAGGCAAACAAGAATAGGCGAGCTGTTATCTTTCGCTCGAGAGATTTAGTTTGGATTCATTTCCGAAAGGAGAGGTTTCTCCAAACGCAAGTCCAAGTTGATGCCTAGAGCTGAAGGTCCTTCAAGGTATTAGAAAGAGTCAATGACAACGCCTACAAGATCGATCTTCTGGTGAGTCCCATGTCTCAAAGAACATTCAATGTTCAAGACCTATCTCCATTTGAGGAAGACAAAGAACCTGAAGATTTGAGGACAAATCTTTTCCAGCAAAGGAGGATGATGCATTTCGGTTCAACACTTTGTTGAATGGCGCTACACCAAATTGCAACATGCTGAATTCTCCTCATGCGCCACTTGTCACTATGCTTATGTGGAATTAATGTGACATTGGTGATACGGGAGCATCCGAGATTACTAAGTGATTTAATATTCTTTCGGAGTAGATATTTACTGGTTGTTGTTAGTAAACTAAGTTTGTTAGACTTGTTAGTTTGTTAGACTTGTTAGTATTGTTAGTGTTGTTAGTCTTGTTAGTCTTGTTTGTTTGGGTAGTTCTCAAGTTGTTTTTGAATCTAGTTTCTATATAATGAGACATATTCTCATTTGTAAGGGTGGTTGAATGAATATTGAGAGTTAATCTCTTTTGCAAGTTTCTTGCATTAAGGCATCTGTATCACTTGGTGGATTCCGAGTGTGGTGAGCCTCTTGGGAATCTGTATCCTTGCTTGGTGGTGGTATCTGTATCCAAGTTTGGTGGTGATCCCGTTCTATCGATCTTTGGTGGTGGTTTAACCTGTATCCAAGATCATCCTATCGATCCTCTTGCTCGTGGCACAATAAAACCGCAATCCTTATTCTTTTGCGAACCAATTCGCATCACTCCACCAAGAATGTGTTCCTTATCAAGGAACAGTGCTCTCTTGGCTACAAAGGCCTTTTGGTCCTCAGGGTGATAGAAATGATACCCACAAGTTTCCTTGGAGTATCCCATGAACTTGCATCGTTCCGTCCTAGATTCCAACTTGACGGGGTTGTGTCTCTTGACATGGGCAGGGCTGTCCCAAATCGTAACAACCTTAAGATCGAACTTCTTTCCATTTCATATATCATATGGAGTAAACACTACTGACTTAGTTAGAATTTTGTTCAGAATATAAGCTGCGGTCTCAAGGGCATATCTCTAGAATGAGATGGGTAGGTCGGTGAAACTCATCATGGAACGCACCATGTCTAACAATGTGCGGTTCCTCCTTTTGGATACACCATTGAGCTAGGATATATAAGGAGATGTCCATTAGGATAAAATCTCATGGTCTTTGAGGAAGCTGGGTGAAATCGTACTCAAGTATTTACCTCCTCGATCCGATCGAAGGGTTTTAATCTTGTTTCGATCGATTCTTCACTTCATTCTTATATTCTCTAAATTTCACAAAAGCCTCGGACTTGTGCTTCATCAAGTATACATATCCGTATCTTGAGAAATCATCAGTGAAAGTAATGAAGTAGGAGTAACCACCAATGGCATGAGTCGACATGGGACCATATACATCACTATGTATGAGTTCTAGTAACTCAATGGCTCTCCCTCCAGTTCCACTAAATGAAGAGTTGGTCATCTTTCCGCGAAAGTAAGGTTCACAAGTCGCATATGACTCATAGTCAAATGGATTTAGATATCCATTCTTTAGTAACTTTTGAATCCTTCCCTCATGAATGTGACCTAGCCTACAATGCCACAGATATGCATTATAAACCTCTTCTCATTTCCTCTTAGACTTACACTCATGATGTGTGGAGTTGTATCTAGCATAAATAAATCATTATGCAATGTTCCTCTCGTGATGATCTCATCATCTAATATTATTGAACCATTATTCTCAAAACTAATTTATATCCACTAATCAAACATGAAATAGAAATAATATTTTTGATAATAGAAAGAACATAATAACATGCATCTAATGCAATAATAGCTCCACCAGGATGTAAGGTGACCTTACCAACGACCCATCGCAGCAACCTTTGCTCTATTGCCTATCTTAAGGTCCATGTCGCCTGTTCAATCTCCTACATCCTGCCAGAACCTGCAAGGAATTGCATATATGTTAAACACTCCCGGTATCCAATACCCATGTGTTATCATAAGATTCTAACAAATAGAGACTGATCATGAATGTACTTGAAACTTCTCCAAGCTTCTATTTCGCCCTCTCTGCAAGGTACTCTTTGTAGTTCCTCTTTTAATGCCCATCTTTGTCATAGTGGAAGCATTGGCCTTTGTCCTTTATTGGGTCTTTCTTGGTAACCTTTGCCTTAGCCATTTTACCCTTGCCCTTGCCCTTCTTAAGGGGCTTCTCAGCCTTTCTTTTCTTTCTGGTCTCACCAGCATAGAGAACTGGCTTCTCTTTCTTGATGGTGCTCTCTGCTTCTCTCAACATATTGAGGAGCTCTAGGAGGGTCACCTCAAGTTTGTTCATATTAAAATTCATTATGAATTGAGAAAAAGAATCTAGTAGGGACTGAAGCATAAAATCCACACAGTTTTCCTCTAGGACCATTCCTAGACCGGTGAATTTCTCGATCCACTCAATTATCTTAAGGACATGATTCTAAACCGGTATCCTCTCGGTCATCCTAGCACGGAAAAGACTCTTTGATATCTCATAACATTGAGTTCTTCCCTATTCCTCAAACAGTTTATAGAGATGCAAGAGTATGGAATTAACATCTATATTTTCATATTGTGTATATAACTCAGTAGTCATAGAGGCCAACATATAACACTGAGCAAGAGTGAAATCTCTATGTACTTCACATAACGAACAATCTCATCCTCGCTTACCCCTTCGTTGGGCGTAGGGATCATTGTATCAAGGACGTACATGATTTTCTCCATCGTGAGAACGATTCTCAAATTATGAAGTCAATCCGTATAATTTGGATCAGTGAGGCAGTTGGCATTAACTATGCCACGCAAAGAATTTGAAAGCGATATTTTTCAAAAATAAAGATGTAGCAAAAATAAATAACATGCAGACTTTGCAAAAATTAAACAGTTAAGATAAGGACTTCTATCTTAATGTTCTTCCACTAATTTTTCACAAGATACACAACACCCTCCGGTATGTGAATCGAAGGCCTCCGGCAGAACTTTAGTGGGGATCGGGATCCAATTGACGTCTTAACGTAACCTCGAGAGACTCGACCAATCACGTTAAGCCCGTAAAGATAGGCAACTCTTAATAATCACAACTCCTTATGATTCCCATCCTATTCGACCTCTGAACCACCATGGCCTCGAGGGACTCGACTTGGTTCGCAAAAGAATAAGGATTGCGGTTTTATTGTGCCACGAGCAAGAGGATCGATAGGATGATCTTGGATACAGGTTAAACCACCACCAAAGATCGATAGAACGGGATCACCACCAAACTTGGATACAGATACCACCACCAAGCAAGGATACAGATTCCCAAGAGGCTCACCACACTCGGAATCCACCAAGTGATACAGATGCCTTAATGCAAGAAACTTGCAAAAGAGATTAACTCTCAATATTCATTCAACCACCCTTACAAATGAGAATATGTCTCATTATATAGAAACTAGATTCAAAAACAACTTGAGAACTACCCAAACAAACAAGACTAACAAGACTAACAACACTAACAATACTAACAAGTCTAACAAACTAACAAGTCTAACAAACTTAGTTTACTAACAACAACTAGTAAATATCTACTCGAAAGAATATTAAATCACTTAGTAATCTCGGATGCTCCGTATCACCAATAAGCTGAATATGTCACAAATTAATTCCACATAAGCATAGTGACAAGTGGCGATGAGGAGAATTCAGCATGTTGCAATTTGGTGTAGCGCCATTCAGCAAAGTGTTGAACCGAAATGCATCATCCTCCCTTTGCTGGAAAAGATTTGTCCTCAAATCTTCAGGTTCTTTGTCTTCCTCAAATGGAGATAGGTCTTGAACATTGAATGTTGCTGAGACATGGGACTCACCAGAAGATCGATCTTGTAGGCGTTGTCATTGACTCTTTCTAATACCTTGAAGGGACCTTCAGCTCTAGGCATCAACTTGACTTGCGCTTGAGGGAAACCTCTCCTTCGGAAATGAATCCAAACTAAATCTCAGGGCGAAAGATAACAGCTCGCCTATTCTTGTTTGCCTTCCTTTCATAAATCTCATTTTGCTTCGCAATTTGAGATTTAATCTTCTCATGTAACTCCTTTATTACCTTGGCTCGGTTAGCTTCTTTGTGCACCAAATCCTTGCTAGGCAAAGGTAGCAAATCGATGGGAGTAAGTGGATTGATGCCATACACAGCTTCAAATGGTGAACATCTTGTAGTGCGACTTGGAACTCTATTGTATGCAAACTCGGCATGAGCAAGCTTCAAGTCCCAATCCTTCTGATTTTTGGACACTAAAGTTCTCAATATAGCTCCCATGGTACGGTTGACAACTTCGGTTTGTCCATCTGTTTGAGGATGACAAGAAGTGCTGAATGAAGCTTCGCACTGCTTACTCCATAATGTCTTCCAAAATCCACTTAGGAACTTGCTGTCCCTATCCAAACAATGGTGCGAGGAACTCCATGAAGTCGAATGATCTCACGGAAGTACAAATCAGCAATGTGAATAGCATCGCGGTCTTATGGCAAGGCACAAAATGAGCCATCTTTGAAAACCGATCGACAACCACCATAATAGCATCTTTTGTCTTTGAGTCCTTGGTAAACCAAGAACGAAATCCATGCTTACAGCTTCCCAAGGAACCTCAGGAATTGGCAATGGCGTGTATAATCCTTGTGGAAGAACATGACTCTTGGCTTTGTGACAAGTGACACACCGCCTAAGGATTCTTTGAACATCTCTTGCCATCTTTGGCCAGTGAAAGTGCTCTTGTAATAGAGTCAAAGTCTTGTTAACGCCAAAGTGGCCAGCAATTCCACCTCCATGGACTTCTCTAATCAACAACTCCTCGTTGAACTCGAGGAATGCACAACTTGTTGTCCTTGAAGAGAAAACCTTCTTGGACATGGAAATGATCCACAGCACCTTTTGACATGCTGCAAATATAGAATTAAAGTCCACATCATCCGCATAGAGTTCTTTTATTACCTCGGCCGATAAGCTTGGAATCCATCAAGGAGAGCAAAGAATGTCTCCGCGATAGTGCATCGGCGACAACATTGGATTTTCCTGCTTTATGCTTGATCATGAAGGAGTAGGATTGAAGATATTCAACCCATTTGGCATGCCTCTTATTCAGCTTGTGTTGGCCATTGATGAACTTCAAAGCTTCATGATCCGAATGCAAGACAAACTCCCTAGGCAATAAATAGTGGCTCCAATGTTCTAATGCACGAATGATTGCATAGAATTCTTTATCATAAGTGGAGTAATTCAGCCTGGGACCATTAAGCTTTTCGCTGAAATAAGCAAGTGGTCGGCCATGTTGAAGTAATACTCCTCCAATCCCCACACCCGAAGCATCACACCCTACTTCAAAAAGCTTTTCAAAATCAGGAAGTGCAAGCACCGGGCCTCACACAACTTCAGTTTAATGGTTTCAAAGCTTTGCTGCGCTTCAGTAGTCCACTCAAATGTTTCTCCTTTCAAGCAATCAGTAAGTGGAGCAATAATGGTGCTGAAATTTTTAATGAAGCGCCTATAGAAAGAAGCCAAACCATGAAAACTCCTTACATCATGAACAGATTGGGGAGTTGGCCAGGATTGGATTGCTTCAACCTTGCTTTCGGCCCATTTTGATGCCTTCACTTGAGATGACATATCCCAGGAATACAACTCTAGAAGTAAAGAAATGGCACTTCTTGAGATTGCCAAATAGTTGCTGAATGCGCAACTCTTCAAATAGCTTCTTCAAGTGCTGCAAGTGTTCTTCTTCATCTCGGCTATAGACAAGGATGTCATCAAAGTAGACAACAATGAATTTCCCAATAAAAGGCCTTAGAACATGATTCATTAGCCTCATGAATGTGCTAGGAGCATTAGACAAACCGAATGGCATAACAAGCCACTCATAGAGACCTCCTTTGGTCTTGAATGCCGTTTTCCATTCATCTCCTTCCTTCATGCGAATCTGATGGTAACCACTCCGAGATCTACCTTGGAAAATTAGTGGCACCATGCAATTCATCTAGCATATCATCAAGCCGAGGAATAGGATAACGGTACTTTACCGTTATCTTGTTGATGGCACGACTATCCATGCACATTCTCCATGAGCCATCTTTCTTTGGAACTAGAATGGCTGGAACGGAGCAAGGACTCAAGCTTTCTTGGACATAGCCTCTAGACACCAACTCATCAACTTGTCGCTGAAGCTCTCTAGTCTCCTCGGGTTACACCTATAAGCTGGTTTGTTGGGCAATGGTGCTCCGGCATTAAGTCAATTTGATGCTGAATCTCTCTTTGGAGGCAAGCCGAATGGCAATTCTTTAGGAAGACATCAGCAAATTCATTCAGCAATGGTTTCACCAAAGGGTGAATTAAATCTTCATGGACCGCATTTGCTTCAAGCAAGAGCAATGCAAACAGTTGCCTCTTCTTCAAACAAGTCTCTCAAGTTCGGCTTTGCTCAAAAGCGCCAGCAACTCCATTCTTCTTATGTTGACCACAATCAGCAAGACTTGGAGATAATGGGGTAAGAGTGATCTTCTTCTGCCCCAAAAGGATGGAATAGGTGTTCTTGAAGCCATCATGCATAGCCCTGCGATCATATTGCCATGGTCTTCCAAACAACAAGTGACATGCATCCATAGGGATCACATCACAAGTAATTTCATTGATAATGCTTCCCAATTGAAAATGAGATTAAGGCTTGTTTAGTTACCTTAACATCACTTTCCTTGTTCAGCCATTGAAGTTTGTAAGGTTGAGGATGTGTGATTGTTGGCAAACTCAGCTTCTCAATCATAATTGCTGAAGCAACGTTAGTGCAACTTCCACTATCAACAATAACATGGCATACCTTTCCTTGATCGCATAATCGTGTTTGGAAAAGGTTCTCCTTTGTTCCTCCATAGCCACCAAGTTGGCATTCAGTGCCTTGCGAATCACCAGGAGTTCGCCATCATCGTGGATGTTCCACATGCTCTTCTCCTTCTTCGTAATCCCAAATCGGTTCATCCTCTTCAAAATTTGGTTCTTCAACCTCTTTGAGGGTGATAGTGCGCCCGATTAGGACATTCGGAAGCAATATGCCCAAAACCTTGGCATTTGAAGCATCGTCTCTCCTTGGAGGTTGTCACGGGCTGGGAATCAACTTTGGTTTTATCCTTCCTTGCTGTAGTCTTCTCAGCTTGAAAAGAAGTGCTCCCTTTGCTGGAAGAAGCCCTCTTCTCAAATGACTTGTAGGACGACCTCTTGGAAGAGTCTTGCTGCTTCTCCACCTTGTTTGCTAGCTTGCATACATCATTTAAGCTCCAATAGGGTTGTAAATCCACCAAATCAGCAATTGGTTTCTTTAAACCACCCAGATATCGTGCAATGGTTTGCTCATGGGATTCAGTAACATCACACTTAATCATGAGTTGTTCAAACTCACGAGTGTACTCTTCAACATTCAAGTCATTCTGTTTTAGAGTATGGAGTTTTAAGAACATATCTTGCCTGTAATTTTCGGGCACGAATCTCCTTCTCATCTCCCTTTTCATCTTCTCCCACGCTCGATCTTGTTCTTCCCTTCTAGCACGCCGAGCTTTAAGATTCTCCCACCATAGGCTCGCGTAATGGCGCAACTTCAAAGCTGCATCCTTCACTTTCTTTTCCTCCGAATAGTCTTTAAATTCAAAGACTCTCCCCATGGTGTGTAGCCAATCAATGAAGTCATCAGTGAAAGTTTACCTTCAAATTCGAATCTCCACTTTGACATCGGATTTATTCTTGTGATGATTGAATCTGTGATGCCTCCTCACCACTTGAGTTCTCACGGAAAGGATTCTCCTCATCATCACCAGAACTAGCATGAGACGATGTTGCTCCTCTTTGAAAAAGCTGCTCCATTTGACGTCTCAAATCAGCAATCTCTCGCCCATTCGCATAGAACGAGCTTGTTCAAATGTCAAACCACGCTGAACTCGCCGCCATGTGTATAGTGAAGATGGGGGTTTGGGTATGTAAGTGTTTAGGGGAATGAAGATGGTGTATAGAAGAAATGCACAAAAGGAACCGCGTTTCCCAGACGGCGCCAAATGATGCGAATTGGTTCACAAAGAATAAGGATTGCGGTTTTATTGTGCCACGAGCAAGAGGATCGATAGGATGATCTTGGATACAGGTTAAACCACCACCAAAGATCGATAGAACGGGATCACCACCAAACTTGGATACAGATACCACCACCAAGCAAGGATACAGATTCCCAAGAGGCTCACCACACTTAATCCACCAAGTGATACAGATGCCTTAATGCAAGAAACTTGCAAAAGAGATTAACTCTCAATATTCATTCAACCACCCTTACAAATGAGAATATGTCTCATTATATAGAAACTAGATTCAAAAACAACTTGAGAACTACCCAAACAAACAAGACTAACAAGACTAACAACACTAACAATACTAACAAGTCTAACAAACTAACAAGTCTAACAAACTTAGTTTACTAACAACAACCAGTAAATATCTACTCCGAAAGAATATTAAATCACTTAGTAATCTCGGATGCTCCCGTATCACCAATAAGCTGAATATGTCACAAATTAATTCCACATAAGCATAGTGACAAGTGGCGCATGAGGAGAATTCAGCATGTTGCAATTTGGTGTAGCGCCATTCAGCAAAGTGTTGAACCGAAATGCATCATGGAGACAATGGGAGTGTGATAGAGTTGAGCGAGGTTGGAGAACCTAGCTCAAGCACCATTCCATAGCCAGTGTCTGTTTAGGTACCTAATACACAAGTTCCAACTTTACGTAGGTCCGGTAGAGTATCTCATCCTCTTATAAAGCAAGGCTAGTGGCTAAGGAGTATCGTCAAAGGCAAGGTGTTGACTATGACGAAACTTTCTCACTTGTAGCCATGCTAAAATGCATTCGAATTCTATTGGCTATTGCAGCACATTATGATTATGAGATCTAGGATGGACGTCAAAATTGGATTCTCAATGGCAACCTCGAGGAGGAGGTGTACAGTTTGAGGATTCGTGTCGTGGATAACCCGGATAAGGTGTGCAGGTTGTTTAGGTCCATCTATAGATTGAAGCAAGCTTCCAAATTGGTTATCTAGGCACTTCTCTATGAAGGACTTGGGGAAAGCATCCTGCATATTAGGGATATGGATTTATAGAGATAGATCTAAGAGGATGCTAGGCTTGTCCTAGTCCAGGTACATAGACACCATTATCAAAAGGTTTGGCATGGAAAATTTCAAGAGAGGTCTTATACCAATGAGACATGAAATACCATTTTCTAGAAGTATCTCCCAAAGACTCTTGAAGAAAGGGCACACATGAATATGATACCATATGCCTCAGCGATAGGATCTATCATATATGCTATACTATGTACCAGGCCTGATATAGCACATGCTTTGAGTGTCACGAGTAAGTATCAAGCAGAGATCTAGGCTTGCTACACTGGAAAGCAGTAAAATGTATCCTTAAGTATTTGAGAAGGACTAAGGATCTTTTATTGGTATATGGAGGAAGTAGCCTCAGGATTAAAGGCTACACAAACTCAAGCTTCCTGTCTGATGTCGATGATAGCAAATCTAATTCAAGGTATGTGTTCACCATGAATGGAGGAGCAGTATGCTGGAAGAGTTGCAAGTTAGACACTACTACTAACTCGATCATAGAGGCGAAATACATTGCTGCGGTAGAGGCAGCAAAGGAGGAAGTCTGGATGAAGAAGTTCATCACAGATCTAGGAGTCGTCGTGGGCAATGAGGAGCCGATTCCATTATATTGCAACAACAATGGGGCTATTGCTCAAGCGAAGGAACCCAGGTCTTATCAAAAGTTAAAGCAGGTTCTGAGGAGGTTCCACTTGATAAGAGAGATCGTGGCCTGAAGAGATGTAGTAGTGGAAAGAGTTCCATATGAAGATAACATTGCAGATCAACTGACAAAGCCATTGACTCATATTGTCTTTGATCATCACAGAGATTTGATAGGGATCACAAACACGTAGGTGATTGACTTTAGGTCAAGTGGGAGATTGCTAGTCATATGTGCCCTCAGAACCCAATCACATGAATAATGACACTTGTGACTTGATATGCACTCTTTCTTTTACGTATTATTATCAGGCATTTTATTACTTTATCTTGCGAGTTACATATATTGTGATGCCCTTGGATTTGTGTAATATGAATCGGATCGTGATGAGATCACGATAATGATACTGATTCACCTTTAAACACAGATCCTAAATAATCCCGGTCATAGGTTACTCGAGAGGGACATCGAGATAACCGAATAGAATAGTGTGCTGTATACTATCCATATGATGGAGATGGCTGGTCTCATAGCTACTCGTGTGGGGACACTAAGGGTATAGTGTAGGTGCTCATTGGGAAATGAGTTCACCGATTGATTCGCTTACGAAACGCTGGATGGTTATTGATACCTCACGTTAAACAATGATTCTGTAGTTCCAGTAGTGTATCTAGTCCTTAGACTTGAGACACCAAGGATATCCTGTATGAGTACTCCACTCTTTGAGACCGGACTTATAGTTTTGGAAGTTAGATCTAGTACAACCGGTTATTGAGAGTGATAGCCAACCTTACGAGGACTATTGAGTATCAATAGAAGATCATCCACTCTCGGTATCATGAGAGGAATATCTTAGGTATTCTTGCTTGAACAAATCCTTGGCCAAGGTTATTCGGATTGAGAGAGAGAGTTCTCCAGGAGAATCCGACTAGAGCAAGATTCTAGAAGAAACCGTATGGGCCAGATAGCACCATGCTCGGTATAGGGTCTCTGGGATATTAGATGGATGAGGGACTATAGATACATGGCAACTGAGGACAAATAGGTTTAAAAGATTGAATTCTATATCGTCTGGAAATCATGATAATGGCCTAGTACGTCCGTAGAGTCGATGAGTCGGGTAAATTATTATAGAGATAATAATTTACTAAGTCGATGGAGTTCGACAAGTATGACTAACGGCCACTCAATATTGGGTCTAGAGGGTCACACATATATGGTAGGTGTTGCGATGAGTAAAGATTCGGATATATGAGATATACGTAGGAGCTTCTATCTTATTGGATATCTATTAAGCCTTTGAATTATTGGATCCTAAGATGAGATCTAAAAATTGCTAATAAGAGATTATTAGGTAGAGACCCACTAATCCAAGAGGCTTGGGTAATTGGATGGAGATCCAATACCCAACAGGACAAGAACCATTAGGGTTTACAAGGGGCCTCTATAAATAGGAGGGAACGAAAGAAATATAGGCTGGGAGTTCTTTTTGGTGGTCACCTTTTATTCTCATTTCCCAAGAGAGGAGCATCGTTGTAGTCCCTGCTGTGTGGATACCGCTAGAGAGGATGCTTGACCTTCTTCATCCTCTCCTACAGATCTGCAGGGATTCAGGGATATACGATCTCCCTAGGTACTTTCTTTTACATATGCAATTTTCGCGAATTTGTTTTTGACGCACCGATTTTCATATGACGACGAAACCTTTCTATGGGAAATCCAAAGTTTTTGTTCTTCTGTTCTTCCGCTGTGCATGAGATGTCGCCCTGTGGAATTCCCAACAGATGTTTGATTGGTTTTTTCGCACTGTCTTAAAAATTAAAAATACTGATCATTTCCAACTTATTAGTCCTAAGGAAGTTGAATAATATTGGTTTTGCCCAAAAAATGTGACGGTTATAAAGTTTGCGCAAAGTTAATGTTTGATCGGTTTTTTGTGCACCATCTCAAAAATTCAAAATATTGACTATTCTCAACTTATTAGGCCTAGGGAAATTGTGTAACCTTGGTTTCACTAAAAAATTTAATGGTAATAAAGTTTGTGCAAAGTCGATGTTTGATCGGTTTTTTTGCAATCGTCTCAAAATTCAAAATATTGACCATTCCCAACTTCATAGTCTCAATTAAGTTGAATAACCTTGGTTTCGCCAAAAAAAAGATGGTCATAAAGTTCGCTCAAAGTTGATGTTTGATCAGTTTTTTTTGTACCATCTTGAAAATTCAAAATATTAACTATTCTAAACTTATTAGGCCTAGGGAAATTGAATAGCCCTAGTTTCGCCAAAGAACGTAACGGTCGTAAAGTTTGCGCAAAGTTGATGTTTGATAGGCTTTTTTCGTACCATCTCGAAAATTCAAAATACTAACCGTGCCCAACTTATTAGGCCCAGGGAAGTTGTATAACCTTGGTTTCGCCAAAAAATGTGATGGTTATAAAGTTTGCTAACGCCGATGTTTGATCGATTTTTACCCATTGTCTCCAAAATTGAAAACATTAACCATTGCCTCGTTAAGTTCGGAGTGGCACTAAGAGTTGGGGGTGAATTAGTGTAGCGGATTAAAGTTAGAAAGTTTGAAAACCGATTCGGAAATTCGTGATAGGAACTTGATGATTCAACGAAAGAGACTTAAACTTGAAATGATTCAGTTAAATGAGATAGAAGGTAGGAGAAGAAATTCGATCAATTTGCAGCTAAGAAATTTGCGATGCGGAAATTTAAACACTCACAACCAATGAACGCAGTGATGTATAGTGGTTTGGTCAAATGACCTATGTCCACTCTTGAAGCCTCCTCTAATGAGGCTCTTAACTTCCACTACCAAGTCTCTTGAAGGGGAAGGACCAAACACCCCTTTACAGCCTTTTATAAGAGGTTACCTCTCTTTACAGAATTTTTACAAGGAGAAGAAAGGAGGTAAATACTTGAGCAATTGAAAGCAGGAATTTACTATAGCTTAGATGTGATTCTAACACTACAAAAGGTGCTGTATCAGCTAGAAGTAAAGGGATATTTATAGACTCTTTTGGGATTCAAAAATGGCGCTCAAAAGAGTCCCATCTCGACTTTTCGAGGTGCAGCAAGATAACCGCTCGGCATCTGCACATCCGCTTTACACAGTGTGGTTGCAACCACTGTCAAAGCGGTACCATCGCTGACATCAAGCGTGTTGAATCTCTGATTTTGATGATGAAGTCAATTGGTGAAATATTTGTTCTAATCTACTTTGTCAGATAAGTGTGCAGAATAACTACGATGGGAAGAAAACATAAAGTGATTTACCGAGATCAAGTCCGGGGTTCAAGAGTTCATCTAAGTCCAAGAGATTTTCGGAAGTGCTTTTAACCATCCAAGATCGAATCGTGACTTGCCAAGCTTTCAAGTTCATCTCAAAGATCATCAAGGTTCGCGAACTCACCGAAGATTCTAAGGAAGCCGAAGACTCGCTGAGCTCGCCATACAATCCGAGTATGTTGGGAGCCCACTAGAAGCAATCCGATGGAAGCATCGGAAGCTCGGAATCTCACCGTAAAGCTCACCGGAAGTTGACTTGAAGAGTGTCAGATCAAATCACGTTGAGTTATGTTTTAGGTTCGTAGTTTGCACATGAGTAGAGCAAGGATTTAGAAAAAAAATCCTGCCTAAATTCAGTGGGGGCCAACCGGGCCTCTACTGAGCCAAGTTGGGACTTAAACAGGGCCCATTCGGCTTTGTCCGAATGGGGCAGCGTTGAACCGCCACTGGGTGGTGGTGGCATCACTGGCCGAGCGTAGCACCGCCTCAGACAGACGGCGGTGGAACCGCTGTCGAGCGGTAGCACCGCCCTATACGCATGCAGCGGAACCGCTGGTCGCGGCATCACCCCAGTCAAGAGACTAGAGCGGTAGCACCGCCTGCTTGGGGCGGTGGCACCGCCGATGAAAAATACACTAGAAGACTATGGAATCTACTTAAAAAACATTCCTATAAAATGTGATAACACGAGTGCTATTTGTCTAACTAAAAATCCGATTCAACACTCTCGAATTGAGCACATTGTGATGCGGGAGCATTCGAGACTACTAATCAATCCTTAAGTCCTGAGCTGATTCCTTCGGCAAAACAAACACTATTGGTACTTATTCATGCCAAAACTAACTTTGGTTACAACTTACTTCGGTGGGATAAGGAATGATGATACCAATATCAAAATTCGTTGCTGATTGATGCTATATCAAAGGGGAGTTATTCAGGATAAGTTCCAAAGTGATTTAATGCTCTTTGGAAGTAGATATTTGCTGGTTATTGTTAGCGAACGAATTTTATCTTCTAGTCTTGTTAGTCTTGTTAGTCTTTATTGTTTGGGTAGTTCCTAAGTTATTTTTTGAGTCTAATATCTATATAATAAGACATATTCTCATTTGTAAGGGCACTGGTTGAATGAATGAAAATTCCTCTTGTGAGTTGAATTTTATCTCGATTCTTTATCCAACATCGTTGGTGGTGAATCAAAGTTCTTTATCCTTGGCCGGTGGAATTTCCTTTAAGCCTTGGTGGTGAACTACAATTATCTCGGTCCTTTTTTTTTCTTGATCGGTGGCTTTTGGAATCTGGTCAATCCGATCTGCTTCAAGGAAGTTACGCCCATTTTCCCGAAATCGCGCAATCTTGAAATTTTCTGTTCGGAGTCACTCGCCCACGCACGCATCAAGTTGGTATCAGAGCTCAAGGTTGGACTTATCTTGAGTGATTCCTTTGTGTTGTTATCTTCTACTTACCATGGGTGACGAACAAGTTCCACGAGGCTTGACTTTAGAGCAAGCGCACGACTTAAGGCGAGATCGTGCTATAGAGAATCTCCAAAGGCAAATGGAGTGAGTTCTCAATCTCCTAGAGAACCCGGAGAGACAAGAGCAACCAGCAAGGCGCCCCGATGATCAATGACACCCACGATTTAATCAGATTCGCATCACAATTCTAATGATGATTCTGATTCGCTAGAGGCAACTCTAGTGCTCCCGAGCACCGAAGTTCGGAGAAGAAGAAGAAGATACCATGAGAATGACCGTGAGATTAAAGCAGATGCACTGAGTTCGAGGGTAGTCTCAATCCCGACAACTTTGTTGATTGGCTCTGCCATTGAACGAAGTTTTTGACTTCAAGTCATACTCGGATGAGAAGAGGTGTAAGGTCGCTGCTCAAACTCACTAAATATGCTTCTATGGTGGGAGAATTTAAAGCGTCGAGCTAGAAAAAAAGCTGAATCAAGTCTTGGGATAAACTCAAGAAACTTATGAAGAAAATGTTCTTGCCCGATACCTATAAGCAAGATCTGTTTCTCAAGTTGAATTCCCTAAGACAACAAGGGATGAGTATTGAAGAATATATTCGTGAGTTCGAACAACTCATGATAAGATGCGAAGTTCCAGAAGTTCCCGAGCAAACCATCGCTCGATTCCTTGGTGGCATGAATCAGAAATTGCTGATTTGGTTGAACTTCAGCCTTATTGGTCCTTCGAAGATGTTTGCAAGCTAGCAATGAAGGTTGAGAAACAACTAAAGAGTAGCAAGAGGTTTTCTTCCAGAACCTCCTCGAAGAGGACATCCTACTTTAGGGGTGCTTCCTCAAGCGCTAAGGGTAAAGAGAAGTTGGTGGAACCCATCAAAGAAACCAGCAAAAAAGTTGATGGTGACACAAGGAAGTGTTTTAAGTGTCATGGCTATGGGCATTTGCAAGCTAATTGTCCAAATCGGAGAGTTATGACTCTTCAAGAAATTGAGAAGATCGATTTGGAACTTCAAGAGGCCAACGATGAACATGACCGAATGATTCGTTGAAGCATCCGAGAATATCGTTTAAAAAGCTGATGATGGTGAGTTGTTGGTGCTACGGAGAGCATTACATGCTGAGATATCTCCAAGAGAATGAGCAAAGGAGAACATCTTTCACACCCGCTGCACTATTAACGGAAGGTATGTTCAGTGATTATCGATGGTGAGAGTTGTACCAACGCCGACAAACCTTGTTGACAAATTGAAGCTTCCGACAACGAAACATCCTCAACCGCATAAGCTCCAATGGCTCAATCAAGGAAATGATCTTAAGGTAACCAAACGAGCTCTTATATCATTTTCGATTGGGATGAACTATCGAGATCAAGCTCAGGTGATGTGATTCCCATGGATGCATGTCACTTGTTATTGGGAAGACCTTGGCAATATGATATGAATGCTGTGCATGATGGTCGTAAGAACACATACTCTTTCGAAAGAACAAAAATGCATCACCCTTTTACCCTTGAATCCTTCATTGATACATCGAAATCAATCTGGGAAGGGAAACACTGGTAAGGAAAGTTTGTTCTTAAATGAAACACGGGTTGAGAGAGCCATTAGCAAACAAAAGAATGTATTTGCCTTGTAGAGAAAAAGAGTAAGATAGAGCAACCCATTCATCCAAAGATGCATCGCTTGTGGAAAGATTTTGCAGATGTGTTCCTGAGGATTTGCCACTGGATTACCTCCCATAAGAGGTATTGAGCATCAAATTGATTTGATCCCCGCGCCTCTACCGAACAAACCAGCTTATCGATGCAATCCGAGGAAACAAAGGAGTTGAAAGACAAGTCGATGAACTTATCGACAGAGGATATATTCGAGAAAGCATGAGTCCATGTTCTGCTCCTACTACTCGTGCCTAAGAAAGATGGTTCATTTAGAATGTGCATTGATAGCCGAGCCATCAACAACATCACCATTAAGTATAGGTACCCTATACCTAGACTTGATGATATGCTTGATGAATTGTATGGTTCAACTTTTCTCAAAGATAGATTTGCGGAGTGGTTATCATCAAATCAAAATGCGAGAAGGTGATGAATGGAAGACGGCTTTCAAACCCAAGGGAGGCCTTTATGAGTGGTTGGTAATGCCATTCGGGTTATCGAATGCTCCAAGTACCTTCATGAGACTTATGAACGAGATTCTTCGCTCGCTTATTGGTCGATTTGTCGTTGTTTATTTCGACGATATTCTTGTTTATAGCAGAACGAGGAGGAGCATATCTCTCATTTAAAACAAGGTCTTTAATGTCTTGAGAGAACAGAAACTCTATGCCAAAATGGAGAAATGTGAGTTCTTCTCTCCAACCATTGTGTTTCTTGGTTATGTAGTTTCCAAAGATGGAATTTCCGTAGATCAATCCAAGGTGGAAGCTATGAAGACTTGGCCGGTTCCGAAATCCATCACCGATGTAAGGAGTTTTCATGGCCTTGCTTCTTTCTATCGTCGCTGTGTGAAGCACTTCAGACAATCATGGCCCCTATCACCGAATGCATGAAGAAGGGTTCTTTTGAATGGACAAGAGCTGCTCATTCCGCTTTTGAACTCATCAAACTGAAGCTATGTGAGTCCCCCGTTCTTGCCCTTCCTAATTTTAATAGAGTATTTGAAGTTGAATGTGATGCAAGTGGAGTTGGTATTGGAGCTGTTCTTGTTCAAGAACAAAGGCCATTGGCATATTTCAGTGAAAAGTTAACCGATTCGAAGAACTACTCAACTTATGATAAGGAGTTCTACGCCATTGTGAGAGCTCTTGATCATTGGAGTCACTATTTAAGGCCCGAACAATTTGTACTTCATTCGACAATGAGGCTTTGAAGTTTATTAGTGGCCAACGCAAGCTCAACTCAAGACATGCCAAATGGGTAGAATTTCTTCAATCCTTTTCTTCGCTTCAAATATAAACCTGGTCATACTAATGTTGTTATGATGCTTTACCAAGAAGATACTCTATGCTTGCTGTTCTTGATTCTAGAATTCTTGGTTTTCAATCCATGAAAGAACTATATTCAAGACCCGAGTTCTCTACTATTATCGATAGCTGCAAACATGGAATTCAAGGTACATATTCTGTCCAAAATGGTTTTCTTTCAAGGGAAATCGATTATGTGCCAAGAGTTCATTTAGAGAATTGTTGATCCGAGAAGCACATGGTGGTGGTCCGCTGGTCACTTGGCATGAACAAAACTCTTGAAATCCTTCAAGAGCACTTTTATTGGCCAAAGATGAGTGGAGGCGTACATGCTATCATCTTGAGGTGTGCAACTTGTCAAAGAGCAAAGAGTCATTTCCACCAAGGGCTGTATACTCCTTTCCAGCACTCATTACAACCTTGGGAAGATGTGAGCATGGATTTTATTGTGGCTCTTCCAAGAACTCAGAGGGGAAAAGATGCCATTATGGTGGTTGTTGATCGGTTTTCTAAAATGGCCCATTTTATTCCATGCCATAAGACGGATGATGCATCTCATGTGGTTGATCTTTATTTCAAGAAGATCATTCGCCTTCATGGAGTACCAAAGACCATTGTATCTGATCGTGATTCTAAATTTTTAAGTTATTTCTGGAAGACCTTATGGAGAATGCTTGGAACCAGACTTTTATTCAGCACCACTTGTCATCCTCAAACCGATGGCCAAACGGAGGTAACCAATCGCACTCTCACTACGTTACTTCGAGGAATGGTTAGTAAATCCCTAAAAGATTGGGATTTGAAGCTTGCACATGCTGAGTTCGCTTATAATCGATCGCCGAGTTATACTACTAGTCGATCACCCTTCGAAATTGTGTATGGAATCAATCCGCCACACCGATTGATTTAATTCCTATTCCATCCAATTCACAAGTGAACTTTGATGGCAAAGAGCGAGCTGAATCAATAAAAACTCCATGAGCAGATTCGAAGTAAGATCGAGAAGGCTAACGAGTCTTATAGGAAGAAAGCTAATATACATCGGAGGAAGACCCATTTCCAACCAAGTGATCTTGTGTGGTTACATTTAAGGAAGGAAAGATTTCCTTCTCAGCGGAAGAATAAGCTTATGCCCAGAGCTGACGGTCCATTTGAAGTTCTCGAGAGAATTGGCTAAAAATGCTTACAAGATTGATCTTCCGGAGAATATGGAGTTTCGCAACTTTTAATGTAGGTGATCTTTCTCCTTACTTGGACGATGATGACTTGTCGATTTGAGGACAAATCTCAAACAACCCGGGAGACTGATGCGGGAGCATCCGAGACTACTAATCAACTTAAGTCCTCGAAATGATTCCTTCGCAAAACAAACACTATCGGTACTTATTCATGCCAAAACTAACTTCGTTACAACTTACTCGTGGGATAAGGAATGATGATACCAATATCAAAATTCGTTCGATTGATGCTATATCAAAGGAGTTATTCGATAAGTTCCAAAGTGATTTAATGCTCTTTGGAAGTAGATATTTGCTGGTTATTGTTAGCGAACGAATTTTATCTTCTAGTCTTGTTAGTCTTGTTAGTCTTTATTGTTTGGGTAGTTCCCATGCTGTTTTTTTGAGTCTAATATCTATATAATGAGACATATTCTCATTTGTAAGGGAACTGGTTGAATGAATGCAAATTCCTCTTGTGAGTTGAATTTTATCTCGATTCTTTATCCAACATCGTTGGTGGTGAATCAAAGTTCTTTATCCTTGGCCGGTGGAATTTCCTTTAAGCCTTGGTGGTGAACTGCAATTATCTCAGTCCTTTTTTTCTTGATCGGTGGCTTTGGAATCTGGTCAATCCGACCGCTTCAAGGAAGTTACGCCTTTTCCCGAAATCGCGCCCGAAATTTTCTGCTCGAGTCACTACCACGCACGCAACACATTGACATTAGGCATCATTTTATACGTGATCATATAAGTAGTAGAAATGTCACCCTTGAATTTGTTGATACAAATCATCAATTAGCGGACATTTTTATGAAACCTTTAAATGAGGAACAATTTGATTTTATTAAAAGGGAATTAGGCATGTTGAACTGTCCAAATGAGTAAGCTCTATTTGATGATATCTTTTCTTGAAATTATGGTTTTCATCGATTTGATTCCACACATTCTAATTATGGTTTTTTGGATTTGATTCCATACATTCTGATTCTTTTTGACTTCATCCCATCTCTAAGACCATTTTTTTAAAATAAAAAAAAATGAAATGGCTTTACTACTGGTGGCACCGCCAGATGCGGTGGCACCGCTGGTAGTCACCCCAAGCGTGGAACTCGTCTGGGCGTAGTACACCCTAACACCCCTTTTATACTGGTGAGTTAGGGCCGACGGTAGAACCGCCCGAACACTCTTCCTCACCTCTCTACACTCCTCTAAACTCTCTCAAGCATCATTTTGGTATCATTTCTTCCCTCTAGAAGCCTAAGAAGGAGATCTTACTTTGATTCAAGCTTCCTACATCTAAAAGGAACAATCTAAGATAAAAACAGAATTATCTCTCTTTCTTTTTCTTGTCTAATTTAATTCCTTTCTTCAATTGATTATTGATCAATCCTAGATAGAAATGGCTCCTAGAAGAACATCAAGAGACAAAGAAAAAAGGATGGAGGTAGATTCATTTGACCAATCCTTGTTTAGATTACAAGAAGCTTCCCTTAGATTTTCTGAACTTGGTTCTAGGCCCATTCATAAAGGAAAATATGTTGATTTGAATTAATTAGGGAACCTAGAACCTATCATGTGGTTTGCAGACTTAGAGGCCTTACCCATTTTGCAAATTATTGAACCTGTTTATCCACGCTTAGTTAAATTATTCTATGCTAATTTAATTATGAATGATGATGGCTTGTCAACTTATCTTCTAGGAAATGAGATCCAAATATGTGATAATACTATATGCTCATTAATTGGAATTGTTGAAAAAGAACTAGGATGTTATTTTAGAGGAAAATGGGATATAGACACAATTGGTGCTACCCACTCAAGCTTTAGAAACTGTGTTTGCAAACCCAAATTTAGGTATAATCCCCAAGAGTTGTGAACATTTACTACCTTTTAACTCTAAGATTTTGCATCACATTCTTGTAAGTATTGTCATTCCTAAACAGTTTCATCATGATGAGATCGCCACTGAGTTAGGTACCTTATATTGGATCATGACCGGACAACATTTTTGTTTTGGTTACCTAATTCGGCAGAACATGATAGAGGTCCTTTCTAAAGGATCAATGTTACCATATGGAGGTTTAATAACTAAACTATTGCATGCCCATAATATTTGCATTCCACTAAATGAAGAAGCAATACAAGTGGATAGATTTAATATCATTGACGTTAAACTACTTAGGTGACTTAGGTGTACATTCGAGCATAGAATAGGGGTTAGACAACCTAGGAGATGTGATATACCTCCCACACCAGTAGACCATCCTGAAACACCAGTCCTTAGGGGAAATGAATCTCCTCCTCCTGGTCCTTTGTTGCAGCTACATCACTGACATTTTCTGCTCCATCTTCTGACGATCCGATCATGAGAGAGTTAAATGAAGTAAAACTACAGCAAATTAAAATTTTGAAGGAAATGCGGAAGATGAACCTAAAGATCGATCACATGTATAGGTATCTTGGCATTCCTCCTGAGGAGTAGCTTGCTGTATTTTCTTTTTGAACGATGTAAACTTGTGTTGTATGTTGACATATATGTTGTATTATCTTCATTACATCTTAACATATATGTTGTATTATCTTCATTACATCTTCTTGGCCACTATGACATGATTTTCGGCTTTCTGATTGATTTCCTTTTCCACATTTGCGATATTTTTCGGCCATCCTTTATTGTTACATATGAATCCCTCGTTTCCTTTTTGTTGATGACAAAGGGGGAGAAATAATGTGTATTGCCATATGTTGACAGTTATATGCATTTTCCATGTTTTACAAGTTATTGCAAGGTAAAATGCTTATTTAGGTTCTTGATATCATGTTTTTAATTATGTATACTTCATTGATATCTTTAATACCTATTTAACATCTTATTATCCAACATCAACTTTGTCATCATGAAGTTAAATTTATTGTGTTGAATTCAATTTTCAAAATTGAATTCAAGCAATTCTTTCTTTATGGCATATAGATAGGGGAGTTAAGAGTATCTCCATCACTAATTGATTGTCATCATCAAAAGGGGAGATTGTTGAATCTCGATTTTAGATGACTAAGTCAATTGGTGAAATATTTGTTCTAATCTACTTTGTCGAGATAAGTGTGCAGGAATAACTTCGATGGGAAGAAAACATAAAGTGATTTACCGAGGTCAAGTTCATCGGGGTTCAAGAGTTCATCTAAGTCCGAGAGATTTTCGGAAGTGTTGCCGAACCATCCAAGATCGAATCGTGGACTTGAAGCTTTGGAAGTTCATCTCAAAGATCGCTTGAAGGTTCGCGGAACTCACCGGGAAGATTCGAAGCAAGTCAAGACTCGCTGAGCTCGCCATACAATCCAGTATGCTAGAGCCCACTGGAAGCAATCCGATGGAAGTATCGGAAGGCTATCGGAATCTCACCGAAAAGCTCGCCGGAAGTTGACTTGAAGAGTGTCGGATCAAATCACGTTGAGTTATGTTTTAGGTTCGTAGTTTGCACATGAGTAGAGCAAGGATTTAGAAAAAAAATCCTGCCTAAATTCAGTGGGGGCCAACCGGGTCTCTACTGAGCCAAGTTGGGACTTAAACAGGGCCCATTCGGCTTTGTCCGAATGGGGCAAGCGGTTGAACCGCCTAGCCTGGGGCGGTGGCATCGCCTGGCTGGAGCGGTAGCACCGCCTCATACGACGCGGTGGAACCGCCGCCCGAGCGTAGCACCGCCCTATACGCACAATTGCGGTGGAACCGCCTGGCTAGGGCGGTGGAACCGCCTGGCTAGGGCGGTGGCACCACCCCAGTCAAGAGACTAGAGCGGTAGCACCACCTGCCTGGGGCGGTGGCACCGCTTCGCACGCCGGGCCAACAGATCGACACGCGCGGCATCGCCATCGACAGCGGTAGCACCGCCGCCGGCGGTAGCACCGCCCGCCATCGTGAGCTGCGGTGGAACCGCTTAGCTGGGCGGTGGCACCGCCCGCCACGACCGAGCGGTAGCACCACTCGCTCGGGCGTGGCACGCTTCAGACGACGGGCCATCAGATCGACACGGTGGCACCGCCTCACCACTGTAACATTGGAACACCAAATTGATTTCAAATTTGAGTCCAATTTTGAATCCACTTTGGATCTATAAATACCCCCCCCCCCTTTCTCAGCTGAAAGGGCACCCTTTTGAGCAATAATTTTTAAGTCTTGAGCTTTTGTAGAGTGTTGAAAAGTCTTGTTCTTGCTAAGTGTTCACCTTCTTCTTTTCTTGAGAAATCTTGTACAAGTGTGAACTTCTTGTAAAGGGCTGTAAAAGGGGTATTTGGTCCTTCCCCTTCAAAGGATTTGCTAATGGAAGAGAGGAGCCTTATCGTAAAGGCTTCAAGAGTGGATGTAGGTCATTTGACCGAACCACTATACATCATTGTGTCCATGAATGTGTGAGTGTTTACATTCTTGAATCATTTTATTACTTGGCTGCAACTTGTTTAGTTCATAGTTATTTTCTTTACGTAAGCAATTACTTTCAAGTTCTCTTTCGCCAAATCGAAATCTTCCTTCGAACTTGTGTTTTTGCAAAATCGGTTTCAAGAGTATGATTTTTAATCCGCTGCACTAATTCACCCCCCCTCTTAGTGCCTTTTAGATCCTTTCAGGTCATACTATCGCCTGACACAAGTGGTTGCAACCACCTATCAGGCGGTACCACCGCCTGCCTTGGGCAGTGCCACCACCTGGCCTTTGGCCATCTGGCGATGCCATTGCCTAGGTCTGGTGGTGCCACCGCCAGACCAGATGCTGTGTGGGCCTAAATTTTGAGCCAACACAACCTCTTAAAGTCCTAATTGACCCAACACAGGTCTAGACAGGATTAATACTTAGTCTATACCCTAATTAAGTGCTAACTATGAACTTAAAACCAAATTAAACTGACCCCGACAAGTCATTTTTCGAAGAGCTATTCGGCGATCTTCCGGCGGACTTCTGACACTCCCTCAGATTTCTTCCGGTGGACTCCCAGTAGGCTCCTGGATTCTATGACGAGTTCAACGAGTCTTTGGCAACCTTCCGAACCTTCTTAGTGATCTCCGCGAACCTCCGACGATCTTTCCGTTGAACTTCCGAAACCTTCGGCAAGTCCCCGATTCCATCTTGGTTGGCTCCGGTAGCACTTCCGACGATCCTTTGGACTTCCGGTGGACTCTTGAACTTCCAGTGACTTGACTCTGGTAATTTGCTTTATGTTTATCATAGTTAATCTTGCACACTTATCTCAGAAATGGATTAGATCAATTAACCATCAATTGACTTCATCATCAAAATCCGAGATTCAACAATCTCTCCCTTTTTTATGATGACAATCAATTGATGACGGAGTTATTCTTAACTCCTCTATCTATATGCCATATCATGAGAAAGTAAAACATTTGAATTCAATCTCTTGAATTCAAGCCAAAATCGATAAGCTTCATCCTTTGAACTTATCATCATGCTCAACAAGCATAGAGTTTAATTCATAAAAAAGAATATCAAAGCATGACATTTAATTTTAAGTCGAAAGATGATAAACATTTACCATTTTGACAAAAGATACCAATAATTTGAAATTAAAACAAGGATCTCATGGTTGAAAAGTGTGATATCATATTGGATACATCATGAGATGAAAACTTATCATGTCATTTGAAAGATGCCATTTGATAAATATGATATAGTAAGAATTCCAACTTTAAATTGCAAAATGTGATACATGTAATGTATTGCAGTACTAAAAAGTTCACTGCGATGCTTTTTAAGGATTACAATCTGTTTTTGACACAAAGCATGGCAAAAGCAATTGAATTGCAAAATTAAATCTTATGAGACATTTTTTCATTACACTTTATTTATCAAGTCATCAAATTATTTTGCATTCAACAAGTCATCAATTTCACAATTTTCTTCCCTTTGTCATCAAAAGGAGGTGATTAAAGTATATAATAGAAACTTGATACCAAAAGGAGGTGATTAAATCATAATGCCAAAATATGTCATTCTCGATAGACAAATCTGAAAAATATTTTGATCATTTTTATTCATGCTTATGAAATCCGAAAAATGATCATTGAGGCGAAAACGGATAAGAATTTTAGGTGATCATTCATGGTTCAAGACTTAAAAAAAAATCTAAGCATAAGTATAAAGCCAAAGGATGCATCACCTGTCATTTGTGAAGGGAGAAGATATCATAAACATAAAGCCAATCATCAAACATGTTCAAAAAATTGAGAGAGATATCAAAATTCATGATGAGATTCAACTTGTCATTTATGAAGAGAGAAGATCATAAAACCTTGAGTCATAACGATTAGCACATGAATAAAATCTTAAATAAACATTTAAGAGCTTGATTTTTATGTAGAATTCATGACATTGATCTATGCATATGTCAAGTTTCATATTTAAATTATATAATCTATTTAGTCATCACAAAGGAGAGTATGATGTTATATATGCATCATTAAAAGACATGATCGTTATTGAAGGGCATGATGTTAAAAAAAAGTGAGAATATTAAAACCAAAGTTGAAATAGTTTTATCAACATGAAGGCTTCATCATCTTTTAATCATTCAAAACATTATCATGAAGGCTTCATCAGAAATATTTATTGAAACATTTCAATCGAAGGATGAGTTCTTCATTCAAAACAAAATATTAAGATCAATGATTAAAAATGAAAGTTTCATTATATCATTTGAAAGTCCGAATGGATAATATAATGGTGAAACTATCAAAACCAAAGTTTAAACATTTTTGAAAAACAAACGTACACTTTTAAACATTAGGACAAATTTAGCATGCCTAATTTGTCAAATTGTTCTTCATTTAGTGGTTTTATGAAGATGTCTGCTAATTGGTGTTTTGTATCAATAAATTCTAAAGTGACATTATTATTATTGACATGATCTCGTATAAAGTGATGCCTAATATCAATGTGCTTAGTTCTTGAGTGTTGAATGAGATTTTTGGTTAGACAAATAGCACTTGTATTATCGCATTTTATGGAAATATTTTTTAAATGAATTCCATAGTCTTCTAAAGTGTTTTTCATCTAAACAACTTGTGCATAACATGCACTTGCAGCTATGTATTTGGCTTCCGCCGTAGATAGTGCAACCAAATTTTGTTTCTTGGAGGTTCAGGAAATGAATGCATGTCCTAGAAATTGGCATATTCTGGATGTGCTTTTTCTATCTATTCTACATCCGCCAAAATCAATATCTGCATAAGCTTTTTAAATCAAAGTTATCGGATTTAGGATATCATAATCCTAGATTAGGAGTTCCTTTAAGATACCTAAGGATTCTTTTAATAGCTTTAAGGTGAGATAACTTAGGATTAGCTTGAAATTTTGCACATAGGCCTATACTAAACATAATATCCGATCTAGTTGCGTGAGATAGAGTAAGTGCCTATCATTCCCTATATGTTTTTTGATCAAAGTTTTCTCCATTTTCATCCAAGTCTAACTTGGTGGAAGTACTCATTGGAGTGTTGATGGCTTTAGAATTATCCATGTTAAATCGTTTTAATAATTCTAATGTATACTTTGTTTGATTAATAAATGTACCATTACTAAGTTGTTTAATTTGTAGTCCTAAAAAGAATTTTAACTCACCCATTAGGCTCATTTCAAATTCATGACTCATACACTTAGCAAATGATTCACATTGTGATTCATCCGAAGAATAAAAAATAATATCATCAATATAAATTTGAACAATAAAAAAATTATTTTCAAAATGTTTAATAAACAATGTAGTATCAACCTTGTCTTTAGTAAAATTATTCGAAATTAAGAAAGAACTAAGCCTCTCATACCAAGCCTTAGGGGCTTGTTTCAATCCATAGAGAGCCTTAGTTAGTTTAAAAATATGATTGGGAAGAAGAGAGTTTTAATCCGGATGGTTGTTCAACATACACTTCTTCGGAAATAAAGCCTTTCAAAAAGGACTTTTGACATACATTTGAAAAACTTAAAGTTATTACTACTAGCATAGGCAAGGAGCATTATAATGGCTTCTAATCTAGTCACAGGAGCGTAAGGTTTATTCAGAATCAATACCTTCTTCTTAGTTGAAACCTTTGGCTACTAATCTAGCCTTGTTTCTAACTATGATGCCATATTCATCTTGCTTATTTCTAAAGACCCATTTAGTACCAATAACTAAATGGTCATAAGGTCTAGGAACAAGCTTCCACACCTTATTTCTCTCAAATTGGTTCAATTTCTCTTGCATTGCAATAACCCAATAATTATCTTTCAAGGCTTCATCAATGCTTTTAAGCTCAATTTGAGAAAGAAAACATGAGCACAAAAATTTTTAAAAGAGGAATGAGTTTGAACCCTTTTTGATGTGTCTCCTATAATTAGCTCCTTAGGATGGGCATCTACATACTTACATTCCTTCGGTATGGAAAATTCGGAAGAAGATGCTTCTAAGTTGCTATTTTGAGTAGAGGGTTCATTTAAATTCAAATTATCAAAACTAAAATCATCATCAAGATCATTTTTCTTTATTTCAGAAACTTCATTAAAAACCACATGAATAGACTCTTCTATAACTAAGGTTCTTTTGTTAAAAACATGAAAAGCTTTAGAAACGGAAGAGTAGCCAAGAAAGATGCCTTCATCGGATTTAGCATCGAATTTTCCTAAAGCATCCTTTTCATTTAAAATAAAGCATTTGTAACCAAAAACTTTAAAGTAAGAAACATTAGGTTTTTTGTTATTCCATAATTTATTAGGAGTTTTCGATAGAGATGGTCTTACTTGAACCCTATTCATGACATAGTAAGCCATATTTACGGTTTCGGCCCAAAAATATTTAGGTAAACTATGTTCATTTAACATGGTTCTTATCATTTCTTGTAAATTTCTATTCTTTCTTTCTACTACTCTATTTTGTTGAGAATTCCTTGGAGTAGAGAAGTTGTGGTTATACCCATTTGATTCGCAAAAATTTTGGAAGTCACGGTTTTAGAATTCATCATCGTGATCACTTCGAATTGATGAAATCATGAAACCTTTTTCGTTTTGAGTGAGTTTACAGAATTTAAAAAAACATTTAAAGCAATCACTTTTGTGAGTCAAGAAATAGGTCCATGTGAATCTACTATAGTCATCTACAATCACAAAGGCATATTTGCTACCTCCTAGGCTTGTTGTGTTAATTGGTCCAAATAGATCCATATGGATTAATTATAATGGTTTAGAGGTACTTATTTGATATTTTGGCTTGAAGCTAGTTTTAATTTGCTTTCCTAGTTGACAAGCATCACATATTTTATCTTTAATGAACTTAACTTTGGGAATGCCTCTTACAAGGTTTTAGATGTGATTTGAGAAATTAGTTTCATGATAAGCATGACCTAATCTTCTATGCCAAAGCCAAGCATCATCATTCAAAGTCGAAAAACATATTTCACTATTAAGGTCATCAAGGTTAATAGTGTAGATGTTATTTTGCTTGATTGCAATTATAGATGAGTTGTGTGGTTTTTCGATGATACAAGCATTAGATTCAAATCTTACAATATAACCATTATCACATAATTGACTAATGCTCAAGAGATTATGTTTTAAACCATCTACTAATAACACATTATCAATTGAAAAGGTTAATTTGTTACCTATAGTACCCTTGCCAATGATTTTACCCTTGTTGTTGTCTCCAAAGGTAACAAACCCTTCGTCTTGGCTAGATAGCTTAGAGAATTGAGATGGATCTCCGGTCATGTGCCTTGAGTATCCACTATTAAGGTACCATCTCTTGCTCCTAGCTTGAGTGGGTGTTTTTGTCTATAAGAAAGGATAATTCTTAGGTACCCATTTTAACTTGGGTCAAACATTGATCTACTAAATTTATCATTATTCAACGAGTTCCTAATTGATCCTTTAAGAACCTATACTAATTTATGTGGGCTAAGTTTCCTATATGGACATTTATAAATAACATGTTCGAATTTGCAACAAAAATTACATTTTAAATGAGAGGATACATGTAATGTTGGCCCTTTAACGAAGGTGGTTTGAGTTCGGTGAGATCCACTCACGAATCCAATTCCACATCTATTTCCGATGTGACCCTTGTTTGCAAGAATCATGTCTAAGCTCTTGTTACCGACCTTAAACTAGTTTAGGGTCTCTTTGAGTAGCAAGTTCTTCTTTTCGATTGCTTGTAAGTGATTACACTTAGAGCATGGGAGTAGAGGGAGAGAATCGTACTTAAGACTCTTAAATTTATCTAGCAATAAAGCATGTTCCTTTTTTAAAGAATTGAATCTTTTTGTAACAGTTCTACATTCATCAAATAATTCATGGAAAGTAATTAAAAGCTCATCGAAAGATAAATCTTCATTAAGTAAATCACTTACCTCTTCTACCAAAGTCATTAGAGCAAAGTTGGCCTCCTCTTTGATACTTGCTTCTTCATCCTCGGAGTCACTCGAGTCATCCTCCTTCAATGCCTTCTTCTTCTTGAGTTGCTTCTTCTTGGCTTGGGGGCATTCATTTTTGAAGTGCCTCGGCTTCTTGCATTCATAACATATGACTTGGTCCTTTTTTGGTTCAATTTTATTTTTGAATTCATTTTTAAATTTTCCTTTTTTAATGAATTTTTTAAATTTTCTAGTTAAGAGTGCAATGTCTTCGTCAAAGTCCTCATCACTTGATGTTCCTTTCAAGTAGTCTTCTTGAGTTCTTAATGTCATATCCTTCTTGTTCTTTGGAAGGGGGTTCTCTAGCTCATCATGAGCATGACATGTCATTTTATAGGTCATTAAAGACCCTATGAGTTCTTCAATAGGAAAAGTTTTAAGGTCCTTGGCCTCTTAAATGGCCGTAACCTTTGGATCCCAACTTTTCGGAAGGGATCTTAAAATTTATTACTAATTCAAAATTAGAAAAATCTTTACCAAGTGCCTTGAGTCTATTTATGACATCCATAAAGCGGGTGTATATGTCTCCGATGGACTCACTTGGTTTTATTTAGAAAAACTCGTAAGAATGAATGAGAATATTGATTTTGGACTCTTTCACTCGGCTAGTGCCTTTATGAGTGATCTCAAGAGTACGCCAAATATCAAAAGCCGATTCACAAATCGATACGCGATTAAATTCGTTTTTATCTAGTGCACAAAGCAAGACATTCATAGCCTTTGCGTTTAAAGCAAAAACCTTCTTCTCTGACTCATTCCATTCGCTCATCGAAAGAGAAGATTTTTTAAAACCATTTTCAACGATATTCTAAAGCTCAAAATCCATAGAAATAAGAAAGATCCTCATACGAGTCTTCCAATATGTATAATCCGACCCATTAAACATAGGCGGACGAGTAATGGAGTGACCCTCTTGCATGCCGGAATAGGCCATCTCTCTTGGGTTTTAAACCAAATATGAGAGTGAACCTCGCTCTGATACCAATTGTCTGGTTTGGAGCGGCACTAAGAGGGGGGGGTGAATTAGTGCAGCGGATTAAAGTTAGAAAGTTTGAAAATCGATTCCGAAAATTCGTATAGGAACTTGATTCAACGAAAGAGACTTTAACTTGAAATGATTCAGTTAAATGAGATAGAAGGTAGGGAGAAGAAATTCGATCAATTTGCAGCTAAGAAATTTGCGATGCAGAAATTTAAACACTCACAACCAATGAACATAGCGATGTATAGTGGTTTGGTCAAATGACCTACGTCCACTCTTGAAGCCTCCTCCAATGAGGCTCCCAACTTCCACTACCAAGTCTCTTGAAGGGGAAGGACCAAACACCCCTTTACAGCCTTTTACAAGAGGTTCCCTCTCTTTACGAAATTTTTACAAGGAGAAGAAAAGAGGTGAACACTTGAGCAATTGAAAGCAGGAATTTGCTATAGCTTAGACTCGATTCTAACACTGCAAAAGGTGCTCTACCAGCTAGAAGTAAAGGGATATTTATAGACTCTTTTGGGATTCAAAAATGGCGCTCAAAAGAGTCCCATCCTGAATTTTCGGGGTGCAAGCGGTACAATCGCCTGGCACTAGCGGTACTATCGCTTGACACAAGTGGTTGCAACCACTTGTCAGGTGGTACCACCACCTGACACTGGTGGTACTACCGCCTGACACAGGTGGTTGCAACCACCTGTCAGGCGGTACCACCGTCACTGAAGTGCTGCCACCACCACCTTCTAAATGCTATATGGGCCTAAATTTCAGCCCAACACATAAAGGCCCAATTGGTCAAACAGTCTAGACAGGATTAACACCTAGTCTATACCCTAATCAAGTGCTACGTATGAATTTAAAACCAAATTAAACCAACATCGTTAAGTCATTTTTCGAAGAGCTATTCGGTGATCTTCCGATGGACTTGACACTCCTCGGATTTCTTTCGACGGACTCCCAACAGGGCTCCCATTCTATGACGAGTTCAACGAGTGTTTAGCAACCTTCCGAACCTTCTCGATGATCTCTGCGAACCTCCAACGATCTTTCCAGTGAACTTCCAAAACCTTCGGCAAGTCCCCGATTCCATCTCGATTGGCTCCGACAACACTTCCGACGATCCTTCGGACTTCCGGTGGACTCTTGATCTTCCAAAGAACTTGACTTGGTAATTTGCTTTATGTTTATCATAGTTAATCCTGTACACTTATCTCAGAAATGGATTAGATCAATTAACCATCAATTGACTTCATCATCAAAATTTGAGATTCAACATTGCCAACTTATTAAGCCTAGGGAAGTTGAATAAACTTAGTTTCACCAGAAAACATGACTGGTCATAAAGTTTGCACAAAGTTGATGTTTGGAGTTAATGTTTTATTGCTAAGTTATGTGGCACCTTGGGATAGCCATTGTATATCGACAAAGTAATAGTAGCGCAAACGAGAATGGCTTTTTGATGCGAATTGGTTCGCAAAAGAATAAGGATTGCGGTTTTATTGTGCCACGAGCAAGAGGATCGATAGGATGATCTTGGATACAGGTTAAACCACCACCAAAGATCGATAGAACGGGATCACCACCAAACTTGGATACAGATACCACCACCAAGCAAGGATACAGATTCCCAAGAGGCTCACCACACTCGGAATCCACCAAGTGATACAGATGCCTTAATGCAAGAAACTTGCAAAAGAGATTAACTCTCAATATTCATTCAACCACCCTTACAAATGAGAATATGTCTCATTATATAGAAACTAGATTCAAAAACAACTTGAGAACTACCCAAACAAACAAGACTAACAAGACTAACAACACTAACAATACTAACAAGTCTAACAAACTAACAAGTCTAACAAACTTAGTTTACTAACAACGTAAATATCTACTCGAAAGAATATTAAATCACTTAGTAATCTCGGATGCTCCGTATCACCAATAAGCTGAATATGTCACAAATTAATTCCACATAAGCATAGTGACAAGTGGCGCATGAGGAGAATTCAGCATGTTGCAATTTGGTGTAGCGCCATTCACAAAGTGTTGAACCGAAATGCATCATCCTCCTTTCTTTGGAAAAGATTTGTCCTCAAATCTTCAGGTTCTTTGTCTTCCTCAAATGGAGATAGGTCTTGAACATTGAATGTTCTTTGAGACATGGGACTCACGGGAAGATCGATCTTGTAGGCGTTGTCATTGACTCTTTCTAATACCTTGAAGGGACCTTGACTCTAGGCATCAACTTGGACTTGCGTTTGGAGAAACCTCTCCTTTGGAAATGAATCCAAACTAAATCTCGAGAGCGAAAGATAACAGCTCGCCTATTCTTGTTTGCCTTCCTTTCATAAATCTCATTTTGCTTCGCAATTTGAGATTTAATCTTCTCATGTAACTCCTTTATTACCTTGGCTCATTTGGTTAGCTTCTTTGTGCACCAAATCCTTGCTAGGCAAAGGTAGCAAATCGATGGGAGTAAGTGGATTGATGCCATACCAGCTTCAAATGGTGAACATCTTGTAGTGCGACTTGGAACTCTATTGTATGCAAACTCGGCATGAGCAAGCTTCAAGTCCCAATCCTTCGATTTTTGGACACTAAAGTTCTCAATATAGCTCCCATGATGCGGTTGACAACCGGTTTGTCCATCTGTTTGAGGATGACAAGAAGTCTTTGAGCGAAAACCGTACCAAGCTTACTCCATAATGTCTTCCAAAATCCACTTAGGAACTTGCTGTCCCTATCGAAACAATGGTGCGAGGAACTCCATGAAGTCGAATGATCTCACGGAAGTACAAATCAGCAATGTGAATAGCATCGTCGGCCTTATGGCAAGGCACAAAATGAGCCATCTTTGAAAACCGATCGACAACCACCATAATAGCATCTTTTTGTCTTTGAGTCCTTGGTAAACCAAGAACGAAATCCATGCTTCTGACTTCCCAAGGAACCTCGGGAATTGGCAATGGCGTGTATAATCCTTGTGGAAGAACATGACTCTTGGCTTTGTGACAAGTGACACACCGCCTAAGGATTCTTTGAACATCTCTTGCCATCTTTGGCGTGAAAGTGCACTTGTAATAGAGTCAAAGTCTTGATAACGCCAAAGTGGCTAGCAATTCCACTACCAGGGACTTCTCTAATCAACAACTCCTCGTTGAACTCGAGGAATGCACAACTTGTTGTCCTTGAAGAAAACCTTCTTGGACATGGAAATGATCCACAGCACCTTTTGACATGCTGCAAATATAGAATTAAAGTCCACATCATCCGCATAGAGTTCTTTTATTACCTCGAAGCCGATAAGCTTGGAATCCATCAAGGAGAGCAAAGAATGTCTCGCGATAGTGCATCGGCGACAACATTGGATTTTCCTGCTTTATGCTTGATCATGAAGGAGTAGGATTGAAGATATTCAACCCATTTGGCATGCCTCTTATTCAGCTTGTGTTGGCCATTGATGAACTTCAAAGCTTCATGATCCGAATGCAAGACAAACTCCTAGGCAATAAATAGTGGCTCCAATGTTCTAATGCCGAATGATTGCATAGAATTCTTTATCATAAGTGGAGTAATTCAGCCTGGAACCATTAAGCTTTTAGCTGAAATAAGCAAGTGGTCGGCCATGTTGAAGTAATACTCCTCCAATCCCAACAGGAAGCATCACACTCTACTTCAAAGAGCTTTTCAAAATCAGGAAGTGCAAGCACCGGGGCCTCACACAACTTCAGTTTAATGGTTTCAAAGCTTTGCTGCGCTTGATAGTCCACTCAAATGTTTCTCCTTTCAAGCAATCAGTAAGTGGAGCAATAATGGTGCTGAAATTTTTAATGAAGCGCCTATAGAAAGAAGCCAAACCATGAAAACTCCTTACATCATGAGCAGTTGGGAGTTGGCGAGTTGGATTGCTTCAACCTTGCTTTTGTCCATTTTGATGCCTTCACTTGAGATGACATATCCCAGGAATACAACTCTAGAAGTAAAGAAATGGCACTTCTTGAGATTGCCAAATAGTTCTTTGAATCGCAACTCTTCAAATAGCTTCTTCAAGTGCTGCAAGTGTTCTTCTTCATCTCGGCTATAGACAAGGATGTCATCAAAGTAGACAACAATGAATTTCCCAATAAAAGGCCTTAGAACATGATTCATTAGCCTCATGAATGTGCTAGGAGCATTAGACAAACCGAATGGCATAACAAGCCACTCATAGAGACCTCCTTTGGTCTTGAATGCCGTTTTCCATTCATCTCCTTCCTTCATGCGAATCTGATGGTAACCACTCCGGAGATCTACCTTGGAAAAAATAGTGGCACCATGCAATTCATCTAGCATATCATCAAGCCGAGGAATAGGATAACGGTACTTTACCGTTATCTTGTTGATAACACGACTATCCATGCACATTCTCCATGAGCCATCTTTCTTTGGAACTAGAATGGCTGGAGCAGACAAGGACTCAAGCTTTCTTGGACATAGCCTCTAGACACCAACTCATCAACTTGTCGCTGAAGCTCTCTAGTCTCCTCCGGGTTACACCTATAAGCTGGTTTGTTGGGCAATGGTGCTCGGGCATTAAGTCAATTTGATGCTGAATCTCTCTCTTTGGAGGCAAGCCGAATGGCAATTCTTTAAGGAAGACATCAGCAAATTCATTCAGCAATGGTTTCACCAAAGGGTGAATTAAATCTTCATGGACCGCATTTGCTTCAAGCAAGAGCAATGCAAACAGTTGCCTCTTCTTCAAACAAGTCTCTCGAAGTTCGGCTTTGCTCAAAAAGCGGCCAGCAACTCCATTCTTCTTATGTTGACCACAATCAGCAAGACTTGGAGATAATGGGGTAAGAGTGATCTTCTTCTGCCCCAAAGGATGGAATAGGTGTTCTTGAAGCCATCATGCATAGCCCTGCGATCATATTGCCATGGTCTTCCAAACAACAAGTGACATGCATCCATAGGGATCACATCACAAGTAATTTCATCTTGATAATGCTTCCCAATTGAAAATGAGATTAAGGCTTGTTTAGTTACCTTAACATCACTTTCCTTGTTCAGCCATTGAAGTTTGTAAGGTTGAGGATGTGTGATTGTTGGCAAACTCAGCTTCTCAATCATAATTGCTGAGTCATCGTTAGTGCAACTTCCACTATCAACAATAACATGGCATACCTTTCCCTTGTTCGTACACCGTGTTTGGAAAAGGTTCTCCCTTTGTTCCTCCATAGCCACCAAGTTGGCATTCAGAGCCTTGCGAAACACCAGGAGTGCTCCATCATCAGGATGTTCCACATACTCTTCTCCTTCATGAGAATCCCAAATCGGTTCATCCTCTTCAAAATTTGGTTCTTCAACCTCTTTGAGGGTGATAGTGCGCCGATTAGGACATTCGGAAGCAATATGCCCAAAACCTTGGCATTTGAAGCATCGTCTCTCCTTGGAGGTTGTCACGGGCTGGGAATCAACTTTGGTTTTATCCTTCCTTGCTGTAGTCTTCTCAGCTTGCAGAGAAGTGCTCCCTTTGCTGGAAGAAGCCCTCTTCTCAAATGGCTTGTAGGGGCGACCTCTTGGAAGAGTCTTGCTGCTTCTCCACCTTGTTTGCTAGCTTGCATACATCATTTAAGCTCCAATAGGGTTGTAAATCCACCAAATCAGCAATTGGTTTCTTTAAACCACCCAGATATCGTGCAATGGTTTGCTCATGGGATTGATAACATCACACTTAATCATGAGTTGTTCAAACTCACAGTGTACTCTTCAACATTCAAGTCATTCTGTTTTAGAGTATGGAGTTTTAAGAACATATCTTGCCTGTAATTTTAGACACGAATCTCCTTCTCATCTCCTTTTCATCTTCTCCCACGTTCGGATCTTGTTCTTCCCTTCTCTATGCGCGAGCTTTAAGATTCTCCCACCATAGGCTCGCGTAATGGCGCAACTTCAAAGCTGCAACCTTCACTTTCTTTTCCTCGAATAGTCTTTAAATTCAAAGACTCTCTCCATGGTGTGTAGCCAATCAATGAAGTCATCGGTGAAAGTTTACCTTCAAATTCGGAATCTCACTTTGACATCGGTTTATTCTTGTGATGATTGAATCTGTGATGCCTCCTCCTTGAGACTCCTCACCACTTGAGTTCTCACGGAAAGGATTCTCCTCATCATCACGAACTAGCATGAGCGATGTTGCTCCTCTTTGAAAAAGCTGCTCCATTTGGCGTCTCAAATCAGCAATCTCTCGCTCCATTCGCATAGAGCAGCTTGTTCAAATGTCAGACCACGCTGGAACTCGTCGGCCATGTGTATAGTGAAGATGGGGGATTCGGGTATGTAAGTGATTAGGGGGGGAATGAAGAAGGTGTATAGTAGGATTGCACAAAAGGAACCCCGATTCCCACAGACCGCGCCAAATGATGCGAATTGCGCAAAAGAATAAGGATTGCGGTTTTATTGTGCCACGAGCAAGAGGATCGATAGGATGATCTTGGATACAAAGTTAAACCACCACCAAAGATCGATAGAGCAGGATCACCACCAAACTTGGATCGAATACCACCACCAAGCAAGGATACAGATTCCCAAGAGGCTCACCACACTCGGAATCCACCAAGTAATCTGAGATGCCTTAATGCAAGAAACTTGCAAAGAGATTAACTCTCAATATTCATTCAACCACCCATACAAATGAGAATATGACACATTATATAGAAACTAGATTCAAAAACAACTTGAGAACTACCCAAACAAACAAGACTAACAAGACTAACAACACTAACAATACTAACAAGTCTAACAAACTAACAAGTCTAACAAACTTAGTTTACTAACAACAACCAGTAAATATCTACTCCGAAAGAATATTAAATCACTTAGTAATCTCGGATGCTCCCGTATCACCAATAAGCTGAATATGTCACAAATTAATTCCACATAAGCATAGTGACAAGTGGCGCATGAGGAGAATTCAGCATGTTGCAATTTGGTGTAGCGCCATTCAGCAAAGTGTTGAACCGAAATGCATCACTTTTGCACGAGCATGTGTAATTGTTTCTTCTGATGATGATCTTCCTAATGAGGTTTTTTATCGTGATCTTAATGGGACCACCTGTAAGGTGCATGTTTTATATTCTTAGAAGCTACAGCATTATAAGATTTGCTACTCTTTTGGTCATGCACATGGAGCTTGTCAGCAAACTCAAAAATCGATCATTTAGGTTTACCGACAATGTTAGACATCTCAGCACGGGGTTGATACTGCTATTATGACTACAGTAGCAGTCGCACTAGTGAAGACGAGCGAGCATTCTGACTCGCATGGGTAGCACCACGACTATAAGGATAAATGAGAAACTTTACCTCTTCCGATTATATCAGAGCCTTTCAAAACAAAAGTTTCCCAAGGTACCCATGTATAGGAGAAGAAGTCGAGACCTTTATCTCTTCCTATATTGTCAGGGACTACCACAACAAGGATCACACGTTCCACTCATCATGTCAACCAGGATATTGTGTCTCAACTAGCTCATGCATCTACACATCTCGCCAATCAAGACATTTTGAACCCTGCTAACCAGGATTTCTTGGCTCAAGGTACTTTAAAATATAAACATTTGCAAGCTATGGATGAAGTGGAAAAATATAAGAATAAAGGCTTGAAAGGTAAGGATATAGTGCGGGAGGAAAATGTGAAATCGAAGGATAAGAAAAAGAAGGTCCTTCCTAAGTCGCACAACCTTCCTTCTACCTAGGAAGAATCTCTTACTTCCTTTTCCATCTGTTTTATTTCTGATGATGATAATCCGTTAGAATGTTCGTGGACTTAATAAACCTGAGAAATATCGGGAGCTCAATAGAATAATCAGGTCTGCTTCTTGTGATATTGTTATTCTTATGAAAATAAAAATTAAACCATCTCAGGTTCGTGTTTAAAAGAATTTAATATGTCCACAGGCAGAACTTCTTACTAATGATTCTTGCAACACCTATGGTAGAATATGGGTCTTGTGGCATCCCAACTCTGTTAGTGCTTGGTTTATTTTTGCTACTAAATAATTCATCCATCTTAAGGCAGATGACAAAAAGAATGACTATCAATTCCATATTACTGGTATATATGCTTCGAACAGTATGCATGAAAGAAATGCTTTGTGGACTGATCTAACTAACATTGCAAATGGCTATTTTATAATGCCTTGGATTGTTCTTGGTGACTTTAATACTGTTCGGTACACAAATGAAAAAGTGGGGGGTAAACCACTTTTAGAAAGCTAGCTTCAGAATTTTAATGATTACATAGATACTACTGCATTGATTGATATGAAATCTATAGGGGATTGGCTTTCATAGAGTAATCAAGGTGCTACCCACAGAAAAATAATGGCTCGACTCGATCGGTGTCTGATTAATTAAGCATGACTAATAGTTTACCCTAATTCACTTCTGGAGTATGGTGTTCAGTTATTCTCTGATCACTATTCAATGTATATACATGCAGACAAAGCAACACCTAAAGGCAAGAAACTATTTAGTTTCTTTAACATGTGGAGTACTAATCCCTAGTTCCTTGAGATTATCAGATCAGCTTGGAATGTTATTCTGCATGGTTCTCCTCTATATATTTTATGCCAGAAGCTAAAAGTATGTAAAACAACACTTAAGGAGTGGAATACAAACACCTTTGGCAATATTATTACCCGGGTCTAGTTAAGCAAAAAGGAGCTAATGACAATGCAACAAGAGCTGCATCTTCAGCTCCTTGATGAGAATCTTATTTGTAAAGAGACAAAAGCCAAGCATCAATTCATGCAAGCCTTAAAGTAGGAGGAAAGTTTTACAAAACAGAAGTCATGACAGCATTGGCTTACTCTAGGCGATTCCAACACTAAGTTTTTCTATGCTGCCATTGCTGCTAGGAGGGCCATTAACTGCATCAGGAAATATAAAGATAAAGACGGTAATCTTATTGAGAATTTGGATGAGGTTAAAGCACATAGAATAATTTTTTTATTCTCTATTTAATCAAGAGGAGCAACCTAATAATATTCATGTGGAGCCTACTGGAAAGCTTGATTCGGATGTCATCGCGATTCTCAATGCACCAATTACAGATGAAGAAATTGTAAGGGTTGTCTTTAAGTCACCGAAGTACAAAAGCCCTGGTCTAGACGGATTTCCAACTGAATTTTATCAAATTACATGGCCTATCATTGGTAATGACATGATTAAAACTTGTTAGCATTTTTTCTCGTTAGGTCATATTCTTAAGGTGATACATTGTTCCTTTATTTCTTTTGTTCCCAAGAATGTAGGGGGTGATACACTAGAGCACTACAGGCCCATTTCATTATGTAACTTTATTTACAAGATCATATCCAAGTTGCTTGTAGATTGAATGTAAAAAATTATGCATAAGATCATTAGTCCTACTCAAGTTGCTTTCATTAAAGGGAGAAGTATACATCACAATGTTCTTCTTGCTAATGACTTGGTCAAGGATCTGCACTCCAAATCAAGAGAGACAAAAATATGTTTTAAGGCTAACTTACAAAAAATATTTAATTCAGTTAATAGACATTTTATCTATAAGATGATCCTCAGTATGAACTTCCCTCAACAATGGGTTAATTGGATTTAATACTGTTTAGAAACTTTAAAATTTTTGGTTCTCTTTAATGGTTCACCTATTGGCTTTTTTGGGAGTACGAATGACATCCGATAAGGAGATCCACTTTCTCTGTATCTTTTTAAAATTGTAATGGAAGGACTCAGCTGTATGTTGGAAGAGGCAATCATTGATGGCAGTATTAAGGTACCACATGCTGGTTCTAATCATATATCCCACATAACATTTGTAGATGACCTTGTTATATTTCTTTGCAATGACTCTACTTCAGTGAGGAATTTGACTACTATTCTGAAAGATTTTGGTTTGGTTTCCGGCCTTTAACTAAATCATGCAAAAAGTAAAGTCTATATGGGTCCTTGCATTAAAGATAAAGTCTTTATTATATAAACTTTGGGGGTTAGCGAGGGAAGTGTGTTAGTTTCTTATCTAAGTCTCCCACTCATATCTACTAGCATTCACAAAACCCATTGTCAGCCTATCCTATAAAAAATAAAGAATAGAATTTCTTCTTGGAAAACTAGACTTCTTTCTAAAGCAGGACGACTTGAACTCATTTGATCTGTATTGTTTTCTTATTCTATTTATTGGTCTAAGGCATTTCTTCTACTTTTGTTGGACTTCTTCAAGATATTGAAAGACTATTTAACAACTTCTTCTGAAATGACACAGATGGTAAGGCAATATATATGATAAATTGGGATATCATCTACAGACCGAAAGATAAAGGCGGGCTGAATCTAAGAAATCTGAGAGATTGGAATAAGGCTTATTAGGAATAAAAATTATGGGATCTTTTGCAAAACAAATCCTTATGGTCACAATGGGTGTTTGCTATGTACCCATCCATGAAATCAATTTGAGAAGTTTCAGTAAAAACATATCATTCTGCTGCTTTCAAAGGAATTTTGAAGGCAAGGAATTCTCTAATCAAACAAATTTCTTATGCAATCTCTTCTGAGAACAAAATTAATATGTGGTATGATCCTTCGGTGAATGAGAAAAGTATATTCCAATTATATGATGATATAGTATGAAGTGATCTTGGGCCCCCCTAAAGATTGGAATGTTTCTGAGTTCATTGCTAATGGCATCTGGTATCTTCCTAATCTTATTTCTCCTGATATGCTATCACTTTGGTCGATTATTACAACTCTTCTAATCTGGAACAACTCTTCCGATATACTTATTTGGCTTCATGACAATGGTAAATTTAGTACTACATCTGAATTGAATGAAACTAGACAAAAAAAACAAGTGGATCCCAAGCAGTTGGGCATAGGATAGACTAGGTTTAAAGAGACATTCCTTATGCACATGACATGCCCTTCTTGTCGAACTACCTATAATAGACAATATGAAGCGAAGAGGTATCTATTTTGTTAACCGATGCTCTCTTTGTATGCATCAGGAAGAAAGAGGCAAGTCCTTCTTGATCATCTTTATTTTGCTTGCGACTACACTAATGGGGTATCGAAGGAGATTCTGAAGAGATTTAAACTAAATAGGCCACCAATGCCAAACTTACATCAAGAATTAGAACAGCTCTAGCAAAGCTTCTCAAGAAAAGGGCTTCTTACACAACTAGCAAAGGTTACTTTCAGATATGCTATTTGGTGGATTTGGAGAGAGAGGTGTGGCAATTTTTTAGGGCCACAACACAAAATGCTCACCTTTTGCTCAAGAATTTTAGCGACTCAAGATCATGTATGGAGCTGGATATGGAATAAAGCATTAAACAAGTAAAGAAGAAGTGATCTTTATCAGATTCAAATTTATAATTCGTTAATGGTTTCTAGAATGAGGTTGCTATATCGTGTGATTCTATGCTTCAATAATGTGATGTATTGATAGGTCGTCTAGGAATGGTTGACCATTGCATTTTGCTATTTGTTACTTATAGTAAAGCATCATAGTCTACAACATATGTAGTCATGACTACTTTTCTGTTTAAATACTATTAGAGATGAGTCTAGGAGAGTGAGACCATTCCACCTTTCAAAGGTGGGGTGCATTCTCTTAGACTGCTCTAAGAGATCATAGGCTTTAGTCTATGGCTTGTGTAGACAAAGCTATTTTGTACAAACTTCATACTAAATCCAATTATATTTACTTACAAAAAAATGGTTATTTAACTTAACTGGGACTATGAAGTTGGGAATGGTCACTATTTTGAATTTTCGAGACGATATGAAAAACTTTAATCAAACATCGACTTTGTGCGAACTTTATAATCGTGATGTTTTTTTTTTGACAAAAACAAGGTTCTACAAATTCCCTAAGCCTAATAAGTTCGGAATGGTCAATATTTTGAATTTTCGAGACGGTGTGTAAAAAACCGATCAAACATCGACTTTGAGCAAACTTTATGATCATCACAGTTTTTGGCAAAACAAGGTTATACAACTTCCTTGGGACTAATATGTTGGGAATGGTTAATATTTTCAATTTTCAAACAAGTATGCAAAAATGATCAAACATCAACTTTGTGCAAACTTTATGACCATCTCGTTTTTTTGACAAAACCAAGGTTATTTAACTTTCCTAGGCCTAATAAGTTGGGAATGATTAAAATTTTGAATTTTCAAGATGATGCAAAAAATATCGATCAAACATCGACTTTGCACATACTTTATGACTGTCACGTTTTTTTTTTTGGAGAAACCAGGTTATTCAACTTCCCTAAGCCAAATAAGTTGGGAATGATCAATATTTTAAATTTTCGAGATGGGGCAAAAAAAACTGATCAAACATCGACTTTGTGCAAACATTATGATCGTCACGTTTTTTTTGGCTAAATCATGGTTATACAACTTACCTAGGCCTATTAAGTTAGGAATGATCAATATTTTAAATTTTTGAGATGGTGTGAAAAAAATCGATCAAACATTGACTTTCTACAAACTTTGTGACCATCACATTTTTTGGCGAAACCAAGGTTATTCAACTTCCTTAGGCCTAATAAGTTGGGAATGGTCTATACTTTGAATTTTCGAGATGGTGCAAAAAAAACTGATCAAACATCGACTTTGCATGAACTTTATGACCAAATCGTTTTTTGGTGAAACAAATATTATTCAAATTAACTAGAACTAATAAATTTGAAATGATCAATATTTTTAATTTTCGAGACGGTGCCAGAAAAACTGATCAAATATCAACTTTGAACGAACTTTATGACTATCTCATTTTTGGTGAAACCAAGGTTATTCAACTTAATTGGGACTATGAAGTTGGGAATGGTCAATATTTTGAATTTTCATCCCGGAGCGTAATAAGTTGGGAATCGTCAATATTTTGAATTTTCGAGATAGTGCGAAAAAATCAATTGAACATCGACTTTAAGCAAACTTTATGACCATCATATTTTTTGGCAAAACCAAGGTTATACAACTTCCCTAGGCCTAATAAGTTGGGAATGATTAATATTTTAAATTTTCGAGATAGTGCTCAAATAACCGATCAAACATTGACTTTGTGCAATCTTTATGATCGTAATGTTTTTTGGCGAAACCAAGGTTATACAACTTCCTTGGGCCTAATAAGTCGAGAATGGTTAAAATTTTAAATTTTCGAGATGGTGCACAAAAAACCGATCAAACATTCGACTTTGCATAAATTTTATGGCCGTCACGTTTTTTTGGCGAAAACAAGGTTATACAACTTCCCTAGGACTAATAAGTTGGGAATGATTAATATTTTTAATTTTCATGATGGTGCGTAAAAAATCGATCAAACATCGACTTTGCGCAAACTTTATGACCGTCACATTTTTTTTTTGCAAAACCATGGTTATTTATCTTCCCGGGCCTAATAAGTTGGGAATGATTAATATTTTAAAATTTTCAAACAGTGCGAAAAAAATTGATCAAATAATGACTTTGCGCAAACTTTATGACAATCATATTTTTTTTTTGGCAAAACTAAGTTTATTCAACTTCCCTAGGTCTAATAAGTTGGCAATGGTTAATATTTTTAATTTTCGAGACGATGGACAAAAAACCGATCAAACATCGACGTTCCACAAACTTTATGACCATCACGTTTTTTGGCAAAACCAAGGTTATACAACTTCCCTGGGCCTAATAAGTTGGGCATGGTCAGTATTTTAAATTTTCATGATTGTGCAAAAAAAGCCTATCAAACATCGACATTGCGCAAACTTTACAACCATCACGTTCTATGGCGAAACCAAGGTTATTCAATTTCCCTAGGCCTAATGAGTTTGGAATGGTCAATATTTGAATTTTCGAGACTATGCAAAAAAAATTGATTAAACATCAATTTTGAGCAAACTTTATAACCATATCATTTTTTTGGTGAAACCAAGGTTATTCAACTTAATTGGGACTGTGAAGTTGGGAATGGTCAATATTTTGATTTTTCGAGATGGTGCAAAAAAAATCGATTAAATATCGACTTTGTGCAAAATTTATGATTGTCATGTTTTTTGGCGAAACCAAGGTTATATAACTTCCTTGGGCCTAATAAGTTGGGAATGGTCAATACTTCAAATTTTCGAGATGGTGTGCAAAAAATCGATCAAATATCGACCATGCACAAACTTTATGACCGTCACGTTTTTTGGAGAAAGTAAGATTATTCAACTTTCCTATGACTAATTAGTTGAGAATAATCAATATTTTGAATTTTTGAGATGGTACAAAAAAAAATCGAAACCATGGTTATACAACTTCCCTAGGCCTAATAAGTTGGGCATTGTCAGTATTTTAAACTTTCGAGGTGGTGCGAAAAACACCTATCAAACATCGACTTTTCGTAAACTTTTACGATCGTCACGTTCTTTGATAAAAACCAAGGTTATTCAATTTTCCTTAGCCTAATAAGTTGGGAATGATTATTATTTTGAATTTTCGAGACATTGCTTAAAAAATCGATCAAATGTCGACTTTGCACAAACTTTATGGCCGTCAAATTTTTTGGCGAAACTATGGTTATACAACTTCCCTTGGCCTAATAAGTTGAGAATGATCTTTTTTTTTTGTAAGTAAATGTAATTAGATTTAGTATGAAGTTTGTACAAAATATCTTTGTCTACACAAGTCGTAGACTAAAGCCTGAGATCTCTTAGAGCAGTCTAGGATAATGCACCCCACCTTAGAAAAGTGAAATTGTCTCACTCCACCAGACTCATCTCCAAGAGTAGTCAAACAGAAAATAGTCATGACTACACATGTTATAGACTATGACTCTTTATTATAGGCAACCGATAGTAAAATGCAATAACCAACTATTTCTATATGACCTGTGAATACATCACATTATTGAAGCATAGAATCACACAATACAACAATCTCATTCCAGAAAGCATTAACGAATTGTAAAATTGAATCTGAGAAAGATCTCTTTTTCTCTACTTGTTAAATGTTTTATTTCTAGGTCCTACTCCATATATGATCTTGAGTCACTAAGAATCTCAAGCAAAAGGTGAGCATTGTGTGTATTGTGGCCCTCAAAGAATCTACCACACCTCTCCCTCCAAATCTACCAAATAGCACATCTGAAAGGTAACTTTTGCCAGTTGTGTAAGAAGCCCTTTTCTTGAGAAGTTTTACTGGAGCTGTTCTAATTCTTGATACAAGTTAGGCATTGGAAGCCTATTTAGTTCAAATCTCATCAAAATCTCCTTCCATACCCAATTAGTGTAGTCGCAAGCAAAATAGAGATGATCAGTACTTTCTTCCTGTTGCGTACAAAGAGAGCATTGGTTAACAAGATAGATACCTTTTCGCTTCATATTGTCTATAATAGTTAGTTTAGTAAGAAGGCTTGCCATCTGCATAAGGAATGTCTTTGTGAGCCCAGTCTATCCCATGTCCAATTGCTTGGGATCCACTTGTTGTTTCTTTGTCTGATTTGATTCCATGTAGATGTAGTACTAAATTTACCATTGTCATAAAGCCAAATAAGCATAACTGAAGAGTTGTTCCTGATTAGAAGAGATGTAATTGTTAGCCAAAATGATAGCATATTAAGAGAAAAAAGGATTAGGAAGACACTAGGTGCCGTTAGCAATGAACTCAAACCTTCTAGTCTTTAGAGGCCCAAAGATTTTTACTTCATCACTATATATTTGAAATATACTTTTCCATTCACCCAAGGATCATACCACATATTTGTTGAGAAATCCATAGGGGCGACATCTTATGCAGCAATAGAACAAAAAAATAAAAACCTTGGATTTCCACAAAAGGTTCTATCGTAATGCGAAGATCGGTGCATCAAAAATAAATCCGTAAAAACTACATGGGTAAAAGAAAATACCTAGGGAGATCGTATATCCCTGGATCCCTACAGATCTGTAGGAGAGGATGAAGAAGATCAAACGTCCTCCTCTCTAACGATATCCATACGGTAGGGATTGTGACGATGAACCTCTCTTGGGAGAGGGGAACAGAAGGTGGCTACCAAAAGAACCTCCAGCCTATAGAGCTTTGATTCCCTCATATTTATAGAGGCCACTTATAAACTCTAATGAATCTTGCCTAGTTGGGTATTGGATCTCCATCCAATTACCCAAGCCTCTTGGATTAGTGGGTCTCTATCTAATAATCTCTTATTAGCAATTATTGGATCTCATCTTAGGATCCAATAATTCAGAGGCTTAATGGATATCCAATAAGATAGAGGCTCCAACCGATACCTCATATCCAAACCTCTATTCGTCGCAATACCTATCATGTGTGTGACCTTCTAGGCCCAATATCGAGCTAACCATGAGTCATACTTGTCAGAACTCCTTTTGACTTAGTGAATTATTATCTATATAATAATTCACCCGACTCATCGACTACGGACGTATTAGGCCACTACGCCGCAGTCCCCAAACGATACAGGGGAATTGAATCCTTTGGACCTATCTGTCCTCAGTTACCATGTATCTATAGTCCCTCATCTATCTAATATCCCAAGGACCCTATGCCGGGCATGGTGCTGTTAGGCCCATACGGTCTCTCCTCAAGTCTTGTTCTTGTTGGATTCTCCTAGAGAATTCTTTCTTTCTCAATTCGAATAACCTTGGCCAAGGATTTGTTCGAGCAAGAATACATGGGATATTCCTCTCATGATACCGAGAGCGGATGATCCTTTTATTGACACTCAATAGCCCTCGTAAGACTAGCTACCACTCCCAATAACTAGCTGTACTAGATCTGAAACTTTCTAAACCTATAAGTCCGGTATCAAAGAGTGGAGTACTCATACCAGACATCCTTGGTGTCTCAAGTCTAAGGACCAGATACACTACTGGGACTATGGAATTGCTGTCTGACGCGAGGTGTCAATAACCATCCAATATTCCGTAGGCAGATCAATGTGTGAACTCATTCCCTAATGAGAACCTGCATTGTACCTTTAGTGTCCCTACACGAGTAGCTTTAAGACCAGCCACCTCCATCATATGGATGGGTATACAGCACACTAGTCTATCCTGTTTTCTCAGTGTCCTTCTCGTAACCTATGATTAGGATTATTTAGGGTCTGTGTTTAAAGGTGAATCGGTCTCATTTTTATGATCTCATCATGATTTGATTCCTATTTCACAGATTCAAGGACATCACAATATATGTAACATGCAAGATAAAGTGATAAAATGCCTAATAATAAGCAAAGAAAAAGAGTGCATATCAAGTCACAAGTGCCATCACTCGTGTGATTGGCTTGTAGGACACATATGACTAGCAATCTTCGACTTGACCTAAAGTCAATCACCAATATATGCGATCCCCATCGGACCTTTATGATGCTTAAAGGCAATTTGAGTCAATTGCTTTGTCAATAGATCTGCATTATTATCTTGGATAGAACTCTCTCCACTAATAAGCTAGAACCTCCTTAGAGCACTTACGATGATACGGGTTCTCTTATTTGAGTAATCACCCCAGTAGTTGCCGCAATATAAGGGAATTAGATTCTCGTTGCCTGACATAACTCTTAAGTTTGTGATGAACTTCTTTATCTAGATTCCCTCCTTTGCTGCCTCTACCACAGTAATATATTCTACCTCTGTGGTCGAGTCAATAATAATGTCTTACTTGGAACTCTTTCAGCATACTGCTCCTCCATTCAGAGTGAACACATATCCTAAAGTAGACTTGCTATCATTGACATCGCATTGGAAGCTCGAGTCCGTGTAGCCCTCAACCCTGAGGCTATTGTCTCCATATACCAGTAAAAGATCCTTAGTCATTTTCATGTACTTAAGGATATATTTTACTGTTTTCTAGTGCTCCAAGCATGGATCTACTTGATACCTGCTCGTGACACTCAGAGCATGCGCTATATCAGACCTGGTACATAGCATAGCATACATGATATATCCTATCGCAGATGCATATGATATCATATCCATGTGTGTCCTTTCTTTAGGAGTCTTTGGGGACATACTCCAAGAAAGTGATATTCCATGTCTCATTGGTATAAGACCTCTCTTGAAATTTTTCATGCCAAACCTTTTGACAATAGTGTCTATGTACCTAGACTTGGACAAACCAAGCATCCTTTTGGATCTATCTCTATAGATCTGTATTCCCAATATGCATGATGCTTCTCCTAAGTTCTTCATGGAGAAGTGTCTAGATTGTCAAAACCTTTACTATGGAGAGCATTCCTACATCATTCCCAATTATCAGGATGTTATCCACATATAATACCAAAAAGGTGATAGTGCTCCCACTTACCTTCCTGTATACACAAGGCTAATCTTCGTTCTTAATGAAGTCACAAGATCTGATTGCCTCATCAAATCTTGTATTTCAACATCGGGAAGCTTGCTTCATTCAGTCCATAAATGGACCTAAGCAACCTACACACCTTATCAGGGTTATCCTTGGATACGAATCTCTCAGGCTATATCATATATACCTCCTCGAGGTTGCCATTAAGGAATACGATTTTGACGTCCATCTGCAAGATCTCATAATCATAGTGTCTTTATGTAATAGAATTCAAATAGATTTTAGCATGGCTACGGTGAGAAAGTTTCGTCATAGTCAACACCTTGCCTTTGGCGATACCCTTAGCTAATAGCCTTGCTTTATAGGTCTCTACCTTTCCATCTACTCTAATCTTCTTTTGAAGATCCACTTGCGACCAATGGGTATAATACCTCGGGTGCATCAACTAGGTTTAACACCTTATTGGAGTATATGGAATCCATTTCTGAATTCATGGCTTCTTGCCATTTCCCGGAGTCAATACTTATAATAGCCTCCTCATGGGTCTGAGGATCAATATCCTCAAAATCCTCTTCTCTGATATGTCCCACATATCTCTCAGGAGAATGGAATACTCTAGCGGACCAACGTAAAGTTGAAACTTGTATGCTAGGTATCTGTACAGATTTTGGCTGTGGAATGGTTGTTGAGCTAGGTTCTCCAACCTCGCTCAACTCTATCATTCTCCCATTGTCTCCATCAAGAATGTGTTTCTTCTTATGGAACATTGCTCTCTTGGCTACAAAGACCTTTTAGTCCTCGGGGTGATAGAAATAATACCCATAAGTTTCCTTGGGGTATCCCAGGAACTTGCACCATTTTGTCTTGGATTCCAACTTGTCGGGGTTGTGTTTCTTGACGTGGGCAAGGTAGCCCCGAATCTTAACAACCTTAAGATCGAGTTTCTTCCCATTCCATATCTCATGTGGAGTAGACATTACTGACTTAGTTAGAATTCTGTTCAGAAGGTAAGCTGCAGTCTCTAGGGCATATCCTCAAAATGAGATGGGTAGGTCGATGAAACTCATCATGGAATGCACCATGTCTAATAGTGTGTGATTCCACCTTTCTGATACATCATTAAGCTATGGTATATAAGGAGGTGTCCATTGGGATAAAATCCTATGGTCTTTGAGGAACTGAGTGAACTCTGTACTCAAATACTCACCTCCTTGATCTAATCGAAGGGTTTTAATACTCTTTCCTGTCTGGTTCTCTACTTCATTCTTATATTTCCTAAATTTCTCAAAAGCCTCAGACTTGTACTTTATCAAGTACATATGTCTGTATCTTGAGAAATCATCAATGAAAGTAATGCAGTAGGAGTAACCACTTATGGCATGAGTCGACATTGGACCACATACATCACTATGTATGAGTTCCAATAACTTAGAGGCTCTCTCTCCAGTTCCACTAAATGGAGAGTTGGTCATCTTTCCCCAAAGGCAAGGTTCACAAGTTACATATGACTCATAGTTAAATGGATCTAGATATCCATCCTTGACAACTTTCGAATCTTTCCTCATGGATGTGACCCTAGCCTACAATGCCACGGATATGCATTGTTCACCGCTTCTCGTTTTCTCTTAGACTCACTTACACTCATGATATGTAGAGCTGTATCTAGCATAAATGAACCATTATGCAATATTCCTCTCATGATGATCTCATTATCTAATATTATTAAACAACCATTGTTCTCAAAAACTAATTTATATCCACTAACTATTAAATATGAAATGAAAATAATATTTTTGATAATAGAAGGAATATCATAGCATGCATCTAATGCAATAATAGATCCACCAAACAAATGTAAGGTGATCTTGCCAATAGCCACTGTAGCAACCTTTGCTCCATTGCCCATCTTAAGATCCATCTCGCCTTTATTCAATCTCTTAGGTCTTGCTAGAACCTGCAACAAATTACAGATATGATAAGAACTCCCAGTATCTAATACCCTTGTGTTATCATAAGATTCTGACAAATGGAGACTGATCATGAATATAACTGAAGCTTCTCCAAGCTTCTGTTTTACCCTCTCTGCAAGGTACTCTTTGCAGTTCCTCTTCCAGTGCCCATCTTTGTCGTAGTTGAAGCACTGGCCTTTATCATTTGTTGGGTCTTTCTTGGCAACCTTTACCTTACCCATTTTGCCCTTGCCCTTACTCTTCTTAAGGGACTTCTCAGCCTTCTTTTTCTTTCTGGTCTCACTAGCATAGAGAACTAGCTTTTCATTCTTGATGGTGCTCTCTATTTCTCTCAATATATTGAGGAGCTCTGGGAGGGTCACCTCTAGTTTGTTTATATTAAAATTCATTATGAACTGAGAAAAGGAATCTGGTAAGGAATGAAGCACAAGATCCACACACAGGTTATCCTTTAGGACCATTCCTAGACCTATGAGTTTCTCGATCCACCAATCATCTTAAGGACATGGTTCTGAACCGGTGTCCACTCAATCATCCTGACACGGAAAAGACTCTTTGATATCTCATATCGCTGAGTTCTTCCCTATTTCTTAAACAGTTTGCGGAGATGCAGGAGTATGGAATTAGCATCCATATTTTCATGCTATCTCTGGAACTCAGTAGTCATAGAAGCCAACATATAATACTGAGCAAGAGCGGAATCATCTATGTACTTCACATAATAAGCGATCTTATCCTCGCTTGCCCCTTCGTCGGGCGTAGGGATCACTATATCAAGGACATACGTGATTTTCTCCGCCTTGAGAATGATTCTCTGATTACAAAGCCAATCTGTATAATTTGGACCAGCGAGGTGGTTGGCATCAAGTATGCCACGTAAAGGATTTAAAAGCTACATTTTTTTGAAATTAAAGATGTAGCAGAAATAAATAACATATAGACTTTGCAAAAATTAAACAGTTAAGATAAGGACTTCTATCTTAATGTACTCCCACTAATTTTTTGTGAGATACACAACACCCTCCGGTATGTGAATCAGAGACCCTCGGCGGATCTCTAGTGGGGATCAGGATCCAATAGGCATCTTAACGTAACCTCGAGGGACTCGACCAATCACGTTAAGCCTGTAAATGTAGGTTACTCTTGCTAATCACAACTCCTTGTGATTCCCGTCCTATTCAGCCTCCAAACCACTATGGCCTCGAGGGACTCGTGTTGGGAAATCCTTCTGGGGAGCGACATCTCATGCGCAGCAGAAGAACAAAAACAAAACACCCCAGATTTCTCGTAGAAAGGTTCCGTCGTCATGCGAAGATCGGTGTGTCAAAATAAATCCGCAAAAATTACATTTGTAAAAGAAAATACCTTGGGAGATTGTATATCCCTGAATCCTTACAGATCTATAGGAAGGATGAAGGAGGTCAAGCGTCCTCCTCTTTAGCGGTATCCACACAGTAGAGACTATGGCGATGCTCCTCTCTAGGAAGAGGAGAACAGAAGGTGGCTACCAAAAGAAACCCTTCTTGGCCTATAGAGCTTTGGTTCCCTTCGATTTAAAGAGGCTCCTTGTAAACCCTAATGGATCTTGCCTTGTTGGGTATTGGATCTCTATCCAATTACCTAAGCCTTTTGGATTAGTGGGTCTCTACCCAATAATCTCTTATTAGCAATTATTGGATCTCATATGAGGATCCAATAATTCAGGGGCTTAATGGATATCCAATAAGTTAGGGGCTCCAGCAGATATCTCATATCTGAACCTCTACTTGTCGCAACACCTACCATATGTATGTGACCCTCTAGGCCCAATATCAAGCTAGTCGTGAGTTATACTTGTCAGAACTCCTTCTGACTTAGTGAATTATTATATCTATAATTCACCTAACTCATCGATTGCGGATGTACTAGGCCACTACGCCGCAGCCCCCAGATGATACAAGGGAATCCAATCCTTTGGATCGATATGTCCTTAGTTATCATGTATCTGTATTCCCTTATCCATCTAATATCTCATAGACCCTATACCGATCATGGTGCTGTCAGGCCTATATGATCTCTCATCGAGTCTTGCTTTTGTCGGATTCTCCCGAAGAATTCTTTCTCTTTCAATCCGAATAACCTTGGCCAAGGATTTGTTCGAGCAAGAATACATGGGATATTCCTATTATGATACTAAGAGCGGATGATCTTATATTGACACTCAATAGCGCTCATAAGGTTGGCTATCACTCCTAATAACCGATTGTACTAGATATGAAACTTTCCAAACCTATAAGTCCGGTATCAAAGAGTGGAGTACTCATATAGGACATCCTTGGTGTCTCAAGTCTATGGACCAGATACACTATTGGGGCTACGGAATCATTTGTTTGACATGAGGTATCAATAACCTCAAGCATTCCGTAGGCGGATCAATCGGTGAACTTATTCCCCAATGAGCTCCACCTTTGCTGCCCTTAGTGTCCCCACACACGAGTAGCTATGAGACCAGCCACCTCTATCATATGGACGAGTATACAGCCACTAGTCTATCCGGTTATCTCGATGTTACTCTCGAGCAACCTATGACCAGGATAATTTAGGGTTTGTGTTTAAAGGTGAATCGGTCTTATTATCGTTATCTCATCACGATCCGATTCCTATTGCACAGATCCAAGGACATTACAATAGATGCAACATGCAAGATAAAGTGATAAAACGCTCAATAATACGCGAAGAGAAAAAATGTATATCAAGTTACAAGTACCATCACTCATGTGATTAGCTTGCAGGGCACATATGACTAGCAATCTCCCACTTGGCCTAAAGCCAATCACCAATATATTTGATCCCCATTCGACCTCTGTGACGCTGAAAGATAATTTGAGTTAATGGCTTTGTCAATGGATCTGCAATATTATCTTCGGATGGAACTCTTTCCATTACTACATCTCTTCGGGCCACGATCTCTCTAATAAGCTAGAACCTCCTCAGAACACTTCTAATGAGACCTGGGTTCCCTTATTTGAGTAATCGCCTTGTAGTTGTCGCAATTTAAGGGAATCGGCTCCTCGATACTCGGGATAATTCCTAGGTCTGTGATGAACTTTTTCATCCAGACTCCCTCCTTTGCTGCCTCTATCGTAGCAATGTATTCTGCCTCTGTGATCGAGTCAACAATTGTGTCTTGCTTGGAACTCTTCCAGCATACTGCTCCTCCATTCAAGGTGAACACATACCCTGAATTAGACATGCTATTATCGACATCGGATTAGAAGCTCGAGTCCGTGTAGCCCTCAACCTTGAGGCTACTACCTCCATCAGCCAATAAAAGATCCTTAGTCCTTCTCAAGTACTTAAGGATACATTTTACTGCTTTCCAGTGCTCCAAGCCTGGATCTGCTTGATATATGCTCATGACACTTGAGCATGCGCTATATCAGGCCTAGTTCATAGCATAGCATACATGATAGATCCTATTGCTGATGCATATGGTATCATATCCATGTGTGCCCTTTCTTCAAGAGTCTTTGGGGACATACTCCTAGAAAGTGATATTCCATGTCTCGTTGGTATGAGACATCTCTTGGAATTTTCCATGCAAACCTTTTTGATAATGGTGTCTATGTACCTAGACTAGGACAAGCCCAGCAACCTCTTGGATCTATCTCTATAGATCCGTATCCCCAAAATGTAAGATGCTTCCCCTAAGTCCTTTATGGAGAAGTGCCTAGATAACCAAGTCTTTACTGTGGAGAGCATTCCTACATCATTCCCAATGATCAGGATGTCATCCATATATAATATCAAAAAGGTGATAGTGCTATAACTTACTTTCCTGTATACACAAGGTACATCTTCATTCTTAACGAAGTCATAAGATCTGATCGCCTCATCAAATCTTATATTCAAACTTCGGGAAGCTTACTTCAGTCCATAAATGGACCTAAGCAACCTATACACCTTATTTGGGTTATCCCTGGACACGAATCCCTTAGGCTGTATCATATACACCTCCTCCTTGAGGTTACTATTCAGGAATGTAGTTTTGACGTCCATCTGCCATATCTCCTAATTATAGTGTGCTGCAATAGCCAATAGAATTCGAATGGATTTTAGCATGACTACAGGTGAGAAAGTTTTGTCATAGTCAACACCTTGCCTCTGACGATACCCCTTAGCCACTAGCCTTACTTTATAGGTCTCTACCTTTCCATCTACTCCAATCTTCTTTTTGAAGATCCACTTGCAGCTAATGGGTATAATACCCTCGGGTGCATCAACTAGGTGCCAAACCTTGTTGGAGTATATGCAATCCATTTCTGAATTCATGGCTTCTTGTCATTTCCCGGAGTCTATGCTCATAATAGCCTCCTCGTAGGTCTGAGAATCAATATCCTCACAATCCTCTCCTCTGATATGTCCCACACATATCTCTCAAGAGGATGAGATACTCTACCAGACCCATGTAAAGTTGAAACTTGTGCATTAGGTACCTGAACAGACTCTAGCTGTGGAATGGTGCTTGAGCTAAGTTCTCCAACCTCGCTCAACTCTATCATGCTCCCACTGTCTCCACCAAGAATGTGTTCCTTCTCAAGAAACACTGCTCTCCTGGCTACAAAGACCTTTTGGTCCGTAGGGTGATAGAAATAATACCCACAAGTTACCTTGGGGTATCCCACGAACTTGCACCGTTCCTTCCTGGATTCTAACTTGTCGGTGTTATGTCTCTTGACGTGGGCAGGGCAGCCCCAAATCTTAACAACCTTAAGATCGGGCTTCTTCCCATTTCATATCTCATATGGAGTATACATCACTGACTTAGTTAGAATTCTGTTCAGAATGTAAGCTGCGATCTCTAGGGCATATCCCAAGAATGAGATGGGTAGGTCGGCGAAACACAACATGGAACACACCATATCTAACTGTGTGTGATTCCTCCTTTCTGATACAATGTTAAGCTGTGGTGTATAAGGAGGTGTCCATTGGGATAAAATCCCATGGTTTTTGAGAAACTGGGTGAACTCTGTACTCAAGTACTCACCTCCTCGATCTGATCGAAGGGTTTTAATACCCTTTCTTGTCTTATTTTCCACTTCATTTTTATATTTCCTAAATTTCTCAAAAGCCTCAGACTTGTACTTCATCAAGTACATATGTCCGTATCTTGAGAAATCATCAATAAAAGTAATGAAGTAGGAGTAACCACCTATGGCATGAGTCGACATGGGACCGTATATATCATTATGTATGTGTTTCAGTAACTCAATAGCTTTTTCTCCAGTTCCACTAAATGGAGAGTTGGTCATCTTTCCCCGAAGGCAAGGTTCACATGTCGCATATAACTCATAGTCGAATGGATCTAGATATCCATTCTTTAGCAACTTTTGAATCCTTCCCTCGTGGATATGACCTAGCCTACAATGCCAAAGATATGCATTGTTCACCTCTTCTCGTTTCCTCTTAGACTCACTTATCCTCATTGTATGTGGAGCTATATCTAGCATAAATAAACCATTATGCAATATTCCTCTCATGATGATCTCATCATCTAATATTATTGAATAATTATTATTCTTAAAAACCAATTTATATCCACTGACTGTCAAATATGAAATGAAAATAATATTTTTGATAATAGAAGGAACATGATAGCATACATATAATACAATAATAGCTCCACCAAGCAGATGTAAGGTGATCTTGCCAATAGCCACTGTAGCAACCTTTGCTCCATTGCCCATCTTAAGGTCCATCTCGTCTCTGTATCTCCTAGGTCCTGCTAGAACCAGGAACGAATTGTAGATATGATAAGCACTCCCGGTATCCAATACCCATGTATTATCATAAGATTCTAACAAATGTAGACTGATCATGAATGTACTTGAAGCTTCTCCAAGCTTCTGTTTCGCCCATCTGCAAGGTACTCTTTGCAGTTCCTCTTCTAGTGCCCATCTTTACCATAGTGGAAGCACTGGCCTTTGTCCTTTGTTGGGTCTTTCTTGGTAACTTTTGCCTTACCCATTTTGTCCTTGCCTTGCCCTTCTTAAGGGTCTTCTCAGCCTTCCTTTTCTTTCTGGTCTCACTAGCATAGAGAACCAGCTTCTCTTTCTTGATGGTGCTCTCTGCTTCTCTAAACATATTGAGGAGCTCTGGGAGGGTCACCTCAAGTTTGTTCATATTAATATTCATTATGAACTGAGAAAAGGAATCTGGTAGGGACTAAAGCATAAGATCCACACATAGGTTATCCTCTAGGACCATTCCTAGACCTGTGAGTTTCTCGGTCCACTCAATCATCTTAAGGACATGGTTCTGAACCAATGTCCCCTCAGTCATCCTAGCACGAAAAAGACTCTTTGATATCTCATATCGTTGAGTTCTTTCCTATTCCTCAAATAGTTTACAGAGATACAAGAGCAATCACACTAGATGATCATGGACCACATCCTAATGTGATCAGGCCCGAGCCTGTGACCCCAATCACTCACATCAAGATCTATGTGTGCTTCGGCATATCTCCATGCCCTGTGATCATCCTTCTCGCTTCGTTGGTTCCGTCGGCATCTCAACGCATCTCCATGCGTTAGATCGTCCGTCTCGGCCTTGTGGGTCCTGCTACTGCTGCGCCTCCTCATGTAATTACAACATAATTACAAGCACGCAGGCCCAATAATAAATGAGAAAAATAGATGCTCGCATGCCCCAATAATAATAATCAAATATACACACATCACATCACAAGTCCATGATCATTTGTCCACATCATACATCACATGTATATGTTATTTTATAGGACTACTAGATAAAAATAATAGTTAATTAAACTATTTAATAAACATATATATTTTTAAATCAAGGACAAAGAGAGAATTTTCTTCCTAAGGGTATTAAGGTCATTCGACTACAAGGGATAAGACTGAAATTTCATAAATTCAAAGGGGCAAAACTAGCTTTTGCCCAAAATCCTAACCCCTCTCACTTTGCTTTGCTCTGATGTGGCCGCCACCTCTGACAGGGCCACTACGCGACGAGCAGCGCGGCCTTTGCTCGCGGCGGCTCACCCATGGGAGGCGCTACCCCTTTTGGGTGCGTGCCCCTACGGGCACCGCTGCGGCTTGGTCGCCATCAGGCAAACGCTACTGTGGGCTTGTCGCCCACAGGCGGGGCCCCTACGGGCTCTGTGCCCCGAGCGACGATCGCCCCTATGGCGGCGCCCTGATGGGCAGCGCCACCTGCGGGCTCTTACGCGCGAGGCAACTCCGAGCGGCTGTAGGTAGCGTTACACCGACAGGCACTACCCGCCCTTGCGGACAGGTCGCCGGCCACCTGCCTACAGGCCCTATGCCCGCAACCGTAGCCACCGCCGGTGTAGACAGCTAGGCTGCAAGCAACCTCTTCATTGCTGTGCGAGCGTAGCAAGGGCAGCAATAGTTGCTGCCCTTCCTTGCCTTTTGCACCCACAATTTTGGTGTCAAAAGTATATCTAAAACACAACACACGTAGTTTTAGATCCGATCTTTGCACGAACAACTTGGCTCTGATACCATTGTTGGAAAATCCACATTGGGTGATATCTCATGCACAGTGGAAGAACAGAAAAATAAAAACCTTGGATTTCCACGAACTGTTCCGTCATCGTATGAAGATCGGTGCATCAAAAACAAATCCACGAAAACTGCATGTATAAAAGAAAATACCTAGGGAGATCGTATATCCATGAATCCCTACAGATCTATAGGAGAGGATGAAGCAAGTCAAGCGTCCTCCTCTTTAGCAGTATCCACATGGTAGGGATTGTGATGATGCACCTCTCTTGGGAGAGGAGAATAGAAGGTGGCTACCAAAAGAACCCCCAACCTATAGAGCTTTGGTTCCCTCCTATTTATCGAGGCCCCTTGTAAACCCTAATGGATCTTACCCTATTGGGTATTGGATCTCCATCCAATTACCCAAGCCTCTTAGATTAGTGGGTCTTTACCCAATAATCTCTTATTAGCAATTATTGGATCTCATCTGAGGATCCAATAATTTTGGGACTTAATGGATATCCAATAAGATAGGGGTCCAGCGGATATCTCATATCCGAACCTCTATTCGTTGTAATATCTACCATATGTGTGTGACCCTCTAGGCCCAATATCGAGCTGGCTATAAGTCATACTTATCAGAACTCCTTCTGACTTAGTGAATTATTATCTATATAATAATTCACTCGACTCATCGACTTCGAATGTACTAGGCCACTACGCCGTAGTCCTCAGACGATACAAGGGAATCCAATTCTTTGGATTTATCTGTCCTCAATTACTATGTATCTATATTCCCTCATCCATCTAATATCCCAAAGACCCTATACCGGGCATGGTCCTGTCAGGCCTATACGGTTTCTCCTCGAGTCTTGCTCTTGTCGGATTCTCAGGAGAACTCTTTCTCTCTCAATCCAAATAACCTTAGCCAAGGATTTGTTCGAGCAAGAATACATAGGATATTCCTCTCATGATTCTATGAGAGAATGATCCTCTATTGACACTCAATAGCCCTCGTAAGGTTGGCTACCACTCCCAATAACCAATTGTACTAGATTTAAAACTTTCCAAACCTATAATTTCGATATCAAAGAGTAGAGTACTCATATAGGACATCCTTGGTGGCTCAAGCCTAAGGACCAGATACACTACTGGGACTACGGAATCGTTGTCTGACGTGAGGTATCAATAACCATCTAATATTCCGTAGACGGATCAACAAGTGAACTCATTCCGTAATGAGCACCTGCACTGTACCCTTAATGTCCCCACACGAGTAGCTTTAAAACCAACCACCTCCATCATATGGACGGGTATACAGCACACCAGTCTATCCGGTTATCTCGATGTCCCTTTCGAGTAACTTATGACCAGGATTATTTAGGGTCTGTGTTTAAAGGTAAATCGATCTCATTATCATGATCTCATCATCATGATCTCATCACGATCCGATTCTCATTACACAGATCCAAGGACATCACAATATATATAACACACAAGATAAAGTGATAAAATACCTAATAATAAGCAAAGAGAAAGAGTGCAAATCAAGTCATAAGTGCCATCACTCTTGTAATTAGCTTGTAGGACACATATGACTAGCAATATTAATTCTGTTCTCAAAAGAGATTGCATAAGAAATATGTTTGATTAGCCAATTCCTTGCCTTCAAAATTCCTTTCCATGCAGTAGAATGATATGTTTTGACTAGAGCTTCCCAAATTGATTTCTTGGATAGGTACCTAGTACAAACTCATTATGACCATAAGGATTTGGTTTATAAAAGATTTCATAATTTCTGTACCAAACAAGGTTTATTTCAATTTCTTAGATTTCTCAAATTCAACCCCCCTTCATCGTTCGGTTTATAGATGATATCCCAATTTACCGTATGTATTACTTTACCATCTGTGCCATTCCAAAAGAAGTTCTTAAATAGTCTTTCAATATCCTAAAGAAGTCCAACAAGCAAAAAAAATATATTAGACCAATAAATAGAATAAGAGAACAACACAGATCGGATGAGTTCAAGTCATCCAACTTTGGAAATAAGTCTAGTTTTTCAAGTGAAAATTCTATTCTTTATTTTTTGCAGGATAAGCTGATAGTGGGTTTTGTGAATACCAGTGGATATGAGTGGGAGACCCAAATAAGGAACTGGTAGACCTCCCTCGCTCACCCCCAAAGTTTATATAATAAAGTCTTTATCTTCAATGCAATGACCCATATCGACTTTACTTTTTGCATGATTTAGCTGAAGGGCCAGTAACCAAACCAAAATCTTTTAGAATAGTAGCCAAATTTTTCACTGAAGTAGAATCAATGAGAAGAAATATAATAAGATCATCTGTAAATGTTATGTGAGATATATGAATCGAACCAACATAGGATACCTTAATACTGCTATTAGAGACTGCTTGATATGAACCAGCAAGTCTCCAAGAATAATCCAAGACATTGTAAGACAACCATTTGAATGTTAGTTAGATCAATCTATAGAGCATTTCTTTCATGCATCTTTTATTGAAGCATATATACCAATAATATGGAATTGACAGTCATTCTTCTTATCCTCTACCTTAAGATCGATGAATTATTCAGTAACAAAAATAAACCAAGCACTAATAGAGTTGGGATGTCATAAGACCCATATTCTTCCATAAGTGTCGCAAGAATCATTAGTAAGAAATTCTACCTCCGACCCATATTAAATTCTTATGAATATGAACCTGAGATGGTTTAATTTTTGTTTTCACAAGAATGATAATATCAAAAGTAGCAAACCTGATTATTCTAGGGAGCTCCCGACATTTCTCATGTTTATTAAGTCTACAAACATTTCAACATGTTATATTCATCAGAAATAAAGCAGATGAAAAAGGAAGTAAGATGTTCTTCCTAAGTAGAAGGAAGGTTATGTGACTTGGGAAGTATATCCTTCTTCTTATCCTTAGATTTTATATTTTTCTTTCACATTATATTCTTATCTTTCAATTTTTTATTTTTATATTTTTTCATTTTGTCCATAGCTAGTAAATGTTTAAATTTTAAAGTACCTCGAGGTTAGGAGTCTAGAGCGATCTTGGTGCGTAGAGGAGAGGGCTTTCGCTCCCTCGCTCGCCTCTCGACTGCTGCACGCAGGGGAACAGAGGAGAGGCTCTTTCGCACGCACGAGGGCGGTGCGGCCTTTGGCGACGGTGCAGAAGCTTGCGGGTGGCTGTGGTGGCCGGGCAAGGCTGCTGTGTGTGGCTGCAAGGGCCCATCGCTCCTCATCTTGTTGCTGGCGTTGCAAGGGGAATAAAAGAGAGGGTTGTCATCGGCGCCCTCGCCTCCCTGCTACCAGCGCTGAACAGAGGGGCTCATCTGCGGCTGCTATAACAGGCGGTTCTTCATTGTGGAAAGGAAGGGTAAAGGGGCGCGGCTGGAGGGCTCGATTGCTGCTGTGCACCGATCCTCTGCTTCTTCGCCCATCGCTCCTCAGCTGCGATCGGGGTGACTGGGCGACGGCGGTTGATCATCTGCATCCTTCAATCAAGCCTCTACTTTGTTCCTCTTCTGGAACAAAGAATTGACGACGGGCGGGCGCAGGCTGAGCACTGCTTGCTTGGGAGATCAAGGGCTGTGCTTCTACGAGGGTGCTGCTGCAGCGATTCTGACCTCTGCTCCTTCGCCCATTGCTCCTCACCACAGCGGAGGAGCTGCGATCGGGGCGACTGGGCGACGATGGTTGATCGGGTCGCTGGCGGGCGGTGAGCAGCGGTCCCTGGCAGATCTGCGAACAAAGGGTTCCACCTGCGGAGGGAATCTCGCTGCTTCTTCTCCCTAGGGCATCGGAGAGCTGTTGGGCAGCGGCGGCGGCATCCCTGTTCTGCACACGGCGAGCAAGAAAGGGAGGTGTGGGCTACGCTCCCTCCCTTGCCTCTCTCTGCTGCTGCACGAAGAAGAACAGAGGAGGCGATGATCGCTGCTCCCTCTCTGCTATCCTCCGCCAGGCGACGGCTGCTGGGCAGCCCCTGTTCTGCCCTCCTCTTGTTGGGGCAGCGCGTAACTCGAGAATGGTTGGTGACGGTGGCAGTAGGGTTGATCGAGGCTTCCTTCTCAAGTTGCTTCTTCTTCCCGACGAGATGGTTCTTTGATGACGTAACATAGAGGTAGGTTGCACTCTAGATCGCGACCTCCTACTCTCATTTCTCGAGATCCTCGATCTTGGACAAGCCTCTTCAAGGCTCTGGTTGGAAGCTCGGATCTTAGCTTGAATTTCTTTGCTCCAGAAACTCAGACTGATCAGAAGATTGCTATGTACGAGACTGTTGATTCTGAAGCGCTGATTAAGACATGGTCTATGGTGCTTGTTGGTTATGTGGTCGGTTTAAAGACATCATATTTTTCGTTATCCTCATTCATCAAGACTCGATGGGGAACATCGGCATTTGATCTGCATATGCTAGAGAATGGTTTTTTTGTATGCAAACTCTATTCTGAAGAGGATTTGCAACGAATCCTTGAAGGGTTTTGGACTATTCGCGGCCATCCGATGATTCTACGGCGTTGGTCTCCTGATGTCCATTTGGAGTTAGATAGTCTACAGTCTATTCCTTTATGGGTATCCTTTCATGGTCTTCCCTTGCATCTTTGGAGTCGACGTTTTATTGCTAAGTTATGTAGTACCTTGGGGGACCATTTGTATATTGACAAGCAGCGACAAGCGCGAGATTAGCTTATGCGAGCATGTGTAATGGTTTCTTCGATGGTGATCTTCCGGATGAGGTTTTTATCGTGATCTTGATGGGACCACTCGTAAGGTGCATGTTTCATATTCTTGGAAGCCACAAAGATTATAAGATTTGCTACTCTTTCGGTCATGCACATGGAGCTTGTCGTGAAACTCGGCCCGATCACTCGGGTTTACCAACGCGCCGATCATCTCGTAGCGGAGTTGATACTACTATTATGACTACTGACGAATAAGGTGAGTCTCCTTCAGGGGCAGTAGTACTGGTGAAGACGAGCGAGCATTCTGACTCACTTGGGCAGCATCATGATCAGAAAGACAAATCGGGAACTTTACCTCTTCCTAATATATCAGAGTCTGTCACAACAACAGTTTCTCAGGTTACCCATGCACAGGAGAACGAGAAACCTTCGTCTCTTCCCACATCGACAGGAACTACCGCAACGGGGATCCCACGTCTCACTCATTGTGCTAACCAGGATATTGTATCTCAACCAATCCCAAAAAACCTCGCCAGTCAGGATATTCAGCCTCAACAACCTTCAACAAACACTGCCAACCTGGATATTTTGGGTATTTCAAAGTTTAAGCATTTGCAAGCTGTGGATGAAGTGGATAAAAATAGAAATAAAGGTTTAAAAGGTAAGGATATTATGTGGGAGGACATTACAAAACCCAAGGGTAAGAAGAAGGATGGTACTGGTAAGTTACACATACTTCCATCTACCTAGGAAGAGTCCTTTATTTCCTTTCTAACCAATTTTGATTACGATGAAGATACTTTGTTGGAATGTTCGTGGTGAATAAATTTGAGAAATGTCGGGAGCTTAATAGAACAATCAAGTCTGATGCTTGTGATATTGTTATTCTTGTGGAAACAAAAATTAAACCATCTCGGATTTGTGTTCAAAAAGATTTAATATGGCTAGAGGCAGAACTTTTTACCAACGATACTTGTGACACTTATGGTAGAATATGAGTATTATGGCATCCGAACTCTGTTAGTGCTTGCTTTATTTTTGCTACAGAACAATTCATCCACCTTAAAGCCGAGGATAAAAAGAATGGTTGTCAATTCCATATTACTGGTATATATACTTCTAACAGTATGCAGGAAAGAAACGTTCCATAGACTAATCTGATTAACATTACAAATGGTTGTCTTACAGTGCCTTGGATTATTCTTGGTGACTTCAATACTATTCGGTACACACGTGAAAAAGTGGGGGGTAAACCACTTTTCGAGAGCAAGCTTCAAGGTTTTAATGATTATATAGATATTACTGCATTAATTGATATGAAATCTATAGGGGATTGGCTTTTATGGAGTAATCAAGATACTACCCATAGGAAAATAATCGCTCGACTTGATAGGTGTCTGATTAATCGCGAATGGTTAACAATTTACCCTGATTCACTTCTGGAGTATGGATCTCAGTTATTCTCTGATCACTCTTTAATGTATATACATGCAGACAAAGTAATACCTAGAGGCAAGAAACCATTTCGATTCTTTAACATGTGGAGTACCCATCCTCAGTTCCTTGAGGTTATCAAATCAGCTTGGAATGTTAATGTGCATGGATCTCCCCCTTACATTTTATGCCAAAAGCTTAAAGCATGTAAAGCAACACTAAAGGAGTGGAATACAAACACTTTTGGCAATATTATCACCCGGGTTCAGTTAATCAAAAAGAAACTAATGGCGGTGCAACATGAGCTACATCTTCAGCCCTTTGACGAGAATCTTATTTGCAAAGAGGCAGAAGCTAGGTCTCAATTCATGCAGGCCCTAAAGCAGGGAGAAAGTTTTATAAAATCGAAGTCTTGACAGCATTGGCTTACTTTAGAGGATTCCAATACGAAGTTTTCTATCTGACCATTGCTACTAGAAGGGCTATTTACTATATCAGGAAATGTAAAGACCAAGATGATACGCTTATTGAGAATTTGGATGAAGTTAAAGCACACACTGAATAATTTTTTTATTCTTTACTCAATCAAACAGAGCAGCCTAATAATGTTCATGTGGAGCCTACTAGAAAGCTTGATTCGGATGACATCACGATTCTTAATGTACCAATTACAGATGAAGAAGTTGTATGAGTTGTATTCAAGTCACCAAAGCATAAAAGCCTTGGTCCAGATGGATTTCCAGCTGAATTTTACTAAATTGCACGCCGATCATTGGAAATGATGTGATTAAAACTTGTCAGTATTTTTTCTCTTCAGGTCATATTCTTAAAGCAATAAATTGTACTTTTATTTCTTTGGTTCCTAAGAATGCAGGGGCTGATTCACTAGAGCACTATAGGCCCATTTCTTTATGCAACTTTATTTATAAGATCATCTCCAAGTTGCTTGCAGATCGAATGCAAATGATTATGCATAAGATCATTAGTCCTACTCAGGCTGCTTTCATTAAAAGGAGAAGTATACATCACAATATTCTTCTTTGTAACGACTTGGTCAAAGATTTGCACTCCAAATCAAGAGGGACAAAAATATGTTTTAAAGCTGACTTACGAAAAGCATTTGATTCAGTTAATAGACAGTTTCTCTACAAGATGCTCCTCACTTTGAACTTCCCTCAACAATGGGTTAATTAGATTCAGTGCTGCTTGGAAACTCCAAAATTTTCAGTTCTGTTCAATGGTTCCCCCGTTGGCTTCTTTGAGAGTACGAATGGCATTCGACAAGGAGATCTACTTTCTCCATATCTTTTTACAATTGTCATGGAAGGACTCAACTGTATGTTAGAAAAGGCAGTCTCTGATGGCAGCATTAAGGTACCCCATGCTGGTTCTATTCATATATCCCACATAACATTTGCAGATGATCTTATTATCTTTCTTCGCAATGACACTACTTCAGTGAAGAATTTGGCTACTATTCTAAAAGATTTTGGTTTAGTTTCTAGCCTTCAACTAAATCATGCAAAAAGTAAAGTCTATATGGGTTCTTGCGTTGAAGATAAAGACTTTATTATATAAACTCTAGGGGTTAGCGAGGGAAGTCTACCAGTTCCTTATCTGGGTCTCCCACTCTTATCCACTGGCATTTATAAAATTCACTATCAACCTATCCTGTAAAAAATAAAGAATAGAATTTCCTCCTGGAAAACTAGACTTCTTTCCAAAGTAGGACGACTTGAACTTATTCGATCTGTGTTTTTTCTTATTCTATTTATCGGTCTAATGCATTTCTTCTACCTATTAGACTTCTTCAGGATATTGAACGGCTATTGAAGAACTTTTTCTAGAATGGTATGGATGGAAAGGCAATGCATATGGTCAATTGGGATAGCATTTGTAGACCAAAAGATGAGAGGGGGGGGCTAAATCTGCGAAATCTGCAGGAATAAAGCTTGTTTAGTACAGAAATTGTGGGATCTTTTGCAGAATAAATCCTTATGGTCACAATGGATTTCTTCTAGGTACCTATCTAAGGAATCAATATGGGAAGTTTCAATAAGAACATATCATTCTACTGCATGGAAAGGAATTTTGAAGGTAAGAAACTGGCTAATCAACGACATTTCTTATACAATCTCTTCTGGGACTAGAATTAATATGTGGTATGATCCTTGGGTGAATGGAAAAAGTATATTTCAATTATATGGTGATCGAGTACGAAGAGATCTTAGGGCCCCTAAAGATTGGAAGGTTTCTGAGTTCATTGCTAACAGTACCTGGTGTCTTCCTAATCCTATTTCTCTTGATATGCTATCACTTTGGCTGACTATTACGGCTCTTCAAATCTGGAATAACTCATCAGATATGCTTAATTGGCTTCATGACAATGGAAAGTTTAGTGCTACATCTACATGGAATCAAATCAGACAAAGAAATAACAAGTGGATCCCAAGCAGTTGGACATGGGATAGACCGAGCTCACAGAGACATTCCTTATGCACATGGCAGGCCCTTCTTGCCAAACTACCCACAATGGACAATATGAAGCGAAAATGTATATATCTTGTTAATCGATGCTCTCTTTGTATGTAAAAGGAAGAAAGTATAGATCATATCTATTTTGCTTGTGACTACACTAATTGGGTATGGATGGAGATTCTGAAAAGATTTGAAATACATAAGGTACCAATGCCAAACTTGCATCAAGAACTAGAACAGCTGCATCATAACTTCTCAAGAAAAGGACTTCTTACATAACTAGCAAAGCTTATCTTCAGATGTACTATTTGGTAGATTTGAAAAGAGAGGTGTAGCAGAATCTTTGAGGGTCACAACACACACAATGCTCACCTTCTGTTTGAGATACTTAGCGACTCACGATCATGCATGGAGTCGGATTTGGAAATGAGGCATTTAAAAAGTAGAGAAAAAGAGATCTTCCTCAGATTCAATTTTATAATTCTTTAATGCTTCCTTTGTATTGTCTGATTTACTGCTTTAAAATTGTGATATGTTCATCGGTTGTCCAAGTATAGTTGGTTATTACATTTTACTATTTGTTGCCTATGGTAGAGCGTCATAGTCTACAATCTGTGTAGTCATGATTTCTGTTTAACTACTCTCGGAGATGAGTCTGGTGGAGTGAGACTATTCCACCTTTCTGAGGTGGGGTGCATTCTCCTAGACTGCTCTAAGAGATCTCAGGCTTTAGTCTATGGCTTGTGTAGACAAAGTTAATTTGTACAATCTTCATACTAAATCTACTTACATTTACTTACAAAAAAAAAAGGTAAGGAGTCTTGGTTTGTAGGGTTCAGAATGTCCTAGTTGGCGAGGTGTGTAGGGGCATGAGCTGGTTGGGACACAATATCCTGGTTAGCGTGATGCGTGTAACGTGGAATCCCGGTTGTGGTAGTCTTTGACAATATAGGAAGAGATGAAGTTTCCAACTTCTCCTTCTTCTATTTGCGGGTACTATGGGAAATTACTGTTGTGGAAGGTTCCGATATAATAGGAAGAGTTAAAATTCCTGATTTATCCTTTTATCCATGGTGCTACCCAAGTAATTCGAAATGCTCGCTCATCTTTACCATCGCAACTGCGACTAAAGAAGACTCGCCTTGTTTATCAGTAGTCATAATAGCAGTATCAACCCCGTGCTGAGGTGCTTGACGTTGCCGATAAACCTAAGTGATCGGTTTCTGAGTTTGCTGACAAGCTCCATGTGTATGATCGAAAGAGGAGCAAATCTTACATCGCTGTGACTTCCAAGAATATGAAACATGCACTTTACGGGTGGTCCCGTCAAGATCACAATAAAAAACCTCATTAGGAAGATCACCATTCGAAGAAATCATTACACATGCTCGTGCAAATGCCAATCTAGTTTATGCCTTATCAATATATAGTGGCTATCCCAGGGTGCTGCATAACTTAGCTAGAAAACGTCGGCTCCAAAGATGCCGAGGAAGACCATGAAAGGATACCCATAATAGACTAAAGGCTATCTAACTCCAAACGAACATCAGGGGACCAACGCCGTAGAATCATTGGATGGTCGCGAATGGTCCAAAACCCTTCAAGAATCCATTGCAAATCTTCTTCAGAGTAGAGCTTACACACAAAGAAGCCATTCTCCAACATGTGAAGATCAAATGCTGATATGCCCCATCGTATCTTGATGAATAAAGATAACAGAAAATTTGATGTCTTGAGATCAACCACATAACCAACAAGTGCCATTGACCATGTCTCAATCAGCTCTATAGAATCAACTGTCTCATATATGGCAATCTTATGATCAACGTGGACTTTTGGAGCAAAGAAATCCAAGTTAAGATCCGGACTTCCAACCGGAGCCTTGAAGAGGCTAGTCCAAGGTCGAGAGTCTTTAGAAATGAGAGCAGGAGGTTGTGATCTAGTGCGCGACCTCCCTTTGTGCTATGTTGTCGAAGGAGCATCTCGTTAGGAAGAAGATAACGGAGGAGCTTGAGAGGTAAGGGCAGGGGGCCTCTCTACCCTGTAGCCAACATCACCAGCCCTAGGGATCATCGCTGCCATAGGGGGTAGTCGTGTCCCTACAGCATTGGAAGAAGCATTGCAAGCGGTCGGCACGTCGAAGCAGTCGCAGTCGTCCCTGCACTAAAGATGCACAACCTGAGGGATAGCAGTCGTAGCCCAGGCCGTGCGTGTGCTCGCAGTTGACTCACCTACACTCAAGGGAGGAGCAACTGTAGTCGCTCGCCTTTGGGAGATGAAGTCATAGGCTGAACACCGTCGTGCAAAAAATTGATCAAACATCAACTTTACGCAAACTTTAAAACAGTCACATTTTTTGGCGAAATCAAAGTTATACTTCCCTAGGCCTAATAAGTTGAGAATGATCAATATTTTAAATTTTTGAGATGGTGCACAAAAAATCGATTAAACATCAACTTTGTGCAAACGTTATGACCATCATGTTTTTAGCGAAACCATAATTATTCAACTTCACTAGGCCTAATAAGTTGGGAATGGTCAATATCTTAAATTTTCGAGATTGTGTAAAAAACCGATCAAACATCGACTTTGCACAAACTTTATGACCGTCACGTTTTTTTGACAAAACCAAGGTTATACAACTTCCCTATGTCTAATAAGTTGGGAATGATCAATATTTTAAAATTTTAAGATAGTGCAAGAAAAACTGATCAAACATCGACTTTGTGCAAACTTATGACCATCACATTTTTTAGCGAAACCAATATTATTCAATGTTTTTTTTAGTAAGTAAATGTAATTGAATATAGTATGAAGTTTATACAAAATAGCTTTGTCTACACAAGCCATAGACTAAAGCCTATGATCTCTTAGAGCATTCTAGGATAATGCATCCCACCTCAGAAAGGAGGAATTGTCTCCACCAGACTTATCTCCAAGAGTAGTCAAACAAAAAAATAGACATGACTACTCATGTTGTAGACTATGACGCTTTACTATAGGCAACACAACAAAATGCAATAGCCAACCATTCCTATATGACCTGTGAATATATCACATTATTGAAGCATAGAATCATACAATACAACAACCTCATTCTAAAAAGCATTAACGAATTGTAAAATTGAATGTTATTCAACTTCCCTAATCCTACCTAATAAGTTGGGAATGGTCAATATTTTAAATTTTCGAGATGGTGCGAAGAAAATCAATCAAACATCGATTTTGTGCAAACTTTATGTCCATCATATTTTTTGGCAAAATCAAGGTTATACAACTTCACTAGCCCTAATAAGTTGGGAATGATCAATATTTTGAATTTTTGAGATAGTACGCAGAAAACCAATTAAACATCAACTTTGCACAAAATTTATGACCGTCATGTTTTATGGCCAAAACAACGTTATACAACATCACATAGCCTAATAAATTGTGAATGGTCAATAATTTAAATTTTTGAGATAGTGCAAAAAATATCGATAAAACATTGACTTTACGTAAACTTTATAACTGTCACGTTTTTTGGTGAAACTACGGTTATACAACTTCCCTAGACCTAATAAGTTGGGAATGATCAATATTTTGAATTTTCGAGATGGTGCGCAAAAAATCAATCAAACATCGACTTTATGCAAACTTTATGATCGTCCCGTTTTTTGGCGAAACCATGATTATATAACTTTACTAGGCCTAATAAGTTAAGAATGGTCAATATTTTTAATTTTTGAGACTCTGCGAACAAAACCGATCAAACATCAATTTTGCACAAACTTTACCACTGTCATGTTTTTTTGGTAAAACCAAGGATATACAACTTACCTTCGCCTATTAAGCTAGGAATGGTCGATATTTTGAATTTTTGAGATGGTGCGAAAAAAATCGATTAAACATCGACTTTATACAAACTTTATGACAATCACGTTTTTTGGTGAAACTAAGTTTATTCAACTTCCCTTGGCCTAATAAGTTGGGAATGATTAATATTTTAAATTTTCGAGATGGTGTGGAAAAAATCGATCAAACATCGACTTTACACAAACTTTATGACCGTCATAATTTTTGGCGAAACCAAGGTTATACAACTTCTCTGGGCCTAATAAGTCGGGAAAGGTCAATATTTTAAATTTTTGAGATGGTGCGCAAATAACTAATCGAATATCGACTTTGTGCAAACTTTATGACCATCACATTTTTTGGCGAAACTAATATTATACAGCTTCCTTATGCCTAATAAGTTGGGAATGGTCAAAATTTTGAATTTGCAAGATGATACGCAAAAAATCGATCAAACATCGACTTTACGAAAACTTTATGACCATCATGTTTTTTTGGCGAAACCTAGGTTACTCAACTTCCCTAGGCCTAATAAGTTGGGAATAGTCAATATTTTAAAATTTTGAGATGTTGTGAAAAAAATCTTTCAAACATCAACTTTGCACAAACTTTATGACCGCCATGTTTTTTTGGCAAAATCAAGGTTATACAATTTTCTTGGGCCTAATATGTTGAGAATGATCAATATTTTGAATTTTCGAGACATTGCTAAAAAAATCGATCAAACATCGACTTTGCACAAACTTTATGACTATCGTGTTTTTTTAGAAAACTAAGGTTATACAACTTCCTTTAGCCTAATAAGTTGAGAAAGGTCAATATTTTGAATTTTCAAAACGATGCGCAAAAATTTGATCAAACATCAACTTTGTGCAAACTTTATGACCATCACATATTTCGACGAAACCAAGGTTATACAATTTCTCTGGGCCTAATAAGTTGGGAATGGTCAATATTTTGAATTTTCAAGATGGTACCCAAAAAATCGATTAAACATCAACTTTGCATAAACTTTATAACCATCATGTTTTTTTTGGTGAAACAATGGTTATCCAACTTCCCTAGGCCTTATAAGTTGGGAATGGTCAATATTTTGAATTTTCGCAACCGTGAATAAAAAACCGATGAAACATCGACTTTGCATAAACTTTATGACCGTCACGTTTTTTTTATCAAGGTTATATAACTTCCCTAGGTGTAATAATTTGGGAATGATCAATATTTTGACTTTTTGAGACATTACAAAAAAAACGGATCAAACATCGACTTTGCGTAAACTTTATGACCGTCACGTTTTTACTCACATTTTATATTCAACTTCCCTAGGACTAATAAGTTGGGAATGGTCAATATTTTATATTTTTGACTTACATTTTTTTGTGAAACCGAGGTTATATAACTTTCCTAGGCCTAATGTGTTGGTAATGGTTAATATTTTGAATATTCAAGACGTTGCTCAAAAAATCGATCAAATGTCAACTTTGAACAAACTTATGACCGTCATATTTTTTGTCGAAACCAAGGTTATACAACTTACCTAGGCATAATATATTTGGAATGGTCAATATTTTAAAATTTAGAGACGTTGCACAAAAAATCAATTAAACATTGACTTTACGCATACTTTATGACCATCATATTTTTTTAGCGAAACTAAGGTTATATAATTTCTCAGGGCCTAATAAGTTGGGAATGGTCAATATTTTAAGTTTTTGAGATGGTGCGCAAAAAATGATCAAACATCGACTTAGCGCAAACGTTATGACTGCACGTTTTTTAGCGAAACTAAGGTTATACAACTTCCCTAGACCTAATATGTTTGGAATGGTCAATATTTTGAAATTTTGTGATGGTAAGCAAAAAACCAATAAAACATCGACTTTACATAAACTTTATGACCATCACGTTTTTTTGGTGAAATTAAGCTCATACAATTTTCGTGAGCCTAATAAGTTAGGAATGCTCATTATTTAAATTTTCAAGATAGTGTACAAAAAATTGATCAAATATCGACTTTGTGCAAACTTTATAACAGTCACAATTTTTGGCAAAACTAAGGTTGATACGGGGGTGATACAGAATAGATTTTGATAGAAAAAGTCAAGAGTATAACACAATCTAAGAAATCTGAGAGATTGGAATGAAGTTTGTTTGGTACAGAAATTATGGGATCTTTTGCAAAACAAATCCTTATGGTCACAACGAGTTTTTGCTAGGTACCTATCCATGAAATTAATTTGGGAAGTTCCAGTAAAAATATATCATTCTACTACTTGGAAAGAAATTTTGAAGACAAGGAATTGACTAATCAAACACATTTCTTATGCAATCTCTTTTGGGACCAGAATTCATATGTGATATAATCCTTGGGTGAATGGGAAAAGTATATTCGAATTATATGGTGATAGAGTACGAAGAGATATTGGAGCCCCTAAAGATTGGAAGATTTTTGAGTTCATTGCTAATGGCACCTGGTGTCTTCCTAATCCTATTTATCCTGATATGCTATAACTTTGGCCGACTATTATAACTCTTCTAATCAGGAACAACTCTTCCGATATGCTTATTTGGCTTCATGACAATGGTAATTTAGTGCTACATCTGCATGGATTGAAATTTGATAAAGAAACAACAAGTGGATCCCAAGCAATTGGACATGGATAGATCGGGCTCACAAAGATATTCCTTATGCACATGACAGACCCTTCTTGCTAAACTACCTACAATAGACAATCTGAAGGCGATGCGAGTGTGGGCGAGTGACTCGAGAAAATTTCAGGATCACGATTTGAAAGCGATCTTCTTCCAAGGTATAAAGGCCAGGCCACCAACCAAGGATAAGGATCGGGATCTACGAAGTTCACCTCCAAGGCCTAAAGATTCCACCAGCCAAGGATAAAGGACTTCGGGATAGGAGAAGCTCACCACCAAGGCCTAAAGATATCACCAGCCAAGGATAAAGGGCTTTTGGCTCACCACCAAAGAGTAATCCACGCTCCAAGGATAAAGAGACCGCAAGGAGTTATCCACTCTCCGAAGATATTCACTCACGTAGAGGAAGTCTCACAAATTTTCATTCATTCCACCCCCATGTGCTTCTCGAATTAGCAATTCGCGAAAAGAACTCTTCGGCACACATAATCGATTTCCTTTGAAAAGAAACCCATCTTGTAAGGAATATGTACCTTGAACTCCTCGCTTACAATTGTCGATGGTTGATGAGAACTCAGCATCTTCAGAATAAAGTTCTTTCATCAATTGAAATCCAAGAATCCTAGAGTCCATAAAGCAAGCATAGAATATTTCCTGGATAAAGCATCTGCTACAACATTAATGTGTCCAGGTTTATACTTAGAGACAAAAGAAAATGATTGAAGAAACTCTACCCATTTTGCATGTCTCGAATTAAGCTTGCATTGGCCACTAATGAATTTGAGAGCTTCATGATCAGAATGAAGCATAAATTGCATTGGTCTTAAATAATGCCTCCAATGATCAAGCGCACGAATAATGGCATAAAACTCTTTATCATAAGTTGAATAATTCTTCTTGAGTCGATCGACTTCTCGCTGAAATATGCCAAAGGTTTTTGTGCTTGCACAAGAACAGCACCAATGCCAACTCCACTTGCATCACATTCAACTTCAAATACTTTATCAAAATCAGGAAGGGCAAGAATAGGGAACTCACAAAGTTTTTGCTTGATTACCTCAAAAGCATTTTGAGCAGCCTTTGTCCATTCAAAAACTCTCTTCTTCATGCATTCAATTATAGGAGCCATGATGGTACTGAAATTTTTAACAAACCGTCGATAGAAAGAAACAAGTCCATGAAAACTTCTTACATCAGAAATGGACTTCGGAATCGGCCAAGTCTTCATAGCTTCCACCTTGGATTGATCTATGGAAATTCCATCTTTGGAAATTACATAACCAAGAAACACAATGGTTGGAGAGAAGAACTCGCATTTCTCCATTTTGGCATAGAGTTTCTGTTCTCTCAAGACATTAAAGACCTGTTTTAAATGAGAGATATGCTCCTCCTCGTTCTGCTATAAACAAGAATATCGTCGAAATAAACAACGACAAATCGACCAATAAACGACGAAGAATCTCGTTCATAAGTCTCATGAAGGTACTTGGAGCATTCGATAACCCGAATGGCATTACCAACCTTGGTTTTGAAAGCCGTCTTCCATTCATCACCTTCTCGCATTTTGATTTGATGATAACCACTCCGCAAATCTATCTTTGAGAAGACAGTAGAACCATACAATTCATCAAGCATATCATCAAGTCTAGGTATAGGGTACCTATACTTAATGGTGATGTTGTTGATGGCTCGGCTATCAATGCACATTCTGAATGAACCATCTTTCTTAGGCACGAGTAGAGCGGGAACAGAACATGGACTCATGCTTTCTCGAACATATCCTCTGTCGATAAGTTCATCGACTTGTCTTTGCAACTCCTTTGTTTCCTCCGGATTGCATCGATAAGCTGGTTTGTTCGGTAGAGGAGCGCCGGGGATCAAATCAATTTGATGCTCAATACCTCTTATGGGAGGTAATCCGGTGGCAAATCCTCAGAACACATCTGCAAAATCTTTCCACAAGCGATGCATCTTTGGATGAATGGGTTGCTCTATCTTACTCTTTTTCTCTACCATAAGCAAAGCAAATACATTCTTTTGTTTGCTAATGGCTCTCTCAACCCGTGTTTCATTTAAGAACAAACTTTCCTTACCAGTGTTTCCCTTCCCAGATTGATTTCGATGTATCAATGAAGGATTCAAGGGTAAAAGGGTGATGCATTTGTGTTCTTTCCGAATAGTGTATGTGTTCTTACGACCATCATGCACAGCATTCATATCATATTGCCAAGGTCTTCCCAATAACAAGTGACATGCATCCATGGGAATCACATCACACAGAGCTTGATCTCGATAGTTCATCCCAATCGAAAACGATATAAGAGCTCGTTTGGTTACCTTAAGATCATTTCCTTGATTGAGCCATTGGAGCTTATACGGTTGAGGATGTTTCGTTGTCGGAAGCTTCAATTTGTCAACAAGGTTTGTCGAAGCAACGTTGGTACAACTCCCACCATCGATAATCACTGAACATACCTTCCCGTTAATAGTGCAACGGGTGTGAAAGATGTTCTCCCTTTGCTCATTATCAAGAGAAACTTCAGTATGCAGTGCTCTTCGTATGATCAACATTTCACCATCATCTGCTTTCTTCACAACTTCTTTTTCAGATTCGGAACCATTTTGGTCTGGATTGCTTTCAGCCTCTTGAAGTGCTGAATTGATCTCCTCAATTTCTTGAAGAGTCATAACTCGCCGATTCGGACAATTTGCTTGAAAATGCCCAAAACCATGGCACTTCAAGCATTTCCTTGTATCGCCTTCAAGTTTCTTTCGGAATTCTTTGGAAGGCTTTGCACTCTTCTCCTCTCCTTTGTATTTGGTTGACGTGCTCTCGATCTTGCTTGAGGAAGCATCCTTAAAATAGGATGTCACCTTGGTTGAGGTTATGGAGGAAAACCTCTTGCCTTTCAGTTGCTTCTCAACTTTTATGGCTAGCTTACAAATATCTTCAAAGGACCAATACGGTTGAAGTTCAACCACATCAGCAATTTCTCTATTCATGCCGCCAAGGAAACGAGCGACGGTTTGCTCCGGAACTTCTGGAACGTCGCATCTCATTTTGAGTTGTTCAAACTCATGGATGTATTCTTCAACACTCATCCCTTGTTGTCTTAGGGAATTCAGTTTTAGGAAAAGATCTTGCTTATAGTTATCGGGTAAGAACCTCTTCTTGAGTTTTTCCCAAGACTTGATTTGGCCTTTTCCTTCTCTTGCTCGTTGATGCTTTAGATTCTCCCACCATAGAGAAGCATACTTTGTCAACTTTATGGCAGCAACCTTGCACCTCTTCTTATCCGAGTAGGTCTTGAAGTCAAAAATCCGTTCGATTGTGTGTAGCCAATCCACAAAGTCATCAGGATTGAGATTACCTTCAAATTCAGGAACGTCCACTTTGATGTCTCGATTATTTTCCTTATGCCTCCCTCTTCGTCTTTGGATATGAGAATCAGAATCACTAGAGTTGCCCCTAGTGGAATTGGAATCGCCACTATAACTTTGACGAGATTCCAAATTGTCACACCGACGTCGATCATTCGGACGCCTCTCCGGTTGGCCTTGTCTTGCCGGATCCTCTAGAAGATTGAGGACTCGCTCCATTTGTTGCTGAAGGTCTTGGATAGCACGATCCCGCCTTTCATTGTGCGCTTGTTCCAAAGTCAAGCCTCTTGGAACCCGATCATCCATATTGAATAAGGATTGGAAAAATAGAAAGGAATCACTCAAACAAGTTCAACCGGGCTCTGATACCAATCTTTAGGCCTTGGTGGTGAGCTTCTCCTATCCCGAAGTCCTTTATCCTTGGGGTGGAATCTTTAGGCCTTGGTGGTGAACCGTAGATCCCGATCCTTATCCTTGGTTGGTACGGCCTTTATACCTTGGAAGAAGATCGTTCTATTTTATTTTGATTTTTAAGAATTGGAAATGATAGTACAATTTTGGTCGAGGTGATAACTGAATTTTGTTTGGAGCAACTATCACCAAACAAAATTTGTTTGAGGTGATAATGAACAAAAATTCAGTTACACCAAGGATAACGTCTAGTAATTCAATTATCTCCAAGGATAACATTTAGAAAATTCCAAAGAAAAATTACCTGCTCCGAATTACTCACCCACCAACGCATCGAAGCGAAGAGATATCTACCTTGTTAACCGATGTTATCTTTGTATGCAACAGGAAAAAAGTATTCATCATCTCTATTTTTCTTCTGACTACACTAATTGGGTATGGAAGGAGATTCTGAAGAGATTTGAACTAAATAGGCTACCAATGCCAAACTTGCATCAAGAATTAGAACAACTCCACCAAAGCTTCTCAAGAAAAGGGTTTCTTACACAACTAGCAAAGGTTACTTTCAGATGTGCTATTTGGTAGATTTGGAGGCAAAGGTGTGGTAGAATCTTTGAGGGCCACAATACACACAATGCTCACCTTTTGCTTGAGATTCTTAGTGACTCAAGATTATGTATGGAGTAGGATTTGGAAATGAAGCATTTAACAAGTAGAGAAAAAGTGATCTTTATCAGATTCAATTTTACAATTCGTTAATGCTTTCTAGAATGAGGTTGCTATATTATGTGATTCTATGCTTTAATAATATGTTGGGAATGGTTAATATTTTGAATTTTTGAGACAGTGAGAAAAAAACTAATCAAACATCGAGTTTGAGCAAACTTAATGACCATCATATTTTTTTGGCAAAACTAAGGTTATTCAACTGCCTTGGCCTAATAAGTTGGGAATAGTTAGTATTTTAAATTTTTGAGACGATGTGAAAAAAATCGATCAAACATCGACTTTGCGCAAACTTTATGACCATCATATTTTTTTTGACAAAACCAAGGTTATTCAACTTCCCTTAGCCTAGTAAGTTGGAAATGATCAATAATTTGAATTTTCGAGACGATACGCAAAAATCGATCAAAAATCGACCTTATACAAACTTTATGACTATCATATTTTTTTTTATAAAACCATAGTTATACAACTTCCGTGGGCCTAAAAAGTTGGGAATGATCAATATTTTAAATTTTCGAGATGGTGCACAAAAAATCAATCAAACATTGACTTTGTGCAAACTTTATAACCGTCATATTTTTTTGACGAAACCTAAGTTATACAACTTCTCTGGGCCTTATAAGTTCGAAATAGTCAATATTTTGAATTTATGAGATGATGTACGAAAAACCGATCAAACATCGACTTTGCGCAAACTTTATGACTATCACATTTTTTTGGTGAAACCAATGTTATATAACACTTCCCTAGGCCTAATAAGTTGGGAATGGTCAATATTTTGAACTTTCAAGATGGTTTGTAAAAAACTGATCAAACATCGTAAAGTTTATGACCGTCACGTTTTTTTGGCGAAACTAAGGTTATACAACTTCCCTAGGCCAAATAAGTTGGGAATGGTCCGTATTTTAAATTTTTGAGATGGTGCACAAAAAACGGATCAAACATTAACTTTGCCCAACTTTTTGACCATCACGTGTCTTAGCGAAACCAAGGTTATATGACCTCCTAATGCCTAATAAGTTTGGAATTATGAATATTTTGAATTTTCAAGATGGTGCAAAAAAAACCGATCAAACATCGACTTTGTGCAAAATTATGACCATCACGTCTTTTGGTCAAAATTATTAGGCCTAGGCCTAATAAGTTGGGAATGGTTAATATTTTGAATTTTTGAGACGGTACGAAAAAAATCGATCGAACATCGATTTTGCACAAACTTTATGACCGTCATGTTTTTTTGACGAAACGAAGGTTATACAACTTTCCTCGGCCAAATAAGTTGGGAATGATCAATATTTTGAATTATCGAGATGTTGCACAGAAAACCAATCAAACATCGACTTTGCGCAAACTTTATGACCGTCACGTTTTTTAGCGGAACCAAGGTTATACACTTTCCTACGTTTAATAAGTTTGGAATGTTTAATACTTTGAATTTTTGAGACGGTGCGCAAATAACAGATCAAACATCGATTTAGCGTAAACATTATGACCATTAATTTTTTTGCGAAACCAATATTATACAACTTCCCTAAGCCTAATAAATTGGGAATAGTCAATATTTTAAATTTTCGAGACGTGACAAAAACCGATCAAACATTTGACTTTGTGGAAACTTTATGATAATCATGTTTATTGGCAAAACTAAGGTTTTTCCTTTCCTAGGCCTAATAATTTTGGAATGGTCAATATTCTAAATTTTTGATTATCAATTTTTTGTGAAACCAAGGTTATATAACTTCCTAGGCCTAAGAAGTTAGTAATAGTCAATATTTTGAATTTTTAAGATGGTGCGTAAATAACCGATCAAACATCGACTTTGCACCAATTTTATGACCATCATATTTTTTGGCGAAACTAAGTTTATACAACTTCCCTAGGCTTAATAAGTTAGGAATGGTTAATATTTTTAATTTTTGAGACGTTGCTCAAAAAATCGATCAAACATCGACTTTGCATAAACTTTATGACCATTATGTTTTTCGATGAAACCAAGGTTATACAACTTTCCTTAGCCTAATAAGTTGGGAATGGTTAATATTTTGAATTTACGAGATGGTGTTAAAAAATCGATCAAACATCGACTTTACGCAAACTTTATGACCATCACATTTTTTGGTGAAACTAAGGTTCTATAACTTCCTAGGATTAATAAGTTGGGATTGATCAATATTTTAAATTTTCGAGATTGAGTGCAAAAACGATCAAAAATCGACTTAGTGCAAACATTATGACCGTAAGTTTTTTTGGCGAAACCAAGATTATACAACTTCCTTAGGCTAAATAAGTTGGGAATGGTCAATATTTTAAATTTTCGAGACAGTATACAAAAAACCGATCAAACAATAACTTTGTACAAACTTTTTGATTGTTATGTGTTTTGGCGAAACCAAGGTTATATAATTGTCAGGTTTAGAGCGGCACTAAGAGGGGGGGAGAATTAGTGCAGCGGATTAAAGTTAGAAAGTTTGAAAACCGATTTCGGAAATTCATATAGGAACTTGATTCAACGAAAGAGACTTTAACTTGAAATGATTCAATGACAAAAGAGAAAAGAGTTGTAAAGAGGGTAGTTGGTCTTAAAAAGGATATGTAATTTAAAAAACTTGAAATGATTCAGTTAAATGAAATAGAAAGTAGGGAGAAAAAATTAGATCAATATGCAGCTAAAAAATTATGATGCAGAAATTTAAACACTCACACAACAAATGAATGCAGATGTATAGTGGTTCGGCCAAATGACCTACGTCCACTCTTGAAGCCTCCTCAATGAGGCTCCCAACTTTCACTACCAAGTCTTTTGAAGGGGAAGGACCAAACACCCCTTTACAGCCTTTTACAAGAGGTTCCCTCTCTTTACAGAATTTTTACAAGGAGAAGAAAGAAGGTGAACACTTGAGCAATTTGAAAGCAAGAATTTGCTATAGCTTAGACTCGATTTTTGCACTTCAAAAGGTGCTCTACCAGCTAGAAGTAAAGGGGTATTTATAGACTCTTTTGAGATTCAAAAATGGTACTCAAAAGAGTCTCATCTCGAATTTTCGGGGAGCAGGCGGTACCATCGCCTAACACAGGTGGTTGCAACCACCTATCAGGCGCTACCACCGCCTGACACTAGCGGTACCACTGCCTGACACTGGCGGTACAACCACTTAACACTGGTGGTTGCAACCACCTGTCAAGCGGTACTACCACCTACCTGGGGCGGTGCCACCGCCTGGCATTCGGCCATTTGGTGGTGCCACCGCCAGACTCTCCTAGATGCTGTGTGGGCCTAAATTTCAGCCCAACACAGCCCCTTAAAGGCCCAGTTGGCCCATACCAGATGTAGACAGGATTAACACCTAGTATATACCCTAATTAAGTGCTAACTATGAACTTAAAGCTAAATTAAACCGATATCGTCAAGTTATTTTCTGAAGAGCTTTCCGACGATCTTCCGACGAACTTCCGACATTCCCTCGAATTTCTTTCGGCGGACTCCCAGCAAGCTCCCGGATTCTATGGCAAGTTCAATGAGTTTTGGCAACCTTTCGAACCTTCTCGGTGATCTCCACGAACCTCCGACGATCTTTCCAGTGAACTTTCGAAACCTTCGGCAAGTCCCTAATTTCATCTCGATTGGCTCTAGCAGCACTTCCGATGATCCTTCAGACTTCCGGTGGACTCTTGATCTTCTAATCAACTTAACTCCGATAATTTGCTTTATGTTTATCATAGTTAATCCTGCACACTTATCTCAAAAATGGATTAGATCAAATAATCATCAATTGACTTCATCATCAAAATCCGAGATTCAACAATCTCCCCCTTTTTGATGATGACAATCAATTGATGATGGAGTTATTCTTCACTCCCCCTATATATATGCCATTTAATGAGAAAGTAAAAACATTTGAATTCAATCTCTTGAATTAAAGCCAAAACCGATAAGTTTCATCCGTTGAACTTATCATTAATGCTCAACAAGCATGAGGTTTTCATTCATAAGAAAAATATCAACACATGACATTAATTTCAAGTTGAAGGATGATAAACATTTATCACTTCGACAAAAGATACTAATAATTTGAAATTATAACAAGGATCTCATGATTAAAAAGTGTGATATCATATCATTTGAAAGATGCCATATGATAAACATGATATAGTAAGAATTTCAACTTTAAATTTCAATTTGTGATGCACGTGATGTATTGCATTACTAAATAGTTCATTGCGATGCTTTTAAGGATTGCAACCTGTTTTTGACACAAAGCATGGCACGAACAATTGAATTGTAGTATTAAATCTTATGAGACATTTATCAAGTCATCAAATTATTTTGCTCATGAAGGTCGCATTCAACAAGTCATCAATTTCACATTTTTTTCTCCCCCTTTGTCATCAACAAAAAGGAGGTGATTGTAACTTGATACCAAGAGGTGGAATTTGAAAAAAAATGACATAAGTGATATGAGAGGAATTTTTACGTAGAAGTCATAATGAGAAAATATATCATTCTTGACAAACAAATCTGAAAAATATTTCGATCATTTTTATTCATGCTTATGAAATCCGAAAAATGATCTAAGTGATCTTTCATGGTTCAAGCATAAGCATAAAGCTAAATGATGCATTAATGAAGCCGATCATTAAACATATTAAAAAAAATCAAAATCCATGTTGAGATTCAACTTGTCATTTATGAAGGGAGAAGATATGAAATCATAGAACCTGAGTCATAATCATAGTGTTGGGAAACCCATAAGGGGAGTGACATCACATGCACAGTGGAAGAACAAAAAAAATAAAATAAAACCCCAGATTTCTCATAGAAAGTTTCTATTATCGTGCGAAGATCGGTGCGTCAAAAATAAATCTACAAAACTGCACGTGTAAAAGAAGATACCTAGGGAGATCGTATATCCCTGAATTCCTGCAGATCTGTGGGAGAGGATGAAGGAAGTCAAGCATCCTCCTCTCTAGCGGTATCCACACAACAGGGATTTCGACGATGCATCTCTCTCTTTGGGGAGAGGAGAATAGGAGGTGGCTATCAAAAACCCTCAACCTATAGAGCTTTGGTTTCCTCCTATTTATAGAGGCCTCCTTAAAACCCTAATGGATCTTTTGTCCTATTGGGTATTTGATCTTTATCCAATTACCCAAGCCTCTTGGATTAGTAGGTTTCTACCCAATAGCAATTATTGGATCTTATCTCAGGATCCAATAATTCAAGGGCTTAATGGATATCCAATAAGATAGGGGGTTCAACGGATATCTCATATCCGAACCTCTACTCGTCGCAACACCTACCATATATGTGTGACCCTCTAGACCCAATATCAAGCTAGTCGTGAGTTATACTTGTCAGAACTCCTTCTGACATAGTGAATTATTATCTCTATCACTCATGTGATTGGCTTATAGAACACCTATAACTAGCATATAGAACATGAATAAAATTAGAAATAAATATTTAAGAGCTTGATTTTTATGTAGAATTCATGACATTGAACTATGCATCTATCAAGCTTCATATTTAAATTATATGATACCAATCCATTTAGTCATCACAAAGGAGGGTGGAGAGAACATGATGTTGTACATATATCATCGAAAGACATGATCTTTATTGAAAGGGATGATGTTACACAAAATTTATGAAAATATTTCAATCATCATTATAAACTTCTAATCATTCAAAATAAAACATCATGAAGGCTTCATCAGAAATATTTATTGAAACATTTTAATTGATGGATGAAAATGAGTTCTTCATTTAAAACAAAATATTATGATCAATGAAAGTTTCATATATCATTGAAATTCCGAATGGATAATATAGAGGTGAAACTATCAAAACCAAAGTTTAAACATTTTGGAAAAACATGCACTATTAAAATATTAAGACAAATTTAGCATGCCTAATTCTCTTCTAATGAAGTCAAATTGTTCTTCATTTAGGGGTTTTGTAAAGATGTCTGCTAATTGGTGTTTTGTATTAATAAATTCTAAAATGACATCATTATTATTGACATGATCTCGTATAAAGTGATGCCTAATATTAATGTGATTAGTTCTTGAGTGTTGAATGAGATTTTTGGTTAGACAAATAGCACTAGTGTTATCGTATTTTATGGAAATATTTTTTAAATTAATTCCATAGTCTTCTAAAGTGTTTTTCATCCAAACAACTTGTGCACAACATGCACTTACAACTATGTGTTCAACTTCCACCGTAGATAGTGCAACCAAATTTTTTTTCTTGGAGGTCTAAGAAACAAGTGCATATCCTAGAAATTAGCATGTTTTGGATGTGTTTTTTCTATCTATTCTACATCCGCCAAAATCAGTATCCGCATATGCTTTTAAATCAAAGTTATCGGATTTAGGATACCATAATCCTAGATTAGGAGTTCCTTTAAGATACCTAAGGATTCTTTTAATAGCTTTAAGGTGAGATAACTTAGGATTAGCTTGGAATCTTGCACATAGATCTACACTAAACATGATATCTGGACTAGTTGCGGTGAGATAGAGTAAGCTGCCTATCATTCCCCTATATGTTTTTTGATCAAAATTTTCTCCATTTTCATCCAAGTCTAACTCGGTGGAAGTATTCATTGGAGTGTTGATGGCTTTTAAACTATCCATGTTAAATCGTTTTAATAATTCTAATGTATACTTTGTTTGATTAAGAAATGTACCCTCACTAAGTTGTTTAATTTATAATCCTAAAAAGAAGTTTAATTCACCCATTAGACTCATTTCAAATTCATGACTCATACACTTAGCAAATGATTCACATTGTGATTCATCCGAAGAATAAAAAATAATATCATCAACATAAATTTGAACAATAAGAAAATTATTTTTAAAATATTTAATAAACAATGTAGTATCAACCTTACCTTTAGTAAAATTATTTGAAATTAAGAAAGAACTAAGCCTCTCATACTAAGCCCTAGGGGCTTGTTTCAATCCATAGAGAGCCTTAGTTTAAAAACATGATTGGAAAGAAAAGAGTTTTCAAATCCGGGTGGTTGGTCAACATACACTTTTTTGAAAATAAAGCCATTCAAAAAAGTACTTTTGATATCCATTTGAAAAAGCTTAAAGTTATTACTACTAGCATAGGCAAGGAGCATCCTAATGGCTTCTAATCTAGCCTTAGGAGCGAAGGTTTCTTCGTAATCGATACCTTCTTCTTGGTTGAAACCTTTGGCCACAAATCTAGCCTTGTTTCTAACTACGATACCATATTCATCTTGCTTGTTTCTAAAGACCCATTTAGTACCAATAACTAAATGGTCATAAGGTCTAGGAACAAACTTCCACACCTCATTCCTCTCAAATTGGTTCAATTCCTCTTGCATTGCGATAACCCAAGAATTATCTTTCAAGGCTTTGTCAATGCATTTAGGCTCAATTTGAGAAAGAAAATTAGCATGAGCACAAAAATTTTTAAAAGAGGAACGAGTTTGAACCCCTTTTGGATGTGCCTCTTATAATTAGCTCCTTAGGATGGGCTTCTACATACTTCCATTCCCTAGGTAAGGAAGATTCGAAAGAAGATGCTTCCAAGTTGTTATTTTGAGGAGAGGGTTCATTTAAATTCAAATTATCAAAACCAAAATCATCATCAAGATCATTTTTCTTCATTTCGGAAACTTCATTAAAAACCACATGAATAGACTCTTCTATAACTAAGGTTCTTTTGTTAAAAACATGAAAAGCTTTAGAAATGGAAGAGTAGCCAAGAAAGATGCCTTCATCGGATTTAGCATTGAATTTTCCTAAGGCATCCTTTTCATTTAAAATAAAGCATTTGCAACCAAAAACTTTAAAGTAAGAAACATTAGGTTTTTTGTTATTCCATAATTCATAAGGAATCTTGGATAGAGATGGTCTTACTAGAACCCTATTCATGACATAGCAAGTCGTATTTACGGCTTCGGCCTAAAAATATTTGGGTAAACTATGTTCATTTAATATGGTTCTAGTCATTTCTTGTAAATTTCTATTCTTTCTTTCTACTACATTTTGTTAAGGATTCCTTGGAGTAGAGAAGTTGTGGTTATACCCATTTGATTCGCAAAAATTTTGGAAGTCACGGTTTTGGAATTCACCATTGTGATCACTTTGAATTGATGAAATTATGAAACCCTTTTCATTTTGAGTGAGTTTACAGAATTTAGAAAAATATTTAAAACAATCATTTTTGTGAGTCAAGAAATAGGTCCATGTGAATCTACTATAATCATCTACAATCACAAAGGCATATTTGCTACCTCTTAGGCTTGTTGTGTCAATTGGTCCAAATAGATCCATATGGATCAATTGTAATAGTCTAGAGGTACTTATTTGATTTTTTGGCTTGAAGCTAGTTTTAATTTGCTTTCCTAATTGACAAGCATCACATACTTTATCTTTAATGAACTTAACTTTGGGAATTCCTCTTACAAGGTTTTTAGATGTGATTTGAGAAATTAGTTTCATGCTAGCATGACCTAATCTTCTATGCCAAAGCCAACCATCATCATTCAAAGCCGAAAAATATATTTCACTACTAAGGTTATCAAGGTTAATAGTATAGACATTATTTTGTTTGATTGCCATTATAGATGTGTTGTGTGGTTTTTCGACGATGCAAGCATTCGGTTCAAATCTTACAATATAACCATTATCACATAATTGACTACTGCTCAAGAGATTATGTTTTAAACCATCTACTAATAACACATTATTAATTGAAAAGGTTAATTTGTTACCTATAGTACCCTTGCTAATGATTTTACCCTTGTTGTTGTCTCCGAAGGTGACAAACCATTCGTCTTGGCTAGAGAGCTTAGAGAATTGAGATAGATCTCCGGTCATGTATCTTGAGCATCTACTATCAAGGTACCATCTCTTGCTCCTAGCTTGAATGAGTGTTATTGTCTACAAGAAAAGATGATTTTTAGGTTCCCATTTTGACTTGGGTGCCTCAAAAATTGATCTACTAAATTTATCATTATTCAATAAGTTCCTAATTGATCCTTTAAGAACCCATGGTAATCCCAAGCAAAATAGAGATGATCAATACTTTCTTTCTATTGCATGCAAAGAGAGCATCAATTAACAAGATAGATACATCTTCACTTTATATTGTCTATTGTAGATAGTTTCACAAGAAGGGCCTGTCATGTGTATAAGGAATGTCCCTATCACATCTCATATTTATAAAATATAATAAATCATCATTTTATTATTCATAATTTATAGAGTACACTCCATTTTTTGAATTCAAATCATTACTTTTCGATAGTAAATATTTTATTAACAAGAAAAGATCACATCTTCTTAATAGGGTTACAAGTATCTTCCACTCAAGCTTCATATTTATTGTAAAATTGTAGATTATGCTGAAAATAAATATAAGATAAAAATATATCAGTAACCACACATGCTGGTAAGAACATCGAAAAATCATAAAATAATCTAACATTAATGAAACAAATGTCAATAATTTAATAAGAAATAATAATATATCAATTTATTATAAAACTTAAACATCTAAAAAACAATGATAATTTCTTAAGCAAAATCATGCATCGGTCACATGCAACACAAACAAGATAACTAGATAACAAAGGCGTACATCACACCCGATGATGCACTCTCCCAACAGCGGATGGAGAGGCATACTCCATGGGATGGATTCCTCTCAACAATGGATGTAGATAATCCATATCGCACTCCCAACAGCAGATGGAGTGGTATCCCCTCACTCGCCTAAGTGGGGACACGTTCCTCCCAATAGCGGATGGAGGAACCGTCTAACCATCACGTTTGATGGTCTGCTAATCCCCAAAGAAAATCACCATACCTGCCCTCGGTAGGGATACATAAACATCTATGATCATTCATTTACATTCACTTATTCATTCACACATGCATCCAAGAAATAGTATGATTAAATATAATAAGAGATCATGCTTTATGTATGATCTACTAGATTGTCCATTGGTGGCTCTACACTATGATGAGCCCGTAGCTCCTTTCACAGATTGCACTTTCAATATAGACCATTAGCCTAGTTACATCTACTACATGGTACAATCATATCAATATCATAAACTTAAGAAAAGTAGAAAACCAATAATCATTTTCAAATAAAATATTTAAATAAACCTTTAAATTCATCAAATCATAAAGGCTTAAAACAACAATATCTCAATAGTCTTTAATCAACTAAAACCCTAATTGGAATAGTTCAATTGGCTTAAATCAAATTCAATTCAATTATGGCCTAATAGAATCAACCTCAAATCTTTATAGAACTGGTCTGGAATCACCCTAGACTGGTTTAATTTAGATTTGATTGATCTCGATTAGGTCAAGTAGATTTGAACTAGTCAAGTTAGTCTGGAATCACCCTAATCTTAACTAATCAAACATGTCTGATTTAGTCAAAGAGCTCAAATCAATAAAAGAAGAGGAAATCAGACTATATCATATAGTGCTAGCTCAAACTGAACCAACCTACCTGAGTCTTGGACGGGTCATATGTGCTACACATGCCTATCCTAAGTAATAGGTTAAGTTGAGATACAATGAGTAAGTTAGAGGAGCGATGATGTATCTAACGCCAATCGCATCGCTGGGCAAGCTTAACTTCATGGACTAGGCTAAGCCTTACTCATAAGTTGGGCTAAGCCTTACCATTGAACTGGGCCATGCTTGGCTCACGAGTTGGGTCATGCTTAGACACATGATTTGAGGTTGTATCTGACCATATGGAATAGGTTATACCTAACTGCATGAGTTGGCTTATGCTTAGCCACATGATTAGATCGTACCCTGCCACATGGGTGGGCTAGATCATACCTAGCCACATGACTGTATCAAGCCTGGCCACATAGGTTAGATCATATCTTACCATATGGGCTGGCTCTTACCAAGTCACATGGGCTGGCTCTTACCTAGTCACATGGGTTGGGTCATGCCTAGTCACATGGGTTAATTGTACCTAGCCACATGGGTTAATTGTACCTAGCCACATGGGTTGGGTCGTACATAACCATATGGGTTAAGTCGATCTAGTCTAGCAGATCAACTTAACTCAAGTCAGACCCTAATTAGAATCCTCTTATCAAATTATATTTTAAAAATATAAATTATCAAGAATAACCCAAATCCATGAAAAGAATTTAAATTTGTAATCTTAAATTTAAAACTAATTAAATCATAGGAATTCACACATAATTCTTAAAATATAGAAATATCTAATTAAATAAATTAGATCCATTAATCTAAAAATAAGAATTTTAATAGTTAAATCAATATTAAAACTCACTTAAGCTTAAGAGATTAATATAAATCAAATAATCATTCTAATTTCATGAATCAATTATTAGTATTTATTAATCATCAAATTTTAAAAATTCAAATATTGTTATGCTTCATAAAATTTATAACAATTCCAATATCAATATTTCAAAACATAAATCAAATCAAATAAAAAAGGAGAAAGGATCCTACCTCTCCTCGGCTATCGTTTCCTCGAGATTATCTCCTTGCGAAGCTCTCTCCTCGATCCTCCCATTGTCAGGCTTGGTGAGGAACGAGGGAAGAGGAGTCCCCTTATATAGGAGACTTATATAGGAGAAGATAAGATCTCCCCAAAAGGTAAGTAAATATTTAATTTTATATTAAATTTATTTTTATTTTACTTTCACACACAAAGATAGAAATATAATATTTATTTATAATGGTCACATTTAAAAATGGAATGTATACTATTTACTTCTTAAAAATTATATCACTTATTAGAAAATCAATCAATCAATAATCTAATTGTTTAGTAAGATTCTAACTTATTCATGTGATTAAGAAAATCAAATTTAATTATTTCCTTAACTATAATACTCAAACATGAAAGTTAATAATAAAGTAATATATTATTTATAATAATTAATTTATGTTAAGGGAGAAATCAGATGATTACGATCTCAGAAGTCTTGGTCTATCCCACGTCCAATTGCTTGGGATCCACTTGTTGTTTCTTTGTCTGATTTGATTCTATGCAGATATAGCACTAAATTTATCATTGTCATGAAGCCAAATAAGCATATATGAAGAGTTATAATAATCGACCAAAGTGATAGCATATTAAGTGAAATAGGATTAGAAAGACACTAGTTGTTAGCAATAAACTTAGAAATCTTCTAATCTTTAAGTGCCCCAAGATCTCTTCGTACTCTATCACCATATAATTGGAATATACTTTTCTCACTCACCCAAGGATCATACCACATATTAATTTTAGTCCTAGAAGAGATTGAATAAAAATGTATTTGATTAGCCAATTCTTTGTCTTTAAAATTCCTTTCCAAGCAACAGAATGATATTTTTTTACTAGAACTTCCCAAATTGATTCCTTGGATAGGTATCTAGCAGAAACCCATTATGACCATAAGGATTTCTTTTGCAAAAGATCTAATAATTTTTGTACCAAACAAGCTTTATTCCAATCTCTCAAATCGGTCCCGTTGTCGATTTCCTTCGCCCGGTCGTCGCTCCGTGATCATCGTCAATCCACAACTTGATCTAATATTTTAAATTTTCGAGATGGTACGAAAAAAATTGATCAAACATAGATTTCGCGAAAACTTTATGACCGTTATATTTTTGGTGAAACCAAAGTTATTCAACTTCTCTACGCTTAATAAGTTGGTGCGAAGAAAACCGATCAAACATCGACTGTGCTCAAACTTTATGAACGTCACGTTTTTTAACAAAACCATAGTTATTCAACTTCCCTAAAGCCAAATAAGTTGGGAATGGTTAATATTTTAAATTTTCGAGATGGTGTGAAAAAATGATCAAATATTGACTTTGTGTAAACATTATGACTGACACGTTTTTCGATTAAACCATGTTTATACAATATACCTAGGACTATTGGGTTGGGAATGATTAATATTTTCTATTTTCGAGACGGTGTGAAAAAAATGATCAAACATTGACATTGGGTAAACTTTATAACCGTCACGTTTTTTTTGGCAAACCCAAGGTTATTCAACTTCCCTAGGCCTAATAAGTTGGGAATGGTTAATATTTTAAATTTTCGAGACGATGCCAAAAAAAACTGATCAAACATTGACTTTGCACGAACTTTATAACCATATCGTTTTTTTGACAAAACAAAGGTTATTCAAATTAACTAGGACTATTATGTTTAGAATAGTTAATATTTTGAATTTTCTAGACGGTGCAAAAAACACTAATCAAACATCGACTTTGCGTGAACTTTATAACCATGACATTTTGTTTGGGCAAAAACAAGGTTCTACAACTTCCCTAAGCCTAATAAGTTCAGAATGGTCGATATTTTGTATTTTCGAGATAGTGCTCAAATAATCGATCAAACATCGATTTTGCGTAAACTTTATGACCATCACGTTTTTTGGTGAAACCAAGGTTATACAACTTCCTTGGGCCTAATAAGTTGGGAATGGTTAAAATTTTGAATTTTCGAGATAGTGCGCAAAAAATCGATCAAACATCGACTTTGTGTAAACTTTATGACCATCACGGTTTTTGACGAAAACAAGGTTATACAACTTCCCTAGGATTAACAAGTTGGGAATGGTCAATATTTTTAATTTGTGAGAAGGTGCGCAAAAATCGATCAAATATCGACTTTGTGCAAACTTTATGACCGTTACATTTTTTGGTAATACCAAGGTTATACCACTTCCCTGGGCTTAATAAGTTGTGAATGGTCAACATTTTGAATTTTCAAGACGGTGCGCAAAAAATCGATCAAACATCGACTTTGTGCAAACTTTATGACTGTCACGTTTTTTTGGTGAAACTAAGTTTATTCAACTTCCCTACGCCTAATAAGTTGGCAATGGTAAATATTTTCAATTTTTGAGATGGTGGACAAAAAATCGATCAAACATTGACGTTGCGTAAACTATATGACTATCACGTTTTTTTTTGTAAGTAAATATAATTAGATTTAGTATGAAGTTTGTACAAAATAGCTTTATCTACATAAACCGTAGACTAAAGCCTGAGATCTCTTAGAGTAGTCTAGGAGAATGCACCCCTCCTTAGAAAGGTGGAATGGTCTCACTCTTTCAGACTCATCTCCAAGAGTAGTCAAACAGAAAAGTAGTTATGACTATACATGTTGTGTAGACTATGACTCTTTACTATAGGCAACCAATAATAAATTATAATACCAACTATTCCTAGACGACTTGTGAATACATCACACAATACAACAACCTCATTTTAGAAAGCATTAACGAATTATAAAATTGAATCTGATAAATATATCTTTTTCTCTACTTGTTAAATGCTTTATTTCTAGGTCTTGTTCCGTACATGATCTTGAGTCACTAAGAATCTGGAACAAAAGGTAAGCATTGTGTGTGTTGTGGTCTTCAAAGATTCTGCCACACCTCTCCCTCTAAATCTACCAAATAGCACATCTGAAGGTAACTTTTGCCAATTGTGTAAGAAGCCCTTTTCTTGAGATATTTGCTGGAGTTGTTCTAATTCTTGATGCAAGTTATGCATTGGTAGCTTATTTAGTTCAAATCTCTTCAAAATCTCCTTCCATACCCATCAGTGTAGTCGCAAGCAAAATAGAGATGATCAATACTGATGCGAGTGTGGGCGAGTGACTCCGAACAGAAAATTTCAGGACTGTGCGATTTCGGGAAACGATCTTCTTCCAAGGTATAAAGGCCAGGCCACCAACCAAGGATAAGGATCGGGATCTACGAAGTTCACCACCAAGGCCTAAAGATTCCACCAGCCAAGGATAAAGGACTTCGGGAGAGGAGAAGCTCACCACCAAGGCCTAAAGATATCACCAGCCAAGGATAAAGGGCTTTTGGCTCACCACCAAGGAGTAATCCACGCTCCAAGGATAAAGAGACCGCAAGGAGTTATCCACTCTCTGAAGATATTCACTCACGTAGAGGAAGTCTCACAAATTTTCATTCATTCAACCCGTTTTGCATGTCTCGAATTAAGCTTGCGTTGGCCGCTAATGAATTTGAGAGCTTCATGATTAGAATGAAGGACAAATTGCTTTGGTCTTAAATAATGACTCCAATGATCAAGCGCTCGAATAATGGCATAAAACTCTTTATCATAAGTTGAATAATTCTTCTTCGAGTCAGTCAGCTTCTCGCTGAAATATGCCAAAGGTTTTTGTGCTTGCACAAGAACAGCACCAATGCCAACTCCACTTGCATCACACTCAACTTCAAATACTTTATCAAAATCAGGAAGGGCAAGAATAGGGAACTCACAAAGTTTTTGCTTGATTACCTCAAAAGCATTTTGAGCAGCCTTTGTCCATTCAAAAACTCCCTTCTTCATGCATTCAGTTATAGGAGCCATGATGGTACTGAAATTTTTAACAAACCGTCGATAGAAAGAAACAAGTCCATGAAAACTTCTTACATCATAAATGGACTTCGGAATCGGCCAAGTCTTCATAGCTTCCACCTTGGATTGATCTACGGAAATTCCATCTTTGGAAATTACATAACCAAGAAACACAATGGTTGGAGAGAAGAACTCGCATTTCTCCATTTTGGCATAGAGTTTCTGTTCTCTCAAGACATTAAAGACCTGTTTTAAATGAGAGATATGCTCCTCCTCGTTCCTGCTATAAACAAGAATATCGTCGAAATAAACAATGACAAATCGACCAATAAACGAACGAAGAATCTCGTTCATAAGTCTCATGAAGGTACTTGGAGCATTCGATAACCCGAATGGCATTACCAACCACTCATAAAGGCCTCCCTTGGTTTTGAAAGTCGTCTTCCATTCATCACCTTCTCGCATTTTGATTTGATGATAACCACTCCGCAAATCTATCTTTGAGAAGAGAGAACCATACAATTCATCAAGCATATCATCAAGTCTAGGTATAGGGTACCTATACTTAATGGTGATGTTGTTGATGGCTCGGCTATCAATGCACATTCTAAATGAACCATCTTTCTTAGGCACGAGTAGAGCCGGAACAGAACATGGACTCATGCTTTCTCGAATATATCCTCTGTCGATAAGTTCATCGACTTGTCTTTGCAACTCCTTTGTTTCCTCCGGATTGCATCGATAAGCTGGTTTGTTCGGTAGAGGAGCGCCGGGGATCAAATCAATTTGATGCTCAATACCTCTTATGGGAGGTAATCCAGGTGGCAAATCCTCCGGGAACACATCTGCAAAATCTTTCCACAAGCGATGCATCTTTGGATGAATGGGTTGCTCTATCTTACTCTTTTTCTCTACAAGGCAAATACATTCTTTTGTTTGCTAATGGCTCTCTCAACCCATGTTTCATTTAAGAACAAACTTTCCTTACAGTGTTTCCCTTCCTGCATTGATTTCGATGTATCAATGAAGGATTCAAGGGTAAAAGGGTGATGCATTTTGTTCTTTCCAAAAGAGTATGTGTTCTTACGACCATCATGCACAGCATTCATATCATATTGCCAAGGTCTTCCCAATAACAAGTGACATGCATCCATGGGAATCACATCACACTGAGCTTGATCTCGATAGTTCATCCCAATCGAAAATGATATAAGAGCTCGTTTGGTTACCTTAAGATCATTTCCTTGATTGAGCCATTGGAGCTTATACGGTTGAGGATGTTTCGTTGTCGGAAGCTTCAATTTGTCAACAAGGTTTGTCGAAGCAACGTTGGTACAACTCCCACCATCGATAATCAGAACATACCTTCCGTTAATAGTGCAACGGTGTGAAAGATGTTCTCCTTTGCTCATTCTCTTCGGAGATATCTCAGCATGTAATGCTCTCGTATCACCAACAACTCACCATCATCCTTTTTCAACGATATTCTCGGATTCTTCACTTAATCATTCGGTCATGTTCATCGTTGGCCTCTTGAAGTTCCAAATCGATCTTCTCAATTTCTTGAAGAGTCATAACTCCGATTTGGACAATTAGCTTGCAAATGCCCATAGCCATGACACTTAAAACACTTCCTTGTGTCACCATCAACTTTCTTGCTGGTTTCTTTGATGGGTTCCACCAACTTCTCTTTACCCTTAGCGTTTGACGAAACACCTTCATATTTGCTTGAGGAAGCACCCCTAAAGTAGGATGTCCCCTTCGAGGAGGTTCTGGAAGAAAACCTCTTGCTACTCTTTAGTTGTTTCTCAACCTTCATTGCTAGCTTGCAAACATCTTCGAAGGACCAATAAGGTTGAAGTTCAACCAAATCAGTAATTTTCTGATTCATGCCACCAAGGAATCGAGCGATGGTTTGCTCGGGAACTTCTGGAACTTCGCATCTTATCATGAGTTGTTCGAACTCACGAATATATTCTTCAATACTCATCCCTTGTTGTCTTAGGGAATTCAACTTGAGAAACAGATCTTGCTTATAGGTATCGGGCAAGAACCTTTTCTTCATAAGTTTCTTGAGTTTATCCCAAGACTTGATTCGGCTTTTTTTCTCTAGCTGACGCTTTAAATTCTCCCACCATAGAGAAGCATATTTAGTGAGTTAGAACAGCGACCTTGCACCTCTTCTCATCCGAGTATGACTTGAAGTCAAAAACTTGTTCAATGGCAAGGAGCCAATCAACAAAGTTGTCAGGATTGAGACTACCTCGAACTCGGTGCATCTGCTTTAATCTCAGGTCATTCTCATGGTATCTTCTTCTTCTTCTCGAACTCGGTGCTCGGGAGCACTAGAGTTGCCTCCAGAATCAGAATCATCATTAGAATTGTGATGCGAATCTGATTCATCATGATGTCGATCATCGGGGCGCCTTGCTGGTTGCTCTTGTCTCTCGGGTTCTCTAGGAGATTGAGAACTCGCTCCTATTGCGTTTGGAGATTCTCTATAGCACTATCTCGCCTTAAGTCGTGCGCTTGCTCCAAAGTCAAGCCACGTGGAACTTGTTCGTCATCCATGGTAAGTAGAAGATAACAACAGAAAGGAATCACACAAGATAAGTCCAACCTTGGGCTCGATACCAATTTGATGCGAGTGTGGGCGAGTGACTCGAGCAGAAAATTTCAGATGCGATTTGAAACGATCTTCTTCCAAGGTATAAAGGCCAGGCCACCAACCAAGGATAAGGATCGGGAACTACGAAGTCCCCCACCAAAGCCTAAAGATTCCACAAGTCAAGGATAAAGGTCTTCGGGATAGGAGATGCTCACCACCAAGGCCTAAAGATATCACCAGCTAAGGATAAAGGGCTTTTGGCTCACCACCAAGGAGTAATCCACGCTCCAAGGATAAAGAGACCGCAGGAGTTATCCACTCTCAGAAGATATTCACTCACGTGAGGAAGTCTCACAAATTTTCATTCATTCAACCTTCCTTACAAATGAGAATATGTCTCATTATATAGATATTAGACTCAAACAAAACAGCATGGAACTACCCAAACAATAAAGACTAACAAGACTAACTAGACTAACTAGAAGATAAAATTCGTTCACTAACAATAACCAGCAAATATCTACTTCCAAAGAGCATTAAATCACTTTGGAACTTATCCTGAATAACTCCTTTGATATAGCATCAATCAGCAACTAATTTGGATATTGGTATCATCATTCCTTATCCCACGAGTAAGTTGTAACCGAAGTTAGTTTTGGCATGAATAAGTACCGATAGTGTTTGTTTTGCGAATGAATCAGCTCGGGACTTAAGGATTGATTAGTAGTCTCGGATGCTCCCGCATCGTGATTACGCTGCAGATTGCTGCGTGGCGCCACGCAAGGGGCGGGCAGCGCGTAAGGGCGATCGTCGCCGCTCGCGGCCAGGCAGGCAGCGCTTGCAACCACCCGCAGCGGTGATGACAGCGGGGGGGAAGGCTGCTTGAGGTGGCGGCGTTGCCGCGCACGGCGCCGCGGCAGCGCGCTGCATGCAGTGGCGGCATCGCCGCAAGCACGAGGCGCCCCCTTCCCCGCGCGGCACCTGCGCGCATGGCCACCATCGGAGGTGGCGGCGGTTGCCTGGCCGCTACGGAGGAGGATTAGGGGTTTTTCTGGGCAAAGATAGTTTTGCCCCTTAGAATTTTAGAAATTTCAATTTCTATCCCTTTTAATAGAATTACCAAAATACCCCTCATAATTTTAAAACTTTCAATTTTATCCTTTTGGTCGAATGACCAAAATACCCTTCAAAATCTAGAAAATTTCTATTATGTTCCTGATTTCAGAAAAATATTAGTTAATTAAAATATTTAATTAACTATTATTATTTATCTAGTAGTCCTATATAATAACATATACATGTAATGTATGATGTGGACAGATGATCATGGACCGTGTGATGTGATGTGTAGATGTGATTATTATTATTGGGCCTACGAGCCTCTATTTTTCTCGTTTATTGTCGGGCCTGCATGCCTGTAATTATATTGTAATTACATGAAGAGGCATAGTGGTAGCGGGACCCACAAGGTCGAGTCGAACGATCCGATGCATGGAGATATGTTGAGATGTCGATGGAACAACGAAGTGAGAAGGATGATCATAAGGCATGGAGATGCGTCGAAGCACACATAAATCTTGATGTGAGTGATTGGGCCCATTGGCTCAAGCCTGATCACATTAGGATGTGGTTTATAATCATCTAGTGCGATTACTCATGTGATGTGCGATTTGATTATACACCTACTAGATATGTATATATATTTGCATGCGGTATAGATATATATTAAATATGTATATGTGTGACACATTATGTTAAGAGACCAAATCAAAATCTCCTCTATTAATAATATTAAGTCGGTAAACGTGAGATAATTAGATTGACTCACGTGACTTTCTATCGTTAAAGGTAGAAATCAATTTTCGGTGTAGGTTGAGTTAGTCGAGTCATCGAGACTCACCTATATCATGTTTCGCTATCTTATCTATGACATAGAGATGTCACTGGTGGCCTGAGGACATGGTAGGTATGCTTGGTCGAGTCCCTCGAGAGTATATCACCGAATCAGACTCATTTTGTAACGATGGTGATGACTTAACTGAACATCATGGTTAGTCGAGTCCCTCGAGGCCATGGTGGTTCAGAGGTCGAATAGGATGGGAATCATAAGGAGTTGTGATTATTAAGAGTTGCCTATCTTTACGGGCTTAACGTGATTGGTCGAGTCCCTCGAGGTTACGTTAAGACGTCAATTGGATCCCGATCCCCACTAAAGTTCTGCCGGAGGCCTTCGATTCACATACCGGAGGGTGTTGTGTATCTTGTGAAAAATTAGTGGAAGAACATTAAGATAGAAGTCCTTATCTTAACTGTTTAATTTTTGCAAAGTCTGCATGTTATTTATTTTTGCTACATCTTTATTTTTTGAAAAATATCGCTTTCAAATTCTTTGCGTGGCATAGTTAATGCCAACTGCCTCACTGATCCAAATTATACGGATTGACTTCATAATTTGAGAATCGTTCTCACGATGGAGAAAATCATGTACGTCCTTGATACAATGATCCCTCGCCCATGAAGAGTAGCGAGGATGAGATTATTCGTTATGTGAAGTACATAGAGATTTCACTCTTGCTCAGTGTTATATGTTGGCCTCTATGACTACTGAGTTATATACACAATATGAAAATATAGATGTTAATTCCATACTCTTGCATCTCTATAAACTGTTTGAGGAATAGGGAAGAACTCAATGTTATGAGATATCAAAGAGTCTTTTCCGTGCTAGGATGACTGAGAGGATACCGGTTTAGAATCATGTCCTTAAGATAATTGAGTGGATCGAGAAATTCACCGGTCTAGGAATGGTCCTAGAGGAAAACCTGTGTGGATCTTATGCTTCAGTCCCTACCAGATTCCTTTTCTCAGTTCATAATGAATTTTAATATGAACAAACTTGAGGTGACCCTCCTAGAGCTCCTCAATATGTTGAGAGAAGCAGAGAGCACCATCAAGAAAGAGAAGCCAGTTCTCTATGCTGGTGAGACCAGAAAGAAAAGGAAGGCTGAGAAGTCCCTTAAGAAGGGCAAGGGCAAAATGGGTAAAATAAAGATTATCAAGAAAGACCAAATAAAGGACAAAGGCCAGTGCTTCCACTACGACAAAGATGGGCATTAGAAGAGGAACTACAAAGAGTACCTTGCAGAGAGGGCGAAATAGAAGCTTGGAGAAGCTTCAGGTACATTCATGATCAGTCTCTATTTATTAGAATCTTATGATAACACATGGGTATTGGATACCAGGAGTGCTTATCATATATGTAATTCATTGCAGGTTACGCAGGATGTAGGAGATTGAGCAGAGCGAGATGGACCTTAAGATGGGCAATGGAGCAAAGGTTACTGTAGTGGCTGTTGGCAAGGTCACTTTATATCTGCCTGGTGGAGCTATTATTGCATTAGATGCATGTTATTATGTTCTTTCTATTATCAAAAATATTATTTCTATTTCATGTTTGACAGTTAGTGGATATAAATTAGTTTTTGAGAATAATGGTTCAATAATATTAGATGATGAGATCATCACGAGAGGAACATTGCATAATGATTTATTTATGCTAGATACAACTCCACACATCATGAGTGTAAGTCTAAGAGGAAATGAGAAGAGGTTTATAATGCATATCTGTGGCATTGTAGGCTATGTCACATTCATGAGGGAAGGATTCAAAAGTTACTAAAGAATGGATATCTAAATCCATTTGACTATGAGTCATATGCGACTTGTGAACCTTACTTTCGCGGAAAGATGACCAACTCTTCATTTAGTGGAACTGGAGGGAGAGCCATTGAGTTACTAGAACTCATACATAGTGATGTATATGGTCCCATGTCGACTCATGCCATTGGTGGTTACTCCTACTTCATTACTTTCACTGATGATTTCTCAAGATACGGATATGTATACTTGATGAAGCACAAGTCTGAGGCTTTTGTGAAATTTAGAGAATATAAGAATGAAGTGAAGAATCAGACTGGAAACAGTATTAAAACCCTTCGATCAGATCGAGGAGGTAAATACTTGAGTACAGATTTCACCCAGTTCCTCAAAGACCATGAGATTTTATCCTAATGGACACCTCCTTATACATCGTAGCTTATTGGTGTATCAGAAAGGAGGAATAACACATTAGACATGGTGCGTTCCATGATGAGTTTCACCGACCTACCCATCTCATTCTAGAGATATGCCCTTGAGACCGCAGCTTATATTCTGAACAAAATTCTAACTAAGTCTAGTGTTTACTCCATATGATATATGAAATGGAAAGAAGTTCGATCTTAAGGTTGTTACGATTTGGGACAGCCTGCCCATGTCAAGAGACACAACCCGTCAAGTTGGAATCTAGGGCAGAACGATGCAAGTTCATGGGATACTCCAAGGAAACTTGTGGGTATCATTTCTATCACCACTGAGGACCAAAAGGCCTTTGTAGCCAAGAGAGCACTGTTCCTTGATAAGGAACACATTCTTGGTGGAGACAATGGGAGTGTGATAGAGTTGAGCGAGGTTGGAGAACCTAGCTCAAGCACCATTCCATAGCCAGTGTCTGTTTAGGTACCTAATACACAAGTTCCAACTTTACGTAGGTCCGGTAGAATATCTCATCCTCTTATAAAGCAAGGCTAGTGGCTAAGGAGTATCGTCAAAGGCAAGGTGTTGACTATGACGAAACTTTCTCACTTGTAGCCATGCTAAAATGCATTCGAATTCTATTGGCTATTATTATGATTATGAGATCTAGCGGATGGACGTTAAAATTGGATTCCTCAATGGCAACCTCGAGGAGGTGTACAGTTTGAGGGATTCGTGTCCAGGGATAACCCAGATAAGGTGTGCAGGTTGTTTAGGTCCATCTATAGATTGAAGCAAGCTTCCCGAAATTGGTTATCTAGGCACTTCTCTATGAAGGACTTGGGGAAAGCATCCTGCATATTAGGGATATGGATTTATAGAGATAGATCTAAGAGGATGCTAGGCTTGTCCTAGTCCAGGTACATAGACACCATTGTCAAAAGGTTTGGCATGGAAAATTTCAAGAGAGGTCTTATACCAATGAGACATGAAATACCATTTTCTAGAAGTATCTCCCAAAGACTCTTGAAGAAAGGGCACACATGAATATGATACCATATGCCTCAGCGATAGGATCTATCATATATGCTATACTATGTACCAGGCCTGATATAGCACATGCTTTGAGTGTCACGAGTAAGTATCAAGCAGAGATCTAGGCTTGCTGCACTGGAAAGCAGTAAAATGTATCCTTAAGTATTTGAGAAGGACTAAGGATCTTTTATTGGTATATGGAGGAAGTAGCCTCAGGATTAAAGGCTACACAAACTCAAGCTTCCTGTCTGATGTCGATGATAGCAAATCTAATTCAAGGTATGTGTTCACCATGAATGGAGGAAGATATCTTTGGAAGAGTTGCAAGTTAGACACTACTACTAACTCGATCATAGAGGCGAAATACATTGCTGCGGTAGAGGAAGCAAAGGAGGAAGTCTGGATGAAGAAGTTCATCACAGATCTAGGAGTCGTCGTGGGCAATGAGGAGCCGATTCCATTATATTGCAACAACAATGGGGCTATTGCTCAAGCGAAGGAACCCAGGTCTTATCAAAAGTTAAAGCAGGTTCTGAGGAGGTTCCACTTGATAAGAGAGATCGTGGCCTGAAGAGATGTAGTAGTGGAAAGAGTTCCATATGAAGATAACATTGCAGATCAACTGACAAAGCCATTGACTCAGTTGTCTTTGATCATCACAGAGATTTGATAGGGATCACAAACACGTAGGTGATTGGCTTCAGGTCTAGTGGGAGATTGCTAGTCATATGTGCCTTACAAGCAATCACATGAGTGATGACACTTGTGACTTGATATGCACTCTTTCTTTTACTTTTTATTATCAAACATTTTATCACTTTATCTTGCGTGTTGCATATATTGTGATGCCTTTGGATCTGTGTAATGGGAATCGGATCGTGATGAGATCACGATAATGTGACCAATTCAACTTTAAATACAGACCCTAAATAATCCCGATCATAGGTTACTCGAGTGGGACATCGAGATAACCGAATAGAATAGTGTGCTGTATACTATCCATATGATGGAGATGGCTGGTCTCATAGCTACTCGTGTGGGGACACTAAGGGTATAGTGTAGGTGCTCATTGGGAAATGAGTTCACCGATTGATTCGCTTATGAAACGCTGGATGGTTATTGATACCTCACGTTAAACAATGATTCTGTAGTTCCAGTAGTGTATCTAGTCCTTAGACTTGAGACACCAAGGATATCCTGTATGAGTACTCCACTCTTTGAGACCGGACTTATAGTTTTGGAAGTTAGATCTAGTACAACCGGGTATTGAGAGTGATAGCCAACCTTACGAGGACTATTGAGTATCAATAGAAGATCATCCACTCTCGGTATCATGAGAGGAATATCTTAGGTATTCTTGCTTGAACAAATCCTTGGCCAAGGTTATTCGGATTGAGAGAGAAAGAGTTCTCCAGGAGAATCCAACTAGAGCAAGATTCTAGAAGAAACCGTATGGGCCAGATAGCACCATGCTCGGTATAGGGTCTCTGGGATATTAGATGGATGAGGGACTATAGATACATGGCAACTGAGGACAAATAGGTTTAAAAGATTGAATTCCCCTATATCGTCTGGAAACTGCGGCATAATGGCCTAGTACGTCCGTAGTCGATGAGTCGGGTAAATTATTATAGAGATAATAATTTACTAAGTCAGATGGAGTTCTGACAAGTATGACTAACGGCCAGCTCAATATTGGGTCTAGAGGGTCACACATATATGGTAGGTGTTGCGATGAGTAAAGATTCGGATATGAGATATACGTAGGAGCTTCTATCTTATTGGATATCTATTAAGCCTTTGAATTATTGGATCCTAAGATGAGATCTAAAAATTGCTAATAAGAGATTATTAGGTAGAGACCCACTAATCCAAGAGGCTTGGGTAATTGGATGGAGATCCAATACCCAACAGGACAAGAACCATTAGGGTTTACAAGGGGCCTCTATAAATAGGAAGGAACGAAAGCAATATAGGCTGGGAGTTCTTTTTGGTGGTCACCTTTTATTCTCATTTCCCAAGAGAGGAGCATCGTTGTAGTCCTGTGTGGATACCGCTAGAGAGGATGCTTGACCTTCTTCATCCTCTCCTACAGATCTGCAGGGATTCAGGGATATACGATCTCCCTAGGTACTTTTTTTTACATATGCAATTTTCGCGAATTTGTTTTTGACGCACCGATTTTCATATGACGATGAAACCTTTCTATGGGAAATCCAAAGTTTTTGTTCTTCTGTTCTTCCGCTGTGCATGAGATGTCGCCCCTTGTGGAATTCCCAACAGATGTTTGATTGGTTTTTTCGCACTGTCTTAAAAATTAAAAATACTGATCATTTCCAACTTATTAGTCCTAAGGAAGTTGAATAATATTGGTTTTGCCCAAAAAATGTGACGGTTATAAAGTTTGCAAAGTTAATGTTTGATCGGTTTTGTGCACCATCTCAAAATTCAAAATATTGACTATTCTCAACTTATTAGGCCTAGGGAAATTGTGTAACCTTGGTTTCACTAAAAAATTTAATGGTAATAAAGTTTGTGCAAAGTCGATGTTTGATCGGTTTTTTTTGCACTGTCTCAAAAATTCAAAATATTGACCATTCCCAACTTCATAGTCTCAATTAAGTTGAATAACCTTGGTTTCGCCAAAAAAAAGATGGTCATAAAGTTCGCTCAAAGTTGATGTTTGATCAGTTTTTTTTGTACCATCTTGAAAATTCAAAATATTAACCATTCTAAACTTATTAGGCCTAGGGAAATTGAATAGCCCTAGTTTCGCCAAAGAACGTAACGATCGTAAAGTTTGCGCAAAGTTGATGTTTGATAGGCTTTTTTCGTACCATCTCGAAAATTCAAAATACTAACCGTGCCCAACTTATTAGGCCCAGGGAAGTTGTATAACCTTGGTTTCGCCAAAAAATGTGATGGTTATAAAGTTTGCGCAACGTCGATGTTTGATCGATTTTTTACCCATTGTCTCCAAAATTGAAAACATTAACCATTGCCTGTTAAGTTCGGAGTGGCACTAAGAGTTGGGGGGGGGGGGTGAATTAGTGTAGCGGATTAAAGTTAGAAAGTTTGAAAACCGATTCCGGAAATTCGTATAGGAACTTGATTCAACGAAAGAGACTTTAACTTGAAATGATTCAGTTAAATGAGATAGAAGGTAGCGAGAAGAAATTTGATCAATTTGCAGCTAAGAAATTTGCGATCACGGAAATTTAAACACTCACAACCAATGAACGCAGTGATGTATAGTGGTTTGGTCAAATGACCTATGTCCACTCTTGAAGCCTCCTCTAATGAGGCTCTTAACTTCCACTACCAAGTCTCTTGAAGGGGAAGGACCAAACACCCCTTTACAGCCTTTTATAAGAGGTTCCCTCTCTTTACAGAATTTTTACAAGAAGAAGAAAAGAGGTGAATACTTGAGCAATTGAAAGCAGGAATTTGCTATAGCTTAGACTCGATTCTAACACTACAAAAGGTGCTCTACCAGCTAGAAGTAAAGCGGTATTTATAGACTCTTTTGGGATTCAAAAATGGCGCTTAAAAGAGTCCCATCTCGAATTTTCAGGGTGCAGGCAGTACAACTGCCTGGCACTGGCGGTACTACCGCCTTACACAGGTGGTTGCAACCACCTGTCAGGCGGTACCATCGCTTGACACTGGCGGTGTTGAATCTCGGATTTTGATGATGAAGTCAATTGGTGAAATATTTGTTCTAATCTACTTTGTCGAGATAAGTGTGCAGGAATAACTACGATGGGAAGAAAACATAAAGTGATTTACCGAGATCAAGTCCGTCGGGGGTTCAAGAGTTCATCGGAAGTCCAAGAGATTTTCGGAAGTGTTGCCGGAACCATCCAAGATCGAATCAGGGACTTGCCGAAGCTTTCGGAAGTTCATCTCAAAGATCATCGAAGGTTCGCGGAACTCACCGGGAAGATTCGGAAGGAAGCCGAAGACTCGTTGAGCTCGCCATACAATCCGGAGTATGTTGGGAGCCCACTAGAAGCAATCCGATGGAAGCATCGGAAGGCTGTCGGAATCTCACCGTAAAGCTCGCCGGAAGTTGACTTGAAGAGTGTCAGATCAAATCACGTTGAGTTATGTTTTAGGTTCGTAGTTTGCACATGAGTAGAGCAAGGATTTAGAAAAAAAATCCTGCCTAAATTCAGTGGGGGCCAACCGGGCCTCTACTGAGCCAAGTTGGGACTTAAACAGGGCCCATTCGGCTTTGTCCGAATGGGGCAAGTGGTTGAACCGCCCAGCCTGGGGTGGTGGCACCGCCTGGCTGGAGCGGTAGCACCGCCATACCTGACGAGGCGGTGGAACACGCTGCAGCGTAGCACCGCCCTATACACGCATGCGCGGAACCCGGGCCGGGCGATAACATCGCCTCAAGAGACTAGAGCGGTAGCACCGCCGCTGGCACGCTATACGGAGCGGTGGCACCGCCTCACCGTCGACCAGAACATTGGAACTCCAAATTGATTTCAAATTTGGAGCCCAATTTTGAATCCACTTTGGATTTATAAATACCCCCCCCCCCCTTTCTCAGCTGAAAGGGCACCCTTTTGAGCAAAAATTCTTAAGTCTTGAGCTTTTGTAGAGTGTTGAAAAGTCTTGTTCTTGCTAAGTGTTCACCTTCTTCTTTTCTTGAGAAATCTTGTACAAGTGTGAACTTCTTGTAAAGGGCTATAAAAGGGGTATTTGGTCCTTCCCCTTCAAAGGATTTGCTAGTAGAAGAGAGGAGCCTCATCGTAAAGGCTTCAAGAGTGGATGTAGGTCATTTGACCGAACCACTATACATCATTGTGTCCATGAATGTGTGAGTGTTTACATTCTTGAATCATTTTATTACTTGGCTGCAACTTGTTTAGTTCATAGTTATTTCCTTTACGTAAGCAATTACTTTCAAGTTCTCTTTCGCTAAATCGAAATCTTCCTTTGAACTTGTGTTTTTGCAAAATCGGTTTCAAGAGTACGATTTTTAATTCGCTGCACTAATTCACCCCCCCTCTTAGTGCCTTTTAGATCCTTTCAATTGGTATCAGAGCAAGGTTTGCTCTCATATTGGTTTAAAACCCAAGAGAGATGGCCTACTTCGGTATGCAAGAGGGTCTCTCCATTACTCGTCCGCCTATGTTTAATGGGTGGATTATACGTGGAAGACTCATATGAGGATTTTCTCATTTCCATGGACTTGAACTTTGGAACATTGTTGAAAATGGCTTTGCAAAATCTTGTCTTCCGATGAGTGAATGGAATGAGTCGGAGAGGAAGATTTTGCTCTCAATGCAAAGGCTATGAATGTCTTATTTGTGCGCTTGATAAGAATGAGTTTAATCGGGTTTCTATTTGTGAATCGGCATTTGATATTTGGCGCACTCTTAAAATCACTCATGAAGGCACTAGCCAGTGAAAGAGGCCAAAATCAACATTCTTGTGCATTCTTATGAACTATTTCGGATGAAACCAAATGAGTCCATTGGAGACATGTACACCCGCTTTACGGATGTCATCAATGGACTTAAAGCTCTTGGTAAAGGTTTTTCTAATTTTGAATTGGTAACTAAAATTTTAAGATCCCTTCCAAAGTGTTGGGATCCAAAGGTCACAGCCATTCAAGAGGCCAAGGATCTTAAAGTATTTTCGCTTGAAGAACTTATTGGATCTCTAATGACTTACGAGATGACGTGCCATGCTCATGAAGAGCTTGAGAACCCCCTTCCAAAGAACAGGAAGGATATGGCACTTAGAACACAAGAAGACCACTTGAAAGGAACATCAAGTGATGAGGACAGTGACAATGACATTGCACTTCTAACTCGAAAGTTTAAGAAATTTATAAGAAAGAACAAATTTAAAAATGACACAAAAAGCAAATTTGAACACAAAAGGACCAAGTCATTTGCTACGAATGCAAGAAGGGACACTTCAAGAATGAATGCCCTCAAGCCAAGAAGAAGCAATTCAAGAAGAAAAAGCCTTGAAGGCCACGTGGGATGATTCAAGTGACTCGAGGTTGAAGAAGCTAGCAACAAAGATGAGGCAAACTTAGCACTAATGGCATTTGGAGAAGAGGTTAGTGAGTTACTTAGTGAAGAATTATCTTTCGATGAACTTTCTATGGCTTTTCATGAGTTATTTGATGAATGTAGAACTATTAGTAAGAAGTTCAATTTGCTTAAGAAAGAGCATGCTTTATTACAAAGTAAGTTCAATAGTCTTCAAAACCCTTCTCTACCCCCATGCTATAAGTGTGAAGACTTAGATGCAACAAAGAGGGAGAACTTGCTACTCAAAGAGACCCTAAACAAGTTTAAAGTCGGTAGCAAGAGCTTAGACATGATTCTTGCCAACAAAGGTCACGTAGGAAATAGAAGTGGTATCGGATTTGTGAGAGGTTCTCACCAAAATCCCACCACCTTCGTTAAAGGGCCTACATTGCATGTATCACCTCATTTGAAATGTAATTTTTATGGCAAAACGGGACATGTTGCCTACAAATGTCCATTCAAGAAAATTAATCCACAAAAATTGATATGGGTTCCTAAAGGAACCATAAACAATTCAATGATAAATTACAAATAAGTAGATCATTTTGTAAGGCACCCAAAATCAAATGGGTACCTAAAAACCATCCTCTTTTGTAGACAAACTCACAAGCTAGGAGCAAGAAATGGTATCTTGATAGTGGATGCTCAAGGCACATGACCGGATGATGCGGGAGCATCCGAGACTACTAATCAATCCTTAAGTCCTGAGCTGATTCATTCGGCAAAACAAACACTATCGGTACTTATTCATGCCAAAACTAACTTCGGTTACAACTTACTTCGGTGGGATAAGGAATGATGATACCAATATCCAAATTAGTTGCTGATTGATGCTATATCAAAGGGGAGTTATTCAGGATAAGTTCCAAAGTGATTTAATGCTCTTTGGAAGTAGATATTTGCTGGTTATTGTTAGTGAACGAATTTTATCTTCTAGTTAGTCTTGTTAGTCTTGTTAGTCTTGTTAGTCTTTATTGTTTGGGTAGTTCCCATGCTGTTTTGTTTGAGTCTAATATCTATATAATGAGACATATTCTCATTTGTAAGGAACTGGTTGAATGAATGAAAATTTGTGAGACTTCCTCTACGTGAGTGAATATCTTCGGAGAGTGGATAACTCCTTGCGGTCTCTTTATCCTTGGAGCGTGGATTACTCCTTGGTGGTGAGCCAAAAGCCCTTTATCCTTGGCTGGTGATATCTTTAGGCCTTGGTGGTGAGCTTCTCCTATCCGAAGTCCTTTATCCTTGGTGGTGGAATCTTTAGGCCTTGGTGGTGAACCGTAGATTCCGATCCTTATCCTTGGTTGGTGGCCTGGCCTTTATACCTTGGAAGAAGATCGTTTCCAAATCGCGGATCCTGAAATTTTCTGTTCGGAGTCACACGCCCACACTCGCATCAAATTGGTATCAGAGCCCAAGGTTGGACTTACCATGGATGACGAACAAGTTCCACGTGGCTTGACTTTGGAGCAAGCGCACGACTTAAGGCGAGATCGTGCTATAGAGAATCTCCAAAGGCAAATGGAGCGAGTTCTCAATCTCCTAGAGAACCCGGAGAGACAAGAGCAACCAGCAAGGCGTCCCGATGATCAGCGACATCATGATGAATCAGATTCGCATCACAATTCTAATGATGATTCTGATTCTGCTGGAGGCAACTCTAGTGCTCCTGAGCACCGAGTTCGGAGAAGAAGAAGAAGATACCATGAGAATGACCGTGAGATTAAAGCAGATGCACCTGAGTTCGAGAGTAGTCTCAATCCTGACAACTTTGTTGATTGGCTCCTTGCCATTGAATGAGTTTTTGACTTCAAGTCATACTCGGATAAGAAGAGGTGCAAGGTCGCTGTTTTGAAACTCACTAAATATGCTTCTTTATGGTGGGAGAATTTAAAGCGTCAGCGAGCTAGAGAAAAAAAAAGCCGAATCAAGTCTTGGGATAAACTCAAGAAACTTATGAAGAAAAGGTTCTTGCCCGATACCTATAAGCAAGATCTGTTTCTCAAGTTGAATTCCCTAAGACAACAAGGGATGAGTATTGAAGAATATATTCGTGAGTTCGAACAACTCATGATAAGATGCGAAGTTCGAAGTTCCGAGCAAACCATCGCTCGATTCCTTGGTGGCATATATCGTGAAATTGCTGATTTGTGTGAACTTCAGCCTCATTGGTCCATCGAAGATGTCTGCAAGCTAACAATGAAGGTTGAGAAACAACTAAAGGGTACCCAGAGGGTTTCTTCGAGAACCTCCTCGAAGGCGACATCCTACTTTAGGGGTGCTTCCTCAAGCAAATATGAAGGTGTTTCGTCGAACGCTAAGGGTAAAGAGAAGTTGGTGGAACCCATCAAAGAAACCAGCAAGAAAGTTGATGGTGACACAAGGAAGTGTTTTAAGTGTCATGGCTATGGGCATTTGCAAGCTAATTGTCCAAATCGGAGAGTTATGACTCTTCAAGAAATTGAGAAGATCGATTTGGAACTTCAAGAGGCCAACGATGAACATGACCAGAATGAAGCTGAAGAATCCGAGAATATCGTTGAAAAAGCTGATGATGGTGAGTTGTTGGTGATACGGAGAGCATTACATGCTGAGATATCTCCCGAAGAGAATGAGCAAAGGGAGAACATCTTTCACACCCGTTGCACTATTAACGGGAAGGTATGTTCAGTGATTATCAATGGTGGGAGTTGTACCAACGTTGCTTCCACAAACCTTGTTGACAAATGGAAGCTTCCGACAACGAAACATCCTCAACCGCATAAGCTCCAATGGCTCAATCAAGGAAATGATCTTAAGGTAACCAAACGAGCTCTTATATCATTTTCGATTGGGATGAACTATCGAGATCAAGCTCTGTGTGATGTGATTCCCATGGATGCATGTCACTTGTTATTGGGAAGACCTTGGCAATATGATATGAATGCTGTGCATGATGGTCGTAAGAACACATACTCTTTTCGGAAAGAACAAAAATGCATCACCCTTTTACCCTTGAATCCTTCATTGATACATCGAAATCAATCTGGGAAGGAAAACACTGGTAAGGAAAGTTTGTTCTTAAATGAAACATGGTATGAGAGAGCCATTAGCAAACGAAAGAATGTATTTGCTTTGCTTATGGTAGAGAAAAGAGTAAGATAGAGCAACCCATTCATCCAAAGATGCATCGCTTGTGGAAAGATTTTGCAGATGTGTTCCCGGAGGATTTGCCACCTGGATTACCTCCCATAAGAGGTATTGAGCATCAAATTGATTTGATCCCCGGCGCTCCTCTACCGAACAAACCAGCTTATCGATGCAATCCGGAGGAAACAAAGGAGTTGCAAAGACAAGTCGATGAACTTATCGACAGAGGATATATTCGAGAAAGCATGAGTCCATGTTCTGTTCCGGCTCTACTCGTGCCTAAGAAAGATGGTTCATTTAGAATGTGCATTGATAGCCGAGCCATCAACAACATCACCATTAAGTATAGGTACCCTATACCTAGACTTGATGATATGCTTGATGAATTGTATGGTTCTACTGTCTTCTCAAAGATAGATTTGCGAGTGGTTATCATCAAATCAAAATGCGAGAAGGTGATGAATGGAAGACGGCTTTCAAAACCAATGGAGGCCTTTATGAGTGGTTGGTAATGCCATTCGGGTTATCGAATGCTCCAAGTACCTTCATGAGACTTATGAACGAGATTCTTCGTTCGTTTATTGGTCGATTTGTCGTTGTTTATTTCGACGATATTCTTGTTTATAGCAGGAACGAGGAGGAACATATCTCTCATTTAAAACAGGTCTTTAATGTCTTGAGAGAACAGAAACTCTATGCCAAAATGGAGAAATGCGAGTTCTTCTCTCCAACCATTGTGTTTCTTGGTTATGTAATTTCCAAAGATGGAATTTCCGTAGATCAATCCAAGGTGGAAGCTATGAAGACTTGGCGATTCAAGTCCATTTCTGATGTAAGAAGTTTTCAGGGACTTGTTTCTTTCTATCGACGGTTTGTTAAAAATTTCAGTACCATCATGGCTCCCATAACTGAATGCATGAAGGGAGTTTTTGAATGGACAAAGGCTGCTCAAAATGCTTTTGAGGTAATCAAGCAAAAACTTTGTGAGTTCCCTATTCTTGCCCTTCCTGATTTTGATAAAGTATTTGAAGTTGAGTGTGATGCAAGTGGAGTTGGCATTGGTGCTGTTCTTGTGCAAGCACAAAACCTTTGGCATATTTCAGCGAGAAGCTGACTGACTCGAAGAAGAATTATTCAACTTATGATAAAGAGTTTTATGCCATTATTCGAGCGCTTGATCATTGGAGTCATTATTTAAGACCAAAGCAATTTGTCCTTCATTCTGATCATGAAGCTCTCAAATTCATTAGCGGCCAACGCAAGCTTAATTCGAGACATGCAAAATGGGTAGAATTTCTTCAATCATTTTCTTGTCTCTAAGTATAAACCTGGACACATTAATGTTGTAGCAGGATGCCTTATCAAGGAGATATTCTATGCTTGCTGTTTTGGACTCTAAGATTCTTGGATTTCAATTGATGAAAGAACTTTATTCTGAAGATGCTGAGTTCTCATCAACCATCGACAATTGTAAGCGAGGAGTCCAAGGTACATATTCCTTACAAGATGGGTTTCTTTTCAAAGGAAATTGATTATGTGTGCCGAAGAGTTCTTTTTGCGAATTGCTAATTCGAGAAGCACATGGTGGTGGAATGGCTGGTCATTTTGGAGTTAACAAAACTCTTGAGGTTCTTCAAGAACATTTCTATTGGCCAAAGATGAATGGAGATGTGCATGCTATTATCTCGAGGTGTGCAACTTGTCAAAGAGCAAAAAGTCAATTCCATCAAGGGTTGTATACTCCCCTTCCAGTACCATTACAACCTTGGGAAGATGTGAGCATGGATTTTATTGTGGCTCTTCCAAGAACTCGAGAGGAAAAGATGCCATTATGGTGGTTGTTGATCGGTTTTCTAAAATGGCCCATTTTATTCCATGCCACAAGGCGGATGATGCATCTCATGTGGCTGATCTTTATTTCAAGGGATCATTCGCCTTCATGGAGTACCAAAGACCATTGTATCTGATCGTGATTCTAAATTTTTAAGTTATTTTGGAAGACCTTATGGAGAATGCTTGGAACCAGACTTCTATTCAGCACCACTTGTCATCCTCAAACCGATGGCCAACGGAGGTAACCAATCGCACTCTCACTCGTTACTTGAGGAATGGTTAGTAAATCCTAAAAGATTGGGATTTGAAGCTTGCACATGCTTTGAGTTAAACATAATCGATCGCCGAGTTATACTCTGGTCGATCACCCTTGAAAATTGTGTATGGAATCAATCCGCTCACCGATTGATTTAATTCCTATTCCATCCAATTCACAAGTGAACTTTGATGGCAAAGAGCGAAAGCTGAATCAATAAAAACTCCATGAGCAGATTCAAGTAAGATCGAGAAGGCTAACGAGTCTTATAGGAAGAAAGCTAATATACATCGGAGGAAGACCCATTTCCAACCAGGTGATCTTGTGTGGTTACATTTAAGGAAGGAAAGATTTCCTTCTCGCGGAAGAATAAGCTTATGCCCAGTGACGGTCCATTTGAAGTTCTCGAGAGAATTGGCGAAAATGCTTACAAGATTGATCTTCTGGAGAATATGGAGTTTCGGCAACTTTTAATATAGGTGATCTTTCTCCTTACTTGACGATGATGACTTGTCGATTTGAGGACAAATCTCAAACAACTCGGGAGACTGATGCGGAGCATCCGAGACTACTAATCAATCCTTAAGTCCCGAGCTGATTCATTCGCAAAACAAACACTATCGGTACTTATTCATGCCAAAACTAACTGGTTACAACTTACTTGGTGGGATAAGGAATGATGATACCAATATCCAAATTAGTTGCTGATTGATGCTATATCAAAGGAGTTATTCAGGATAAGTTCCAAAGTGATTTAATGCTCTTTGAAGTAGATATTTGCTGTTATTGTTAGTGAACGAATTTTATCTTCTAGTTAGTCTTGTTAGTCTTGTTAGTCTTGTTAGTCTTTATTGTTTGGGTAGTTCCCATGCTGTTTTGTTTGAGTCTAATATCTATATAATGAGACATATTCTCATTTGTAAGGAACTGGTTGAATGAATGAAAATTTGTGAGACTTCCTCTACGTGAGTGAATATCTTCGGAGAGTGGATAACTCCTTGCGGTCTCTTTATCCTTGGAGCGTGGATTACTCCTTGGTGGTGAGCCAAAAGCCCTTTATCCTTGGCTGGTGATATCTTTAGGCCTTGGTGGTGAGCTTCTCCTATCCCGAAGTCCTTTATCCTTGGGTGGTGGAATCTTTAGGCCTTGGTGGTGAACTTCGTAGATCCCGATCCTTATCCTTGGTTGGTGGCCTGGCCTTTATACCTTGGAAGAAGATCGTTTCCCGAAATCGCGCAGTCCTGAAATTTTCTGTTCGGAGTCACTCGCCCACACTCGCATCACCGGAGATCCATCTCATTTCTCTATGCTCTCTAGCAAAGAAGAAGGATATGTCACCTTCAGAGACAACAACAAGGGTAAAATCATTGGCAAGGGAACCATAGGTAACAAATCGAGTTTTTCAATTGATGATGTGTTACTAGTTGATGGTTTAAAACATAATCTTTTAAGTATTAGTCAACTATGTGATAAAGGTTATGTTGTTAGATTTGAATCTAATGTTTGCATTATTGAAAAACCCAACAACAACATATCCATGATTGCTTTAAAACAAAACAATGTCTATACCATAAATATTGATAAATTAAGTAATGAAATGTGCTTTTCGGTTTTGAATGATGATGCTTGGCTTTGGCATAGGAGACTAGGCCATGCAAGCATGAAACTAATCTCTAAGATTTCATCTAGAGATTTAGTAAGAGGTATCCCAAACATGAAATTTGTTAAGGATAAGGTATGTGATGCATGTCAACTAGGAAAACAAATAAAGACTAGTTTCAAATCAAAAAATCAAATTAGCACCACTAGACCATTGCAATTGATCCATTTGGACTTATTTGGACCAATTGACATAACAAGCCTAGGAGGTAGCAAATATGCATTTGTAATTGTGGATGACTATAGTAGATACACTTGGACCTATTTCTTGGCTCATAAAAGTGATTGTTTCAAATGTTTCTCTAAATTTTGTAAACTCACTCAAAATGAAGAAGGCTTTATGATTTCATCAATTCGAAGTGATCATGGAGATGAATTTCAAAATCATGACTTCCAAAATTTTTGTGAAATAAACGGATATAATCACAACTTCTCTACTCCAAGAAATCCACAACAAAATGGAGTAGTGGAAAGGAAAAATAGAAGTATGCAAGAAATGGCTAGAATCATGTTAAATGAATATAATTTACCAAAATATTTTTGGGTCGAAGCCGTGAATACGGCTTGCTATGTTATGAATAGAGTTCTAGTGAGACCATCCCTATCTAAAACTCCATATGAATTATGGAATGATAAAAAACCCAATGTTTCTTATTTTAAAGTTTTTGGTTGTAAATGCTTTATTTTAAATGAAAAGGATGCCTTAGAAAAATTCGATGCAAAATCCAATGAAGGCATATTTCTTGGTTATTCTTCAGTTTCTAAGGCTTTTCGTGTTTTCAACAAAAGAACCTTACTTATAGAAGAATCTATTCATGTGGTTTTTAATGAAATTTTCGAATTTAAGAAGAAAGATTTTGATGATGATTTTGGTCTTGATAATTTGAATTTGAATGAACCCTCTCCTCAAAATGACAACTTGGATGCATCTTCTTCCCAAACTTCCTTACCCAAGGAATGGAAGTATATAGATGCTCATCCCAAGGAGTTAATTATAGGAGATGCATCGAAAGGGGTTCAAACTCGCTCTTCTTTCAAAAATTTTTGTGCCCATGCCGTTTTTCTTTCTCAAGTTGAACCAAAATGCATTGTTGATGCCCTGAAAGATGATTCATGGGTTATCGCAATGCAAGAAGAATTGAATCAATTTTAGAGGAATGAGGTATGGAAGCTTGTTCCTAGACCTAATGACCACTTAGTTATTGGTACTAAGTGGGTCTTTAGAAACAAGCAAGATGAATACGGTATCGTGGTTAGAAACAAGGCTAGACTAGTGGCCAAAGGTTTCAACCAAGAAAAAGGTATCGATTATGAAGAGACCTTCTCGTGGCAAGATTGAAAGCCATTAGGATGCTCCTTGCCTATGCTAGTAGTAAAGATTTCAAATTATTTCAAATGGATGTCAAAAGTGCATTCTTAAATGGTTTTATTTCCGAAGAAGTGTATGTCGAACAACCACCCGGATTTGAAAACTCTCTATTTCCTAACCACGTGTTTAAGCTAACTAAGGCTCTATATAGTCTAAAACAAGCCCCTAGGGCTTGGTATGAGAGGCTTAGTTCTTTTTTAATTTTAAATGATTTCACTAAAGACAAGGTTGATACTACATTGTTTATTAAACATTTTGAAAACAATTTTCTTATTGTTCAAATTTATGTTGATGATATTATTTTGGGTCTTGTAATAAATCACTATGTGAATTATTTGCTAAGGATATGAGTGATGAATTTGAGATGAGCCTAATGGGAGAACTAAATTTCTTTTTAGGACTATAAATCAAGCAACTAAGTGATGATATATTTCTAAATCAATCAAAATACACATTGGAATTGTTAAAACGATTTAACATAGATGGATCAAAAGATATTAGCACTCCTATGAGCACCTCCGTTAAATTAGATATGGATGAAAATGGAGAAAGTTTTAGTCAAAAAACTTATAGGGGCATGATAGGTAGCCTGCTTTATCTCACTGCAACTAGACCTGACATCATATTCAGTGTAGGGCTATGTGCAAGATTCCAAGCTAATCCTAAGCTATCTCACTTGAAAGCTGTCAAGAGGATTCTTAGATACCTTAAAGGGACCCCTAATCTTGGATTATGGTATCCAAGATCTGACAATTTTGATTTGAAAGCTTATGCTGATGCGGACTTTGGTGGATGTAAAATAGATAGAAAAAGCACATCCGGAACATGCCAATTTCTAGGACATGCACTTGTTTCTTGGACTTCCAAGAAACAAAATGGTTGCACTATCTACAGGCTGAATACATAGCTGCAAGTGCATGCTGTACAGTTATCTGGATGAAAAATACACTAGAAGACTATGGAATCTACTTAAAAAACATTCCTATAAAATGTGATAACACGAGTGCTATTTGTCTAACTAAAAATCCGATTCAACACTCTCGAATTGAGCACATTGTGATGCGGGAGCATTCGAGACTACTAATCAATCCTTAAGTCCTGAGCTGATTCCTTCGGCAAAACAAACACTATCGGTACTTATTCATGCCAAAACTAACTTCGGTGGGATATGGAATGATGATACCAATATCAAAATTAGTTGCTGATTGATGCTATATCAAAGGGGAGTTATTCAGGATAAGTTCCAAAGTGATTTATTGCTCTTTGGAAGTAGATATTTGCTGGTTATTGTTAGCGAACGAATTTTATCTTCTAGTCTTGTTAGTCTTGTTAGTCTTTATTGTTTGGGTAGTTCCCATGCTATTTTTTTGAGTCTAATATCTATATAATAAGACATATTCTCATTTGTAAGGGAACTAGTTGAATGAATGCAAATTCCTCTTGTGAGTTGAATTTTATCTCGATTCTTTATCCAACATCGTTGGTGGTGAATCAAAGTTCTTTATCCTTGGCCGGTGGAATTTCCTTTAAGCCTTGGTGGTGAACTACAATTATCTCGGTCCTTTTTTTTTCTTGATCGGTGGCTTTTGGAATCTGGTCAATCCGATCTGCTTCAAGGAAGTTACGCCCCTTTTCCCGAAATCGCGCAGTCCTGAAATTTTCTGTTCGGAGTCACTCGCCCACGCACGCATCAAGTTGGTATCAGAGCTCAAGGTTATCTTGAGTGATTCCTTTGTGTTGTTATCTTCTACTTACCATGGGTGACGAACAAGTTCCACGAGGCTTGACTTTAGAGCAAGCGCACGACTTAAGGCGAGATCGTGCTATAGAGAATCTCCAAAGGCAAATGGAGTGAGTTCTCAATCTCCTAGAGAACCCGGAGAGACAAGAGCAACCAGCAAGGCGTCCCGATGATCAGCGACACCACGACGAATCAGATTCGCATCACAATTCTAATGATGATTCTGATTCCGCTGGAGGCAACTCTAGTGCTCCTGAGCACCGAGTTCGGAGAAGAAGAAGAAGATACCATGAGAATGACCGTGAGATTAAAGCAGATGCACCTGAGTTCGAGGGTAGTCTCAATCCTGACAACTTTGTTGATTGGCTCCTTGCCATTGAACGAATTTTTGACTTCAAGTTATACTCGGATGAGAAGAGGTGCAAGGTCGCTGTTCTGAAACTCACTAAATATGCTACTCTATGGTGGGAGAATTTAAAGCATCAGAGCTAGAAAAAAAAAAGCTGAATCAAGTCTTGGGATAAACTCAAGAAACTTATGAAGAAAATGTTCTTGCCCGATACCTATAAGCAAGATCTGTTTCTCAAGTTGAATTCCCTAAGACAACAAGGGATGAGTATTGAAGAATATATTCGTGAGTTCGAACAACTCATGATAAGATCACGAAGTTCGAAGTTCCGAGCAAACCATCGCTCGATTCCTTGGTGGCATGAATCGGAAATTGCTGATTTGGTTGAACTTCAGCCTTATTGGTCCTTGAAGATGTTTGCAAGCTAGCAATGAAGGTTGAGAAACAACTAAAGAGTAGCAAGAGGTTTTCTTCAGAACCTCCTCGAAGAGGACATCCTACTTTAGGGGTGCTTCCTCAAGCAAATATGAAGGTGTTTCGTCAAACGCTAAGGGTAAAGAGAAGTTGGTGGAACCCATCAAAGAAACCAGCAAAAAAGTTGATGGTGACACAAGGAAGTGTTTTAAGTGTCATGGCTATGGGCATTTGCAAGCTAATTGTCCAAATCGGAGAGTTATGACTCTTCAAGAAATTGAGAAGATCGATTTGGAACTTCAAGAGGCCAACGATGAACATGACCAGAATGATTCTGAAGTTGAAGAATCCGAGAATATCGTTGAAAAAGCTGATGATGGTGAGTTGTTGGTGATACGGAGAGCATTACATGCTGAGATATCTCCCGAAGAGAATGAGCAAAGGGAGAACATCTTTCACACCCGTTGCACTATTAACGGGAAGGTATGTTCAGTGATTATCGATGGTGAGAGTTGTACCAACGTTGCTTCGACAAATCTTGTTGACAAATTGAAGCTTCCGACAACGAAACATCCTCAACCGTACAAGCTCCAATGGCTCAATCAAGGAAATGATCTTAAGGTAACCAAACGAGCTCTTATATCATTTTCGATTGGGATGAACTATCGAGATCAAGCTCGTGTGATGTGATTCCCATGGATGCATGTCACTTGTTATTGGGAAGACCTTGGCAATATGATATGAATGCTGTGCATGATGGTCGTAAGAACACATACTCTTTTCGGAAAGAACAAAAATGCATCACCCTTTTACCCTTGAATCCTTCATTGATACATCGAAATCAATGCGGGAAGGAAAGCGATGCGAATTGGTTCGCAAAAGAATAAGGATTGCGGTTTTATTGTGCCACGAGCAAGAGGATCGATAGGATGATCTTGGATACAGGTTAAACCACCACCAAAGATCGATAGAACGGGATCACCACCAAACTTGGATACAGATACCACCACCAAGCAAGGATACAGATTCCCAAGAGGCTCACCACACTCGGAATCCACCAAGTGATCTGAGATGCCTTAATGCAAGAAACTTGCAAAGAGATTAACTCTCAATATTCATTCAACCACCCTTACAAATGAGAATATGTCTCATTATATAGAAACTAGATTCAAAAACAACTTGAGAACTACCCAAACAAACAAGACTAACAAGACTAACAACACTAACAATACTAACAAGTCTAACAAACTAACAAGTCTAACAAACTTAGTTTACTAACAACAACGTAAATATCTACTCCGAAAGAATATTAAATCACTTAGTAATCTCGGATGCTCCGTATCACCAATAAGCTGAATATGTCACAAATTAATTCCACATAAGCATAGTGACAAGTGGCGCATGAGGAGAATTCAGCATGTTGCAATTTGGTGTAGCGCCATTCAGCAAAGTGTTGAACCGAAATGCATCATCCTCCCTTAGCTGGAAAAGTTTTTTCCTAATATCTTCATGTTCTTTGTCTTCCTCAAATAGAAGTAGGTCTAGAACATTGAATGTTGCTGTGTCATGGGACTCACCTCGATCATCGATCTTGTAGGCGTTGCCATTGACTCTTTCTAATACCTTGAAGGGACCTTCAGCTCTAGGCATCAACTTGGACTTGCGTTTGGAGGGAAACCTCTCCTTTCGGAAATGAATCCAAACTAAATCTCCAGGGCGAAAGATAACAGCTCGCCTATTCTTGTTTGCCTTCCTTTCATAAATCTCATTTTGCTTCGCAATTTGAGATTTAATCTTCTCATGTAACTCCTTTATTACCTTGGCTCTGGTTAGCTTCTTTGTGCACCAAATCCTTGCTAGGCAAAGGTAGCAAATCGATGGGAGTAAGTGGATTGATGCCATACACAGCTTCAAATGGTGAACATCTTGTAGTGCGACTTGGAACTCTATTGTATGCAAACTCGGCATGAGCAAGCTTCAAGTCCCAATCCTTCTGATTTTTGGACACTAAAGTTCTCAATATAGCTCCCATGGTACGGTTGACAACCGGTTTGTCCATCTGTTTGAGGATGACAAGAAGTGCTGAACAGAAGCTTACCAAGCTTACTCCATAATGTCTTCCAAAATCCACTTAGGAACTTGCTGTCCCTATCCGAAACAATGGTGAGAGGAACTCCATGAAGTCGAATGATCTCACGGAGTACAAATCAGCAATGTGAATAGCATCGTCGGTCTTATGGCAAGGCACAAAATGAGCCATCTTTGAAAACCGATCGACAACCACCATAATAGCATCTTTTGTCTTTGAGTCCTTGGTAAACCAAGAACGAAATCCATGCTTACAGCTTCCCAAGGAACCTCAGGAATTGGCAATGGCGTGTATAATCCTTGTGGAAGAACATGACTCTTGGCTTTGTGACAAGTGACACACCGCCTAAGGATTCTTTGAACATCTCTTGCCATCTTTGGCCAGTGAAAGTGCTCTTGTAATAGAGTCAAAGTCTTGTTAACGCCAAAGTGGCCAGCAATTCCACCTCCATGGACTTCTCTAATCAACAACTCCTCGTTGAACTCGAGGAATGCACAACTTGTTGTCCTTGAAGAAAACCTTCTTGGACATGGAAATGATCCACAGCACCTTTTGACATGCTGCAAATATAGAATTAAAGTCCACATCATCCGCATAGAGTTCTTTTATTACCTCGAAGCCGATAAGCTTGGAATCCATCAAGGAGAGCAAAGAATGTCTCGCGATAGTGCATCAGCGACAACATTGGATTTTCCTGCTTTATGCTTGATCATGAAGGAGTAGGATTGAAGATATTCAACCCATTTGGCATGCCTCTTATTCAGCATGTGTTGGCCATTGATGAACTTCAAAGCTTCATGATCCGAATGCAAGACAAACTCCTAGGCAATAAATAGTGGCTCCAATGTTCTAATGCACGAATGATTGCATAGAATTCTTTATCATAAGTGGAGTAATTCAGCCTGGAACCATTAAGCTTTTAGCTGAAATAAGCAAGTGGTCGGCCATGTTGAAGTAATACTCCTCCAATCCCAACACGGAAGCATCACACTCTACTTCAAAGAGCTTTTCAAAATCAGGAAGTGCAAGCACGGGGCCTCACACAACTTCAGTTTAATGGTTTCAAAGCTTTGCTGCGCTTGAGTCCACTCAAATGTTTCTCCTTTCAAGCAATCAGTAAGTGGAGCAATAATGGTGCTGAAATTTTTAATGAAGCGCCTATAGAAAGAAGCCAAACCATGAAAACTCCTTACATCATGAACAGATTGGGAGTTGGCCAGATTGGATTGCTTCAACCTTGCTTTCCCATTTTGATGCCTTCACTTGAGATGACATATCCCAGGAATACAACTCTAGAAGTAAAGAAATGGCACTTCTTGAGATTGCCAAATAGTTGCTGAATGCGCAACTCTTCAAATAGCTTCTTCAAGTGCTGCAAGTGTTCTTCTTCATCTCGGCTATAGACAAGGATGTCATCAAAGTAGACAACAATGAATTTCCCAATAAAAGGCCTTAGAACATGATTCATTAGCCTCATGAATGTGCTAGGAGCATTAGACAAACCGAATGGCATAACAAGCCACTCATAGAGACCTCCTTTGGTCTTGGATGCCGCTTTTCCATTCACCTCCTTCCTTCATGCGAATCTGATGGTAACCACTCGGGAGATCTACCGTGGAAAAAATAGTGGCACCATGCAATTCATCTAGCATATCATCAAGCCGAGGAATAGGATAACGGTACTTTACCGTTATCTTGTTGATGGCACGACTATCCATGCACATTCTCCATGAGCCATCTTTCTTTGGAACTAGAATGGCTGGAACGGAGCAAGGACTCAAGCTTTCTTGGACATAGCCTCTAGACACCAACTCATCAACTTGTCGCTGAAGCTCTCTAGTCTCCTCCGGGTTACACCTATAAGCTGGTTTGTTGGGCAATGGTGCTCCGGCATTAAGTCAATTTGATGCTGAATCTCTCTCTTTGGAGGCAAGCCGAATGGCAATTCTTTAGGAAGACATCAGCAAATTCATTCAGCAATGGTTTCACCAAAGGGTGAATTAAATCTTCATGGACCGCATTTGCTTCAAGCAAGAGCAATGCAAACAGTTGCCTCTTCTTCAAACAAGTCTCTCAAGTTCGGCTTTGCTCAAAAGCGCCAGCAACTCCATTCTTCTTATGTTGACCACAATCAGCAAGACTTGGAGATAATGGGGTAAGAGTGATCTTCTTCTGCCCCAAAAGGATGGAATAGGTGTTCTTGAAGCCATCATGCATAGCCCTGCGATCATATTGCCATGGTCTTCCAAACAACAAGTGACATGCATCCATAGGGATCACATCACAAGTAATTTCATCTTGATAATGCTTCCCAATTGAAAATGAGATTAAGGCTTGTTTAGTTACCTTAACATCACTTTCCTTGTTCAGCCATTGAAGTTTGTAAGGTTGAGGATGTGTGATTGTTGGCAAACTCAGCTTCTCAATCATAATTGCTGAAGCAACGTTAGTGCAACTTCCACTATCAACAATAACATGGCATACCTATTCCTTGATCGCATAATCGTGTTTGGAAAAGGTTCTCCTTTGTTCCTCCATAGCCACCAAGTTGGCATTCAGTGCCTTGCGAATCACCGGGAGTTCGCCATCATCAGGATGTTCCACATGCTCTTCTCCTCCTTCAGAATCCCAAATCGGTTCATCCTCTTCAAAATTTGGATCTTCAACCTCTTTGAGGGTGGTAGTGCGCCGATTAGGACATTCGAAGCAATATGCCCAAAACCTTGGCATTTGAAGCATCGTCTCTCCTTGGAGGTTGTCACGGGCTGGGAATCAACTTTGGTTTTATCCTTCCTTGCTGTAGCTTGAAAAGAAGTGCTCCCTTTGCTGGAAGAAGCCCTCTTCTCAAATGGCTTGTAGGACGACCTCTTGGAAGAGTCTTGCTGCTTCTCCACCTTGTTTGCTAGCTTGCATACATCATTTAAGCTCCAATAGGGTTGTAAATCCACCAAATCAGCAATTGGTTTCTTTAAACCACCCAGATATCGTGCAATGGTTTGCTCATGGGATTCAGTAACATCACACTTAATCATGAGTTGTTCAAACTCACGAGTGTACTCTTCAACATTCAAGTCATTCTGTTTTAGAGTATGGAGTTTTAAGAACATATCTTGCCTGTAATTTTCGGGCACGAATCTCCTTCTCATCTCCCTTTTCATCTTCTTCCACGTTCGGATCTTGTTCTTCCCTTCTCTAGCACGAGCTTTAAGATTCTCCCACCATAGGCTCGCTAATGGCGCAACTTCAAAGCTGCAACCTTCACTTTCTTTTCCTCCGAATAGTCTTTAAATTCAAAGACTCTCTCCATGGTGTGTAGCCAATCAATGAAGTCATCAGTGAAAGTTTACCTTCAAATTCGGAATCTCCACTTTGACATCGGATTTATTCTTGTGATGATTGAATCTGTGATGCCTCCTCCCTTGAGACTCCTCACCACTTGAGTTCTCACGAAAGGATTCTCCTCATCATCACCAGTAACTAGCATGAGACGATGTTGCTCCTCTTTGAAAAAGCTGCTCCATTTGACGCCTCAAATCAGCAATCTCTCGCTCCAATCGCATAGAACGAGCTTGTTCAAATGTCAAACCACGCTGGAACTCGTCGGCCATGTGTATAGTGAAGATGGGGTTTCGGGTATGTAAGTGTTTAGGGGGGAATGAAGATGGTGTATAGAAGAAATGCACAAAAGGAACCGCGTTTCCCAGACGGCGCAAATGATGCGAATTGGTTCGCAAAAGAATAAGGATTGCGGTTTTATTGTGCCACGAGCAAGAGGATCGATAGGATGATCTTGGATACAGGTTAAACCACCACCAAAGATCGATAGAACGGAGTCACCACCAAACTTGGATACAGATACCACCACCAAGCAAGGATACAGATTCCCAAGAGGCTCACCACACTCGGAATCCACCAAGTGATACAGATGCCTTAATGCAAGAAACTTGCAAAAGAGATTAACTCTCAATATTCATTCAACCACCCTTACAAATGAGAATATGTCTCATTATATAGAAACTAGATTCAAAAACAACTTGAGAACTACCCAAACAAACAAGACTAACAAGACTAACAACACTAACAATACTAACAAGTCTAACAAACTAACAAGTCTAACAAACTTAGTTTACTAACAACAACCAGTAAATATCTACTCCGAAAGAATATTAAATCACTTAGTAATCTCGGATGCTCCCGTATCACCAATAAGCTGAATATGTCACAAATTAATTCCACATAAGCATAGTGACAAGTGGCGCATGAGGAGAATTCAGCATGTTGCAATTTGGTGTAGCGCCATTCAGCAAAGTGTTGAACCGAAATGCATCAGAAACACTGGTAAGGAAAGTTTGTTCTTAAATGAAACACGGGTTGAGAGAGCCATTAGCAAACAAAAGAATGTATTTGCCTTGTAGAGAAAAAGAGTAAGATAGAGCAACCCATTCATCCAAAGATGCATCGCTTGTGGAAAGATTTTGCAGATGTGTTCCCGGAGGATTTGCCACCTGGATTACCTCCCATAAGAGGTATTGAGCATCAAATTGATTTGATCCCCGGCGCTCCTCTACCGAACAAACCAGCTTATCGATGCAATCCGGAGGAAACAAAGGAGTTGCAAAGACAAGTCGAACTTATCGACAGAGGATATATTCGAGAAAGCATGAGTCCATGTTCTGTTCCGGCTCTACTTGTGCCTAAGAAAGATGGTTCATTTAGAATGTGCATTGATAGCCGAGCCATCAACAACATCACCATTAAGTATAGGTACCCTATACCTAGACTTGATGATATGCTTGATGAATTGTATGGTTCTACTGTCTTCTCAAAGATAGATTTGCTGGAGTGGTTATCATCAAATCAAAATGCGAGAAGGTGATGAATGGAAGACGGCTTTCAAACCCAAGGGAGGCCTTTATGAGTGGTTGCTAATGCCATTCGGGTTATCGTATGCTCCATGTACCTTCATGACACTTATGAACGAGATTCATCGTTCGTTTATTGATCAATTTATCCTTGTTTATTTTGACGATATTCTTGTTTATAGTAGAAACGAGGAGGAGCATATCTCTCATTTAAAACAGGTCTTTAATGTCTTGAGAGAACAGAAACTCTATGCCAAAATGGAGAAATGCGAGTTCTTCTCTCCAACCATTGTGTTTCTTGGTTATGTAATTTCCAAAGATGGAATTTCCGTAGATCAATCCAAGGTGGAAGCTATGAAGACTTGGCCGGTTCCGAAATCCATCACCGATGTAAGGAGTTTTCATGGCCTTGCTTCTTTCTATCGTCGCTTGTGAAGAACTTCAGTACAATCATGGCCCCTATCACCGAATGCATGAAGAAGGGTTCTTTTGAATGGACAAGAGCTGCTCATTCCGCTTTTGAACTCATCAAACTGAAGCTATGTGAGTCCTCTGCTCTGCCCTTCCTAATTTTAATAGAGTATTTGAAGTTGAATGTGATGCAAGTGGAGTTGGCATTGGAGCTGTTCTTGTTCAAGAACAAAGGCCATTGGCATATTTCAGTGAAAAGTTAACCGATTCGAAGAAGAACTACTCAACTTATGATAAGGAGTTCTACGCCATTGTGAGAGCTCTTGATCATTGGAGTCACTATTTAAGGCCTGAACAATTTGTACTTCATTCTGACAATGAGGCTTTGAAGTTTATTAGTGGCCAACGCAAGCTCAACTCAAGACATGCCAAATGGGTAGAATTTCTTCAATCCTTTTCTTTCGTTTCGAAATATAAACCTGGTCATACTAATGTTGTTGCGGATGCTTTACCAAGAAGATACTCTATGCTTGCTGTTCTTGATTCTAGAATTCTTGGTTTTCAATCCATGAAAGAACTATATTCTGAAGACCCGGAGTTCTCTACTATTATCGATAGCTGCAAACATGGAATTCAAGGTACATATTCTGTCCAAAATGATTTTCTTTTCAAGGGAAATCGATTATGTGTGCCGAAGAGTTCATTTAGAGAATTGTTGATCCGAGAAGCACATGGTGGTTATTGAGGTGTGCAACTTGTCAAAGAGCAAAGAGTCATTTCCACCAAGGGCTGTATACTCCCCTTCCAGTACCATTACAACCTTGGGAAGATGTGAGCATGGATTTTATTGTGGCTCTTCCAAGAACTCAGAGGGGAAAAGATGCCATTATGGTGGTTGTTGATCGGTTTTCTAAAATGGCCCATTTTATTCCATGCCACAAGACGGATGATGCATCTCATGTGGTTGATCTTTATTTCAAGGAGATCATTCGCCTTCATGGAGTACCAAAGACCATTGTATCTGATCGTGATTCTAAATTTTTAAGTTATTTCTGGAAGACCTTATGGAGAATGCTTGGAACCAGACTTTTATTCAGCACCACTTGTCATCCTCAAACCGATGGCCAAACGGAGGTAACCAATCGCACTCTCACTACGTTACTTCGAGGAATGGTTAGTAAATCCCTAAAAGATTGGGATTTGAAGCTTGCACATGCTGAGTTCGCTTATAATCGATCGCCGAGTTATACTACTGGTCGATCACCCTTCAAATTGTGTATGGAATCAATCCGCCACACCGATTGATTTAATTCCTATTCCATCCAATTCACAAGTGAACTTTGATGGCAAAGAGCGAGCTGAATCAATAAAAACTCCATGAGCAGATTCAAGTAAGATCGAGAAGGCTAACAAGTCTTATAGGAAGAAAGCTAATATACATCGGAGGAAGACCCATTTCCAACCAGTGATCTTGTGTGGTTACATTTAAGGAAGGAAAGATTTCCTTCGAAGAATAAGCTTATGCCCAGAGTCGACGGTCCATTTGAAGTTCTCTAGAGAATTGGCAAAAATGCTTACAAGATTGATCTTCCCGAGAATATGGAGTTTCGACAACTTTTAATGTAGGTGATCTTTCTCCTTACTTGGACGATGATGACTTGTCAGATTTGAGGACAAATCTCAAACAACCCGGGGAGACTGATGCGGGAGCATCCGAGACTACTAATCAATCCTTAAGTCCTGAGCTGATTCCTTCGACAAAACAATCACGATCGCTACTTATTCATGCCAAAACTAACTTCGTTACAACTTACTTGGGATAAGGAATGATGATACCAATATCAAAATTCGTTCTGATTGATGCTATATCAAAGGAGTTATTCAAGATAAGTTCCAAAGTGATTTAATGCTCTTTGGAAGTAGATATTTGCTGGTTATTGTTAGTGAACGAATTTTATCTTCTAGTCTTGTTAGTCTTGTTAGTCTTTATTGTTTGGGTAGTTCCCATGCTGTTTTTTTTTAGTCTAATATCTATATAATGAGACATATTCTCATTTGTAAGGGAACTGGTTGAATGAATGCAAATTCCTCTTGTGAGTTGAATTTTATCTCGATTCTTTATCCAACATCGTTGGTGGTGAATCAAAGTTCTTTATCCTTGGCCGGTGGAATTTCCTTTAAGCCTTGGTGGTGAACTGCAATTATCTCGGTCCTTTTTTTTTCTTGATCGGTGGCTTTTGGAATCTGGTCAATCCGATCTGCTTCAAGGAAGTTACGCCCCTTTTCCCGAAATCGCGCAGTCCTGAAATTTTCTGTTCGGAGTCACTCGCCCACGCACGCATCACATTGACATTAGGCATCATTTTATACGTGATCATATAAGTAGTAGAAATGTCACCCTTGAATTTGTTGATACAAATCATCAATTAGCGGACATTTTTATGAAACCTTTAAATGAGGAACAATTTGATTTTATTAAAAGGGAATTAGGCATGTTGAACTGTCCAAATGAGTAAGCTCTATTTGATGATATCTTTTCTTGAAATTATGGTTTTCATCGATTTGATTCCACACATTCTAATTATGGTTTTTTGGATTTGATTCCATACATTCTGATTCTTTTTGACTTCATCCCATCTCTAAGACCATTTTTTTAAAATAAAAAAAAATGAAATGCAGATTCTTTTTTTACTACCGTAGCACCCAGATCTGGTGGCACCAGATATCTGATGCACCTGGGTAATCAGATCCCAAGCGGTGGAACACCTTTCTTTGAAGTAATCTGCGAACACCTTTATCAGGTGAGTTAGGGCGACAGTAGAACCCGAACCTTCCTCACTCTCTACACTCCTCTAAACTCTCCCAAGCATCATTTTGGTATCATTTCTTCCCTCTAGAAGCCTAAGAAGGAGATCTTACTTTGATTCAAGCTTCCTACATCTAAAAGGAACAATCTAAGATAAAAACAGAATTATCTCTCTTTCTTTTTCTTGTCTAATTTAATTCCTTTCTTCAATTGATTATTGATCAATCTTAGATAGAAATGGCTCCTAGAAGAACATCAAGAGACAAAGAAAAAAGAATGGAGGTAGATTCATTTGACCAATCCTTGTTTAGATTACAAGAAGCTTCCCTTAGATTTTCTGAACTTGGTTCTAGGCCCATTCATAAAGGAAAATATGTTGATTTGAATTAATTAGGGAACCTAGAACCTATCATGTGGTTTGCAGACTTAGAGGCCTTACCCATTTTGCAAATTATTGAACCTGTTTATCCACGCTTAGTTAAATTATTCTATGCTAATTTAATTATGAATGATGATGGCTTGTCAACTTATCTTCTAGGAAATGAGATCCAAATATGTGATAATACTATATGCTCATTAATTGGAATTGTTGAAAAAGAACTAGGATGTTATTTTAGAGGAAAATGGGATATAGACACAATTGGTGCTACCCACTCTGAAGCTTTAGAAACTGTGTTTGCAAACCCAAATTTAGGTATAATCCCCAAGAGTTGTGAACATTTACTACCTTTTAACTCTAAGATTTTGCATCACATTCTTGTAAGTATTGTCATTCCTAAACAGTTTCATCATGATGAGATCAGTTTCACTGAGTTAGGTACCTTATATTGGATCATGACCAGACAACATTTTTGTTTTGGTTACCTAATTCGGCAGCACATGATAGAGGTCCTTTCTAAAGGATCAATGTTACCATATGGAGGTTTAATAACTAAACTATTGCATGCCCATAATATTTGCATTCCACTAAATGAAGAAGCAATACAAGTGGATAGATTTAATATCATTGACGTTAAACTACTTAGGTGACTTAGGTGTACATTCGAGCATAGAATAGGGGTTAGACAACCTAGGAGATGTGATATACCTCCCACACCAGTAGACCATCCTGAAACACCAGTCCTTAGGGGAAATGAATCTCCTCCTCCTGATCCTTTTGTTGCAGCTACATCACTGACATTTTCTGCTCCATCTTCTGACGATCCGATCATGAGAGAGTTAAATGAAGTAAAACTACAGCAAATTAAAATTTTGAAGGAAATGCGGAAGATGAACCTAAAGATCGATCACATGTATAGGTATCTTGGCATTCCTCTGAGGAGTAAGCTTGCTGTATTTTCTTTTGAGATGTAAACTTGTGTTGTATGTTGACATATATGTTGTATTATCTTCATTACATCTTAACATATATGTTGTATTATCTTCATTACATCTTCTTGGCCACTATGACATGATTTTCGGCTTTCTGATTGATTTCCTTTTCCACATTTGCGATATTTTTCAGCCATTCTTTATTGTTACATATGATTCCCTCGTTTCCTTTTTTTTGATGACAAAGGGGGAGAAATAATGTGTATTGCCATATGTTGACAGTTATATGCATTTTCCATGTTTTACAAGTTATTGCAAGGTAAAATGCTTATTTAGGTTCTTGATATCATGTTTTTAATTATGTATACTTCATTGATATCTTTAATACCTATTTAACATCTTATTATCCAACATCAACTTTGTCATCATGAAGTTAAATTTATTGTGTTGAATTCAATTTTCAAAAATTGAATTCAAGCAATTCTTTCTTTATGGCATATAGATAGGGGGAGTTAAGAGTAACTCCATCACCAATTGATTGTCATCATCAAAAAGGGGGAGATTGTTGAATCTCAGATTTTGATGATAAAGTCAATTGGTGAAATATTTGTTCTAATCTACTTTGTCGAGATAAGTGTGCAGGAATAACTACGATGGGAAGAAAACATAAAGTGATTTACCGAGGTCAAGTTCGTCGGGGGTTCAAGAGTTCATCGGAAGTCTGAGAGATTTTTCGAAACCATCCAAGATCGAATCAGGGACTTGCTGAAGCTTTCGGAAGTTCATCTCAAAGATCGTTGAAGGTTCGCGGAACTCACCGGGAAGATTCGGAAGCAAGCCGAAGACTCGTTGAGCTCGCCATACAATCCGAAGTATGCTGGGAGCCCACTGGAAGCAATCCGATGGAAGTATCGGAAGGCTATCGGAATCTCACCGAAAAGCTCGCCGGAAGTTGACTTGAAGAGTGTCGGATCAAATCACGTTGAGTTATGTTTTAGGTTCGTAGTTTGCACATGAGTAGAGCAAGGATTTAGAAAAAAAATCCTGCCTAAATTCAGTGGGGGCCAACCGGGCCTCTACTGAGCCAAGTTGGGACTTAAACAGGGCCCATTCGGCTTTGTCCGAATGGGGCAGGTGGTTCAACCGCCCAGCCTGGGGCGGTGGCATCGCCTGGCTAGAGCAGTAGCACCGCCTGACAGGCGGTGGAACGCTATGCAGGCGTAGCACCGCCCTATACAGAACAAGCGGTGGAACCGCTGGCTGGCGGTGGCACCACCTAGTCAGAGACTAGGCGGTAGCACCACCACTGAGGCGGTGGCACCGCCCACATCGTCGATCAACGGTAACCGCGGCGATGCCACCGCCAAGCGTGCATAACACCGCTGCTGAGCGTAGCACCGCCCGCTCTGTAATAGCGGTGGAACCGCTAGCTGGCGGTGGCACTTCGATCCCGGTAGCACCACTGCACAGGGTCGGCACCAGCATACCGGGCGTCGATCGACCATGCCACGCGATCAGACACCGGCCCGACCACGGAACACCAAATTGATTTCAAATTTGGAGTCCAATTTTGAATCCACTTTGGATCTATAAATACCCCCCCCCCCTTTCTCAGCTGAAAGGGCACCCTTTTGAGCAATAATTTTTAAGTCTTGAGCTTTTGTAGAGTGTTGAAAAGTCTTGTTCTTGCTAAGTGTTCACCTTCTTCTTTTCTTGAGAAATCTTGTACAAGTGTGAACTTCTTGTAAAGGGCTGTAAAAGGGGTATTTGGTCCTTCCCCTTCAAAGGATTTGCTAATGGAAGAGAGGAGCCTTATCGTAAAGGCTTCAAGAGTGGATGTAGGTCATTTGACCGAACCACTATACATCATTGTGTCCATGAATGTGTGAGTGTTTACATTCTTGAATCATTTTATTACTTGGCTGCAACTTGTTTAGTTCATAGTTATTTTCTTTACGTAAGCAATTACTTTCAAGTTCTCTTTCGCCAAATCGAAATCTTCCTTCGAACTTGTGTTTTTGCAAAATCGGTTTCAAGAGTATGATTTTTAATCCGCTGCACTAATTCACCCCCCCTCTTAGTGCCTTTTAGATCCTTTCAGGCGGTACTATCGCCTGACACAAGTGGTTGCAACCACCTATCAGGCGGTACCACCGCCTGCCTTGGGCAGTGCCACCACCTGGCCTTTGGCCATCTGGCGATGCCATTGCCTAGGTCTGGTGGTGCCACCGCCCAGGACCGGCTGTGTGAATTTTGAGCCAACACAACCTCTTAAAGTCCTAATTGACCCAACACAGGTCTAGACAGGATTAATACTTAGTCTATACCCTAATTAAGTGCTAACTATGAACTTAAAACCAAATTAAACTGACCCCGACAAGTCATTTTCCGAAGTGCTATTCGGCGATCTTCCGGCGGACTTCTGACACTCCCTCAGATTTCTTCCGGTGGACTCCCAGTAGGCTCCTGGATTCTATGACGAGTTCAATAAGTCTTTGGCAACCTTTCGAACCTTCTCAGTGATCTCCGCGAACCTTCGACGATCTTTCCGGTGAACTTCCGAAATCTTCGGCAAGTCCCCGATTCCATCTCGGTTAGCTCCGACAGCATTTCCGACGATCCTTCGGACTTCCGGTGGACTCTTGAACTTCCAGCGACTTGACTCCGGTAATTTGCTTTATGTTTATCATAGTTAATCCTGCACACTTATCTCAAAAATGAATTAGATCAATTAACCATCAATTGACTTTATCATCAAAATCCGAGATTCAACAAATCTCCCCCTTTTTGATGATGACAATCAATTGATGACGGAGTTATTCTTAACTCCCTCTATCTATATGCCATATCATGAGAAAGTAAAAACATTTGAATTCAATCTCTTGAATTCAAGCCAAAATCGATAAGCTTCATCCTTTGAACTTATCATCATGCTCAACAAGCATAGAGTTTAATTCATAAAAAAGAATATCAAAGCATGACATTTAATTTTAAGTCGAAAGATGATAAACATTTACCATTTTGACAAAAGATACCAATAATTTGAAATTAAAACAAGGATCTCATGGTTGAAAAGTGTGATATCATATTGGATACATCATGAGATGAAAACTTATCATGTCATTTGAAAGATGCCATTTGATAAATATGATATAGTAAGAATTCCAACTTTAAATTGCAAAATGTGATACATGTAATGTATTGCAGTACTAAAAAGTTCACTGCGATGCTTTTTAAGGATTACAATCTGTTTTTGACACAAAGCATGGCAAAAGCAATTGAATTGCAAAATTAAATCTTATGAGACATTTTTTCATTACACTTTATTTATCAAGTCATCAAATTATTTTGCATTCAACAAGTCATCAATTTCACAATTTTCTTCCCCTTTGTCATCAACAAAAAGGAGGTGATTAAAGTATATAATAGAAACTTGATACCAAAAGGAGGTGATTAAATCATAATGCCAAAATATGTCATTCTCGATAGACAAATCTGAAAAATATTTTGATCATTTTTATTCATGCTTATGAAATCCGAAAAATGATCATTGAGGCAAAAACGGATAAGAATTTTAGGTGATCATTCATGGTTCAAGACTTAAAAAAAAATCTAAGCATAAGTATAAAGCCAAAGGATGCATCACCTGTCATTTGTGAAGGGAGAAGATATCATAAACATAAAGCCAATCATCAAACATGTTCAAAAAATTGAGAGAGATATCAAAATTCATGATGAGATTCAACTTGTCATTTATGAAGAGAGAAGATCATAAAACCTTGAGTCATAACGATTAGCACATGAATAAAATCTTAAATAAACATTTAAGAGCTTGATTTTTATGTAGAATTCATGACATTGATCTATGCATATGTCAAGTTTCATATTTAAATTATATAATCTATTTAGTCATCACAAAGGAGAGTATGATGTTATATATGCATCATTAAAAGACATGATCGTTATTGAAGGGCATGATGTTAAAAAAAAGTGAGAATATTAAAACCAAAGTTGAAATAGTTTTATCAACATGAAGGCTTCATCATCTTTTAATCATTCAAAACATTATCATGAAGGCTTCATCAGAAATATTTATTGAAACATTTCAATCGAAGGATGAGTTCTTCATTCAAAACAAAATATTAAGATCAATGATTAAAAATGAAAGTTTCATTATATCATTTGAAAGTCCGAATGGATAATATAATGGTGAAACTATCAAAACCAAAGTTTAAACATTTTTGAAAAACAAGCGTACACTTTTAAACATTAGGACAAATTTAGCATGCCTAATTTGTCAAATTGTTCTTCATTTAGTGGTTTTATGAAGATGTCTAATTGGTGTTTTGTATCAATAAATTCTAAAGTGACATTATTATTATTGACATGATCTCGTATAAAGTGATGCCTAATATCAATGTGCTTAGTTCTTGAGTGTTGAATGAGATTTTTGGTTAGACAAATAGCACTTGTATTATCGCATTTTATGGAAATATTTTTTAGATTAATTCTATAGTCTTCTAAAGTGTTTTTCATCCAAACAACTTGTACACAACATGGACTTACAGCTATGTATTCGGCTTCCGCCGTAGATAGTGCAACCAAATTTTGTTTCTTAGAGGTCCAAGAAACAAGTGCATATCCTAGAAATTGGAATGTTCCGGATGTGCTTTTTCTATCTATTCTACATCCGCCAAAATCGGCATTCGCATAGGTTTTTAAATCAAAGTTATCGGATTTAGGATATCATAATCCTAGATTAGGAGTTCCTTTAAGATACCTAAGGATTCTTTTAATAGCTTTAAGGTGAGATAACTTAGGATTAGCTTGGAATTTTGCACATAGGCCTATACTAAACATAATATCCGATCTAGTTGCGGTGAGATAGAGTAAGCTGCCTATCATTCCCCTATATGTTTTTTGATCAAAGTTTTCTCCATTTTCATCCAAGTCTAACTTGGTGGAAGTACTCATTGGAGTGTTGATGGCTTTAGAATTATCCATGTTAAATCGTTTTAATAATTCTAATGTATACTTTGTTTGATTAATAAATGTACCATTACTAAGTTGTTTAATTTGTAGTCCTAAAAAGAAGTTTAACTCACCCATTAGGCTCATTTCAAATTCATGACTCATACACTTAGCAAATGATTCACATTGTGATTCATCCGAAGAATAAAAAATAATATCATCAATATAAATTTGAACAATAAAAAAATTATTTTCAAAATGTTTAATAAACAATGTAGTATCAACCTTGTCTTTAGTAAAATTATTTGAAATTAAGAAAGAACTAAGCCTCTCATACCAAGCCTTAGGGGCTTGTTTCAATCCATAGAGAGCCTTAGTTAGTTTAAAAATATGATTGGGAAGAAGAGAGTTTTCGAATCCGGATGGTTGTTCAACATACACTTCTTCGGAAATAAAGCCTTTCAAAAAAGGACTTTTGACATACATTTGAAAAAACTTAAAGTTATTACTACTAGCATAGGCAAGGAGCATTATAATGGCTTCTAATCTAGTCACAGGAGCGAAGGTTTATTCGTAATCAATACCTTCTTCTTAGTTGAAACCTTTGGCTACTAATCTAGCCTTGTTTCTAACTATGATGCCATATTCATCTTGCTTATTTCTAAAGACCCATTTAGTACCAATAACTAAATGGTCATAAGGTCTAGGAACAAGCTTCCACACCTTATTTCTCTCAAATTGGTTCAATTTCTCTTGCATTGCAATAACCCAATAATTATCTTTCAAGGCTTCATCAATGCTTTTAAGCTCAATTTGAGAAAGAAAAGCGACATGAGCACAAAAATTTTTAAAAGAGGAATGAGTTTGAACCCTTTTCGATGTGTCTCCTATAATTAGCTCCTTAGGATGGGCATCTACATACTTACATTCCTTCGGTATGGAAAATTCGGAAGAAGATGCTTCTAAGTTGCTATTTTGAGTAGAGGGTTCATTTAAATTCAAATTATCAAAACTAAAATCATCATCAAGATCATTTTTCTTCATTTCAGAAACTTCATTAAAAACCACATGAATAGACTCTTCTATAACTAAGGTTCTTTTGTTAAAAACATGAAAAGCTTTAGAAACGGAAGAGTAGCCAAGAAAGATGCCTTCATCGGATTTAGCATCGAATTTTCCTAAAGCATCCTTTTCATTTAAAATAAAGCATTTGTAACCAAAACTTTAAAGTAAGAAACATTAGGTTTTTTGTTATTCCATAATTTATTAGGAGTTTTCGATAGAGATGGTCTTACTTGAACCCTATTCATGACATAAGCCATATTTACGGTTTGCCCAAAAATATTTAGGTAAACTATGTTCATTTAACATGGTTCTTATCATTTCTTGTAAATTTCTATTCTTTCTTTCTACTACTCTATTTTGTTGAGAATTCCTTGGAGTAGAGAAGTTGTGGTTATACCCATTTGATTCGCAAAAATTTTGGAAGTCACGGTTTTAGAATTCATCATCGTGATCACTTCGAATTGATGAAATCATGAAACCTTTTTCGTTTTGAGTGAGTTTACAGAATTTAAAAAAACATTTAAAGCAATCACTTTTGTGAGTCAAGAAATAGGTCCATGTGAATCTACTATAGTCATCTACAATCACAAAGGCATATTTGCTACCTCCTAGGCTTGTTGTGTTAATTGGTCCAAATAGATCCATATGGATTAATTATAATGGTTTAGAGGTACTTATTTGATATTTTGGCTTGAAGCTAGTTTTAATTTGCTTTCCTAGTTGACAAGCATCACATATTTTATCTTTAATGAACTTAACTTTGGGAATGCCTCTTACAAGGTTTTAGATGTGATTTGAGAAATTAGTTTCATGATAAGCATGACCTAATCTTCTATGCCAAAGCCAAGCATCATCATTCAAAGTCGAAAAACATATTTCACTATTAAGGTCATCAAGGTTAATAGTGTAGATGTTATTTTGCTTGATTGCAATTATAGATGAGTTGTGTGGTTTTTCGATGATACAAGCATTAGATTCAAATCTTACAATATAACCATTATCACATAATTGACTAATGCTCAAGAGATTATGTTTTAAACCATCTACTAATAACACATTATCAATTGAAAAGGTTAATTTGTTACCTATAGTACCCTTGCCAATGATTTTACCCTTGTTGTTGTCTCCAAAGGTGACAAACCCTTCGTCTTGGCTAGAGAGCTTAGAGAATTGAGATGGATCTCCGGTCATGTGCCTTGAGTATCCACTATTAAGGTACCATCTCTTGCTCCTAGCTTGAGTGGGTGTTTTTGTCTATAAGAAAGGATAATTCTTAGGTACCCATTTTAACTTGGGTCAAACATTGATCTACTAAATTTATCATTATTCAACGAGTTCCTAATTGATCCTTTAAGAACCTATACTAATTTATGTGGGCTAAGTTTCCTATATGGACATTTATAAATAACATGTTCGAATTTGCAACAAAAATTACATTTTAAATGAGAGGATACATGTAATGTTGGCCCTTTAACGAAGGTGGTTTGAGTTCGGTGAGATCCACTCACGAATCCAATTCCACATCTATTTCCGATGTGACCCTTGTTTGCAAGAATCATGTCTAAGCTCTTGCTACCGACCTTAAACTAGTTTAGGGTCTCTTTGAGTAGCAAGTTCTTCTTTTCGATTGCTTGTAAGTGATTACACTTAGAGCATGGGAGTAGAGGGAGAGAATCGTACTTAAGACTCTTAAATTTATCTAGCAATAAAGCATGTTCCTTTTTTAAAGAATTGAATCTTTTTGTAACAGTTCTACATTCATCAAATAATTCATGGAAAGTAATTAAAAGCTCATCGAAAGATAAATCTTCATTAAGTAAATCACTTACCTCTTCTACCAAAGTCATTAGAGCAAAGTTGGCCTCCTCTTTGATACTTGCTTCTTCATCCTCGGAGTCACTCGAGTCATCCGCCTTCAATGCCTTCTTCTTCTTGAGTTGCTTCTTCTTGGCTTGGGGGCATTCATTTTTGAAGTGCCTCGGCTTCTTGCATTCATAACATATGACTTGGTCCTTTTTTGGTTCAATTTTATTTTTGAATTCATTTTTAAATTTTCCTTTTTTAATGAATTTTTTAAATTTTCTAGTTAAGAGTGCAATGTCTTCATCAAAGTCCTCATCACTTGATGTTCCTTTCAAGTAGTCTTCTTGAGTTCTTAATGTCATATCCTTCTTGTTCTTTGGAAGGGGGTTTTCTAGCTCATCATGAGCATGGCATGTCATTTTATAGGTCATTAAAGACCCTATGAGTTCTTCAATAGGAAAAGTTTTAAGGTCCTTGGCCTCTTGAATGACCGTAACTTTTGGATCCCAACTTTTCAGAAGGGATCTTAAAATTTATTACTAATTCAAAATTAGAAAAATCTTTACCAAGTGCCTTGAGTCTATTTATGACATCCGTAAAGCGGGTGTATATGTCTCCGATGGACTCACTTGGTTTTATTTAGAAAAGCTCGTAAGAATGAATGAGAATATTGATTTTGGACTCTTTCACTCGGCTAGTGCCTTTATGAGTGATCTCAAGAGTACGCCAAATATCAAAAGCCGATTCACAAATCGATACGCGATTAAATTCGTTTTTATCTAGTGCACAAAGCAAGGCATTCATAGCCTTTGCGTTTTGATGCATTTCGGTTCAACACTTTGCTGAATGGCGCTACACCAAATTGCAACATGCTGAATTCTCCTCATGCGCCACTTGTCACTATGCTTATGTGGAATTAATTTGTGACATATTCAGCTTATTGGTGATACGGGAGCATCCGAGATTACTAAGTGATTTAATATTCTTTCGGAGTAGATATTTACTGGTTATTGTTAGTAAACTAAGTTTGTTAGACTTGTTAGTTTGTTAGACTTGTTAGTATTGTTAGTGTTGTTAGTCTTGTTAGTCTTGTTTGTTTGGGTAGTTCTCAAGTTGTTTTTGAATCTAGTTTCTATATAATGAGACATATTCTCATTTGTAAGGGTGGTTGAATGAATATTGAGAGTTAATCTCTTTTGCAAGTTTCTTGCATTAAGGCATCTGTATCACTTGGTGGATTCCGAGTGTGGTGAGCCTCTTGGGAATCTGTATCCTTGCTTGGTGGTGGTATCTGTATCCAAGTTTGGTGGTGATGCCGTTCTATCGATCTTTGGTGAGGGGCTAACCTGTATCCAAGATCATCCTATCGATCCTCTTGCTCTCGTGGCACAATAAAACCGCAATCCTTATTCTTTGCGAACCAATTCGCATCATTTGGCGCCGTCTGCATGGGAAAGCGCGGTTCCTTTTGTGCATTTCTTCTATACACCATCTTCATTCCCCTAAACACTTACATACCGAAACCCCCATCTTCACTATACACATGGCGGCGAGTTCCAGCGTGGTTTGACATTTGAACAAGCTCGTTCTATGCGAATGGAGCGAGAGATTGCTGATTTGAGACGTCAAATGGAGCAGCTTTTTCAAAGAGGAGCAACATCGTCTCATGCTAGTTCTGGTGATGATGAGGAGAATCCTTTCCGTGAGAACTCAAGTGGTGAGGAGTCTCAAGGGAGGAGGCATCAGATTCAATCATCACAAGAATAAATCCGATGTCAAAGTGGAGATTCCGAATTTGAAGGTAAACTTTCACTGATGACTTCATTGATTGGCTACACACCATGGAGAGAGTCTTTGAATTTAAAGACTATTCGGAGGAAAAGAAAGTGAAGGTTGCAGCTTTGAAGTTGCGCCATTACGCGAGCCTATGGTGGGAGAATCTTAAAGCTCGTGCTAGAGAAGGGAAGAGCAAGATCCGAACGGGGGAGAAGAAGAAAAGGGAGATGAGAAGGAGATTCGTGCCCGAAAAATACAGGCAAGATATGTTCTTAAAACTCCATACTCTAAAACAGAATGACTTGAATGTTGAAGAGTACACTCGTGAGTTTGAACAACTCATGATTAAGTGTGATGTTACTGAATCCCATGAGCAAACCATTGCACGATATCTGGGTGGTTTAAAGAAACCAATTGCTGATTTGGTGGATTTACAACCCTATTGGAGCTTAAATGATGTATGCAAGCTAGCAAACAAGGTGGAGAAGCAGCAAGACTCTTCCAAGAGGTCGTCCTACAAGCCATTTGAGAAGAGGGCTTCTTCCAAAGCAAAGGGAGCACTTCTTTTCAAGCCGAGAAGACTACAGCAAGGAAGGATAAAACCAAAGTTGATTCCCAGCCCGTGACAACCTCCAAGGAGACGATGCTTCAAATGCCAAGGTTTTGGGCATATTGCTTCCGAATGTCCTAATCGGCGCACTATCACCCTCAAAGAGGTTGAAGAACCAAATTTTGAAGAGGATGAACCGATTTGGGATTCTGAAGAAGGAGAAGAGCATGTGGAACATCGATGATGACGAACTCCTGGTGATTCGCAACGCACTGAATGCCAACTTGGTGGCTATGGAGGAACAAATGGAGAACCTTTTCCAAACACGGGGAAAGGTATGCCATGTTATTGTTGATAGTGGAAGTTGCACTAACGTTGCTTCAGCAATTATGATTGAGAAGCTGAGTTTGCCAACAATCACACATCCTCAACCTTACAAACTTCAATGGCTGAACAAGGAAAGTGATGTTAAGGTAACTAAACAAGCCTTAATCTCATTTTCAATTGGGAAGCATTATCAAGATGAAATTACTTGTGATGTGATCCCTATGGATGCATGTCACTTGTTGTTTGGAAGACCATGGCAATATGATCGCAGGGCTATGCATGATGGCTTCAAGAACACCTATTCCATCCTTTTGGGGCAGAAGAAGATCACTCTTACCCCATTATCTCCAAGTCTTGCTGATTGTGGTCAACATAAGAAGAATGGAGTTGCTGGCGCTTTTGAGCAAAGCCGAACTTGAGAGACTTGTTTGAAGAAGAGGCAACTGTTTGCATTGCTCTTGCTTGAAGCAAATGCGGTCCATGAAGATTTAATTCACCCTTTGGTGAAACCATTGCTGAATGAATTTGCTGATGTCTTCCTAAAGAATTGCCATTCGGCTTGCCTCCAAGAGAGATTCAGCATCAAATTGACTTAATGCCCGGAGCACCATTGCCCAACAAACCAGCTTATAGGTGTAACCCGGAGGAGACTAGAGAGCTTCAGCGACAAGTTGATGAGTTGGTGTCTAGAGGCTATGTCCAAGAAAGCTTGAGTCCTTGCTCCGTTCCATTCTAGTTCCAAAGAAAGATGGCTCATGGAGAATGTGCATGGATAGTCATGCCATCAACAAGATAACGGTAAAGTACCGTTATCCTATTCCTCGGCTTGATGATATGCTAGATGAATTGCATGGTGCCACTATTTTTCCAAGGTAGATCTCGGAGTGGTTACCATCGATTCGCATGAAGGAAGGAGATGAATGGAAAAGCGGCATTCAAGACCAAAGGAGGTCTCTATGAGTGGCTTGTTATGCCATTCGGTTTGTCTAATGCTCCTAGCACATTCATGAGGCTAATGAATCATGTTCTAAGGCCTTTTATTGGGAAATTCATTGTTGTCTACTTTGATGACATCCTTGTCTATAGCCGAGATGAAGAAGAACACTTGCAGCACTTGAAGAAGCTATTTGAAGAGTTGCGCATTCAGCAACTATTTGGCAATCTCAAGAAGTGCCATTTCTTTACTTCTAGAGTTGTATTCCTGGGATATGTCATCTCAAGTGAAGGCATCAAAAAGCAAGGTTGAAGCAATCCAATCCTGGCCAACTCCCAATCTGTTCATGATGTAAGGAGTTTTCATGGTTTGGCTTCTTTCTATAGGCGCTTCATTAAAAATTTCAGCACCATTATTGCTCCACTTACTGATTGCTTGAAAGGAGAAACATTTGAGTGGACTCATCAAGCGCAGCAAAGCTTTGAAACCATTAAACTGAAGTTGTGTGAGGCCCAGGTGCTTGCACTTCCTGATTTTGAAAAGCTCTTTGAAGTAGAGTGTGATGCTTCCGGTGTTGGGATTGGAGGAGTATTACTTCAACATGGCCGACCACTTGCTTATTTCAGCGAAAAGCTTAATGGTTCCAGGCTGAATTACTCCACTTATGATAAAGAATTCTATGCAATCATTCGTGCATTAGAACATTGGAGCCACTATTTATTGCCTAGGGAGTTTGTCTTGCATTCGGATCATGAAGCTTTGAAGTTCATCAATGGCCAACACAAGCTGAATAAGAGGCATGCCAAATGGGTTGAATATCTTCAATCCTACTCCTTCATGATCAAGCATAAAGCAGGAAAATCCAATGTTGTCGCCGATGCACTATCGGAGACATTCTTTGCTCTCCTTGATGGATTCCAAGCTTATCGGCCGAGGTAATAAAAGAACTCTATGCGGATGATGTGGACTTTAATTCTATATTTGCAGCATGTCAAAAGGTGCTGTGGATCATTTCCATGTCCAAGAAGGTTTTCTCTTCAAGGACAACAAGTTGTGCATTCCTCGAGTTCAACGAGGAGTTGTTGATTAGAGAAGTCCATGGAGGTGGAATTGCTGGCCACTTTGGCGTTAACAAGACTTTGACTCTATTACAAGAGCACTTTCACTGGCCAAAGATGGCAAGAGATGTTCAAAGAATCCTTAGGCGGTGTGTCACTTGTCACAAAGCCAAGAGTCATGTTCTTCCACAAGGATTATACACGCCATTGCCAATTCCTGAGGTTCCTTGGGAAGTCAGAAGCATGGATTTCGTTCTTGGTTTACCAAGGACTCAAAGACAAAAGATGCTATTATGGTGGTTGTCGATCGGTTTTCAAAGATGGCTCATTTTGTGCCTTGCCATAAGACCGACGATGCTATTCACATTGCTGATTTGTACTTCCGTGAGATCATTCGACTTCATGGAGTTCCTCGCACCATTGTTTTGGATAGGGACAGCAAGTTCCTAAGTGGATTTTGGAAGACATTATGGAGTAAGCTTGGTACGAAGCTTCTGCTCAGCACTTCTTGTCATCCTCAAACAGATGGACAAACCGAAGTTGTCAACCGTACCATGGGAGCTATATTGAGAACTTTAGTGTCCAAAAATCAGAAGGATTGGGACTTGAAGCTTGCTCATGCCGAGTTTGCATACAATAGAGTTCCAAGTCACACTACAAGATGTTCACCATTTGAAGCTGTGTATGGCATCAATCCACTTACTCCCATCGATTTGCTACCTTTGCCTAGCAAGGATTTGGTGCACAAAGAAGCTAACCAGCGAGCCAAGGTAATAAAGGAGTTACATGAGAAGATTAAATCTCATTTTGCTTCAAGGAAGGCAAACAAGAATAGGCGAGCTGTTATCTTTCGCCCTGGAGATTTAGTTTGGATTCATTTCCGAAAGGAGAGGTTTCCCTCCAAACGCAAGTCCAAGTTGATGCCTAGAGCTGAAGGTCCCTTCAAGGTATTAGAAAGAGTCAATGACAACGCCTACAAGATCGATCTTCTGGTGAGTCCCATGTCTCGCAACATTCAATGTTCAAGACCTATCTCCATTTGAGGAAGACAAAGAACCTGAAGATTTGAGGACAAATCTTTTCCAGCAAAGGGAGGATGATGCATTTCGGTTCAACACTTTGCTGAATGGCGCTACACCAAATTGCAACATGCTGAATTCTCCTCATGCGCCACTTGTCACTATGCTTATGTGGAATTAATTTGTGACATATTCAGCTTATTGGTGATACGGGAGCATCCGAGATTACTAAGTGATTTAATATTCTTTCGAAGTAGATATTTACTGGTTATTGTTAGTAAACTAAGTTTGTTAGACTTGTTAGTTTGTTAGACTTGTTAGTATTGTTAGTGTTGTTAGTCTTGTTAGTCTTGTTTGTTTGGGTAGTTCTCAAGTTGTTTTTGAATCTAGTTTCTATATAATGAGACATATTCTCATTTGTAAGGGTGGTTGAATGAATATTGAGAGTTAATCTCTTTTGCAAGTTTCTTGCATTAAGGCATCTGTATCACTTGGTGGATTCCGAGTGTGGTGAGCCTCTTGGGAATCTGTATCCTTGCTTGGTGGTGGTATCTGTATCCAAGTTTGGTGGTGATCCCGTTCTATCGATCTTTGGTGGTGGTTTAACCTGTATCCAAGATCATCCTATCGATCCTCTTGCTCGTGGCACAATAAAACCGCAATCCTTATTCTTTTGCGAACCAATTCGCATCACGTTTAAAGCAAAAACCTTCTTCTCTGACTCATTCCATTCGCTCATCGAAAGAGAAGATTTTTTAAAACCATTTTCAACGATATTCTAAAGCTCAAAATCCATAGAAATAAGAAAGATCCTCATACGAGTCTTCCAATATGTATAATCCGACCCATTAAACATAGGCGGACGAGTAATGGAGTGACCCTCTTGCATGCCGGAATAAGCCATCTCTCTTGGGTTTTAAACCAAATATGAGAGTGAACCTCGCTCTGATACCAATTGTCAGGTTTGGAGCGGCACTAAGAGGGGGGGGGGTGAATTAGTGCAGCGGATTAAAGTTAGAAAGTTTGAAAATCGATTCCGAAAATTCGTATAGGAACTTGATTCAAGGAAAGAGACTTTAACTTGAAATGATTCAGTTAAATGAGATAGAAGGTAGGGAGAAGAAATTCGATCAATTTGCAGCTAAGAAATTTGCGATGCAGAAATTTAAACACTCACAACCAATGAACATAGCGATGTATAGTGGTTTGGTCAAATGACCTACGTCCACTCTTGAAGCCTCCTCCAATGAGGCTCCCAACTTCCACTACCAAGTCTCTTGAAGGGGAAGGACCAAACACCCCTTTACAGCCTTTTACAAGAGGTTCCCTCTCTTTACAGAATTTTTACAAGGAGAAGAAAAGAGGTGAACACTTGAGCAATTGAAAGCAGGAATTTGCTATAGCTTAGACTCGATTCTAACACTGCAAAAGGTGCTCTACCAGCTAGAAGTAAAGGGGTATTTATAGACTCTTTTGGGATTCAAAAATGGCGCTCAAAAGAGTCCCATCCTGAATTTTCGGGGTGCAGGCGGTACAACCGCCTGGCACTGGCGGTACTACCGCCTGACACAGGTGGTTGCAACCACCTGTCAGGCGGTACCACCGCCTAACATTGGCGGTACTACCACCTGACACAGGTGGTTGCAACCACCTGTCAGGCGGTACCACCGCCTGCCTGGGGCGGTGCCACCGCCATACCTTCTAAATGCTATATGGGCCTAAATTTCAGCCCAACACAGCCCCTTAAAGGCCCAATTGGTCCAACACAGGTCTAGACAGGATTAACACCTAGTCTATACCCTAATTAAGTGCTAACTATGAACTTAAAACCAAATTAAACCAACACTGACAAGTCATTTTCCGAAGAGCTATTCAGTGATCTTCCGATGGACTTCCGACACTCCCTCGGATTTCTTTCGACGGACTCCCAACAGGCTCCCAGATTCTATGACGAGTTCAACGAGTGTTTAGCAACCTTCCGAACCTTCTCAGTGATTTCTGCGAACCTCCGACGATCTTTCCGGTGAACTTCCAAAACCTTCGGCAAGTCCCCGATTCCATCTCGATTGGCTCCGACAACACTTCCGACGATCCTTCGGACTTCCGGTGGACTCTTGATCTTCCAGCAACTTGACTTCGGTAATTTGCTTTATGTTTATCATAGTTAATCCTGTACACTTATCTCAGAAATGGATTAGATCAATTAACCATCAATTGACTTCATCATCAAAATTTGAGATTCAACATTGCCAACTTATTAAGCCTAGGGAAGTTGAATAAACTTAGTTTCACCAGAAAACATGACGGTCATAAAGTTTGCACAAAGTTGATGTTTGGAGTTAATGTTTTATTGCTAAGTTATGTGGCACCTTGGGATAGCCATTGTATATCGACAAAGTAATAGTAGCGCAAACGAGAATGGCTTTTGCACGAGCATGTGTAATTGTTTCTTCTGATGATGATCTTCCTAATGAGGTTTTTTATCGTGATCTTAATGGGACCACCTGTAAGGTGCATGTTTTATATTCTTAGAAGCTACAGCATTATAAGATTTGCTACTCTTTTGGTCATGCACATGGAGCTTGTCAGCAAACTCAAAAATCGATCATTTAGGTTTACCGACAATGTTAGACATCTCAGCACGGGGTTGATACTGCTATTATGACTACAGTAGCAGTCGCACTAGTGAAGACGAGCGAGCATTCTGACTCGCATGGGTAGCACCACGACTATAAGGATAAATGAGAAACTTTACCTCTTCCGATTATATCAGAGCCTTTCAAAACAAAAGTTTCCCAAGGTACCCATGTATAGGAGAAGAAGTCGAGACCTTTATCTCTTCCTATATTGTCAGGGACTACCACAACAAGGATCACACGTTCCACTCATCATGTCAACCAGGATATTGTGTCTCAACTAGCTCATGCATCTACACATCTCGCCAATCAAGACATTTTGAACCCTGCTAACCAGGATTTCTTGGCTCAAGGTACTTTAAAATATAAACATTTGCAAGCTATGGATGAAGTGGAAAAATATAAGAATAAAGGCTTGAAAGGTAAGGATATAGTGCGGGAGGAAAATGTGAAATCGAAGGATAAGAAAAAGAAGGTCCTTCCTAAGTCGCACAACCTTCCTTCTACCTAGGAAGAATCTCTTACTTCCTTTTCCATCTGTTTTATTTCTGATGATGATAATCCGTTAGAATGTTCGTGGACTTAATAAACCTGAGAAATATCGGGAGCTCAATAGAATAATCAGGTCTGCTTCTTGTGATATTGTTATTCTTATGAAAATAAAAATTAAACCATCTCAGGTTCGTGTTTAAAAGAATTAATATGTCCACAGGCAGAACTTCTTACTAATGATTCTTTGATGCGAATTGGTTCGCAAAAGAATAAGGATTGCGGTTTTATTGTGCCACGAGCAAGAGGATCGATAGGATGATCTTGGATACAGGTTAAACCACCACCAAAGATCGATAGAACGGGATCACCACCAAACTTGGATACAGATACCACCACCAAGCAAGGATACAGATTCCCAAGAGGCTCACCACACTCGAAATCCACCAAGTGATACAGATGCCTTAATGCAAGAAACTTGCAAAAGAGATTAACTCTCAATATTCATTCAACCACACTTACAAATGAGAATATGTCTCATTATATAGAAACTAGATTCAAAAACAACTTGAGAACTACCCAAACAAACAAGACTAACAAGACTAACAACACTAACAATACTAACAAGTCTAACAAACTAACAAGTCTAACAAACTTAGTTTACTAACAACAACCAAGAAATATCTACTCCGAAAGAATATTAAATCACTTAGTAATCTCGGATGCTCCCGTATCACCAATAAGCTGAATATGTCACAAATTAATTCCACATAAGCATAGTGACAAGTGGCGCATGAGGAGAATTCAGCATGTTGCAATTTGGTGTAGCGCCATTCAAAGAAAGTGTTGAACCGAAATGCATCATCCTCCCTTTGCTGGAAAAGATTTGTCCTCAAATCTTCGTGTTCTTTGTCTTCTTCAAATGGAGATAGGTCTTGAACATTGAATGTTGCTGAGACATGGGACTCACCAGAAGATCGATCTTGTAGGCGTTGTCATTGACTCTTTCTAATACCTTGAAGGACCTTCAGCTCTAGGCATCAACTTGGACTTGCGCTTGAGGGAAACCTCTCCTTTCGGAAATGAATCCAAACTAAATCTCCAGGCGAAAGATAACAGCTCGCCTATTCTTGTTTGCCTTCCTTTCATAAATCTCATTTTGCTTCGCAATTTGAGATTTAATCTTCTCATGTAACTCCTTTATTACCTTGGCTCGCTGGTTAGCTTCTTTGTGCACCAAATCCTTGCTAGGCAAAGGTAGCAAATCGATGGGAGTAAGTGGATTGATGCCATACAGCTTCAAATGGTGAACATCTTGTAGTGCGACTTGGAACTCTATTGTATGCAAACTCGGCATGAGCAAGCTTCAAGTCCCAATCCTTCCGATTTTTGGACACTAAAGTTCTCAATATAGCTCCCATGGTACGGTTGACAACTTCGGTTTGTCCATCCGCTTTGAGGATGACAAGAAGTGCTGAATGTAAGCTTCGCATCAAGCTTACTCCATAATGTCTTCCAAAATCCACTTAGGAACTTGCTGTCCCTATCCAAACAATGGTGCGAGGAACTCCATGAAGTCGAATGATCTCACGGAAGTACAAATCAGCAATGTGAATAGCATCGCCGGTCTTATGGCAAGGCACAAATGAGCCATCTTTGAAAACCGATCGACAACCACCATAATAGCATCTTTTGTCTTTGAGTCCTTGGTAAACCAAGAACGAAATCCATGCTTACAGCCTTCCCAAGGAACCTCGTGAATTGGCAATGGCGTGTATAATCCTTGTGGAAGAACATGACTCTTGGCTTTGTGACAAGTGACACACCGCCTAAGGATTCTTTGAACATCTCTTGCCATCTTTGGCCAGTGAAAGTGCTCTTGTAATAGAGTCAAAGTCTTGTTAACGCCAAAGTGGCCAGCAATTCCACCTCCATGGACTTCTCTAATCAACAACTCCTCGTTGAACTCGAGGAATGCACAACTTGTTGTCCTTGAAGAGAAAACCTTCTTGGACATGGAAATGATCCACAGCACCTTTTGACATGCTGCAAATATAGAATTAAAGTCCACATCATCCGCATAGAGTTCTTTTATTACCTCGGCCGATAAGCTTGGAATCCATCAAGGAGAGCAAAGAATGTCTCCGCGATAGTGCATCGCGACAACATTGGATTTTCCTGCTTTATGCTTGATCATGAAGGAGTAGGATTGAAGATATTCAACCCATTTGGCATGCCTCTTATTCAGCTTGTGTTGGCCATTGATGAACTTCAAAGCTTCATGATCCGAATGCAAGACAAACTCCCTAGGCAATAAATAGTGGCTCCAATGTTCTAATGCACGAATGATTGCATAGAATTCTTTATCATAAGTGGAGTAATTCAGCCTGAACCATTGCTTTTCGCTGAAATAAGCAAGTGGTCGGCCATGTTGAAGTAATACTCCAATCCCAACACCTAAGCATCACACTCTACTTCAAAGAGCTTTTCAAAATCAGGAAGTGCAAGCACCGGGCCTCACACAACTTCAGTTTAATGGTTTCAAAGCTTTGCTGCGCTCAAGAGTCCACTCAAATGTTTCTCCTTTCAAGCAATCAGTAAGTGGAGCAATAATGGTGCTGAAATTTTTAATGAAGCGCTATAGAAAGAAGCCAAACCATGAAAACTCCTTACATCATGAACAGATTGGGAGTTGGCCAGGATTGGATTGCTTTCAACCTTGCTTTCGCCCATTTTGATGCCTTCACTTGAGATGACATATCCCAGAATACAACTCTAGAAGTAAAGAAATGGCACTTCTTGAGATTGCCAAATAGTTGCTTTGAATGCGCAACTCTTCAAATAGCTTCTTCAAGTCTGCAAGTGTTCTTCTTCATCTCTATAGACAAGGATGTCATCAAAGTAGACAACAATGAATTTCCCAATAAAAGGCCTTAGAACATGATTCATTAGCCTCATGAATGTGCTAGGAGCATTAGACAAACCGAATGGCATAACAAGCCACTCATAGAGACCTCCTTTGGTCTTGAATGCCGTTTTCCATTCATCTCCTTCCTTCATGCGAATCTGATGGTAACCACTCCGAGATCTACCTTGGAAAAATAGTGGCACCATGCAATTCATCTAGCATATCATCAAGCCGAGGAATAGGATAACGGTACTTTACCGTTATCTTGTTGATAACACGACTATCCATGCACATTCTCCATGAGCCATCTTTCTTTGGAACTAGAATGGCTGGAGCAGAGCAAGGACTCAAGCTTTCTTGGACATAGCCTCTAGACACCAACTCATCAACTTGTCAAGCTCTCTAGTCTCCTCCGGTTACACCTATAAGCTGGTTTGTTGGGCAATGGTGCTCGGGCATTAAGTCAATTTGATGCTGAATCTCTCTCTTTGGAGGCAAGCCGAATGGCAATTCTTTAGGAAGACATCAGCAAATTCATTCAGCAATGGTTTCACCAAAGGGTGAATTAAATCTTCATGGACCGCATTTGCTTCAAGCAAGAGCACTGCAAACAGTTGCCTGTTCTTCAAACACGTCTCTCGAAGTTCGGCTTTGCTCAGCGGCCAGCAACTCCATTCTTCTTATGTTGACCACAATCAGCAAGACTTGGAGATAATGGGGTAAGAGTGATCTTCTTCTGCCCCAAAAGGATGGAATAGGTGTTCTTGAAGCCATCATGCATAGCCCTGCGATCATATTGCCATGGTCTTCCAAACAACAAGTGACATGCATCCATAGGGATCACATCACAAGTAATTTCATCTTGATAATGCTTCCCAATTGAAAATGAGATTAAGGCTTGTTTAGTTACCTTAACATCACTTTCCTTGTTCAGCCATTGAAGTTTGTAAGGTTGAGGATGTGTGATTGTTGGCAAACTCAGCTTCTCAATCATAATTGCTGAAGCAACGTTAGTGCAACTTCCACTATCAACAATAACATGGCATACCTTTCCCTTGATCGTACATCGTGTTTGGAAAAGGTTCTCCCTTTGTTCCTCCATAGCCACCAAGTTGGCATTCAGTGCCTTGCGAATCACCAGGAGTTCGCCATCATCAGGATGTTCCACATGCTCTTCTCCTTCTTCAGAATTTGGTTCTTCAACCTCTTTGAGGGTGATAGTGCGCCGATTAGGACATTCGGAAGCAATATGCCCAAAACCTTGGCATTTGAAGCATCGTCTCTCCTTGGAGGTTGTCACGGGCTGGGAATCAACTTTGGTTTTATCCTTCCTTGCTGTAGTCTTCTCGACTTGAAAGAAGTGCTCCCTTTCTTTGGAAGAAGCCCTCTTCTCAAATGGCTTGTAGGGCGACCTCTTGGAAGAGTCTTGCTGCTTCTCCACCTTGTTTGCTAGCTTGCATACATCATTTAAGCTCCAATAGGGTTGTAAATCCACCAAATCAGCAATTGGTTTCTTTAAACCACCCGGATATCGTGCAATGGTTTGCTCATGGGATTCAGTAACATCACACTTAATCATGAGTTGTTCAAACTCACGAGTGTATTCTTCAACATTCAAGTCATTCTGTTTTAGAGTATGGAGTTTTAAGAACATATCTTGCCTGTAATTTTAGGGCACGAATCTCCTTCTCATCTCCCTTTTCATCTTCTCCACGTTCGGATCTTGTTCTTCCCTTCTCTAGCACGCGAGCTTTAAGATTCTCCCACCATAGGCTCGCGTAATGGCGCAACTTCAAAGCTGCAACCTTCACTTTCTTTTCCTCTTTTGAATAGTCTTTAAATTCAAAGACTCTCTCCATGGTGTGTAGCCAATCAATGAAGTCATCAGGTGAAAGTTTACCTTCAAATTCCGGAATCTCCACTTTGACATCGGATTTATTCTTGTGATGATTGAATCTGTGATGCCTCCTCCCTTGAGACTCCTCACCACTTGAGTTCTCACGGAAAGGATTCTCCTCATCATCACCAGAACTAGCATGAGACGATGTTGCTCCTCTTTGAAAAAGCTGCACCATTTGACGTCTCAAATGAGCAATCTCTCGTTCCATTCGCATAGAACGAGCTTGTTCAAATGTCAAACCACGCTGGAACTCGTCGGCCATGTGTATAGTGAAGATGGGGGTTTGGGGTATGTAAGTGTTTAGGGGGGGAATGAAGATGGTGTATAGAAGAAATGCACAAAAGGAACCGCGTTTCCCACAGACGGGGCCAACTCATGCGAAGTGGTTCGCAACGGAATAAGGACTGCTGTTTTATTGTGCCACGAGCAAGAGGATCGATAGGATGATCTTGGATACAGGTTAAACCACCACCAAAGATCGATAGAACTGGATCACCACCAAACTTGGATACAGATACCACCACCAAGCAAGGATACAGATTCCCAAGAGGCTCACCACACTCGGAATCCACCAAGTGATACAGATGCCTTAATGCAAGAAACTTGCAAAAGAGATTAACTCTCAATATTCATTCAACCACACTTACAAATGAGAATATGTCTCATTATATAGAAACTAGATTCAAAAACAACTTGAGAACTACCCAAACAAACAAGACTAACAAGACTAACAACACTAACAATACTAACAAGTCTAACAAACTAACAAGTCTAACAAACTTAGTTTACTAACAACAACCAGTAAATATCTACTCCGAAAGAATATTAAATCACTTAGTAATCTCGGATGCTCCCGTATCACCAATAAGCTGAATATGTCACAAATTAATTCCACATAAGCATAGTGACAAGTGGCGCATGAGGAGAATTCAGCATGTTGCAATTTGGTGTAGCGCCATTCAGCAAAGTGTTGAACCGAAATGCATCATTCTTGCAACACTTATGGTAGAATATGGGTCTTGTGGCATCCCAACTCTGTTAGTGCTTGGTTTATTTTTGCTACTAAATAATTCATCCATCTTAAGGCAGATGACAAAAAGAATGACTATCAATTCCATATTACTGGTATATATGCTTCGAACAGTATGCATGAAAGAAATGCTTTGTGGACTGATCTAACTAACATTGCAAATGGCTATTTTATAATGCCTTGGATTGTTCTTGGTGACTTTAATACTGTTCGGTACACAAATGAAAAAGTGGGGGGTAAACCACTTTTAGAAAGCCAGCTTCAAAATTTTAATGATTACATAGATACTACTGCATTGATTGATATGAAATCTATAGGGGATTGGCTTTCATAGAGTAATCAAGGTGCTACCACGTAAAAATAATGGCTCGACTCGATCGTGTCCGATTAATTAAGCATGACTAATAGTTTACCTAATTCACTTCGAGTATGGTGTTCGTTATTCTCGATCACTATTCAATGTATATACATGCACAAAGCAACACCTAAAGGCAAGAAACTATTTAGTTTCTTTAACATGTGAGTACTAATCCCTAGTTCCTCGAGATTATCAGATCAGCTTGGAATGTTATTCTGCATGGTTCTCCTCTATATATTTTATGCCAGAAGCTAAAAGTATGTAAAACAACACTTAAGGAGTGGAATACAAACACCTTTGGCAATATTATTACCCGGGTCTAGTTAAGCAAAAAGGAGCTAATGACAATGCAACAAGAGCTGCATCTTCAGCCCCTTGATGAGAATCTTATTTGTAAAGAGACAAAAGCCAAGCATCAATTCATGCAAGCCTTAAAGTAGGAGGAAAGTTTTACAAAACAGAAGTCATGACGACATTGGCTTACTCTAGGCGATTCCAACACTAAGTTTTTCTATCTTGCCATTCTGCTAGGAGGGCCATTAATCGCATCGGAAATATAAAGATAAAGACGGTAATCTTATTGAGAATTTGGATGAGGTTAAAGCACATAGAATAATTTTTATTCTCTATTTAATCAAGAGGAGCAACCTAATAATATTCATGTGGAGCCTCTTTGGAAAGCTTGATTCGGATGTCATCGCGATTCTCAATGCACCAATTACAGATGAAGAAATTGTAAGGGTTGTCTTTAAGTCACCGAAGTACAAAAGCCCTGGTCTAGACGGATTTCCAACTGAATTTTATCAAATTACATGGCCTATCATTGGTAATGACATGATTAAAACTTGTTAGCATTTTTTCTCATTAGGTCATATTCTTAAAGTGATAAATTGTACCTTTATTTCTTTAGTTCCGAAGAATGTAGGGGCTGATTCACTAGAGCACTACAGGCCCATTTCATTATGTAACTTTATTTACAAGATCATATCCAAGTTGCTTGTAGATTGAATGTAAAAAATTATGCATAAGATCATTAGTCCTACTCAAGTTGCTTTCATTAAAGGGAGAAGTATACATCACAATGTTCTTCTTGCTAATGACTTGGTCAAGGATCTGCACTCCAAATCAAGAGAGACAAAAATATGTTTTAAGGCTAACTTACAAAAAATATTTAATTCAGTTAATAGACATTTTATCTATAAGATGATCCTCAGTATGAACTTCCCTCAACAATGGGTTAATTGGATTTAATACTGTTTAGAAACTTTAAAATTTTTGGTTCTCTTTAATGGTTCACCTATTGGCTTTTTTGGGAGTACGAATGACATCCGATGATATGAACCAGATCAAGCTAGTCAAGACTCAATCAAGATTCTATGGTTGCAAGAAGAGCCTAAAATGGTCAATATGATCATGAAGAGAGAAAGACAAATTTGAAGACCTCATCTTGAAGAATAAAAGTCCATTCAGCCTTGTTTACCAAAATTCATGAATTAGGAATATGAATGTTATTTAATAACATTCATATTCCTAATTCATAATTTTAAACAACTGAATGGACTTTTATTCTTCAAGATGAGGTCTTCAAATTTGTCTTTCTCTTCATGATCATATTGACCATTTTAGGCTCTTCTTGCAACCATAGAATCTTGATTGAGTCTTGACTAGCTTGATCCATATCATTCCCCCTTTCTGGAACGATTCGTCCTCGAATCATAGCCTCCATCACCGTGATTTTGTTGATGGCTCTGCAATCAACACACATTCTCCAAGATCCATCCTTTTTAGGCACCAAAAGAACAGGAACTGCGCATGGACTCATGCTTTCTTGCACATACCCCTTTTCCATAAGCTCACTGACTTGCTTTTGGATTTCCTTGGTCTCTTTTTTTTTGAACTTTCTGCTCTCTTTCTTTCTTTTTGACAATAAAGTGAGGGGAAAAAAATGAAGAACAAATAGTAATAGCACAAGAAACACAGCAATAAGGAGGAAGGAAGAATAGCAATTATGAATATCGTGATAAAAGAAGAATAAGAGAACAGGGAAAAGTGAAAAGATAAATGGATAAGCAAACCTCAAACTTGAGCCGTGCTCTGATACCAAATGATGGAAATCATCAATTTAGCAACCATACACCCCGATAGCTAAAGAGCTATGATACATATGGAATGCAAATTGACACCCTCCAACGAATTGAAACAAGGCGGATCGTTCAAGAATGAAGTAAGGAAACTATTCTAATTACTTATCAATAGAAAATTGATGAAATAACTAGAATAGCACTTTGAATTCCCTTAAGACGTCACAAACTAACAAGTTTGTTAAGTCAAAGGAAAAGCAAAGATTTGGTTTGACGCCACAATGAAAAGCCTGATAAGTTCTAAAGTTCATGCAAGAACTTAAAACAAAACACTCACCGGTGTTGAAGAATTGTCATCTTTCCAAATTGTCTGTCTTACACTGAGAGTCAACCTCATTTATATAGTATGAGGATAATACAAAGGGAATGAATGCATTAAATAACATTCATATTCCTAATTCATGAATTTTGGTAAACAAGGCTGAATGGACTTTTATTCTTCAAGATGAGGTCTTCAAATTTGTCTTTCTCTCTTCATGATCATATTGACCATTTTAGGCTCTTCTTGCAACCATAGAATCTTGATTGAGTCTTGACTAGCTTGATCTGGTTCATATCATTCCCCCTTTCCTGGAAAAGATTCGTCCTCGAATCATAGCCTCCATCACCGTGATTTTGTTGATGGCTCTGCAATCAACACACATTCTCCAAGATCCATCCTTTTTAGGCACCAAAAGAACAGGAACTGCGCATGGACTCATGCTTTCTTGCACATACCCCTTTTCCATAAGCTCACTGACTTGCTTTTGGATTTCCTTGGTCTCTTTTTTTTTGAACTTTCTGCTCTCTTTCTTTCTTTTTGACAATAAAGTGAGGGGAAAAAAATGAAGAACAAATAGTAATAGCACAAGAAACACAATAAGGAGGAAGGAAGAATAGCAATTATGAATATCGTGATAAAAGAAGAATAAGAGAACAGGAAAAGTGAAAAGATAAATGGATAAGCAAACCTCAAACTTGAGCCGTGCTCTGATACCAAATGATGGAAATCATCAATTTAGCAACCATACACCCCGATAGCTAAAGAGCTATGATACATATGGAATGCAAATTGACACCCTCCAACGAATTGAAACAAGGCGGATCGTTCAAGAATGAAGTAAGGGAAACTATTCTAATTACTTATCAATAGAAAATTGATGAAATAACTAGAATAGCACTTTGAATTCCTTAAGACGCCACAAACTAACAAGTCTAATAAGTCAAAGGAAAAGCAAAGATTTGGTTTGAGCATACAAGCGAAAAGCTGATAAGTTCTAAAGTTCATGCAAGAACTTAAAACAAAACACTCAGGTGTTGAAGAATTGTCATCTTTCCAAATTATGCATCTTACAGAGTCAACCTCATTTATATAGTATGAGGATAATACAAAGGGAATGAATGCATTAAATAACATTCATATTCCTAATTCATGAATTTTGGTAAACAAGGCTGAATGGACTTTTATTCTTCAAGATGAGGTCTTCAAATTTGTCTTTCTCTCTTCATGATCATATTGACCATTTTAGGCTCTTCTTGCAACCATAGAATCTTGATTGAGTCTTGACTAGCTTGATCTGGTTCATATCATCCGATAAGGAGATCCACTTTCTCTGTATCTTTTTAAAATTGTAATGGAAGGACTCAGCTGTATGTTGGAAGAGGCAATCATTGATGGCAGTATTAAGGTACCACATGCTGGTTCTAATCATATATCCCACATAACATTTGTAGATGACCTTGTTATATTTCTTTGCAATGACTCTACTTCAGTGAGGAATTTGACTACTATTCTGAAAGATTTTGGTTTGGTTTCCGGCCTTTAACTAAATCATGCAAAAAGTAAAGTCTATATGGGTCCTTGCATTAAAGATAAAGTCTTTATTATATAAACTTTGGGGGTTAGCGAGGGAAGTGTGTTAGTTTCTTATCTAAGTCTCCCACTCATATCTACTAGCATTCACAAAACCCATTGTCAGCCTATCCTATAAAAAATAAAGAATAGAATTTCTTCTTGGAAAACTAGACTTCTTTCTAAAGCAGGACGACTTGAACTCATTTGATCTGTATTGTTTTCTTATTCTATTTATTGGTCTAAGGTATTTCTTCTACTTTTGTTGGACTTCTTCAGGATATTGAAAGACTATTTAACAACTTCTTCTGGAATGACACAGATGGTAAGGCAATATATATGATAAATTGGGATATCATCTACAGACCGAAAGATAAAGGCGGGCTGAATCTAAGAAATCTGAGAGATTGGAATAAGGCTTATTAGGAATAAAAATTATGGGATCTTTTGCAAAACAAATCCTTATGGTCACAATGGGTGTTTGCTATGTACCCATCCATGAAATCAATTTGAGAAGTTTCAGTAAAAACATATCATTCTGCTGCTTTCAAAGAAATTTTGAAGGCAAGGAATTCTCTAATCAAACAAATTTCTTATGCAATCTCTTCTGAGAACAAAATTAATATGTGGTATGATCCTTCGGTGAATGAGAAAAGTATATTCCAATTATATGATGATATAGTATGAAGTGATCTTGGGCCCCCCTTGATGCGAATTGGTTCGCAAAAGAATAAGGATTGCGGTTTTATTGTGCCACGAGCAAGAGGATCGATAGGATGATCTTGGATACAGGTTAAACCACCACCAAAGATCGATAGAACGGGATCACCACCAAACTTGGATACAGATACCACCACCAAGCAAGGATACAGATTCCCAAGAGGCTCACCACACTCGGAATCCACCAAGTGATACAGATGCCTTAATGCAAGAAACTTGCAAACGAGATTAACTCTCAATATTCATTCAACCACCCTTACAAATGAGAATATGTCTCATTATATAGAAACTAGATTCAAAAACAACTTGAGAACTACCCAAACAAACAAGACTAACAAGACTAACAACACTAACAATACTAACAAGTCTAACAAACTAACAAGTCTAACAAACTTAGTTTACTAACAATAACCAGTAAATATCTACTCGAAAGAATATTAAATCACTTAGTAATCTCGGATGCTCCGTATCACCAATAAGCTGAATATGTCACAAATTAATTCCACATAAGCATAGTGACAAGTGGCGCATGAGGAGAATTCACATGTTGCAATTTGGTGTAGCGCCATTCAAAGTGTTGAACCGAAATGCATCACCTCCTTTCTTTGGAAAAGATTTGTCCTCAAATCTTGGGTTCTTTGTCTTCCTCAAATGGAGATAGGTCTTGAACATTGAATGTTCTGAGACATGGGACTCACCAGAAGATCGATCTTGTAGGCGTTGTCATTGACTTTTCTAATACCTTGAAGGGACCTTCAGCTCTAGGCATCAACTTGGACTTGCGTTTGGAGGGAAACCTCTCCTTTGAAATGAATCCAAAATAAATGTCAGGGCCTAAAGATAACAGCTCGCCTATTCTTGTTTGCCTTCCTTTCATAAATCTCATTTTGCTTCGCAATTTGAGATTTAATCTTCTCATGTAACTCCTTTATTACCTTGGCTCGCTGGTTAGCTTCTTTGTGCACCAAATCCTTGCTAGGCAAAGGTAGCAAATCGATGGGAGTAAGTGGATTGATGCCATACACAGCTTCAAATGGTGAACATCTTGTAGTGCGACTTGGAACTCTATTGTATGCAAACTCGGCATGAGCAAGCTTCAAGTCCCAATCCTTCTCATTTTTGGACACTAAAGTTCTCAATATAGCTCCCATGGTACGGTACACAACTTCGGTGTGTCCACCTGTTTGAGGATGACAAAAGTGCTGAAACAAGCTTACTCCAAGCTTACTCCATAATGTCTTCCAAAATCCACTTAGGAACTTGCTGTCCCTATCCAAACAATGGTGCGAGGAACTCCATGAAGTCGAATGATCTCACGGAAGTACAAATCAGCAATGTGAATAGCATCGTCGGTCTTATGGCAAGGCACAAAATGAGCCATCTTTGAAAACCGATCGACAACCACCATAATAGCATCTTTTTGTCTTTGAGTCCTTGGTAAACCAAGAACGAAATCCATGCTTACAGCTTCCCAAGGAACCTCAAGAATTGGCAATGGCGTGTATAATCCTTGTGGAAGAACATGACTCTTGGCTTTGTGACAAGTGACACACCGCCTAAGGATTCTTTGAACATCTCTTGCCATCTTTGGCCAGTGAAAGTGCTCTTGTAATAGAGTCAAAGTCTTGTTAACGCCAAAGTGGCCAGCAATTCCACCTCCATGGACTTCTCTAATCAACAACTCCCTCGTTGAACTCTGAGGAATGCACAACTTGTTGTCCTTGAAGAAAACACCTTCTTGGACATGGAAATGATCCACAGCACCTTTTGACATGCTGCAAATATAGAATTAAAGTCCACATCATCCGCATAGAGTTCTTTTATTACCTCGGCCGATAAGCTTGGAATCCATCAAGGAGAGCAAAGAATGTCTCGCGATAGTGCATCGGCGACAACATTGGATTTTCCTGCTTTATGCTTGATCATGAAGGAGTAGGATTGAAGATATTCAACCCATTTGGCATGCCTCTTATTCAGCTTGTGTTGGCCATTGATGAACTTCAAAGCTTCATGATCCGAATGCAAGACAAACTCCTAGGCAATAAATAGTGGCTCCAATGTTCTAATGCACGAATGATTGCATAGAATTCTTTATCATAAGTGGAGTAATTCAGCCTGGAACCATTAAGCTTTTCGCTGAAATAAGCAAGTGGTCGGCCATGTTGAAGTAATACTCCTCCAATCCCAACACCGGAAGCATCACACTCTACTTCAAAGAGCTTTTCAAAATCAGGAAGTGCAAGCACCGGCCTCACACAACTTCAGTTTAATGGTTTCAAAGCTTTGCTGCGCTTGATAATCCACTCAAATGTTTCTCCTTTCAAGCAATCAGTAAGTGGAGCAATAATGGTGCTGAAATTTTTAATGAAGCGCCTATAGAAAGAAGCCAAACCATGAAAACTCCTTACATCATGAACAGATTGGGAGTTGGCCGAGATTGGATTGCTTCAACCTTGCTTTCGTCCATTTTGATGCCTTCACTTGAGATGACATATCCCAGAATACAACTCTAGAAGTAAAGAAATGGCACTTCTTGAGATTGGCAAATAGTTCTTTGAATCGCAACTCTTCAAATAGCTTCTTCAAGTGCTGCAAGTGTTCTTCTTCTCGGCTATAGACAAGGATGTCATCAAAGTAGACAACAATGAATTTCCCAATAAAAGGCCTTAGAACATGATTCATTAGCCTCATGAATGTGCTAGGAGCATTAGACAAACCGAATGGCATAACAAGCCACTCATAGAGACCTCCTTTGGTCTTGAATGCCGTTTCCATTCATCTCCTTCCTTCATGCGAATCTGATGTTAACCACTCCGGAGATCTAGCTTGGAAAAAATAGTGGCACCATGCAATTCATCTAGCATATCATCAAGCCGAGGAATAGGATAACGGTACTTTACCGTTATCTTGTTGATGGCACGACTATCCATGCACATTCTCCATGAGCCATCTTTCTTTGGAACTAGAATGGTGGAACGAAGCAAGGACTCAAGCTTTCTTGGACATAGCCTCTAGACACCAACTCATCAACTTGTCGCTGAAGCTCTCTAGTCTCCTCAGGGTTACACCTATAAGCTGGTTTGTTGGGCAATGGTGCTCGGGCATTAAGTCAATTTGATGCTGAATCTCTCTCTTTGGAGGCAAGCGGATGGCAATTCTTTAGGAAGACATCAGCAAATTCATTCAGCAATGGTTTCACCAAAGGGTGAATTAAATCTTCATGGACGCATTTGCTTCAAGCAAGAGCAATGCAAACAGTTGCCTCTTCTTCAAACAAGTCTCTCGAGTTCGGCTTTGCTCAAAAGCGGCCAGCAACTCCATTCTTCTTATGTTGACCACAATCAGCAAGACTTGGAGATAATGGGGTAAGAGTGATCTTCTTCTGCCCCAAAAGGATGGAATAGGTGTTCTTGAAGCCATCATGCATAGCCCTGCGATCATATTGCCATGGTCTTCCAAACAACAAGTGACATGCATCCATAGGGATCACATCACAAGTAATTTCATCTTGATAATGCTTCCCAATTGAAAATGAGATTAAGGCTTGTTTAGTTACCTTAACATCACTTTCCTTGTTCAGCCATTGAAGTTTGTAAGGTTGAGGATGTGTGATTGTTGGCAAACTCAGCTTCTCAATCATAATTGCTGAAGCAACGTTAGTGCAACTTCCACTATCAACAATAACATGGCATACCTTTCCCTTGATCGTAGTGTTTGGAAAAGGTTCTCCCTTTGTTCCTCCATAGCCACCAAGTTGGCATTCGATTGCCTTGCGAATCACCGGGAGTTCGCCATCATCAGGATGTTCCACATGCTCTTCTCCTTCTTCAGAATCCCAAATCGGTTCATCCTCTTCAAAATTTGGTTCTTCAACCTCTTTGAGGGTGATAGTGCGCCGATTAGGACATTCGGAAGCAATATGCCCAAAACCTTGGCATTTGAAGCATCGTCTCTCCTTGGAGGTTGTCACGGGCTGGGAATCAACTTTGGTTTTATCCTTCCTTGCTGTAGTCTTCTCAGCTTGAAAAGAAGTGCTCCCTTTGCTGGAAGAAGCCCTCTTCTCAAATGGCTTGTAGGACGACCTCTTGGAAGAGTCTTGCTGCTTCTCCACCTTGTTTGCTAGCTTGCATACATCATTTAAGCTCCAATAGGGTTGTAAATCCACCAAATCAGCAATTGGTTTCTTTAAACCACCCAGATATCGTGCAATGGTTTGCTCATGGGATTGATAACATCACACTTAATCATGAGTTGTTCAAACTCACGAGTGTACTCTTCAACATTCAAGTCATTCTGTTTTAGAGTATGGAGTTTTAAGAACATATCTTGCCTGTAATTTTCGAGCACGAATCTCCTTCTCATCTCCCTTTTCATCTTCTCCCACGTTCGGATCTTGTTCTTCCCTTCTCTAGCACGCCGAGCTTTAAGATTCTCCCACCATAGGCTCGCGTAATGGCGCAACTTCAAAGCTGCAACCTTCACTTTCTTTTCCTCCGAATAGTCTTTAAATTCAAAGACTCTCTCCATGGTGTGTAGCCAATCAATGAAGTCATCGGTGAAAGTTTACCTTCAAATTCGGGAATCTCCACTTTGACATCGGATTTATTCTTGTGATGATTGAATCTGTGATGCCTCCTTCCTTGAGACTCCTCACCACTTGAGTTCTCACGGAAAGGATTCTCCTCATCATCACCAGAACTAGCATGAGACGATGTTGCTCCTCTTTGAAAAAGCTGCTCCATTTGACGTCTCAAATCAGCAATCTCTCGCTCCATTCGCATAGAGCGAGCTTGTTCAAATGTCAAACCACTGGAACTCGGCCATGTGTATAGTGAAGATGGGGTTTGGTATGTAAGTGTTTAGGGGGGGAATGAAGATGGTGTATAGAAGAAATGCACAAAAGGAACCGCGTTTCCCACAGACGGCGCCAAATGATGCGAATTGGTTCGCAAAAGAATAAGGATTGCGGTTTTATTGTGCCACGAGCAAGAGGATCGATAGGATGATCTTGGATACAGGTTAAACCACCACCAAAGATCGATAGAACGGGATCACCACCAAACTTGGATACAGATACCACCACCAAGCAAGGATACAGATTCCCAAGAGGCTCACCACACTCGGAATCCACCAAGTGATACAGATGCCTTAATGCAAGAAACTTGCAAAAGAGATTAACTCTCAATATTCATTCAACCACCCTTACAAATGAGAATATGTCTCATTATATAGAAACTAGATTCAAAAACAACTTGAGAACTACCCAAACAAACAAGACTAACAAGACTAACAACACTAACAATACTAACAAGTCTAACAAACTAACAAGTCTAACAAACTTAGTTTACTAACAATAACCAGTAAATATCTACTCCGAAAGAATATTAAATCACTTAGTAATCTCGGATGCTCCCGTATCACCAATAAGCTGAATATGTCACAAATTAATTCCACATAAGCATAGTGACAAGTGGCGCATGAGGAGAATTCAGCATGTTGCAATTTGGTGTAGCGCCATTCAGCAAAGTGTTGAACCGAAATGCATCACCCCTAAAGATTGGAATGTTTCTGAGTTCATTGCTAATGGCATCTGGTATCTTCCTAATCTTATTTCTCCTGATATGCTATCACTTTGGTCGATTATTACAACTCTTCTAATCTAGAACAACTCTTCCGATATACTTATTTGGCTTCATGACAATGGTAAATTTAGTACTACATCTGAATTGAATGAAACTAGACAAAAAAAACAAGTGGATCCCAAGCAGTTGGGCATAGGATAGACTAGGTTTAAAGAGACATTCCTTATGCACATGACATGCCATTCTTGTCGAACTACCTATAATAGACAATATGAAGCGAAGAGGTATCTATTTTGTTAACCGATGCTCTCTTTGTATGCATCAGGAAGAAAGAGGCAAGTCCTTCTTGATCATCTCTATTTTGCTTGCGACTACGCTAATTGAGTATGGAAGGAGATTCTGAAGAGATTTAAACTCAATAGGCTACCAATGCCAAACTTACATCAAGAGTTAGAAAAGCTCCAGCAAAGCTTCTCAAGAAAAGGGCTTATTACAAAACTAGTAAAAGTTACTTTCAGATGTGTATTTGGTGGATTTGGAGAGAGAGGTGTGGCAATTTTTTAGGGCCACAACACAAAATGCTCACCTTTTGCTCAAGAATTTTAGCGACTCAAGATTATGTATGGAGCTGGATATGGAATAAAGCATTAAACAAGTAGAGAAGAAGTGATCTTTATCAGATTCAAATTTATAATTCGTTAATGGTTTCTAGAATGAGGTTGCTATATCGTGTGATTCTATGCTTCAATAATGTGATGTATTCATAGGTCGTCTAGGAATGGTTGACCATTGCATTTTGCTATTTGTTACTTATAGTAAAGCATCATAGTCTACAACATATGTAGTCATGACTACTTTTCTGTTTAAATACTATTAGAGATAAGTCTAGGAGAGTGAGACCATTCCACCTTTCAAAGGTGGGGTGCATTCTCTTAGATTGCTCTAAGAGATCATAGGCTTTAGTCTATGGCTTGTGTAGACAAAGCTATTTTGTACAAACTTCATACTAAATCCAATTATATTTACTTACAAAAAAATGGTTATTTAACTTAACTGGGACTATGAAGTTGGGAATGGTCACTATTTTGAATTTTCGAGACGGTATGAAAAACTTTAATCAAACATCGACTTTGTGCGAACTTTATAATCATGATGTTTTTTTTTGACAAAAACAAGGTTCTACAAATTCCCTAAGCCTAATAAGTTCGGAATGGTCAATATTTTGAATTTTCGAGACGGTGTGTAAAAAACCGATCAAACATCGACTTTGAGCAAACTTTATGATCATCACAGTTTTTGGCAAAAACAAGGTTATACAACTTCCTTGGGACTAATATGTTGGGAATGGTTAATATTTTCAATTTTCAAACAAGTGTGCAAAAAATCGATCAAACATCAACTTTGTGCAAACTTTATAACCGTCACATTTTTTTTTTGGCAAAACCAAGGTTATTTAACTTCCTTGGGCCTAATAAGTTGGGAATGATCAATATTTTGAATTTTTAAGATGATGCAAAAAATATCGATCAAACATCGACTTTGCACATACTTTATGACTGTCACGTTTTTTTTTTTGGAGAAACCAAGTTATTCAACTTCCCTAAGCCAAATAAGTTGGGAATGATCAATATTTTAAATTTTCGAGATGGGGCAAAAAAAACTGATCAAACATCGACTTTGTGCAAACATTATGATCGTCACGTTTTTTTTGGCTAAATCATGGTTATACAACTTACCTAGGCCTATTAAGTTAGGAATGATCAATATTTTAAATTTTTGAGATGGTATGAAAAAAATCGATCAAACATTGACTTTCTACAAACTTTGTGACCATCACATTTTTTGGCGAAACCAAGGTTATTCAACTTCCTTAGGCCTAATAAGTTGGGAATGGTCTATACTTTGAATTTTCGAGATGGTGTAAAAAAAATTGATCAAACATCGACTTTGCATGAACTTTATGACCAAATCGTTTTTTGGTGAAACAAATATTATTCAAATTAACTAGAACTAATAAATTTGAAATGATCAATATTTTTAATTTTCGAGACGGTGCCAGGAAAACTGATCAAATATCAACTTTGAACGAACTTTATGACTATCTCATTTTTGGTGAAACCAAGGTTATTCAACTTAATTGGGACTATGAAGTTGGGAATGGTCAATATTTTGAATTTTCATCCCGGAGCGTAATAAGTTGGGAATCGTCAATATTTTGAATTTTCGAGATAGTGCGAAAAAATCAATTGAACATCGACTTTAAGCAAACTTTATGACCATCATATTTTTTGGCAAAACCAAGGTTATACAACTTCCCTAGGCCTAATAAGTTGGGAATGATTAATATTTTAAATTTTCGAGATAGTGCTCAAATAACCGATCAAACATTGACTTTGTGCAATCTTTATGATCGTAATGTTTTTTGGTGAAACCAAGGTTATACAACTTCCTTGGGCCTAATAAGTCGAGAATGGTTAAAATTTTAAATTTTCGAGGCGGTGCACAAAAAACCGATCAAACATTCGACTTTGCATAAATTTTATGGCCGTCACGTTTTTTTGGCGAAAACAAGGTTATACAACTTCCCTAGGACTAATAAGTTGGGAATGATTAATATTTTTAATTTTCATGATGGTGCGTAAAAAATCGATCAAACATCGACTTTGCGCAAACTTTATGACCGTCACATTTTTTTTTTGCAAAACCATGGTTATTTATCTTCCCGGGCCTAATAAGTTGGGAATGATTAATATTTTAAAATTTTCAAACAGTCACGAAAAAATTGATCAAATAATGACTTTGCAAACTTTATGACAATCATATTTTTTTGGCAAAACTAAGTTTATTCAACTTCCTAGGTCTAATAAGTTGGCAATGGTTAATATTTTTAATTTTCGAGACGTTGGACAAAAAACCGATCAAACATCGGCGTTCCACAAACTTTATGACCATCACGTTTTTTGGCAAAACCAAGGTTATACAACTTCCCTGGGCCTAATAAGTTGGGCATGGTCAGTATTTTAAATTTTCATGATTGTGCAAAAAAAGCCTATCAAACATCGACATTGCGCAAACTTTACAACCATCACGTTCTATGGCGAAACCAAGGTTATTCAATTTCCCTAGGCCTAATGAGTTTGGAATGGTCAATATTTGAATTTTCGAGACTATGCAAAAAAAATTGATTAAACATCAATTTTGAGCAAACTTTATAACCATATCATTTTTTTGGTGAAACCAAGGTTATTCAACTTAATTGGGACTGTGAAGTTGGGAATGGTCAATATTTTGATTTTTCGAGATGGTGCGAAAAAAATCGATCAAACATCGACTTTGCACAAACATTAAGACTGTCATATTTTTTGTCGAAACCAAGGTTATTTAACTTCCCTAGGCCTAATAAGTTGGGAATGGTCAATATTTTAAATTTTCGAGATAGTGAGCAAAAAATCGATCAAATATCGACCATGCACAAACTTTATGACCGTCACGTTTTTTGGAGAAAGTAAGATTATTCAACTTTCCTATGACTAATTAGTTGAGAATAATCAATATTTTGAATTTTTGAGATGGTACAAAAAAAAATCGAAACCATGGTTATACAACTTCCCTAGGCCTAATAAGTTGGGCATTGTCAGTATTTTAAACTTTCGAGGTGGTGCGAAAAACACCTATCAAACATCGACTTTTCGTAAACTTTTACCATCGTCACGTTCTTTGATAAAAACCAAGGTTACTCAATTTTCCTTAGCCTAATAAGTTGGGAATGATTATTATTTTGAATTTTCGAGACATTGCTTAAAAAATCGATCAAATATCGACTTTGCACAAACTTTATGGCCGTCAAATTTTTTGGCGAAACTATGGTTATACAACTTCCCTTGGCCTAATAAGTTGAGAATGATCTTTTTTTTTTGTAAGTAAATGTAATTAGATTTAGTATGAAGTTTGTACAAAATATCTTTGTCTACACAAGTCGTAGACTAAAGCCTGAGATCTCTTAGAGCAGTCTAGGATAATGCACCTGATGCGAATTGGTTCGCAAAAGAATAAGGATTGCGGTTTTATTGTGCCACGAGCAAGAGGATCGATAGGATGATCTTGGATACAGGTTAAACCACCACCAAAGATCGATAGAACGGGATCACCACCAAACTTGGATACAGATACCACCACCAAGCAAGGATACAGATTCCCAAGAGGCTCACCACACTCGGAATCCACCAAGTGATACAGATGCCTTAATGCAAGAAACTTGCAAAGATTAACTCTCAATATTCATTCAACCACCCTTACAAATGAGAATATGTCTCATTATATAGAAACTAGATTCAAAAACAACTTGAGAACTACCCAAACAAACAAGACTAACAAGACTAACAACACTAACAATACTAACAAGTCTAACAAACTAACAAGTCTAACAAACTTAGTTTACTAACAATAACCAGAAATATCTACTCGAAAGAATATCAAATCACTTAGTAATCTCGGATGCTCCCGTATCACCAATGAGCTGAATATGTCACAAATTAATTCCACATAAGCATAGTGACAAGTGGGGCATGAGGAGAATTCAGCATGTTGCAATTTGGTGTAGCGCCATTCAGCAAAGTGTTGAACCGAAATGCATCATCCTCCTTTGCTGGAAAAGATTTGTCCTCAAATCTTCAGGTTCTTTGTCTTCCTCAAATGGAGATAGGTCTTGAACATTGAATGTTGCTGAGACATGGGACTCACCAGAAGATCGATCTTGTAGGCGTTGTCATTGACTCTTTCTAATACCTTGAAGGGACCTTCACTCTAGGCATCAACTTGGACTTGCGTTTGAGGGAAACCTCTCCTTTCGGAAATGAATCCAAACTAAATCTCCAGGGCGAAAGATAACAGCTCGCCTATTCTTGTTTGCCTTCCTTTCATAAATCTCATTTTGCTTCGCAATTTGAGATTTAATCTTCTCATGTAACTCCTTTATTACCTTGGCTCGCTGGTTAGCTTCTTTGTGCACCAAATCCTTGCTAGGCAAAGGTAGCAAATCGATGGGAGTAAGTGGATTGATGCCATACACAGCTTCAAATGGTGAACATCTTGTAGTGCGACTTGGAACTCTATTGTATGCAAACTCGGCATGAGCAAGCTTCAAGTCCCAATCCTTCTGATTTTTGGACACTAAAGTTCTCAATATAGCTCCCATGGTACGGTTGACAACTTCGGTTTGTCCATCTGTTTGAGGATGACAAGAAGTGCTGAACAGAAGCTTCGCACTGCTTACTCCATAATGTCTTCCAAAATCCACTTAGGAACTTGCTGTCCCTATCCAAACAATGGTGCGAGGAACTCCATGAAGTCGAATGATCTCACGGAAGTACAAATCAGCAATGTGAATAGCATCGCCGGTCTTATGGCAAGGCACAAAATGAGCCATCTTTGAAAACCGATCGACAACCACCATAATAGCATCTTTTTGTCTTTGAGTCCTTGGTAAACCAAGAACGAAATCCATGCTTACAGCTTCCCAAGGAACCTCGTGAATTGGCAATGGCGTGTATAATCCTTGTGGAAGAACATGACTCTTGGCTTTGTGACAAGTGACACACCGCCTAAGGATTCTTTGAACATCTCTTGCCATCTTTGGCCAGTGAAAGTGCTCTTGTAATAGAGTCAAAGTCTTGTTAACGCCAAAGTGGCCAGCAATTCCACCTCCATGGACTTCTCTAATCAACAACTCCCTCGTTGAACTCTGAGGAATGCACAACTTGTTGTCCTTGAAGAGAAAACCTTCTTGGACATGGAAATGATCCACAGCACCTTTTGACATGCTGCAAATATAGAATTAAAGTCCACATCATCCGCATAGAGTTCTTTATTACCTCGGCCGATAAGCTTGGAATCCATCAAGGAGAGCAAAGAATGTCTCCGCGATAGTGCATCGGCGACAACATTGGATTTTCCTGCTTTATGCTTGATCATGAAGGAGTAGGATTGAAGATATTCAACCCATTTGGCATGCCTCTTATTCAGCTTGTGTTGGCCATTGATGAACTTCAAAGCTTCATGATCCGAATGCAAGACAAACTCCTAGGCAATAAATAGTGGCTCCAATGTTCTAATGCACGAATGATTGCATAGAATTCTTTATCATAAGTGGAGTAATTCAGCCTGGAACCATTAAGCTTTTCGCTGAAATAAGCAAGTGGTCGGCCATGTTGAAGTAATACTCCTCCAATCCCAACACCGAAGCATCACACTCTACTTCAAAGAGCTTTTCAAAATCAGTGCAAGCACCGGGCCCTCACACAACTTCAGTTTAATGGTTTCAAAGCTTTGCTGCGCTTCAGTAGTCCACTCAAATGTTTCTCCTTTCAAGCAATCAGTAAGTGGAGCAATAATGGTGCTGAAATTTTTAATGAAGCGCCTATAGAAAGAAGCCAAACCATGAAAACTCCTTACATCATGAACAGATTGGGAGTTGGCCAGATTGGATTGCTTCAACCTTGCTTTCGTCCATTTTGATGCCTTCACTTGAGATGACATATCCCAGGAATACAACTCTAGAAGTAAAGAAATGGCACTTCTTGAGATTGCCAAATAGTTGCTGAATGCGCAACTCTTCAAATAGCTTCTTCAAGTGCTGCAAGTGTTCTTCTTCATCTCGGCTATAGACAAGGATGTCATCAAAGTAGACAACAATGAATTTCCCAATAAAAGGCCTTAGAACATGATTCATTAGCCTCATGAATGTGCTAGGAGCATTAGACAAACCGAATGGCATAACAAGCCACTCATAGAGACCTCCTTTGGTCTTGAATGCCGTTTTCCATTCATCTCCTTCCTTCATGCGAATCTGATGGTAACCACTCCGGAGATCTACCTTGGAAAAAATAGTGGCACCATGCAATTCATCTAGCATATCATCAAGCCGAGGAATAGGATAACGGTACTTTACCGTTATCTTGTTGATGGCACGACTATCCATGCACATTCTCCATGAGCCATCTTTCTTTGGAACTAGAATGGCTGGAACGGAGCAAGGACTCAAGCTTTCTTGGACATAGCCTCTAGACACCAACTCATCAACTTGTCGTCAAGCTCTCTAGTCTCCTCCGGTTACACCTATAAGCTGGTTTGTTGGGCAATGGTGCTCCGGCATTAAGTCAATTTGATGCTGAATCTCTCTCTTGGAGGCAAGCCGAATGGCAATTCTTTAGGGAAGACATCAGCAAATTCATTCAGCAATGGTTTCACCAAAGGGTGAATTAAATCTTCATGGACCGCATTTGCTTCAAGCAAGAGCAATGCAAACAGTTGCCTCTTCTTCAAACAAGTCTCTCAAGTTCGGCTTTGCTCAAAAGCGCCAGCAACTCCATTCTTCTTATGTTGACCACAATCAGCAAGACTTGGAGATAATGGGGTAAGAGTGATCTTCTTCTGCCCCAAAAGGATGGAATAGGTGTTCTTGAAGCCATCATGCATAGCCTTGCGATCATATTGCCATGGTCTTCCAAACAACAAGTGACATGCATCCATAGGGATCACATCACAAGTAATTTCATCTTGATAATGCTTCCCAATTGAAAATGAGATTAAGGCTTGTTTAGTTACCTTAACATCACTTTCCTTGTTCAGCCATTGAAGTTTGTAAGGTTGAGGATGTGTGATTGTTGGCAAACTCAGCTTCTCAATCATAATTGCTGAAGCAACGTTAGTGCAACTTCCACTATCAACAATAACATGGCATACCTTTCCCTTGATCGCATAATCGTGTTTGGAAAAGGTTCTCCTTTGTTCCTCCATAGCCACCAAGTTGGCATTCAGTGCCTTGCGAATCACCAGGAGTTCGCCATCATCGGATGTTCCACATGCTCTTCTCCTTCTTCAGAATCCCAAATCGGTTCATCCTCTTCAAAATTTGGTTCTTAAACCTCTTTGAGGGTGATAGTGCATCGATTAGGACATTCGGAAGCAATATGCCCAAAACCTTGGCATTTGAAGCATCGTCTCTCCTTGGAGGTTGTCACGGGCTGGGAATCAACTTTGATTTTATCCTTCCTTGCTGTAGTCTTCTCAGCTTGAAAAGAAGTGCTCCCTTTGCTGGAAGAAGCCCTCTTCTCAAATGGCTTGTAGGACGACCTCTTGGAAGAGTCTTGCTGCTTCTCCACCTTGTTTGCTAGCTTGCATACATCATTTAAGCTCCAATAGGGTTGTAAATCCACCAAATCAGCAATTGGTTTCTTTAAACCACCCAGATATCGTGCAATGGTTTGCTCATGGGATTCAGTAACATCACACTTAATCATGAGTTGTTCAAACTCACGAGTGTACTCTTCAACATTCAAGTCATTCTGTTTTAGAGTATGGAGTTTTAAGAACATATCTTGCCTGTAATTTTCGCACGAATCTCCTTCTCATCTCCCTTTTCATCTCCTCCCACGTTCGGATCTTGCACTTCCCATCTCTAGCACGCCGAGCTTTAAGATTCTCCCACCATAGGCTCGTGTAATGGCGCAACTTCAAAGCTGCAACCTTCACTTTCTTTTCCTCCGAATAGTCTTTAAATTCAAAGACTCTCTCCATGGTGTGTAGCCAATCAATGAAGTCATCAGGTGAAAGTTTACCTTCAAATTCCGGAATCTCCACTTTGACATCGGATTTATTCTTGTGATGATTGAATCTGTGATGCCTCCTCCTTGAGACTCCTCACCACTTGAGTTCTCACGAAAAGGATTCTCCTCATCATCACCAGAACTAGCATGAGACGATGTTGCTCCTCTTTGAAAAAGCTGCTCCATTTGACGTCTCAAATCAGCAATCTCTCGCTCCATTCGCATAGAACGAGCTTGTTCAAATGTCAAACCACGCTGGAACTCGTCGGCCATGTGTATAGTGAAGATGGGGGTTTCGGGTATGTAAGTGTTTAGGGGGGGAATGAAGATGGTGTATAGAAGAAATGCACAAAAGGAACCGCGTTTCCCACAGACGGCGCCAAATGATGCGAATTGGTTCGCAAAAGAATAAGGATTGCGGTTTTATTGTGCCACGAGCAAGAGGATCGATAGGATGATCTTGGATACAGGTTAAACCACCACCAAAGATCGATAGAACGGGATCACCACCAAACTTGGATACAGATACCACCACCAAGCAAGGATACAGATTCCCAAGAGGCTCACCACACTTAATCCACCAAGTGATACAGATGCCTTAATGCAAGAAACTTGCAAAAGAGATTAACTCTCAATATTCATTCAACCACCCTTACAAATGAGAATATGTCTCATTATATAGAAACTAGATTCAAAAACAACTTGAGAACTACCCAAACAAACAAGACTAACAAGACTAATAACACTAACAATACTAACAAGTCTAACAAACTAACAAGTCTAACAAACTTAGTTTACTAACAATAACCAGTAAATATCTACTCGAAAGAATATTAAATCACTTAGTAATCTCGGATGCTCCCGTATCACCAATAAGCTGAATATGTCACAAATTAATTCCACATAAGCATAGTGACAAGTGGCGCATGAGGAGAATTCAGCATGTTGCAATTTGGTGTAGCGCCATTCAGCAAAGTGTTGAACCGAAATGCATCAGCACCCCACCTTAGAAAAGTGAAATTGTCTCACTCCACCAGACTCATCTCCAAGAGTAGTCAAACAGAAAGTAGTCATGACTACACATGTTATAGACTATGACTCTTTATTATAGGCAACCGATAGTAAAATGCAATAACCAACTATTCCTATATGACCTGTGAATACATCACATTATTGAAGCATAGAATCACACAATACAACAATCTCATTCCAGAAAGCATTAACGAATTGTAAAATTGAATCTGAGAAAGATCTCTTTTTCTCTACTTGTTAAATGTTTTATTTCTAGGTCCTACTCCATATATGATCTTGAGTCACTAAGAATCTCAAGCAAAGGTGAGCATTGTGTGTATTGTGGCCCTCAAAGAATCTACCACACCTCTCCTCCAAATCTACCAAATAGCACATCCAAAGGTAACTTTTGCGGTTGTGTAAGAAGCCCTTTTCTTGAGAAGTTTTGGAGCGTTCTAATTCTTGATACAAGTTAGGCATTGGAAGCCTATTTAGTTCAAATCTCATCAAAATCTCCTTCCATACCCAATTAGTGTAGTCGCAAGCAAAATAGAGATGATCAGTACTTTCTTCCTGTTGCGTACAAAGAGAGCATTGGTTAACAAGATAGATACCTTTTCGCTTCATATTGTCTATAATAGTTAGTTTGGTAAGAAGGCTTGCCATCTGCATAAGGAATGTCTTTGTGAGCCCAGTCTATCCCATGTCCAATTGCTTGGGATCCACTTGTTGTTTCTTTGTCTGATTTGATTCCATGTAGATGTAGTACTAAATTTACCATTGTCATAAAGCCAAATAAGCATAACTGAAGAGTTGTTCCTGATTAGAAGAGATGTAATTGTTAGCCAAAATGATAGCATATTAAGAGAAAAAAGGATTAGGAAGACACTAGGTGCCGTTAGCAATGAACTCAGAAACCTTCTAGTCTTTAGAGGCCCAAAGATTTTTTCGTACTTCATCACTATATATTTGAAATATACTTTTTCCATTCACCCAAGGATCATACCACATATTTGTTGAGAAATCCATAGGGGGCGACATCTTATGCGCAGCAATAGAACAAAAAAATAAAAACCTTGGATTTCCACAAAAGGTTCTATCGTAATGCGAAGATCGGTGCATCAAAAATAAATCCGTAAAAACTACATGGGTAAAAGAAAATACCTAGGGAGATCGTATATCCCTGGATCCCTACAGATCTGTAGGAGAGGATGAAGAAGATCAAACGTCCTCCTCTCTAGCGATATCCATACGGTAGGGATTGTGACGATGAACCTCTCTTGGGAGAGGGGAACAGAAGGTGGCTACCAAAAGAACCTCCAGCCTATAGAGCTTTGATTCCCTCATATTTATAGAGGCCACTTATAAACTCTAATGAATCTTGCCTAGTTGGGTATTGGATCTCCATCCAATTACCCAAGCCTCTTGGATTAGTGGGTCTCTATCTAATAATCTCTTATTAGCAATTATTGGATCTCATCTTAGGATCCAATAATTCAGAGGCTTAATGGATATCCAATAAGATAGAGGCTCCAACCGATACCTCATATCCAAACCTCTATTCGCAATACCTATCATGTGTGTGACCCTCTAGGCCCAATATCGAGCTAACCATGAGTCATCCTAATCAGAACTTCTTCTGACTTTATGAATTATTATCTCTATAATAATTTACTCGACTCATCGACTACGGATGTAGGCCACTACGCCTGATCCCCAAACGACACAGGAATTGAATCCTTTGGACCTATCCGTCTCGCTTACTATGTATCTATAGTCCCTCATCTATCTAATATCCCAAGGACCCTATGCCGGGCATGGTGCTGTTAGGCCCATACGGTCTCTCCTCAAGTCTTGTTCTTGTTGGATTCTCCTAGAGAATTCTTTCTTTCTCAATTCGAATAACCTTGGCCAAGGATTTGTTCGAGCAAGAATACATGGGATATTCCTCTCATGATACCGAGAGCGGATGATCCTTTATTGACACTCAATAGCCCTCGTAAGACTAGCTACCACTCCCAATAACTAGCTGTACTAGATCTGAAACTTTCTAAACCTATAAGTCCGGTATCAAAGAGTGGAGTACTCATACCAGACATCCTTGGTGTCTCAAGTCTAAGGACCAGATACACTACTGGGACTATGAAATCGCTGTCTGACGCGAGGTGTCAATAACCATCCAATATTCCGTAGGCAGATCAATGTGTGAACTCATTCCCTAATGAGAACCTGCATTGTACCTTTAGTGTCCCTACACGAGTAGCTTTAAGACCAGCCACCTCCATCATATGGATGGGTATACAGCACACTAGTCTATCCTGTTTTCTCAGTGTCCTTCTCGCGTAACCTATGATTAGGATTATTTAGGGTCTGTGTTTAAAGGTGAATCGGTCTCATTTTTATGATCTCATCATGATTTGATTCCTATTTCACAGATTCAAGGACATCACAATATATGCAACATGCAAGATAAAGTGATAAAATGCCTAATAATAAGCAAAGAAAAAGAGTGCATATCAAGTCACAAGTGCCATCACTCGTGTGATTGGCTTGTAGGGCACATATGACTAGCAATCTTCGACTTGACCTAAAGTCAATCACCAATATGTCTGATCCCCATCAGACCTTTATGATGCTTAAAGGCAATTTGAGTCAATTGCTTTGTCAATAGATCTGCATTATTATCTTCAGATAGAACTCTCTCCACTAATAAGCTAGAACCTCCTTAGAGCACTTCTGATGATACCCGGGTTCTCTTATTTGAGTAATCACCCCGTAGTTGCCGCAATATAAGGGAATTAGATTCTCGTTGCCTGACATAACTCTTAAGTTTGTGATGAACTTCTTTATCTAGATTCCCTCCTTTGCTGCCTCTACCACAGTAATATATTCTACCTCTGTGGTCGAGTCAATAATAATGTCTTACTTGGAACTCTTTCAGCATACTGCTCCTCCATTCAGAGTGAACACATATCCTAAAGTAGACTTGCTATCATTGACATCGCATTGGAAGCTCGAGTCCGTGTAGCCCTCAACCCTGAGGCTATTGTCTCCATATACCAGTAAAAGATCCTTAGTCATTTTCATGTACTTAAGGATATATTTTACTGTTTTCTAGTGCTCCAAGCATGGATCTACTTGATACCTGCTCGTGACACTCAGAGCATGCGCTATATCAGACCTGGTACATAGCATAGCATACATGATATATCCTATCGCTGATGCATATGATATCATATCCATGTGTGTCCTTTCTTTAGGAGTCTTTGGGGACATACTCCAAGAAAGTGATATTCCATGTCTCATTGGTATAAGACCTCTCTTGAAATTTTTCATGCCAAACCTTTTGACAATAGTGTCTATGTACCTAGACTTGGACAAACCAAGCATCCTTTTGGATCTATCTCTATAGATCTGTATTCCCAATATGCATGATGCTTCTCCTAAGTTCTTCATGGAGAAGTGTCTAGATTGTCAAAACCTTTACTATGGAGAGCATTCCTACATCATTCCCAATTATCAGGATGTTATCCACATATAATACCAAAAGGTGATAGTGCTCCCACTTACCTTCTGTATACACAAGGCTAATCTTCGTTCTTAATGAAGTCACAAGATCCGATTGCCTCATCAAATCTTGTATTTCAACATCGGGAAGCTTGTTTCATTCAGTCCATAAATGGACCTAAGCAACCTACACACCTTATCAGGGTTATCCTTGGATACGAATCTCTCAGGCTATATCATATATACCTCCTCGAGGTTGCCATTAAGGAATACGATTTTGACGTCCATCTGCAAGATCTCATAATCATAGTGTGCTGTAATAGCCAATAGAATTCAAATAGATTTTAGCATGGCTACAGGTGAGAAAGTTTCGTCATAGTCAACACCTTGCCTTTGACGATACCCCTTAGCTAATAGCCTTGCTTTATAGGTCTCTACCTTTCCATCTACTCTAATCTTCTTTTTGAAGATCCACTTGCAGCCAATGGGTATAATACCCTCGGGTGCATCAACTAGGTTTAAAACCTTATTGGAGTATATGGAATCCATTTCTGAATTCATGGCTTCTTGCCATTTCCCGGAGTCAATACTTATAATAGCCTCCTCATGGGTCTGAGGATCAATATCCTCAAAATCCTCTTCTCTGATATGTCCCACATATCTCTCAGGAGAATGGAATACTCTAGCGACCAACGAAAGTTGAAACTTGTATGCTAGGTATGCATGCAGATTTTGGTGTGGAATGGTTGTTGAGCTAGGTTCTCAACCTCGCTCAACTCTATCATTCTCCCATTGTCTCCATCAAGAATGTGTTTCTTCTTATGGAACATTGCTCTCTTGGCTACAAAGACCTTTTGGTCCTCGGGGTGATAGAAATAATACCCATAAGTTTCCTTGGGGTATCCCACGAACTTGCACCATTTTGTCTTGGATTCCAACTTGTCGGGGTTGTGTTTCTTGACGTGGGCAAGGTAGCCCCGAATCTTAACAACCTTAAGATCGGGTTTCTTCCCATTCCATATCTCATGTGGAATAGACATTACTGACTTAGTTAAGTGCATTCAGAAGGTAAGCTGCAGTCTCTAGGGCATATCCTCAAAATGAGATGGGTAGGTCGATGAAACTCATCATGGAATGCACCATGTCTAATAGTGTGTGATTCCACCTTTCTGATACATCATTAAGCTATGGTATATAAGGAGGTGTCCATTGGGATAAAATCCTATGGTCTTTGAGGAACTGAGTGAACTCTGTACTCAAATACTCACCTCCTTGATCTAATCGAAGGGTTTTAATACTCTTTCCTGTCTGGTTCTCTACTTCATTCTTATATTTCCTAAATTTCTCAAAAGCCTCAGACTTGTACTTCATCAAGTATATATGTCTGTATCTTGAGAAATCATCAATGAAAGTAATGCAGTAGGAGTAACCACTTATGGCATGAGTCGACATTGGACCACATACATCACTATGTATGAGTTCCAATAACTTAGAGGCTCTCTCTCCAGTTCCACTAAATGGAGAGTTGGTCATCTTTCCCCAAAGGCAAGGTTCACAAGTTACATATGACTCATAGTTAAATGGATCTAGATATCCATTCTTCAGCAACTTTCGAATCTTTCCCTCATGGATGTGACCTAGCCTACAATGCCACAGATATGCATTGTTCACCGCTTCTCGTTTTCTCTTAGACTCACTTACACTCATGATATGTAGAGCTGTATCTAGCATAAATGAACCATTATGCAATATTCCTCTCATGATGATCTCATTATCTAATATTATTAAACAACCATTGTTCTCAAAAACTAATTTATATCCACTAACTATTAAATATGAAATGAAAATAATATTTTTGATAATAGAAGGAATATCATAGCATGCATCTAATGCAATAATAGATCCACCAAACAAATGTAAGGTGATCTTGCCAATAGCCACTGTAGCAACCTTTGCTCCATTGCCCATCTTAAGATCCATCTCGCCTTTATTCAATCTCTTAGGTCTTGCTAGAACCTGCAACAAATTGCAGATATGATAAGAACTCCTAGTATCTAATACCCTTGTGTTATCATAAGATTCTGACAAATGGAGACTGATCATGAATATAACTGAAGCTTCTCCAAGCTTCTGTTTTACCCTCTCTGCAAGGTACTCTTTGCAGTTCCTCTTCCAGTGCCCATCTTTGTCGTAGTTGAAGCACTGGCCTTTGTCATTTGTTGGGTCTTTCTTGGCAATCTTTACCTTACCCATTTTGCCCTTGCCCTTACTCTTCTTAAGGGACTTCTCAGCCTTCTTTTTCTTTCTGGTCTCACTAGCATAGAGAACTAGCTTTTCATTCTTGATGGTGCTCTCTATTTCTCTCAATATATTGAGGAGCTCTGGGAGGGTCACCTCTAGTTTGTTTATATTAAAATTCATTATGAACTGAGAAAAGGAATCTGGTAAGGAATGAAGCACAAGATCCACACAGGTTATCCTTTAGGACCATTCCTAGACCTATGAGTTTCTCGATCCACCAATCATCTTAAGGACATGGTTCTGAACCGGTGTCCACTCAATCATCCTGACACGGAAAAGACTCTTTGATATCTCATATCGCTGAGTTCTTCCCTATTTCTTAAACAGTTTGCGGAGATGCAGGAGTATGGAATTAGCATCCATATTTTCATGCTATCTCTGGAACTCAGTAGTCATAGAAGCCAACATATAATACTGAGCAAGAGCGGAATCATCTATGTACTTCACATAATAAGCGATCTCATCGTCGCTTGTCCCTTCATCGGGCGTAGGGATCACTATATCAAGGACATACGTGATTTTTTCCGTCTTGAGAATGATTCTCAGATTGCAAATCCAATCCGTACAATTTGGACCAGTGAGGAGGTTGGCATCAAGTATGCCACGTAAAGGATTTGAAAGTGATATTTTTTTGAAATTAAAGATGTAGCAGAAATAAATAACATATAGACTTTGCAAAAATTAAACAGTTAAGATAAGGACTTCTATCTTAATGTACTCCCACTAATTTTTTGTGAGATACACAACACCCTCCGGTATGTGAATCAGAGACCCTTGGTGGATCTCTAGTGGGGATCAGGATCCAATAGGCATCTTAACGTAACCTCGAGGGACTCGACCAATCACGTTAAGCCTGTAAATGTAGGTTACTCTTGCTAATCACAACTCCTTGTGATTCCCGTCCTATTCAGCCTCCAAACCACTATGGCCTTGAGGGACTCGTGTTGGGAAATCCTTCTGGGGAGCGACATCTCATGCGCAGCAGAAGAACAAAAATAAAACACCCCATATTTCTCGTAGAAAGGTTCCGTCGTCATGCGAAGATCGGTGTGTCAAAATAAATCCGCGAAAATTACATTTGTAAAAGAAAATACCTTGGGAGATTGTATATCCCTGAATCCTTATAGATCTATAGGAAGGATGAAGGAGGTCAAGCGTCCTCCTCTTTAGCGGTATCCACACAGTAGAGACTATGGCGATGCTCCTCTCTAGGAAGAGGAGAACAGAAGGTGGCTACCAAAAGAAACCCTTCTTGGCCTATAGAGCTTTGGTTCCCTTCGATTTAAAGAGGCTCCTTGTAAACCCTAATGGATCTTGCCTTGTTGGGTATTGGATCTCTATCCAATTACCTAAGCCTTTTGGATTAGTGGGTCTCTACCCAATAATCTCTTATTAGCAATTATTGGATCTCATCTTAGGATCCAATAATTCAGGGGCTTAATGGATATCCAATAAGTTAGGGGCTATCTCATATCTGAACCTCTACTTGTTGCAACACCTACCATATGTGTATGACTCTAGGCCCAATATCAAGCTAGTCGTGAGTTATACTTGTCAGAACTCCTTCTGACTTAGTGAATTATTATATCTATAATTCACCTAACTCATCGATTGCGGATGTACTAGGCCACTACGCCGCAGCCCCCAGATGATACAAGGGAATCCAATCCTTTGGATCGATATGTCCTTAGTTATCATGTATCTGTATTCCCTTATCCATCTAATATCTCATAGACCCTATACCGATCATGGTGCTGTCAGGCCTATATGATCTCTCATCGAGTCTTGCTTTTGTCGGATTCTCCCGAAGAATTCTTTCTCTTTCAATCCGAATAACCTTGGCTAAGGATTTGTTCGAGCAAGAATACATGGGATATTCCTATTATGATACTAAAAGCGGATGATCTTATATTGACACTCAATAGCGCTCGTAAGGTTGGCTATCACTCCTAATAACCGATTGTACTAGATATGAAACTTTCCAAACCTATAAGTCCGGTATCAAAGAGTGGAGTACTCATATAGGACATCCTTGGTGTCTCAAGTCTATGGACCAGATACACTATTGGGGCTACGGAATCGCTGTTTGACATGAGGTATCAATAACCTCAAGCATTCCGTAGGCGGATCAATCAGTGAACTTATTCCCCAATGAGCTCCTGCACTGTACCCTTAGTGTCCCCACACGAGTAGCTATGAGACCAGCCACCTCTATCATATGGACGAGTATACAGCCACTAGTCTATCCGGTTATCTCGATGTTACTCTCGAGCAACCTATGACCAGGATAATTTAGGGTTTGTGTTTAAAGGTGAATCGGTCTTATTATCATTATCTCATCACGATCCGATTCCTATTGCATAGATCCAAGGACATTACAATAGATGCAACACGCAAGATAAAGTGATAAAACGCTCAATAATACGCGAAGAGAAAAAATGTATATCAAGTTACAAGTACCATCACTCATGTGATTAGCTTGCAGGGCACATATGACTAGCAATCTCCCACTTGGCCTAAAGCCAATCACCAACATATTTGATCCCCATCCGACCTCTGTGACGCTGAAAGATAATTTGAGTTAATGGCTTTGTCAATGGATCTGCAATATTATCTTCGGATGGAACTCTTTCCATTACTACATCTCTTCGGGCCACGATCTCTAATAAGCTAGAACCTCCTCGTAACACTTCTAATGAGACCGGGTTCCTTATTTGAGTAATCGCCTTGTAGTTGTCGCAATTTAAGGGAATCGCCTCGATACTCGATAATTCCTAGGTCCGTGATGAACTTTTTCATCCGCATTCTCCTCACGCTTCTATCGTAGCAATGTATTCTCGCCTCGTGATCGAGTCAACAATTGTGTCTTGCTTGGAACTCTTCCAAAGATAACGCTTCCTCCATTCAAGGTGAACACATACCCTGAATTAGACATGCTATTATCGACATCGGATTAGAAGCTTGAGTCCGTGTAGCCCTCAACCTTGAGGCTACTACCTCCATCAGCCAATAAAAGATCCTTAGTCCTTCTCAAGTACTTAAGGATACATTTTACTGCTTTCCAGTGCTCCAAGCCTGGATCTGCTTGATATATGCTCATGACACTTAGAGCATGCGCTATATCAGGCCTAGTTCATAGCATAGCATACATGATAGATCCTATTGCTGATGCATATGGTATCATATCCATGTGTGCCCTTTCTTCAAGAGTCTTTGGGGACATACTCCTAGAAAGTGATATTCCATGTCTCGTTGGTATGAGACATCTCTTGGAATTTTCCATGCAAACCTTTTTGATAATGGTGTCTATGTACCTAGACTAGGACAAGCCCAGCAACCTCTTGGATCTATCTCTATAGATCCGTATCCCCAAAATGTAAGATGCTTCCCCTAAGTCCTTTATGGAGAAGTGCCTAGATAACCAAGTCTTTACTGTGGAGAGCATTCCTACATCATTCCCAATGATCAGGATGTCATCCATATATAATATCAAAAAGGTGATAGTGCTATAACTTACTTTCCTGTATACACAAGGTACATCTTCATTCTTAACGGTCATAAGATCCGACGCCTCATCAAATCTTATATTCAAACTTCTGAAGCTTACTCACCCATAAATGGACCTAAGCAACCTATACACCTTATTTGGGTTATCCCTGGACACGAATCCCTTAGGCTGTATCATATACACCTCCTCCTTGAGGTTACTATTCAGGAATGTAGTTTTGACGTCCATCTGCCATATCTCCTAATTATAGTGTGCTGCAATAGCCAATAGAATTCGAATGGATTTTAGCATGACTACAGGTGAGAAAGTTTTGTCATAGTCAACACCTTGCCTCTGACGATACCCCTTAGCCACTAGCCTTACTTTATAGGTCTCTACCTTTCCATCTACTCCAATCTTCTTTTCAAGATCCACTTGCGCTAATGGGTATAATACCTCTGCATCAACTAGGTGCCAAACCTTGTTGGAGTATATGCAATCCATTTCAATTCATGGCTTGTCATTCCCGGAGTCTATGCTCATAATAGCCTCCTCGTAGGTCTGAGAATCAATATCCTCACAATCCTCTCCTCTGATATGTCCCACACATATCTCTCAAGAGGATGAGATACTCTACCAGACCCATGTAAAGTTGAAACTTGTGCATTAGGTACCTGAACAGACTCTAGCTGTGGAATGGTGCTTGAGCTAAGTTCTCCAACCTCGCTCAACTCTATCATGCTCCCACTGTCTCCACCAAGAATGTGTTCCTTCTCAAGAAACACTGCTCTCCTGGCTACAAAGACCTTTTGGTCCGTAGGGTGATAGAAATAATACCCACAAGTTACCTTGGGGTATCCCACGAACTTGCACTGCCTTCCTCGGATTCTAACTTGCTGTTATGTCTCTGACGTAAGTGGGCAGCCCAAATCTTAACAACCTTAAGATCGGCTTCTTCCCATTTCATATCTCATATGGAGTATACATCATCGACTTTAGTTAGAATTGCTCGTAATGTAAGTCTGCGATCTCTGTGGCATATCCCAAGAATGAGATGGGTAGGTCGGCGAAACACAACATGGAACACACCATATCTAACTGTGTGTGATTCCTCCTTTCTGATACAATGTTAAGCTGTGGTGTATAAGGAGGTGTCCATTGGGATAAAATCCCATGGTTTTTGAGAAACTGGGTGAACTCTGTACTCAAGTACTCACCTCCTCGATCTGATCGAAGGGTTTTAATACCCTTTCTTGTCTTATTTTCCACTTCATTTTTATATTTCCTAAATTTCTCAAAAGCCTCAGACTTGTACTTCATCAAGTACATATGATGGTATTTAGAGAAATCATCAATAAAAGTAATGAAGTAGAGTAACCACCTATGGCATGAGTCTTACATGGACCGTATATATCATTATGTATGTGTTTCAAGAACTCAATAGCTTTTTCTCCGCCCACTAAATGGAGAGTTGGTCATCTTTCCCCAAGGCAAGGTTCACATGTCGCATATAATCTCATAGTCGAATGGATCTAGATATCCATTCTTTAGCCAACTTTTGAATCCTTCCTCGTGGATATGACTCCAGCCTACAATGCCAAAGATATGCATTGCTTCACCTCTTCTCGCTTCCTCTTAGACTCACTTATCCTCATTGTACGTGGAGTCTATATCTAGCATAAATAAACCATTATGCAATATTCCTCTCATGATGATCTCATCATCTAATATTATTGAATAATTATTATTCTTAAAAACCAATTTATATCCACTGACTGTCAAATATGAAATGAAAATAATATTTTTGATAATAGAAGGAACATGATAGCATACATATAATACAATAATAGCTCCACCAAGCAGATGTAAGGTGATCTTGCCAATAGCCACTGTAGCAACCTTTGCTCCATTGCCCATCTTAAGGTCCATCTCGCCTCTGTATCTCCTAGGTCCTGCTAGAACCAGGAACGAATTGTAGATATGATAAGCACTCCCGGTATCCAATACCCATGTATTATCATAAGATTCTAACAAATGTAGACTGATCATGAATGTACTTGAAGCTTCTCCAAGCTTCTGTTTCGCCCATCTGCAAGGTACTCTTTGCAGTTCCTCTTCTAGTGCCCATCTTTACCATAGTGGAAGCACTGGCCTTTGTCCTTTGTTGGGTCTTTCTTGGTAACTTTTGCCTTACCCATTTTGTCCTTGCCTTGCCCTTCTTAAGGGTCTTCTCTTTCCTTTTCTTTCTGGTCTCACTAGCATAGAGAACCAGCTTCTCTTTCTTGATGGTGCTCTCTGCTTCTCTAAACATATTGAGGAGCTCTGGGAGGGTCACCTCAAGTTTGTTCATATTAATATTCATTATGAATCGAGAAAAGGAATCTGTAGGGACTAAAGCATAAGATCCACACATAGGTTATCCTCTAGGACCATTCCTAGACCTCGTGAGTTTCTCCCACTCAATCATCTTAAGGACATGGTTCTCAACCAATGTCCTCACTATCCTAGCACGAAAAAGACTCTTTGATATCTCATATCGTTGAGTTCTTTCCTATTCCTCAAATAGTTTACAGAGATACAAGAGCAATCACACTAGATGATCATGGACCACATCCTAATGTGATCAGGCCCGAGCCTGTGACCCCAATCACTCACATCAAGATCTATGTGTGCTTCGGCATATTTCCATGCCCTGTGATCATCCTTCTCGCTTCGTTGGTTCCGTCGGCATCTCAACGCATCTCCATGCGTTAGATCGTCCGTCTCGGCCTTGTGGGTCTCGCATCACGCTTCCTCATGTAATTACAACATAATTACAAGCACGCAGGCCCAATAATAAATGAGAAAAATAGATGCTCGCATGCCCCAATAATAATAATCAAATATACACACATCACATCACAAGTCCATGATCATTTGTCCACATCATACATCACATGTATATGTTATTTTATAGGACTACTAGATAAAAATAATAGTTAATTAAACTATTTAATAAACATATATATTTTTCTGAAATCAAGGACAAAGAGAGAATTTTCTGAATTCCTAAGGGTATTAAGGTCATTCGACTACAAGGGATAAGACTGAAATTTCATAAATTCAAAGGGGCAAAACTAGCTTTTGCCCAAAATCCTAACCCCTCTCACTGCTTTGCTACGATGTGGCCGCCGCCACCCTACCGACGGGGGCCACTACGCGACGAACGCGCCAGCCTTTGCTCGCGGGCAGCTCTCACCCATGGGAGGCGCTACCCCTTATGGGTGCGTGCCCCTACGGGCACCGCTGCGGGTTGGTCGCCATCAGGCAAACGCTACTGTGGGCTTGTCGCCCACAGGCGGGGCCCCTACGGGCTCTGTGCCCCGAGCGACGATCGCCCCTATGGGCGAGGCTGCCACAGTGGGCACGCGCCACCCCTGCGGGCTCTTCTGCCCGCGAGGCAACTCCAGCAGGCCGCTGTAGGTAGCGTTACACCGACAGGCACTACCCGCCCTTGCGGACAGGTCGCCGGCCACCTGCCTACAGGCCCTATGCCTGCAACCGTAGCCACCGCCGGTGCAGACAGCTAGGCTGCAAGCAACCTCTTCATTGCTGTGCGAGCGTAGCAAGGGCAGCAATAGTTGCTGCCCTTCCTTGCCTTTTGCACCCACAATTTTGGTGTCAAAAGTATATCTAAAACACAACACACGTAGTTTTAGATCCGATCTTTGCACGAACAACTTGGCTCTGATACCATTGTTGGAAAATCCACATGGGGTGGTATCTCATGCACAGTGGAAGAACAGTAAAAATAAAAACCTTGGATTTTCCACGAACTGCTCACATCGTATGAAGATCGGTGCATCAAAACAAATCCACTAAAACTGCATGTATAAAAGAAAATACCTAGGAGATCGATATCCATGAATCCTACAGATCTATAGAGAGGATGAAGCAAGTCAAGCGCCCTCCTCTTTAGCAAGATCCACACGGTAGGGACTGTGACGATGCACCTCTCTTGGGAGAGGAGAATAGAATGTGGCTACAAAAAGAAACCCCAGACCTATAGACCTTTGGTTCTCTCATATTTAAAGAGGCCCCTTGTAAACCCTAATGGATCTTACCCTATTGGGTATTGGATCTCCATCCAATTACCCAAGCCTCTTAGATTAGTGGGTCTTTACCCAATAATCTCTTATTAGCAATTATTGGATCTCATTTGAGGATCCAATAATTTTGGGGCTTAATGGATATCCAATAAGATAGGGGTCCAGCGGATATCTCATATCCGAACCTCTATTCGTTGTAATATCTACCATATGTGTGTGACCCTCTAGGCCCAATATCGAAATGGGCTATAAGTCATTCTTATCAGAACTCCTTCTGACTTAGTGAATTATTATCTATATAATAATTCACTCGACTCATCGACTTCGAATGTACTAGGCCACTACGCCGTAGTCCTCAGACGATACAAGGGAATCCAATTCTTTGGATTTATCTGTCCTCAATTACTATGTATCTATATTCCCTCATCCATCTAATATCCCAAAGACCCTATACCGGGCATGGTCCTGTCAGGCCTATACGGTTTCTCCTCGAGTCTTGCTCTTGTCGGATTCTCCCGGAGAACTCTTTCTCTCTCAATCCAAATAACCTTAGCCAAGGATTTGTTCGAGCAAGAATACATAGGATATTCCTCTCATGATTCTATGAGAGAATGATCCTCTATTGACACTCAATAGCCCTCGTAAGGTTGGCTACCACTCCCAATAACCAATTGTACTAGATTTAAAACTTTCCAAACCTATAATTTCGATATCAAAGAGTAGAGTACTCATATAGACATCCTTGGTGGCTCAAGCCTAAGGACCGTATACACATCGGGACTACGGAATCGTTGTCTGACGTGAGGTATCAATAACCATCTAATATTCCGTAGACGGATCAACAAGTGAACTCATTCCGTAATGAGCACCTGCACTGTATCCTTAATGTCCCCACACGAGTAGCTTTAAAACCAACCACCTCCATCATATGGACGGGTATACAGCACACCAGTCTATCCGGTTATCTCGATGTCCCTTTCGAGTAACTTATGACCAGGATTATTTAGGGTCTGTGTTTAAAGGTAAATCGATCTCATTATCATGATCTCATCATCATGATCTCACGATCCGATTCTCATTACACAGATCCAAGGACATCATAATATATATAACACACAAGATAAAGTGATAAAATACCTAATAATAAGCAAAGAGAAAGAGTGCAAATCAAGTCATAAGTGCCATCACTCTTGTAATTAGCTTGTAGGACACATATGACTAGCAATATTAATTCTGCTCAAAAGAGATTGCATAAGAAATATGTTTGATTAGCCAATTCCTTACCTTCAAAATTCCTTTCCAAGCAGCAGATTGATATGTTTTTACTAGAACTTCCCAAATTGATTCCTTAGATAGATACATAATACAAACCCATTGCAACCATAAGGATTTATTTTGTAAAAGATCCCATAATTTCTATACCAAACAAGCTTTATTCTAATATCTCAGATTTCTCATATTCAACCCCCCTTCATCTTTTGGTCTGCAAATAATATCTCAATTTACCATATGCATTACCTTACCATCTAAGTCATTCCAAAAGAAGTTCTTCAATAGTTTTTCAATATCCTGAAGAAGTTCAACAGGTAGAAAAAATATATTAGACCAATAAATAGAGTAAGAGAACAACACAGATCGGATGAGTTCAAGTCGTCCTACCTTGGAAAGAAGTCTAGTTTTCCAAGAGAAAATTCTATTCTTTATGTTTTGCAGGATAGACTGATAGTAGATTTTGTGAATGCCACTGGATATGTGTGGGAGACCCAGATAAGGAACTATTAGACTTCCCTCGCTAACCCCCAAAGTTTATATAATAAAGTCTTTATCTTCAATGCAATGACCCATATAGACTTTACTTTTTGCATGATTTAGCTGAAGGGCCAGTAACCAAACCAAAATCTTTTAGAATAGTAGCCAAATTTTTCACTGAAGTAGAATCAATGAGAAGAAATATAATAAGATCATCTGTAAATGTTATGTGAGATATATGAATCGAACCAACATAGGATACCTTAATACTGCTATTAGAGACTGCTTGATATGAACCAGCAAGTCTCCAAGAATAATCCAAGACATTGTAAGACAACCATTTGAATGTTAGTTAGATCAATCTATAGAGCATTTCTTTCATGCATACTGTTCGAAGCATATATACCAATAATATGGAATTGACAGTCATTCTTCTTATCCTCTACCTTAAGATCGATGAATTATTCAGTAACAAAAATAAACCAAGCACTAATAGAGTTGGGATGTCATAAGACCCATATTCTTCCATAAGTGTCGCAAGAATCATTAGTAAGAAGTTCTATCTCCGACCCATATTAAATTCTTATGAATATGAACCTGAGATGGTTTAATTTTTGTTTTCACAAGAATGATAATATCACAAGTAGCAAACCTGATTATTCTAGGGAGCTCCCGACATTTCTCATGTTTATTAAGTTTACGAACATTTCAACATGTTATATTCATCAGAAATAAAGCAGATGAAAAAGGAAGTAAGATGTTCTTCCTAAGTAGAAGGAAGGTTATGTGACTTGGGAAGTATATCCTTCTTCTTATCCTTAGATTTCATATTTTTCTTTCACATTATATTCTTATCTTTTAATTCTTTATTTTTATATTTTTTCATTTTGTCCATAATTCGTAAATGTTTAAATTTTAAAGTACCTCGAGGTTAGGAGTCTAGAGCGATCTTGGTGCGTAGAGGAGTAGGGGACAGAGGAGAGGGCTTTCGCTCCCTCGCTCGCCTCTCTACCGCTGCACGCAGGGGAACAGAGGAGAGGCTCTTTCGCACGCACGAGGGCGGTGCGGCCTTTGGCGACGGTGCAGAAGCTTGCGGGTGGCTGTGGTGGCCGGGCAAGGCTGCTGTGTGTGGCTGCAAGGGCCCATCGCTCCTCATCTTGTTGCTGGCGTTGCAAGGGGAATAAAAGAGAGGGTTGTCATCGGCGCCCTCGCCTCCCTGCTGCCCGCGCTGAATAGAGGGGTTCATTTGCGGCTGCTCTAACAGGCGGTTCTTCATCATGGAAAGGAAGGGTAAAGGGGCGCGGCTGGAGGGCTCGATTGCTGCTGTGCACCGATCCTCTGCTTCTTCACCCATCGCTCCTCACGATCGGGGCGACTGGGCGATGGCGGTTGATCATCTGCACAGTTCTCCTTCAATCAAGCCTCTGCTCCACCCCCTTTGTTCCTCTTCTGGAACAGAGAAACGGCGACGGGCGGTCGCAGGCTGAGCACTGCTTGCTTGGGAGATCAAGGGCTGCGCTTCTGCAAGGGTGCTGCTGCAGCGATTCTGACCTCTGCTCCTTCGCCCATCGTTCCTCACCACAGCGGAGGAGCTGCGATCGGGGCGACTGGGCGACGGTGGTTGATCGGGTCGCTGGCGGGCGGTGAGCAGCGGTCCCTGGCAGATCTGCGAACAAAGGGTTCCACCTGCGGAGGGAATCTCGCTGCTTCTTCTCCCTAGGGCATCGGAGAGCTGTTGGGCAGCGGCGGCGGCATCCCTGTTCTGCACACGGCGAGCAAGAAAGGGAGGTGTGGGCTACGCTCCCTCCCTTGCCGAACAGAGGAGGCGACGATTGCTGCTCTCTGCTGTCCGCCGCCAGGCGGAGGCTGCTGGGCAGCCCCTGTTCTGCCCTCCTCTTGTTGGGGCAGCAACTCGAGAATGGCTGGGGACGGTGGCAGCAGGGTTGATCCGAAGATGAGGCTTCCTTCTCAAGTTGCTTCTTCTTCCCGACGAGATGGTTCTTTGATGACGTAACATAAAGGTAGGTTGCACTCTAGATCGCGACCTCCTACTCTCATTTCTCGAGATCCTCGATCTTGGACAAGCCTCTTCAAGGCTCTGGTTGGAAGCTCGGATCTTAACTTGAATTTCTTTGCTCCAGAAACTCAGGCTGATCAGAAGATTGCTATGTACGAGACTGTTGATTCTGAAGCGCTGATTAAAACATGGTCTATGGTGCTTGTTGGTTATGTGGTCGGTTTAAAGACATCATATTTTTCGTTATCCTCATTCATCAAGACTCGATGGGGAACATCGATTCGATCCGCATATGCTAGAGAATGGTTTTTGTATGCAAACTCTATTCTCAAGAGGATTTGCAAACGAATCCTCAAGGGTTTTGGACTATTCGCGCCATCCGATGATTCTACGACGCTGGTCTCCCGATGTCCATTCGGGAGTTAGATAGTCTACGCCTATTCCTTTACGGGTATCCTTTCATGGTCTTCCTTGCATCTGGAGTCGACGCTTTATTGCTAAGTTATGTAGCACCTTGGGACGACCATTGTATATCGACAAAGCAACAAAGAACGCAGCATTTAGATTAGCTTATGACGAGCATGTGTAATGGTTTCTTCGATGGTGATCTTCCAGATGAGGTTTTTATCGTGATCTTGATGGGACCACTCGTAAGGTGCATGTTTCATATTCTCGAAGCCACAAAGATTATAAGATTTGCTACTCTTTCTGGCCATGCACATGGAGCTTGTCAAAGAACTCGTAAACCGATCACTGTTTACCAACAACCACTATCTCAACATGAGTTGATACTACTATTACGACTATCGATTTAATAAGGCGAGTCTCCTTCAAAGGTGAGTCGGTGAAGACGAGCGAGCATTCCGACTCACTGGGCAAGATCATGATCGTAAAGACAAATCGAACTTTACCTCTTCCTAATATATCGTAGTCGTCCACAACAACAGCTTTCAGTTACCCATGCACAGGAGAACGAGAAACCTTCGCCTCTTCCCACATCGACAGAACTACCGCAACGGGATCCCACGCCTCACCTATCAGGCTAACCAGATATCAGATCTCAACCAATCCCAAAAACCTCGCTACCGTGATATTCAGCCTCAACAACCTTCAACAAACACTGCCAACCTGGATATTTTGGGTATTTCAAAGTTTAAGCATTTGCAAGCTGTGGATGAAGTGGATAAAAATAGAAATAAAGGTTTAAAAGGTAAGGATATTATGTGGGAGGACATTACAAAACCCAAGGGTAAGAAGAAGGATGGTACTGGTAAGTTACACATACTTCCATCTACCTAGGAAGAGTCCTTTATTTCCTTTCTAACCAATTTTGATTCTGATGAAGATACTTTGTTGGAATGTTCGTGGACTGAATAAATTTGAGAAATGTCGGGAGCTTAATAGAACAATCAAGTATGATACTTGTGATATTGTTATTCTTGTGGAAACAAAAATTAAACCATCTCGGATTTGTGTTCAAAAAGATTTAATATGGCTAGAGGCAGAACTTTTTACCAACGATACTTGTGACACTTATGGTAGAATATGAGTATTATGGCATCCGAACTCTGTTAGTGCTTGCTTTATTTTTGCTACAGAACAATTCATCCACCTTAAAGCCGAGGATAAAAAGAATGGTTGTCAATTCCATATTACTGGTGCATATGCTTCTAATAGTATGCAGGAAAGAAATGTTCTATGGAATGATCTGATTAACATTACAAATGGCTGTCTTACAGTGCCTTGGATTATTCTTAGTGACTTCAATACTATTCGGTACACACATGAAAAAGTGGGGGGTAAACCACTTTTAGAGAGCAAGCTTCAAGGTTTTAATGATTACATAGATATCGCTGCATTGATTGATATGAAATCTGTAGGGGATTGGCTTTCATGGAGTAATCAAGGTGCGCCACAGAAAATAATCGCCGACTTGATAGGTGTCCGATTAATCGCGAATGGTTAACAAATGGTTACCCCGATTCACTGAGTATGGATCTCGCTTATTCTCGATCACTCTTTAATGTATATACATGCATAAAGTAATACCTAGAGGCAAGAAACCATTTCGATTCTTTAACATGTGGAGTACCCATCCTCGCCTCGAGGTTATCAAATCACTTGGAATGTTAATGTGCATAGATCTCCCCCTTACATCTTATGCCAAAAGCTTAAAGCATGTAAAGCAACACTAAAGGAGTGGAATACAAACACTTTTGACAATATTATCACCCGAGTTCAGTCAATCAAAAAGAAACTAATGGCGGTGCAACATGAGCTACATATTCAGTCCTTTGACGAGAATCTTATTTGCAAAAAGGCAAAAGCTAGGTCTCAATTCATGCAAGCCCTAAAGCAGGAAGAAAGTTTTGCAAAACAGAAGTCTCGACAACATTGGCTTACTTTAGAGGATTCCAATACGAAGTTTTTCTATACAGCCATTGCTACTAGAAGGGCTATTTACTATATCAGGAAATGTAAAGACCAAGATGATACGCTTATTGAGAATTTGGATGAAGTTAAAGCACACACTGAATAATTTTTTTATTCTTTACTCAATCAAACAGAGCCTAATAATGTTCATGGAGCCTACTAGAAAGCTTGATTCGGATGACATCACGATTCTTAATGTACCAATTACAGATGAAGAAGTTGTATGAGTTGTATTCAAGTCACCAAAGCATAAAAGCCTTGGTCCAGATGGATTTCCAGCTGAATTTTACTAAATTGCACGTCGATCATTGGAAATGATGTGATTAAAACTTGTCTGTATTCTTTCTCTTCATGTCATATGCTTAAAGCAATAAATTGTACTTTTATTTCTTTGGTTCCTAAGAATGCAGGGGCTGATTCACTAGAGCACTATAGGCCCATTTCTTTATGCAACTTTATTTATAAGATCATCTCCAAGTTGCTTGCAGATCGAATGCAAATGATTATGCATAAGATCATTAGTCCTACTCAGGCTGCTTTCATTAAAAGGAGAAGTATACATCACAATATTCTTCTTTGTAACGACTTGGTCAAAGATTTGCACTCCAAATCAAGAGGGACAAAAATATGTTTTAAAGTCGACTTACTAAAAGCATTTGATTCAGCTTAATAGACGCTTTCACAAGATGCTCCTCACTTTGAACTTCCTCAACAATGGGTTAATTAGATTCTGGCACGCTTGAAACTCCAAAATTTTCAGCCTGCTTCAATGGTTCCCCTGCTATTTCTTTGAGAGTACGAATGGCATTCGACAAGGAGATCTACTTTCTCCATATCTTTTACAATTGTCATGGAAGGACTCAATCAGATGTTAGAAAAGGCGCTCGATGGCAGCATTAAGGTACCCCATGCTGGTTCTATTCATATATCCCACATAACATTTGCAGATGATCTTATTATCTTTCTTCGCAATGACACTACTTCAGTGAAGAATTTGGCTACTATTCTAAAAGATTTTGGTTTAGTTTCTAGCCTTCAACTAAATCATGCAAAAAGTAAAGTCTATATGGGTTCTATGTTGAAGATAAAGACTTTATTATATAAACTCTAGGGGTTAGCGAGGGAAATCTACCAGTTCCTTATCTGGGTCTCCCACTCTTATCCACTGGCATTTATAAAATTCACTATCAACCTATCCTGTAAAAAATAAAGAATAGAATTTCCTCCTAGAAAACTAGATTTCTTTCCATAGCAGGACGACTTGAACTCATCCAATCAGTATTGTTTTCTTACTCTATTTATTGGTCTAATGCATTTCTTCTACCTATTAGACTTCTTCTAAATATTGAACGGCTATTGAAGAACTTTTTCTAAAATGGTACGGATGGAAAGGCAATGCATATGGTCAATTGGGATAACATTTGTAGACCAAAAGATGAGGGGGGGCTAAATCTGTAAATCTGCAGGAATAAAGCTTGTTTAGTACAGAAATTGTGGGATCTTTTGCAGAATAAATCCTTATGGTCACAATGGATTTCTTCTAGGTACCTATCTAAGGAATCAATATGGGAAGTTTCAATAAGAACATATCATTCTACTGCATGGAAAGGAATTTTGAAGGTAAGAAACTGGCTAATCAACGACATTTCTTATACAATCTCTTCTGGGACTAGAATTAATATGTGGTATGATCCTTGGGTGAATGGAAAAAGTATATTTCAATTATATGGTGATCGAGTACGAAGAGATCTTAGGGCCCCTAAAGATTGGAAGGTTTCTGAGTTCATTGCTAACAGTACCTGGTGTCTTCCTAATCCTATTTCTCTTGATATGCTATCACTTTGGCTGACTATTACGCTCTTCAAATCTGGAATAACTCATCAGATATGCTTAATTGGCTTCATGACAATGGAAAGTTTAGTGCTACATCTACATGGAATCAAATCAGACAAAGAAATAACAAGTGGATCCCAAGCAGTTGGACATGGGATAGACCGAGCTCACAGAGACATTCCTTATGCACATGGCAGGCCCTTCTTGCCAAACTACCCACAATGGACAATATGAAGCGAAAATGTATATATCTTGTTAACCGATGCTCTCTTTGTATGTAAAAGGAAGAAAGTATAGATCATATCTATTTTGCTTGTGACTACACTAATTGGGTATGGATGGAGATTCTAAAAAGATTTGAAATACATAAGGTACCAATGCCAAACTTGCATCAAGAACTAGAACAGCTGCATCATAACTTCTCAAGAAAAGGACTTCTTACATAACTAGCAAAGCTTATCTTCAGATGTACTATTTGGTAGATTTGAAAAGAGAAGTGTAGCAGAATCTTTGAGGGTCACAACACACACAATGCTCACCTTCTGCTTGAGATACTTAGCGACTCACGATCATGCATGGAGTCGGATTTGGAAATGAGGCATTTAAAAAGTAGAGAAAAAGAGATCTTCCTCAGATTCAATTTTACAATTCTTTAATGCTTCCTTTGTATTATCTGATTTACTGCTTTAAAATTGTGATATGTTCACCGGTTGTCCAAGTATAGTTGGTTATTACATTTTACTATTTGTTGCCTATGGTAGAGCGTCATAGTCTACAATCTGTGTAGTCATGATTTCTGTTTAACTACTCTGGAGATGAGTCCGTGGAGTGAGACTATTCCACCTTTCTGAGGTGGGGTGCATTCTCCTAGACTGCTCTAAGAGATCTCAGGCTTTAGTCTATGGCTTGTGTAGACAAAGTTAATTTGTACAATCTTCATACTAAATCTACTTACATTTACTTACAAAAAAAAAAGGTAAGGAGTCTTGGTTTGTAGGGTCTGTAATGTCCTAGTTGGCGAGGTGTGTAGGGGCATGAGCTGGTTGGGACACAATATCCTGGTTAGCATGATGCGTGTAACGTGGAATCCCGGTTGTGGTAGTCTTTGACAATATAGGAAGAGATGAAGTTTCCAACTTCTCCTTCTTCTATTTGCGGGTACTATGGGAAATTACTGTTGTGGAAGGTTCCGATATAATAGGAAGAGTTAAAATTCCTGATTTATCCTTTTATCCATGGTGCTACCCAAGTAATTCGAAATGCTCGCTCATCTTTACCATCGCAACTGCGACTAAAGAAGACTCGCCTTGTTTATCAGTAGTCATAATAGCAGTATCAACCCCGTGCTGAGGTGCTTGACGTTGCCGATAAACCTAAGTGATCGGTTTCTGAGTTTGCTGACAAGCTCCATGTGTATGATCGAAAGAGGAGCAAATCTTACATCGCTGTGACTTCCAAGAATATGAAACATGCACTTTACGGGTGGTCCCGTCAAGATCACAATAAAAAACCTCATTAGGAAGATCACCATTCAAGAAATCATTACACATGCTCGCAAATGCCAATCTAGTTTATGCCTTATCAATATATAGTGGCTATCCTGTGGTGCTGCATAACTTAGCTTAGAAAACGCTACCCAAAGATGCCGAGGAAGACCATGAAAGGATACCCATAATAGACTAAAGGCTATCTAACTCCAAACGAACATCGGACCAACGCCAGAGAATCATTGGATGGTCGCGAATGGTCCAAAACCCTTCAAGAATCCATTGCAAATCTTCTTGAGTAGAGCTTACACACAAGAAGCCATTCTCCAACATGTGAAGATCAAATGCTGATATGCCCCATCGTATCTTGATGAATAAAGATAAGAAAATTTGATGTCTTGAGATCAACCACATAACCAACAAGTGCCATTGACCATGTCTCAATCAGCTCTATAGAATCAACTGCCTCATATATGGCAATCTTATGATCAACGTGGACTTTTGGAGCAAAGAAATCCAAGTTAAGATCCGACTTCCAACCGAGCCTCAAGAGGCTAGTCCAAGGTCGAGAGTCTTTAGAAATGAGAGCAGGAGGTTGTGATCTAGTGCGCGACCTCCTTTGTGCTATGTTGTCGAAGGAGCATCTCGTTAGGAAGAAGATAACGGAGGAGCTTGAGAGGTGAGAGGGCAGTGGGGCCTCTACCACCGTGAGCCAACATCACCAGCCCTAGGGATCATCGCTGCCATAGGGGGTAGTCGTGTCCCTACAGCATTGGAAGAAGCATTGCAAGCGGTCGGCACGTCGAAGCAGTCGCAGTCGTCCCTGCACTAAAGATGCACAACCTGAGGGATAGCAGTCGTAGCCCAGGCCGTGCGTGTGCTCGCAGTTGACTCACCTACACTCAAGGGAGGAGCAACTGTAGTCGCTCGCCTTTGGGAGATGAAGTCATAGGCTGAACACCGTCGTGCAAAAAATTGATCAAACATCAACTTTACGCAAACTTTAAAACAGTCACATTTTTTGGCGAAATCAAAGTTATACTTCCCTAGGCCTAATAAGTTGAGAATGATCAATATTTTAAATTTTTGAGATGGTGCACAAAAAATCGATTAAACATCAACTTTGTGCAAACGTTATGACCATCATGTTTTTAGCGAAACCATAATTATTCAACTTCACTAGGCCTAATAAGTTGGGAATGGTCAATATCTTAAATTTTCGAGATTGTGTAAAAAACCGATCAAACATCGACTTTGCACAAACTTTATGACCATCACGTTTTTTTGACAAAACCAAGGTTATACAACTTCCTATGTCTAATAAGTTGTGAATGATCAATATTTTAAAATTTTAAGATAGTGCAAGAAAAACTGATCAAACATCGACTTTGTGCAAACTTATGACCATCACATTTTTTAGCGAAACCAATATTATTCAATATTTTTTTTAGTAAGTAAATGTAATTGAATATAGTATGAAGTTTATACAAAATAGCTTTGTCTACACAAGCCATAGACTAAAGCCTATGATCTCTTAGAGCATTCTAGGATAATGCATCCCACCTCAGAAAGGAGGAATTGTCTCCACCAGACTCATCTCCAAGAGTAGTCAAACAAAAAAATAGACATGACTACTCATGTTGTAGACTATGACGCTTTACTATAGGCAACACAACAAAATGCAATAGCCAACCATTCCTATATGACCTGTGAATATATCACATTATTGAAGCATAGAATCATACAATACAACAACCTCATTCTAAAAAGCATTAACGAATTATAAAATTGAATGTTATTCAACTTCCCTAAGCCTACCTAATAAGTTGGGAATGGTCAATATTTTAAATTTTCGAGATGGTGCGAAGAAAATCAATCAAACATCGATTTTGTGCAAACTTTATGTCCATCATATTTTTTGGCAAAATCAAGGTTATACAACTTCACTAGCCCTAATAAGTTGGGAATGATCAATATTTTGAATTTTTGAGATAGTACGCAGAAAACCAATTAAACATCAACTTTGCACAAAATTTATGACCGTCATGTTTTATGGCCAAAACAACGTTATACAACATCACATAGCCTAATAAATTGTGAATGGTCAATAATTTAAATTTTTGAGATAGTGCAAAAAATATCGATAAAACATTGACTTTACGTAAACTTTATAACTGTCACGTTTTTTGGTGAAACTATGGTTATACAACTTCCATAGACCTAATAAGTTGGGAATGATCAATATTTTGAATTTTCGAGATGGTGCGCAAAAAATCAATCAAACATCGACTTTATGCAAACTTTATGATCGTCCCGTTTTTTGGCGAAACCATGATTATATAACTTTACTAGGCCTAATAAGTTAAGAATGGTCAATATTTTTAATTTTTGAGACTCTGCGAACAAAATCGATCAAACATCAATTTTGCACAAACTTTACCACTGTCATGTTTTTTTGGTAAAACCAAGGATATACAACTTACCTTCGCCTATTAAGCTGGGAATGGTCGATATTTTGAATTTTTGAGATGGTGCGAAAAAAATCGATTAAACATCGACTTTATACAAACTTTATGACGATCACGTTTTTTGGTGAAACTAAGTTTATTCAACTTCCCTTGGCCTAATAAGTTGGGAATGATTAATATTTTAAATTTTCGAGATGGTGTGGAAAAAATCGATCAAACATCGACTTTACACAAACTTTATGACCGTCATAATTTTTGGCGAAACCAAGGTTATACCACTACCCTGGGCCTAAAATGTTGTGAATGCTCAATATTCTGAATTTTCAAGACAATACATAAAAAATAATCAAATATCGACTTTGTGCAAACTTTATGACCATCACATTTTTTGGCGAAACTAATATTATACAGCTTCCTTATGCCTAATAAGTTGGGAATGGTCAAAATTTTGAATTTGCAAGATGATACGCAAAAAATCGATCAAACATCGACTTTACGAAAACTTTATGACCATCATGTTTTTTGGCGAAACCTAGGTTACTCAACTTCCCTAGGCCTAATAAGTTGGGAATAGTCAATATTTTAAAATTTTGAGATGTTGTGAAAAAAATCTTTCAAACATCAACTTTGCATAAACTTTATGACCGCCATGTTTTTTTGGCAAAATCAAGGTTATACAATTTCCTTGGGCCTAATATGTTGAGAATGATCAATATTTTGAATTTTCGAGACATTGCTAAAAAAATCGATCAAACATCGACTTTGCACAAACTTTATGACTATCGTGTTTTTTTAGAAAACTAAGGTTATACAACTTCCTTTAGCCTAATAAGTTGATGCATTTCGGTTCAACACTTTGCTGAATGGCGCTACACCAAATTGCAACATGCTGAATTCTCCTCATGCGCCACTTGTCACTATGCTTATGTGGAATTAATTTGTGACATATTCAGCTTATTGGTGATACGGGAGCATCCGAGATTACTAAGTGATTTAATATTCTTTCGGAGTAGATATTTACTGGTTATTGTTAGTAAACTAAGTTTGTTAGACTTGTTAGTTTGTTAGACTTGTTAGTATTGTTAGTGTTGTTAGTCTTGTTAGTCTTGTTTGTTTGGGTAGTTCTCAAGTTGTTTTTGAATCTAGTTTCTATATAATGAGACATATTCTCATTTGTAAGGGTGGTTGAATGAATATTGAGAGTTAATCTCTTTGCAAGTTTCTTGCATTAAGGCATCTCAGATCACTTGGTGGATTCCGAGTGTGGTGAGCCTCTTGGGAATCAGATCCTTGCTTGGTGGTGGTATCTCAGATTCAAGTTTGGTGGTGATCCTGCTCTATCGATCTTTGGTGGTGGTTTAACCTGTATCCAAGATCATCCTATCGATCCTCTTGCTCGTGGCACAATAAAACCGCAATCCTTATTCTTTGCTAACCAATTCGCATCATTTGGCGCCGTCTGGGAAACGCGTTCCTTTTGTGCATTTCTTCTATACACCATCTTCATTCCCCTAAACACTTACATACCCAAACCCCATCTTCACTATACACATGGCCGAAGTTCCAGCTGGTTTGACATTTGAACAAGCTCGCTCTATGCGAATGGAGCGAGAGATTGCTGATTTGAGACGCCAAATGGAGCAGCTTTTTCAAAGAGGAGCAACATCGCCTCATGCTAGTTCTCGTGATGATGAGGAGAATCCTTTCCGTGAGAACTCAAGTGGTGAGGAGTCTCAAGGGAGGAGGCATCACAGATTCAATCATCACAAGAATAAATCCGATGTCAAAGTGGAGATTCGGAATTTGAAGGTAAACTTTCACCGATGACTTCATTGATTGGCTACACACCATGGAGAGAGTCTTTGAATTTAAAGACTATTCGGAGGAAAAGAAAGTGAAGGTTGCAGCTTTGAAGTTGCGCCATTACGCGAGCCTATGGTGGGAGAATCTTAAAGCTCGGCGTGCTAGAGAAGGGAAGAACAAGATCCGAACGTGGGAGAAGATGAAAAGGGAGATGAGAAGGAGATTCGTGCCTGAAAATTACAGGCAAGATATGTTCTTAAAACTCCATACTCTAAAACAGAATGACTTGAATGTTGAAGAGTACACTCGTGAGTTTGAACAACTCATGATTAAGTGTGATGTTACTGAATCCCATGAGCAAACCATTGCACGATATCTGGGTGGTTTAAAGAAACCAATTGCTGATTTGGTGGATTTACAACCCTATTGGAGCTTAAATGATGTATGCAAGCTAGCAAACAAGGTGGAGAAGCAGCAAGACTCTTCCAAGAGGTCGACCTACAAGCCATTTGAGAAGAGGGCTTCTTCCAGCAAAGGGAGCACTTCTTTTCAAGCTGAGAAGACTACAGCAAGGAAGGATAAAACCAAAGTTGATTCACAGCCCGTGACAATCTCCAAGGAGAGACGATGCTTCAAATGCCAAGGTTTTGGGCATATTGCTTCCGAATGTCCTAATCGGCGCACTATCACCCTCAAAGAGGTTGAAGAACCAAATTTTGAAGAGGATGAACCGATTTGGGATTACGAAGAAGGAGAAGAGCATGTGGAACATCCACGATGATGGCGAACTCTGGTGATTCGCAAGGCACTGAATGCCAACTTGGTGGCTATGGAGGAACAAAGGGAGAACCTTTTCCAAACACGGTGTACGATCAAGGGAAAGGTATGTCATGTTATTGTTGATAGTGGAAGTTGCACTAACGCTGTTTCAGCAATTATGATTGAGAAGCTGAGTTTGCCAACAATCACACATCCTCAACCTTACAAACTTCAATGGCTGAACAAGGAAAGTGATGTTAAGGTAACTAAACAAGCCTTAATCTCATTTTCAATTGGGAAGCATTATCAAGATGAAATTACTTGTGATGTGATCCCTATGGATGCATGTCACTTGTTGTTTGGAAGACCATGGCAATATGATCGCTATGCATGATGGCTTCAAGAACACCTATTCCATCCTTTTGGGGCAGAAGAAGATCACTCTTACCCCATTATCTCCAAGTCTTGCTGATTGTGGTCAACATAAGAAGAAGGGAGGTGCTGTCCGCTTTTTGAGCAAAGCCAAACTTCGAGAGACTTTTTTGAAGAAGAGGCAAGTGTTTGCATTGCTCTTGCTTGAAGCAAATGCGGTCCATGAAGATTTAATTCACCCTTTGGTGAAACCATTGCTGAATGAATTTGCTGATGTCTTCCTAAAGAATTGCCATCGCTTGCCTCCAAAGAGAGAGATTCAGCATCAAATTGACTTAATGCCCGAGCACCATTGCCCAACAAACCAGCTTATAGGTGTAACTCGGAGGAGACTAGAGAGCTTCAGACAAGTTGATGAGTTGGTGTCTAGAGGCTATGTCCAAGAAAGCTTGAGTCCTGTCTGCTCCACCATTCTAGTTCCAAAGAAAGATGGCTCATGGAGAATGTGCATGGATAGTCGTGCCATCAACAAGATAACGGTAAAGTACCGTTATCCTATTCCTCGGCTTGATGATATGCTAGATGAATTGCATGGTGCCACTATTTTTTCCAAGGTAGATCTCCGGAGTGGTTACCAACAGATTCGCATGAAGGAAGGAGATGAATGGAAAACGGCATTCAAGACCAAAGGAGGTCTCTATGAGTGGCTTGTTATGCCATTCGGTTTGTCTAATGCTCCTAGCACATTCATGAGGCTAATGAATCATGTTCTAAGGCCTTTTATTGGGAAATTCATTGTTGTCTACTTTGATGACATCCTTGTCTATAGCCGAGAAGAAGAAGAACACTTGCAGCACTTGAAGAAGCTATTTGAAGAGTTGCGCATTCAGCAACTATTTGGCAATCTCAAGAAGTGCCATTTCTTTACTTCTAGAGTTGTATTCTGGGATATGTCATCTCAAGTGAAGGCATCAAAATGGACGAAAGCAAGGTTGAAGCAATCCAATCTGGCCAACTCCCAACTGCTCATGATGTAAGGAGTTTTCATGGTTTGGCTTCTTTCTATAGGCGCTTCATTAAAAATTTCAGCACCATTATTGCTCCACTTACTGATTGCTTGAAAGGAGAAACATTTGAGTGGACATCAAGCGCAGCAAAGCTTTGAAACCATTAAACTGAAGTTGTGTGAGGCCCCGGTGCTTGCACTTCCTGATTTTGAAAAGCTCTTTGAAGTAGAGTGTGATGCTTCGGTGTTGGGATTGGAGGAGTATTACTTCAACATGGCCGACCACTTGCTTATTTCAAATAAAAGCTTTAATGGTTCCAGGCTGAATTACTCCACTTATGATAAAGAATTCTATGCAATCATTCGTGCATTAGAACATTGGAGCCACTATTTATTGCCTAGGAGTTTGTCTTGCATTCGGATCATGAAGCTTTGAAGTTCATCAATGGCCAACACAAGCTGAATAAGAGGCATGCCAAATGGGTTGAATATCTTCAATCCTACTCTTTCATGATCAAGCATAAAGCAGGAAAATCCAATGTTGTCGCCGATGCACTATCGCGCAGACATTCTTTGCTCTCCTTGATGGATTCCAAGCTTATCGGCTTCGAGGTAATAAAAGAACTCTATGCGGATGATGTGGACTTTAATTCTATATTTGCAGCATGTCAAAAGGTGCTGTGGATCATTTCCATGTCCAAGAAGGTTTTCTTCAAGGACAACAAGTTGTGCATTCCTCGAGTTCAACGAGGAGTTGTTGATTAGAGAAGTCCATGGAGGTGGAATTGCTGGCCACTTTGGCGTTAACAAGACTTTGACTCTATTACAAGAGCACTTTCACCGCCAAAGATGGCAAGAGATGGTCAAAGAATCCTTAGGCGGTGTGTCACTTGGCACAAAGCCAAGCGTCATGTTCTTCCACAAGGCTTATACACGCCATTGCCAAGTCCTGAGGTACCTTGGGAAGCAGTAAGCATGGATTTCGTTCTTGGTTTACCAAGGACACAAAGACAAAAAGATGCTATTATGGTGGTTGTCGAACGGTTTTCAAAGATGGCTTATTTTGTGCCTTGCCATAAGACCGACGATGCTATTCACATTGCTGATTTGTACTTCCGTGAGATCATTCGACTTCATGGAGTTCCTCGCACCATTGTTTGGATAGGGACAGCAAGTTCCTAAGTGGATTTTGGAAGACATTATGGAGTAAGCTTGGTACGGCTTCGCTCAAAGCACTTCTTGTCATCCTCAAACAGATGGACAAACCGGTTGTCAACCGTACCATGGGAGCTATATTGAGAACTTTAGTGTCCAAAAATCAGAAGGATTGGGACTTGAAGCTTGCTCATGCCGAGTTTGCATACAATAGAGTTCCAAGTCGCACTACAAGATGTTCACCATTTGAAGCTGTGTATGGCATCAATCCACTTACTCCCATCGATTTGCTACCTTTGCCTAGCAAGGATTTGGTGCACAAAGAAGCTAACCAGAGCCAAGGTAATAAAGGAGTTACATGAGAAGATTAAATCTCAAATTGCGAAGCAAAATGAGATTTATGAAAGGAAGGCAAACAAGAATAGGCGAGCTGTTATCTTTCGCCTCGAGATTTAGTTTGGATTCATTTCCAAAGGAGAGGTTTCTCCAAACGCAAGTCCAAGTTGATGCCTAGAGTCAAGGTCCCTTCAAGGTATTAGAAAGAGTCAATGACAACGCCTACAAGATCGATCTTCCCGGTGAGTCCCATGTCTCAAAGAACATTCAATGTTCAAGACCTATCTCCATTTGAGGAAGACAAAGAACCTGAAGATTTGAGGACAAATCTTTTCCAAAGAAAGGAGGCTGATGCATTTCGGTTCAACACTTTGCTGAATGGCGCTACACCAAATTGCAACATGCTGAATTCTCCTCATGCGCCACTTGTCACTATGCTTATGTGGAATTAATTTGTGACATATTCAGCTTATTGGTGATACTGAGCATCCGAGATTACTAAGTGATTTAATATTCTTTCGAGTAGATATTTATCGGTTATTGTTAGTAAACTAAGTTTGTTAGACTTGTTAGTTTGTTAGACTTGTTAGTATTGTTAGTGTTGTTAGTCTTGTTAGTCTTGTTTGTTTGGGTAGTTCTCAAGTTGTTTTTGAATCTAGTTTCTATATAATGAGACATATTCTCATTTGTAAGGGTGGTTGAATGAATATTGAGAGTTAATCTCTTTGGCAAGTTTCTTGCACTAAGCCAGCTGATTCACTTGGTAGATTCCGAGTGTGGTGGGCCTCTTGGGAATCTGTATCCTTGCTTGGTGGTGGTATCTGTATCCAAGTTTGGTGGTGATCCCGTTCTATCGATCTTTGGTGGTGGTTTAACCTGTATCCAAGATCATCCTATCGATCCTCTTGCTCGTGGCACAATAAAACCGCAATCCTTATTCTTTTGCGAACCAATTCGCATCATAAGTTGAGAAAGGTCAATATTTTGAATTTTCAAAACGATGCGCAAAAATTTGATCAAACATCAACTTTGTGCAAACTTTATGACCATCACATATTTCGACGAAACCAAGGTTATACAATTTCTCTGGGCCTAATAAGTTGGGAATGGTCAATATTTTGAATTTTCAAGATGGTACCCAAAAAATCGATTAAACATCAACTTTGCATAAACTTTATAACCATCATGTTTTTTTTGGTGAAACAATGGTTATCCAACTTCCCTAGGCCTTATAAGTTGGGAATGATCAATATTTTGAATTTTCGCAACCGTGAATAAAAAACCGATGAAACATCGACTTTGCATAAACTTTATGACCGTCACGTTTTTTTTATCAAGGTTATATAACTTCCCTAGGTGTAATAATTTGGGAATGATCAATATTTTGACTTTTTGAGACATTACAAAAACGGATCAAACATCGACTTTGCGTAAACTTTATGACCACACGTTTTACTCACATTTTATATTCAACTTCCTAGGACTAATAAGTTGGGAATTGTCAATAATTTAAATTTTTGACTTACATTTTTTGTGAAACCGAGGTTATATAACTTTCCTAGGCCTAATGTGTTGGTAATGGTTAATATTTTGAATATTCAAGACGTTGCTCAAAAATCGATCAAATGTCAACTTTGAACAAACTTATGACCGTCATATTTTTTGTCGAAACCAAGGTTATACAACTTACCTAGGCATAATATATTTGGAATGGTCAATATTTTAAAATTTAGAGACGTTGCACAAAAAATCAATTAAACATTGACTTTACGCATACTTTATGACCATCATATTTTTTTAGCGAAACTAAGGTTATACAATTTCCCAGGGCCTAATAAGTTGGGAATGGTCAATATTTTAAGTTTTCGAGATGGTGCGCAAAAAATGATCAAACATCGACTTAGCGCAAACGTTATGACTGCACGTTTTTTAGCGAAACTAAGGTTATACAACTTCCCTAGACCTAATATGTTTGGAATGGTCAATATTTTGAAATTTTGTGATGGTAAGCAAAAAACCAATAAAACATCGACTTTACATAAACTTTATGACCATCACGTTTTTTTGGTGAAATTAAGCTCATACAATTTTCGTGAGCCTAATAAGTTAGGAATGCTCATTATTTAAATTTTCAAGATAGTGTACAAAAAATTGATCAAATATCGACTTTGTGCAAACTTTATAACAGTCACAATTTTTGGCAAAACTAAGGTTGATACGGGGGTGATACAGAATAGATTTTGATAGAAAAAGTCAAGAGTATAACACAATCTAAGAAATCTGAGAGATTGGAATGAAGTTTGTTTGGTACAGAAATTATGGGATCTTTTGCAAAACAAATCCTTATGGTCACAACGAGTTTTTGCTAGGTACCTATCCATGAAATTAATTTGGGAAGTTCCAGAAAATATATCATTCTACTACTTGGAAAGAAATTTTGAAGACAAGGAATTGACTAATCAAACACATTTCTTATGCAATCTCTTTTGGGACCAGAATTCATATGTGATATAATCCTTGGGTGAATGGGAAAAGTATATTCGAATTATATGGTGATAGAGTACGAAGAGATATTGGAGCCCCTAAAGATTGGAAGATTTTTGAGTTCATTGCTAATGGCACGTGTCTTCCTAATCCTATTTATCCTGATATGCTATAACTTTGGCCGACTATTATAACTCTTCTAATCAGGAACAACTCTTCCGATATGCTTATTTGGCTTCATGACAATGGTAATTTAGTGCTACATCTGCATGGATTGAAATTTGATAAAGAAACAACAAGTGGATCCCAAGCAATTGGACATGGATAGATCGGGCTCACAAAGACATTCCTTATGCACGTGGCAGACCCTTTTTGCCAAACTACCTACAATAGACAATATGAAGCTGATGCGAGTGTGGGCGAGTGACTCCGAACAGAAAATTTCAGGACTGCGCGATTTCGGGAAACGATCTTCTTCCAAGGTATAAAGGCCAGGCCACCAACCAAGGATAAGGATCGGGATCTACGAAGTTCACCTCCAAGGCCTAAAGATTCCACCAGCCAAGGATAAAGGACTTCGGGATAGGAGAAGCTCACCACCAAGGCCTAAAGATATCACCAGCCAAGGATAAAGGGCTTTTGGCTCACCACCAAGGAGTAATCCACGCTCCAAGGATAAAGAGACCGCAAGGAGTTATCCACTCTCCGAAGATATTCACTCACGTAGAGGAAGTCTCACAAATTTTCATTCATTCCACCCCCATGTGCTTCTCGAATTAGCAATTCGCGAAAAGAACTCTTCGGCACACATAATCGATTTCCTTTGAAAAGAAACCCATCTTGTAAGGAATATGTACCTTGAACTCCTCGCTTACAATTGTCGATGGTTGATGAGAACTCAGCATCTTCAGAATAAAGTTCTTTCATCAATTGAAATCCAAGAATCCTAGAGTCCAAAACAGCAAGCATAGAATATCTCCTTGATAAAGCATCTGCTACAACATTAATGTGTCCAGGTTTATACTTAGAGACAAAAGAAAATGATTGAAGAAATTCTACCCATTTTGCATGTCTCGAATTAAGCTTGCGTTGGCCGCTAATGAATTTGAGAGCTTCATGATCAGAATGAAGGACAAATTGCTTTGGTCTTAAATAATGACTCCAATGATCAAGCGCACGAATAATGGCATAAAACTCTTTATCATAAGTTGAATAATTCTTCTTCGAGTCAGTCAGCTTCTCGCTGAAATATGCCAAAGGTTTTTGTGCTTGCACAAGAACAGCACCAATGCCAACTCCACTTGCATCACACTCAACTTCAAATACTTTATCAAAATCAGGAAGGGCAAGAATAGGGAACTCACAAAGTTTTTGCTTGATTACCTCAAAAGCATTTTGAGCAGCCTTTGTCCATTCAAAAACTCCCTTCTTCATGCATTCAATTATAGGAGCCATGATGGTACTGAAATTTTTAACAAACCGTCGATAGAAAGAAACAAGTCCATGAAAACTTCTTACATCAGAAATGGACTTCAGAATCGGCCAAGTCTTCATAGCTTCCACCTTGGATTGATCTATGGAAATTCCATCTTTGGAAATTACATAACCAAGAAACACAATGGTTGGAGAGAAGAACTCGCATTTCTCCATTTTGGCATAGAGTTTCTGTTCTCTCAAGACATTAAAGACCTGTTTTAAATGAGAGATATGCTCCTCCTCGTTCTTGCTATAAACAAGAATATCGTCGAAATAAACAACGATAAATCGACCAATAAACGAACGAAGAATCTCGTTCATAAGTCTCATGAAGGTACTTGGAGCATTCGATAACCCGAATGGCATTACCAACCACTCATAAAGGCCTCCTTGGTTTTGAAAGCCGTCTTCCATTCATCACCTTCTCGCATTTTGATTTGATGATAACCACTCAAATCTATCTTTGAGAAGACAGAGAACCATACAATTCATCAAGCATATCATCAAGTCTAGGTATAGGGTACCTATACTTAATGGTGATGTTGTTGATGGCTCGCTATCAATGCACATTCTGAATGAACCATCTTTCTTAGGCACGAGTAGAGCGAACAGAACATGGACTCATGCTTTCTCGAACATATCCTCTGTCGATAAGTTCATCGACTTGTCTTTGCAACTCCTTTGTTTCCGATTGCATCGATAAGCTGGTTTGTTCGGTAGAGGAGCGCCGGGATCAAATCAATTTGATGCTCAATACCTCTTATGGGAGGTAATCCAGTGGCAAATCCTCCGGAACACATCTGCAAAATCTTTCCACAAGCGATGCATCTTTGGATGAATGGGTTGCTCTATCTTACTCTTTTTCTCTACCATAAGCAAAGCAAATACATTCTTTTGTTTGCTAATGGCTCTCTCAACCCATGTTTCATTTAAGAACAAACTTTCCTTACCAGTGTTTCCCTTCCCAGATTGATTTCGATGTATCAATGAAGGATTCAAGGGTAAAAGGGTGATGCATTTTTGTTCTTTCCGAAAAGAGTATGTGTTCTTACGACCATCATGCACAGCATTCATATCATATTGCCAAGGTCTTCCCAATAACAAGTGACATGCATCCATGGGAATCACATCACACAGAGCTTGATCTCGATAGTTCATCCCAATCGAAAACGATATAAGGGCTCGTTTGGTTACCTTAAGATCATTTCCTTGATTGAGCCATTGGAGCTTGTACGGTTGAGGATGTTTCGTTGTCGGAAGCTTCAATTTGTCAACAAGGTTTGTCGAAGCAACGCTGGTACAACTTCCACCATCGATAATCACTGAACATACCTTCCCGTTAATAGTGCAACGGGTGTGAAAGATGTTCTCCCTTTGCTCATTATCAAGAGAAACTTCAGTATGCAGTGCTCTTCGTATGATCAACATTTCACCATCATCTGTTTTCTCAACTTCTTCTTTTTCAGATTCGAACCATTTTGGTCTGGATTGCTTTCAGCCTCTTGAAGTGCTGAATTGATCTCCTCAATTTCTTGAAGAGTCATAACTCGCCGATTCGGACAATTTGCTTGAAAATGCCCAAAACCATGGCACTTAAAGCATTTCCTTGTATCGCCTTCAAGTTTCTTTCGGAATTCTTTGGAAGGCTTTGCACTCTTCTCCTCTCCTTTGTATTTGGTTGACGTGCTCTCGATCTTGCTTGAGGAAGCATCCTTAAAATAGGATGTCACCTTGGTTGAGGTTCTGGAGGAAAACCTCTTGCCTTTCAGTCGCTTCTCAACTTTTATGGCTAGCTTACAAATATCTTCAAAGGACCAATACGGTTGAAGTTCAACCACATCAGCAATTTCTCTATTCATGCCGCCAAGGAAACGAGCGACGCTTGCTGAACTTCTGAACGTCAGATCTCATTTTGAGTTGTTCAAACTCACGGATGTATTCTTCAACACTCATCCCTTGTTGTCTTAGGGAATTCAGTTTTAGGAAAAGATCTTGCTTATAGTTATCGGGTAAGAACCTCTTCTTCATCAACTTCTTGAGTTTTTCCCAAGACTTGATTTGGCCTTTTCCTTCTCTTGCTCGTTGATGCTTTAGATTCTCCCACCATAGAGAAGCATACTTTGTCAACTTTATGGCAGCAACCTTGCATCTCTTCTTATCCGAGTAAGTCTTGAAGTCAAAAATCCGTTCGATTGTGTGTAGCCAATCCACAAAGTCATCAGGATTGAGATTACCTTCAAATTCAGGAACGTCCACTTTGATGTCTCGATTATTTTCCTTATGCCTCCCTCTTCGTCTTTGGATATGAGAATCAGAATCACTAGAGTTGCCCCCAGTGGAATTGGAATCGCCACTATAACTTTGACGAGATTCCAAATTGTCACGCCGACGTCGATCATTCGGACGCCTCTCCGGTTGGCCTTGTCTTGCCGGATCCTCTAGAAGATTGAGGACTCGCTCCATTTGTTGCTGAAGGTCTTGGATAGCACGATCCCGCCTTTCATTGTGCGCTTGTTCCAAAGTCTTGGAACCCGATCATCCATATTGAATAAGGATTGGAAAAATAGAAAGGAATCACTCAAACAAGTTCAACCGGGCTCTGATACCAATCTTTAGGCCTTGGTGGTGAGCTTCTCCTATCCCGAAGTCCTTTATCCTTGGCTGGTGGAATCTTTAGGCCTTGGTGGTGAACTTCGTAGATCCCGATCCTTATCCTTGGTTGGTGGCCTGGCCTTTATACCTTGGAAGAAGATCGTTCTATTTTATTTTGATTTTTTTAAGAATTGAAATGATAGTACAATTTTGGTCGAGGTGATAACTGAATTTTGTTTGGAGCAACTATCACCAAACAAAATTTGTTTGAGGTGATAACTGAACAAAAATTCAGTTACACCAAGGATAACGTCTAGTAATTCAATTATCTCCAAGGATAACATTTAGAAAATTCCAAAGAAAATTACCCGTTCCGGAATTACTCACCCACCAACGCATCAGAAGCGAAGAGATATCTACCTTGTTAACCGATGTTATCTTTGTATGCAATAGGAAAAAAGTATTGATCATCTTTATTTTACTTGCGACTACACTAATTGGGTATGGAAGGAGATTCTGAAGAGATTTGAACTAAATAGGCTACCAATGCCAAACTTGCATCAAGAATTAGAACAACTCCACCAAAGCTTCTCAAGAAAAGGGTTTCTTACACAACTAGCAAAGGTTACTTTCAGATGTGCTATTTGGTAGATTTGGAGGCAAAGGTGTGGTAGAATCTTTGAGGGCCACAATACACACAATGCTCACCTTTTGCTTGAGATTCTTAGTGACTCAAGATTATGTATGGAGTAGGATTTGGAAATGAAGCATTTAACAAGTAGAGAAAAAGTGATCTTTATCAGATTCAATTTTACAATTCGTTAATGCTTTCTAGAATGAGGTTGCTATATTATGTGATTCTATGCTTTAATAATATGTTGGGAATGGTTAATATTTTGAATTTTTGAGACAGTGAGAAAAAAACTAATCAAACATCGAGTTTGAGCAAACTTAATGACCATCATATTTTTTTGGCAAAACTAAGGTTATTCAACCGCCTTGGCCTAATAAGTTGGGAATAGTTAGTATTTTAAATTTTTGAGACGATGTGAAAAAAATCGATCAAACATCGACTTTGCGCAAACTTTATGACCATCATATTTTTTTTGACAAAACCAAGGTTATTCAACTTCCCTTAGCCTAGTAAGTTGGAAATGATCAATAATTTGAATTTTCGAGACGATGCGCAAAAAATCGATCAAAAATCGACCTTATGCAAACTTTATGACTATCATATTTTTTTTTTATAAAACCATAGTTATACAACTTCCGTGGGCCTAAAAAGTTGGGAATGATCAATATTTTAAATTTTCGAGATGGTGCACAAAAAATCGATCAAACATTGACTTTGTGCAAACTTTATAACCGTCATATTTTTTTGGCGAAACCTAAGTTATACAACTTCTCTGGGCCTTATAAGTTCGAAATAGTCAATATTTTGAATTTATGAGATGATGTACGAAAAACCGATCAAACATCGACTTTGCGCAAACTTTATGACTATCACATTTTTTTGGTGAAACCAATGTTATATAACACTTCCCTAGGCCTAATAAGTTGGGAATGGTCAATATTTTGAACTTTCAAGACGGTTTGTAAAAAACTGATCAAACATCGTAAAGTTTATGACCGTCACGTTTTTTTGGCGAAACTAAGGTTATACAACTTCCCTAGGCCAAATAAGTTGGGAATGGTCCGTATTTTAAATTTTTGAGATGGTGCACAAAAAACGGATCAAACATTAACTTTGCCCAACTTTTTGACCATCACGTGTCTTAGCGAAACCAAGGTTATATGACCTCCTAATGCCTAATAAGTTTGGAATTATGAATATTTTGAATTTTCAAGATGGTGCAAAAAAAACCGATCAAACATCGACTTTGTGCAAAATTATGACCATCACCTTTTGGTCAAAATTATTAGGCCTAGGCCTAATAAGTTGGGAATGGTTAATATTTTGAATTTTTGAGACGGTACGAAAAAAATCGATCGAACATCGATTTTGCACAAACTTTATGACCGTCATGTTTTTTTGACGAAACGAAGGTTATACAACTTTCCTCGGCCAAATAAGTTGGGAATGATCAATATTTTGAATTATCGAGATGTTGCACAGAAAACCAATCAAACATCGACTTTGCGCAAACTTTATGACCGTCACGTTTTTTAGCGGAACCAAGGTTATACACTTTCCTACGTTTAATAAGTTTGGAATGTTTAATACTTTGAATTTTTGAGACGGTGCGCAAATAACAGATCAAACATCGATTTAGCGTAAACATTATGACCATTAATTTTTTTGCGAAACCAATATTATACAACTTCCCTAAGCCTAATAAATTGGGAATAGTCAATATTTTAAATTTTCGAGACGTGACAAAAACCGATCAAACATTTGACTTTGTGGAAACTTTATGATAATCATGTTTATTGGCAAAACTAAGGTTTTTCAGCTTTCCTAGGCCTAATAATTTTGGAATGGTCAATATTTTATATTTTTGATTATCAATTTTTTTGTGAAACCAAGGTTATATAACTTCCCTAGGCCTAAGAAGTTAGTAATAGTCAATATTTTGAATTTTTAAGATGGTGCGTAAATAACCGATCAAACATCGACTTTGCACCAATTTTATGACCGTCATATTTTTTGGCGAAACTAAGTTTATACAACTTCCCTAGGCTTAATAAGTTAGGAATGGTTAATATTTTTAATTTTTGAGACATTGCTCAAAAAATCGATCAAACATCGACTTTGCATAAACTTTATGACCATTATGTTTTTCGATGAAACCAAGGTTATACAACTTTCCTTAGCCTAATAAGTTGGGAATGGTTAATATTTTGAATTTACGAGATGGTGTTAAAAAATCGATCAAACATCGACTTTACGCAAACTTTATGACCATCACATTTTTTGGTGAAACTAAGGTTCTATAACTTCCTAGGATTAATAAGTTGGGATTGATCAATATTTTAAATTTTCGAGATTGAGTGCAAAAAACTGATCAAAAATCGACTTAGTGCAAACATTATGACCGTAAGTTTTTTGGCGAAACCAAGATTATACAACTTCCTTAGGCTAAATAAGTTGGGAATGGTTAATATTTTAAATTTTCGAGACAGTATACAAAAAACCGATCAAACAATAACTTTGTACAAACTTTTTGATTGTTATGTGTTTTGGCGAAACCAAGGTTATATAATTGTCAGGTTTAGAGCGGCACTAAGAGGGGGGGAGAATTAGTGCAGGATTAAAGTTAGAAAGTTTGAAAACCGATTTGAAATTCATATAGGAACTTGATTCAACGAAAGAGACTTTAACTTGAAATGATTCAATGACAAAAGAGAAAAGAGTTGTAAAGAGGGTAGTTGGTCTTAAAAAGGATATGTAATTTAAAAAACTTGAAATGATTCAGTTAAATGAAATAGAAAGTAGGGAGAAAAAATTAGATCAATATGCAGCTAAAAAATTATGATGCAGAAATTTAAACACTCACACAACAAATGAATGCAGCGATGTATAGTGGTTCGGTCAAATGACCTACGTCCACTCTTGAAGCCTCCTCAATGAGGCTCCCAACTTTCACTACCAAGTCTTTTGAAGGGGAAGGACCAAACACCCCTTTACAGCCTTTTACAAGAGGTTCCCTCTCTTTACAGAATTTTTACAAGGAGAAGAAAGAAGGTGAACACTTGAGCAATTTGAAAGCAAGAATTTGCTATAGCTTAGACTCGATTTTTGCACTTCAAAAGGTGCTCTACCAGCTAGAAGTAAAGGGGTATTTATAGACTCTTTTGAAATTCAAAAATGGCACTCAAAAGAGTCTCATCTCGAATTTTCGGGGAGCAGGCGGTACCATCGCCTAACACAGGTGGTTGCAACCACCTATCAGGCGCTACCACCGCCTGACACTAGCGGTACCACTGCCTGACACTGGCGGTACCACCACTTAACACTGGTGGTTGCAACCACCTATCAAGCGGTACTACCGCCTACCTGGGGCGGTGCCACCGCCTGGCATTCGGCCATTTGGCGGTGCCACCGCCAGACTCTCCTAGATGCTGTGTGGGCCTAAATTTCAGCCCAACACAGCCCCTTAAAGGCCCAGTTGACCCATACCAGATGTAGACAGGATTAACACCTAGTATATACCCTAATTAAGTGCTAACTATGAACTTAAAGCTAAATTAAACCGATATCGTCAAGTTATTTTCTGAAGAGCTTTCCGACGATCTTCCGACGAACTTCCGACATTCCCTCGAATTTCTTTCGGTGGACTCCCAGCAAGCTCCCGGATTCTATGGCAAGTTCAATGAGTTTTGGCAACCTTTCGAACCTTCTCGGTGATCTCCACGAACCTTCGACGATCTTTCCAGCGAACTTTCGAAACCTTCGGCAAGTCCCCAATTTCATCTCGATTGGCTCCAGCAGCACTTCCGATGATCCTTCAGACTTCCGGTGGACTCTTGATCTTCTAATCAACTTAACTCCGATAATTTGCTTTATGTTTATCATAGTTAATCCTGCACACTTATCTCAAAAATGGATTAGATCAAATAATCATCAATTGACTTCATCATCAAAATCCGAGATTCAACAATCTCCCCCTTTTTGATGATGACAATCAATTGATGATGGAGTTATTCTTCACTCCCCCTATATATATGCCATTTAATGAGAAAGTAAAAACATTTGAATTCAATCTCTTGAATTAAAGCCAAAACCGATAAGTTTCATCCGTTGAACTTATCATTAATGCTCAACAAGCATGAGGTTTTCATTCATAAGAAAAATATCAACACATGACATTAATTTCAAGTTGAAGGATGATAAACATTTATCACTTCGACAAAAGATACTAATAATTTGAAATTATAACAAGGATCTCATGATTAAAAGTGTGATATCATATCATTTGAAAGATGCCATATGATAAACATGATATAGTAAGAATTTCAACTTTAAATGTCAATTTGTGATGCACGTGATGTATTGCATTACTAAATAGTTCATTGCGATGCTTTTAAGGATTGCAACCTGTTTTGGCACAAAGCATGGCACGAACAATTGAATTGTAGTATTAAATCTTATGAGACATTTATCAAGTCATCAAATTATTTTGCTCATGAAGGTCGCATTCAACAAGTCATCAATTTCACATTTTTTTCTCCCCCTTTGTCATCAACAAAAAGGAGATGATTGTAACTTGATACCAAGAGGTGGAATTTGAAAAAAAATGACATAAGTGATATGAGAGGAATTTTTACGTAGAAGTCATAATGAGAAAATATATCATTCTTGACAAACAAATCTGAAAAATATTTCGATCATTTTTATTCATGCTTATGAAATCCGAAAAATGATCTAAGTGATCTTTCATGGTTCAAGCATAAGCATAAAGCTAAATGATGCGAATTGGTTCGCAAAAGAATAAGGATTGCGGTTTTATTGTGCCACGAGCAAGAGGATCGATAGGATGATCTTGGATACAGGTTAAACCACCACCAAAGATCGATAGAACGGGATCACCACCAAACTTGGATACAGATACCACCACCAAGCAAGGATACAGATTCCCAAGAGGCTCACCACACTCGGAATCCACCAAGTGATACAGATGCCTTAATGCAAGAAACTTGCGAAAGAGACTAACTCTCAATATTCATTCAACCACCCTTACAAATGAGAATATGACTCATTATATAGAAACTAGATTCATAACAACTTGAGAAGTACCCAAACAACAAAGACTAACAAGACTAACAACACTAACAATACTAACAAGTCCAACAAACTAACAAGTCTAACAAACTTGGTTTACTAACAATAACCAGTAAATATCTACTCCGAAAGAATATTAAATCACTTAGTAATCTCGGATGCTCTCGTATCACCAATAAGCTGAATATGTCACAAATTAATTCCACATAAGCATAGTGACAAGGGGCGCATGAGGAGAATTCAGCATGTTGCAATTTGGTGGAGCGCCATTCAGAAGTGTTGAACCGAAATGCATCAGCCTCCCTTTCTTTGGAAAAGATTTGTCCTCAAATCTTCAGGTTCTTTGTCTTCCTCAAATGGAGATAGGTCTTGAACATTGAATGTTCTTTGAGACATGGGACTCACCGGGAAGATCGATCTTGTAGGCGTTGTCATTGACTCTTTCTAATACCTTGAAGGGACCTTGACTCTAGGCATCAACTTGGACTTGCGTTTGGAGGAAACCTCTCCTTTGGAAATGAATCCAAACTAAATCTCGGCGAAAGATAACAGCTCGCCTATTCTTGTTTGCCTTCCTTGAAGCAATTTGAGATTTAATCTTCTCATGTAACTCCTTTATTACCTTGGCTCGCTGGTTAGCTTCTTTGTGCACCAAATCCTTGCTAGGCAAAGGTAGCAAATCGATGGGAGTAAGTGGATTGATGCCATACACAGCTTCAAATGGTGAACATCTTGTAGTGCGACTTGGAACTCTATTGTATGCAAACTCGGCATGAGCAAGCTTCAAGTCCCAATCCTTCTGATTTTGGACACTAAAGTTCTCAATATAGCTCCCATGACGGTTGACAACCGGTTTGTCCATCTGTTTGAGGATGACAAGAAGTGCTGAGCAGAAGCCGTACCAAGCTTACTCCATAATGTCTTCCAAAATCCACTTAGGAACTTGCTGTCCCTATCCGAAACAATGGTGCGAGGAACTCCATGAAGTCGAATGATCTCACGGAAGTACAAATCAGCAATGTGAATAGCATCGTCGGTCTTATGGCAAGGCACAAAATGAGCCATCTTTGAAAACCGATCGACAACCACCATAATAGCATCTTTTTGTCTTTGAGTCCTTGGTAAACCAAGAACGAAATCCATGCTTCTGACTTCCCAAGGAACCTCAGGAATTGGCAATGGCGTGTATAATCCTTGTGGAAGAACATGACTCTTGGCTTTGTGACAAGTGACACACCGCCTAAGGATTCTTTGAACATCTCTTGCCATCTTTGGCCAGTGAAAGTGCTCTTGTAATAGAGTCAAAGTCTTGTTAACGCCAAAGTGGCCAGCAATTCCACCTCCATGGACTTCTCTAATCAACAACTCCTCGTTGAACTCTGAGGAATGCACAACTTGTTGTCCTTGATGAGAAAACCTTCTAGGACATGGAAATGATCCACAGCACCGTTTTGACATGCTGCAAATATAGAATTAAAGTCCACATCATCCGCATAGAGTTCTTTTATTACCTCGAAGCCGATAAGCTTGGAATCCATCAAGGAGAGCAAAGAATGTCTCTGCGATAGTGCATCGGCGACAACATTGGATTTTCCTGCTTTATGCTTGATCATGAAGGAGTAGGATTGAAGATATTCAACCCATTTGGCATGCCTCTTATTCAGCTTGTGTTGGCCATTGATGAACTTCAAAGCTTTATGATCCGAATGCAAGACAAACTCCCTAGGCAATAAATAGTGGCTCCAATGTTCTAATGCACGAATGATTGCATAGAATTCTTTATCATAAGTGGAGTAATTCAGCCTGGAACCATTAAGCTTTTCGCTGAAATAAGCAAGTGGTCGGCCATGTTGAAGTAATACTCCTCCAATCCCAACACCGGAAGCATCACACTCTACTTCAAAGAGCTTTTCAAAATCAGGAAGTGCAAGCACCGGGCCTCACACAACTTCAGTTTAATGGTTTCAAAGCTTTGCTGCGCTTGATAATCCACTCAAATGTTTCTCCTTTCAAGCAATCAGTAAGTGGAGCAATAATGGTGCTGAAATTTTTAATGAAGCGCCTATAGAAAGAAGCCAAACCATGAAAACTCCTTACATCATGAACAGATTGGGGAGTTGGCCAGGATTGGATTGCTTCAACCTTGCTTTCGTCCATTTTGATGCCTTCACTTGAGATGACATATCCCAGGAATACAACTCTAGAAGTAAAGAAATGGCACTTCTTGAGATTGCCAAATAGTTGCTGAATGCGCAACTCTTCAAATAGCTTCTTCAAGTGCTGCAAGTGTTCTTCATCTCGGCTATAGACAAGGATGTCATCAAAGTAGACAACAATGAATTTCCCAATAAAAGGCCTTAGAACATGATTCATTAGCCTCATGAATGTGCTAGGAGCATTAGACAAACCGAATGGCATAACAAGCCACTCATAGAGACCTCCTTTGGTCTTGAATGCCGTTTTCCATTCATCTCCTTCCTTCATGCGAATCTGATGGTAACCACTCCGGAGATCTACCTTGGAAAAATAGTGGCACCATGCAATTCATCTAGCATATCATCAAGCCGAGGAATAGGATAACGGTACTTTACCGTTATCTTGTTGTTGGCACGACTATCCATGCACATTCTCCATGAGCCATCTTTCTTTGGAACTAGAATGGCTGGAGCAGACAAGGACTCAAGCTTTCTTGGACATAGCCTCTAGACACCAACTCATCAACTTGTGAAGCTCTCTAGTCTCCTCGGGTTACACCTATAAGCTGGTTTGTTGGGCAATGGTGCTCCGGGCATTAAGTCAATTTGATGCTGAATCTCTCTCTTTGGAGGCAAGCCGAATGGCAATTCTTTAGGAAGACATCAGCAAATTCATTCAGCAATGGTTTCACCAAAGGGTGAATTAAATCTTCATGGACCGCATTTGCTTCAAGCAAGAGCAATGCAAACAGTTGCCTCTTCTTCAAACAAGTCTCTCGAAGTTCGGCTTTGCTCAAAAGCGGTCAGCAACTCCATTCTTCTTATGTTGACCACAATCAGCAAGACTTGGAGATAATGGGGTAGAGTGATCTTCTTCTGCCCCAAAAGGATGGAATAGGTGTTCTTGAAGCCATCATGCATAGCCCTGCGATCATATTGCCATGGTCTTCCAAACAACAAGTGACATGCATCCATAGGGATCACATCACAAGTAATTTCATCTTGATAATGCTTCCCAATTGAAAATGAGATTAAGGCTTGTTTAGTTACCTTAACATCACTTTCCTTGTTCAGCCATTGAAGTTTGTAAGGTTGAGGATGTGTGATTGTTGGCAAACTCAGCTTCTCAATCATAATTGCTGAAGCAAGCGTTAGTGCAACTTCCACTATCAACAATAACATGGCATACCTTTCCCTTGATCGTACAGTGTTTGGAAAAGGTTCTCCTTTGTTCCTCCATAGCCACCAAGTTGGCATTCAGATTGCCTTGCGAATCACCAGGAGTTCGCCATCATCGGATGTTCCACATGCTCTTCTCCTTCTTGAATCCCAAATCGGTTCATCCTCTTCAAAATTTGGTTCTTCAACCTCTTTGAGGGTGATAGTGCGCCGATTAGGACATTCGGAAGCAATATGCCCAAAACCTTGGCATTTGAAGCATCGTCTCTCCTTGGAGGTTGTCACGGGCTGGGAATCAACTTTTGGTTTTATCCTTCCTTGCTGTACTCTTCTCGGCTTGAAAAGAAGTGCTCCCTTTGCTGGAAGAAGCCCTCTTCTCAAATGGCTTGTAGGACGACCTCTTGGAAGAGTCTTGCTGCTTCTCCACCTTGTTTGCTAGCTTGCATACATCATTTAAGCTCCAATAGGGTTGTAAATCCACCAAATCAGCAATTGGTTTCTTTAAACCACCCAGATATCGTGCAATGGTTTGCTCATGGGATTCAGTAACATCACACTTAATCATGAGTTGTTCAAACTCACGAGTGTACTCTTCAACATTCAAGTCATTCTGTTTTAGAGTATGGAGTTTTAAGAACATATCTTGCCTGTAATTTTAGACGCGAATCTCCTTCTCATCTCCTTTTCATCTTCTCCCACGTTCGGATCTTGTTCTTCCCTTCTCTAGCACGCCGAGCTTTAAGATTCTCCACCATAGGCTCGTAATGGCGCAACTTCAAAGCTGCAACCTTCACTTTCTTTTCCTCCGAATAGTCTATAAATTCAAAGACTCTCTCCATGGTGTGTAGCCAATCAATGAAGTCATCGGTGGTTTACCTTCAAATTCGGAATCTCCACTTTGACATAGTTTATTCTTGTGATGATTGAATCTGTGATGCCTCCTCCCTTGAGACTCCTCACCACTTGAGTTCTCACGGAAAGGATTCTCCTCATCATCACAGAACTAGCATGAGGCGATGTTGCTCCTCTTTGAAAAAGCTGCTCCATTTGACGTCTCAAATCAGCAATCTCTCGCTCCATTCGCATAGAAACGAGCTTGTTCAAATGTCAAACCACGCTGGAACTCGGCCATGTGTATAGTGAAGATGGGGGTTTGGGTATGTAAGTGTTTAGGGGAATGAAGATGGTGTATAGAAGAAATGCACAAAAGGAACCGCGTTTCCCATGACGGCGCCAAATGATGCGAATTGGTTACGCAAAGAATAAGGATTGCGGTTTTATTGTGCCACGAGCAAGAGGATCGATAGGATGATCTTGGATACAGGTTAAACCACCACCAAAGATCGATAGAGCAGGATCACCACCAAACTTGGATACTGATACCACCACCAAGCAAGGATACAGATTCCCAAGAGGCTCACCACACTCGGAATCCACCAAGTGATACAGATGCCTTAATGCAAGAAACTTGCAAAAGAGATTAACTCTCAATATTCATTCAACCACCCTTACAAATGAGAATATGTCTCATTATATAGAAACTAGATTCAAAAACAACTTGAGAACTACCCAAACAAACAAGACTAACAAGACTAACAACACTAACAATACTAACAAGTCTAACAAACTAACAAGTCTAACAAACTTAGTTTACTAACAATAACCAGTAAATATCTACTCCGAAAGAATATTAAATCACTTAGTAATCTCGGATGCTCCCGTATCACCAATAAGCTGAATATGTCACAAATTAATTCCACATAAGCATAGTGACAAGTGGCGCATGAGGAGAATTCAGCATGTTGCAATTTGGTGTAGCGCCATTCAGCAAAGTGTTGAACCGAAATGCATCAGCTCCGGTGTCCTTTGACTTCTTCCAGTCGATTCCTTCCACTATAGGTTAGTGCGTGATGGCTCTTCCTTCCACCTCCTCCCCATCTGCTTCTTCCTCTTCCTCCCCCTCTGTCACAACCCGTGTCGCCGCTCTCCCCTCATCTCCTCCTTCCAGCCCTTCCTCAGGTGCGGAAGCGGCGCGTGCGCTAGAGGCCATAATGTGGCCGCACGACCAGGATTCCACCTTGGATGAGCGCATGGTAGGGATTCTCCGGCGGCGCTACGGCATCCCGGAAGAATACAGCCTTTCGGCCCCTGAAGTAGGGCAGCGGGCTTTCGACCCGGTTCCTAAGGGCTTTGCCCTGACCGCCGATGCCTTAGAGGCCGGCCTGCGTCTTCCCCTGCATCCAATCATAGTATCCTGCATATCCTTGTGGCGGATCTCGCCTTCACAAATAACTCCAAACTCTTGGCGGTATCTGGTGGCTTTCCTGGGGGAATGCCATTACGCCAACATCGCCCCGACCCGCAACCTCTTCCTCTCCTGTTTCCGCCTTTTCAAGGGGTCGGGGGGATACTTCCTTGCCGCCCGGACAGGGTTCCGGGTTAGCGGCGCCCCCACCAATAACAAAGGGTGGAAGAGGCGCTTCTTTTTCGTCCAGTGCCAAAAGGACTGGGGTTTTGGGGTTCGGTGGTCGTCAAGGACCATTGATAACTCTGCCCCGAAACTCAATGCCGAGGAGCGTGCTCACCTCGAGCGGTTAAGGGTAATCCTCCCTTCCTCGCAAGCCATCCGCAACATGTCGGAGAAGTGGCTTGTGGAGGTCGGACTTAGTCCGTGCTCACGGGGTAGGCTATTGTTGTCTCGCGTCTTTAGGCTTGCTGCCGCACTCCAGTTTCTAACTCATCCTCATTCTTTGCAGAGATGGTGAACCTGCGGTCCTTCCATGACTCGGGTGCTCCGACAGGACCGTCCCCGTGCTCTCCGGGGGTTCCCAAGCGGGCGGGGAGTGGCTCCCCTGATGCGGGAGCATCCGAGACTACTAATCAATCCTTAAGTCCTGAGCTGATTCATTCGGCAAAACAAACACTATCGGTACTTATTCATGCCAAAACTAACTTCGGTTACAACTTACTTCGGTGGGATAAGGAATGATGATACCAATATCCAAATTAGTTGCTGATTGATGCTATATCAAAGGGGAGTTATTCAGGATAAGTTCCAAAGTGATTTAATGCTCTTTGGAAGTAGATATTTGCTGGTTATTGTTAGTGAACGAATTTTATCTTCTAGTTAGTCTTGTTAGTCTTGTTAGTCTTGTTAGTCTTTATTGTTTGGGTAGTTCCCATGCTGTTTTGTTTGAGTCTAATATCTATATAATGAGACATATTCTCATTTGTAAGGAACTGGTTGAATGAATGAAAATTTGTGAGACTTCCTCTACGTGAGTGAATATCTTCGGAGAGTGGATAACTCCTTGCGGTCTCTTTATCCTTGGAGCGTGGATTACTCCTTGGTGGTGAGCCAAAAGCCCTTTATCCTTGGCTGGTGATATCTTTAGGCCTTGGTGGTGAGCTTCTCCTATCCCGAAGTCCTTTATCCTTGGCTGGTGGAATCTTTAGGCCTTGGTGGTTGTTAGGGGAAACAACTTTTTACCGTGACCCCGGGGCGCACGGCGCGGAATTCGGAAACCGGGGGGTTGTCTCGGTACGGTTCGGGCCCGTCGATGGCTCCTGCTCCCGCCTCCCGACCGACTCCTCCGAAAGGCGGCGGCACGCTCCGGACGTCGAGAACGAGACCTGCAGCAAGGCGGGTCGGATGCTCCGCCCGACCCCTCCGACGCCCAAGTCAGTGCTGGCCCGTCGGCCGGAGTTCCCCAGAGAGAATTGCGGGGGCGTTCGAGTCTACTCACCTCTCGGAGTGTTCATGGAAAGAGAAGGTCCTCCCTCCTGTCTTACCTGTTCGGCTTAAATAGGTCGGACGGAGGGCATGCTTCCGACTGTCTGCAGGTGGCGTACGGGCCTGACCTCGCAGGTCGGTGCCGTGGTCAACTTGGCGGGTAGTTGGGGCGATGCTGAGGAGAAGCGACGTCGGGCGGTCAGATCGTGGGCGTAATGGAGCGCAGGAGGGGCGATGACGTCATCCGGGTGTACGACCGAAGACCAGGTGTCTCGTCATACTTAATACCCCTAACACTACCCCCCCTCAAAAAGCCACTCCTGCGGGACAATTTGGAGGGTTGGGGGGTGTTGCTCGGAAGAATCTGGTTGTCGACTGAGATCTCGGGCGAAGGTTCTGCCGTGTCGTGTTATAATCGACCGAATCCCTGTGCAGGATACGGGGTCGAGGCGCCGCTCAAGACCCGGAAAACCGGTGATCGAGGAAGCTCGAGATCCTGTAACCGAACCGCCGTTCGGGATAAAGGGGGTCGAGGAACCCCAAGACCCAGAAAGCCATAGTCACCGAACCGTCGTTCGGGATATAGAGCCGAGCCACCGCTCAAGGCCTAGGATGCCGATGATCGAGCCGTCGCTCAAGACCATGTACCGAACTGCCGTTCGGGATAATGGGGTCGAGGAGACGCCCGAGTTCCGTTTCGCCAAGCCGACGTCCGGTAATCAGGGGTTGAGACTCGCGCTTAGGCCAGTTGAACCAGTGGGTGAGCAGCCGCTCGAGGTAAGGGCAGGCGGCGTCCAAGTCCCTGTTACCGACCCGTCGTTGGGTACTAGGGGTCGAGGTCACGCACACGACCTGAAAAACCATGATAGCCGAACTGCCGTTCGGGATATGTGTGGCCGAGCTACCGCTCAAGGCCTGTGAAACCAGAATAGCCGAACCGCCGTTCGGGATAAAGGGGGTCGAGGAGACGCCCGATGCCCGTTGCCAAGCCGACGTCCGGTAATCAGGGGTTGAGACTCGCGCTTAGGCCCGTTGAACCAATGGGTGAGCAGCCGCTCGAGGTAAGGGCAGGCGACGTCCAAGTCCCTGTTACCGACCCGTCGTTGGGTACTAGGGGTCGAGGTCACGCACACGACCTGAAGAACCATGATAGCCGAACTGCCGTTCGGGTAAAGAAGTCGAGAGGCGCCCGATTCCGTTGCCAAGCCGGCGTCCGGAAGTCGGGGGTTGAGGCGCGCTGGGTCCTCCGCTTCGACCCGTCGTTTTGGTGCAAGTCGAGTCACGCCTGCGACACGAGAAACCATGATAGCCGAACCGCCGTTGGGTAAAGAAGTCGAGAGGCGCGGATTCCGTTGCCAAGCCGGCGTTCGGAAGTCGGGGTTGAGGCGCGCTAGGTCCTCCTGCTTGACCCGTCGTTTTGGTGCAAGGGGTCGAGTCACGCCTACGACACGAGAAACCATGATAGCCGAACCGCCGTTCGGGATAAAGGGGGTCGAGGAGACGCCCGATTCCCGTTGCCAAGCCGACGTCCGGAAGTCAGGGGTTGAGACGCGCTAGGTCCTCCCTGCTTACCGACCCGTCGTTTTGGTGCAAGGGGTCGAGGTCACGCACACGACCTGAGAAACCATGATAGCCGAACTGCCGTTCGGGATATGTGTGGCCGAGCCGCCGCTCAGGCCCAGAAGACCAGTGGTCGAGCTGCTGCTCAAGACCTAGAAAACCAGTATCGCCGAACCGCCGTTCGGGATGTGTGTGGCCGAGCCGCCGCTCAAGGCCCAGAATACCAGTGGTCGAGCTGCCGCTCAAGACCTAGAAGACCAGAATCGCCGAACCGCCGTTCGGGATGTAGGGCCGAGCTGCCGCTCAAGGCCCAGAATACCAGTGGTCGAGCTGCCGCTCAAGACCTAGAAGACCAGAATCGCCGAACCGCCGTTCGGGATGTAGGGCCGAGCTGCCGCTCAAGGCCCAGAATACCAGTGGTCGAGCTGCCGCTCAAGACCTAGAAAACCGAACCGCCGCCGTGCCGCTTCGGGATGTAGGGCCGAGCTGCCGCTCAAGGCCCAGAATACCAGTGGTCGAGCTGCCGCTCAAGACCTAGAAGACCAGAATCGCCGAACCGCCGTTCGGGATATATGGCCGAGCTGCCGCTCAAGGCCCAGAATACCAGTGGTCGAGCTGCTGCTCAAGACCTAGAAAACCGAACCGCCGCCGTGCCGCTTCGAAAAACGGCTCGCGATAGTGCGGTTGCTGGAATCGAGGAGCCGCTGGCGTGCGGGGTAAGTTTCTTACCTGGGGGGTGGACACGTCACCTCTTCATTAATATGACGCCGGCGCTTCGACTGCCCGATGTGATGCTATTGGGCGATGTGGCGGTGTCATGCTGTCGCCTGCCTCGGGAGGCGAAAGGTCGAGGCCCCCCTTTCTATAAATAGCGAGCTCCGCGACTCTCTATCACTTTATCAGCGGAGTTTTCATCTCTTGTCCTGCCGTCGTCTTCCTTCAAGTTTTCTCCATAGGCTCCGGTGCCTTTTAACTTCTTCCAGCCGATTTCTTCCATTATAGGTTAGTGCGCGATGGGTCTTCCTTCCACTTCCTCTTCCTCTGCTTCTTCCTCCTCCTCCCCCTCAGTCACAACCCGCGTCGCCGCTCTTCCTTCATCTCCTCCTTCCAGCCTTTCCTCAGATGCGGGAGCGTGGCGTGCGTAAGGGGCCATAAAGTGGCCGCCTGACCAAGACTCCATCTTGGGCGAGCGTATGGTGGGGATTCTCCGGCGCTACGGCATCCCGGAGGAATACAACCTCCTGGCCGCTGAGGCGGGACAGCGGGCTTTTGACCCGGTTCCCAAGGGCTTTGCCCTGACCGCCGATGCCCTAGAGGCCGGCCTGCGCCTTCCCCTGCATCCAATCATCGTATCCTGCATCTCCCTGTGGCGTATTTCGCCTTCCCAGATAACTCCCAACTCCTGGCGGTATTTGGTGGCTTTCCTGGGGGAATGCCATTACGCCAACATCGCCCCGACCCGCAACCTCTTCCTCTCCTGCTTCCGTCTTTTTAAGGGGTCGGGGGGATACTTCTTGGCCGCACGACCAGGGTTCCGGGTTAGCGGCGCCCCCACCAATAACAAAGGGTGGAAGAGGCGCTTCTTTTTTGTCCAGTGCCAAAAGGACTGGGGTTTCGGGGTTCGATGGTCGTCTAGAACCATCGATAATGCTGCCCCGAAACTCAGTGCCGAGCGCGCTCACCTCGAGCAGCTGAGGGTAATCCTCCCTTCCTCGCAAGCCATCCACAACATGTCGGAGGCGGTGGCTCGTGGAGGCGGGCTAAATCCGTGCTCACGGGGTAGGCCGTCGTTGTCTCGCCTCTTTTAGGATTGCTGCCATACTCTAACCGACACATCTGTTGTTCTTTGCAGGGATGGTGAACCTGCGGTCCTTCCATGACTCGGGTGCTCCGAGGGGACCGTCTTCGCGCTCTCCGGCGGTCTCCAAGCGGGCGGGGGGTGGCTCCCCGCGCACCACCGAAGAGGGGCGCCCGAAGAAGAGGGCCAAGGCCAAAGACGTGGTGGACCTGGAGACGCCCGTGGCTCCGCCCGTCGGGACGACCGAACGACCGGGCGCCTCCGCTCCTGCCGAGAGTGCTGGTCCCAGCCAGGGGACAACCGGGAAGGGCCAGCGTCCTCCAGCCATGAAGGACCTGTGCCGGGTCACGTCGGGGAAGGATCAGCCGTTCCTTTCCCGAGTGATGGGGGAGGTCCCTTCGGGGCCGCTGAGCGACCCTCTCGTGGCCCGGTGGCATGGTCTGTCCCGAGGGGACAAGGTGTGGGTCGGGGGAGAGCCCTCGGCCAGCTACCTCCGGGGGGCGCTCCATCCCGACGTCGCTCGGGACCTATACACACTCCCCTCGGAAGCGCTCATCGCCAAGTCCGCCAAGTCGGTGTTGTGGGTAAGCACCGTCTTGCGTGTATCTTCTTAGCTGAGCACTGTTCATTACTTTCAGCCTTCTTTCTCTTTGTGCAGAATCTCCACTACACCACGGCCCTCCTCGACCGGGTGCATGACTCCGGTCGATTGGTGCACGGTCTGGGCGGGCGCAACTTGGAGTTGCGCCGCCAGCTTGAGGAGGCCCGAGCGGGGTCGGGACCCGAGGCGGTTGCTGCTGCCGAGCAACGGGCGGCGGACATGGGCGCGGAAGTCGCGCGTCTGACCGCCGAGCTCGAGGCCGCCTCGGCGACGGAGGCCGGACTGCAGAAGCTCCTCCGGATGGAGAAGCTGGAGAACTGCCTCCGGATGAAGGAGGCTTCGGAATTGGCCGCCAAGCTGACCTCGAGGGAGTCCAAGCTGACGGCCGCCAGGGAAGCCCTTGCCGCGGCGGAAGGCAGTCGGCCGGAGAGGGACCGGGAGGCAGTCGACGCTTACAAGAAGTCGGAGGGCTTCCTCCTCGGCCTGGACCGGACGGGCCGGGTATCGTACGAGTATGGGGACAAGGTTGCCCTGGCCGGTTCGAGCATGTCCTCAGGCTCGATGGTCGAGAGGATCGCCGTCTCATGCCCGAGGATCGAAGTCGACATGCCGGCGAGGTTCCCTTCGGCAGCGACCTTCCTGAAGCTGCGGCCTGAAGACCTCTTTTCTTCTTTTTGGAGGGCCTTCCCTTGCTTTTGTAATACTTCTTTCCCCACTAGGGGCCCATTTTGTAATCCAAACCTTTTGGTAATACAAATTTGCCTTCTTAATACAATCTTCGACTTCTTTATAATGGCCTGAGTCTGGTATTGACTTACTTCCGATTTGCCCTTAAACAAAATATTTCTTAAGGTTCTGGACGTTCCAAGTCCTCGGGAACTGCTGCCCAGTCATAGTCGCGAGCCGGAACGTTCCCGGTCGGACTACTTTGATTACTCGGTAGGGGCCTTCCCACTTAGGTGCAAGCTTGCCCCTTGAGTGGGCGGGGTCGCTTACTTCCGCCTTGCGTAGGACTAAGTCACCCATCCCAGAAATTCGGCGCACCTTCTTGTTGTAACTCCTGGCAACACTCCTGTTGTGCGCCCGGCATCTTCGTCTTGGCGTTGGCCCTGCATTCTTCTAGCAGGTCTAGGCCAGACCGACCTCCCAGGGCCGAGGTGGATTCCTCGTAGTTCTCCACCCGGAATGTTGGGATGTCCAACCCGGCTGGTAGGACTGCTTCCACGCCCGAGCATAAGGCTGTGGGGACTCGCCGAAGCCGTCTTGAGGGTAGTCGCGAGACCATAGGATGTTCGAGAGCTCGTCGACCCAGCTCGTCGGGCTTCAAGGTCCTTTTCTAAGTCCATCCAGGATAGCTCCGTTGGTCACCTCAGCGAGCCCGTTGGTGCAGGGTGGGCCACGAGCTAAACCTTAAGCTGGATGTGATAAGTCGCGCAGAACTCCGAGAACCGAGCGCTGGCGAACTGGGTTCCGTTATCAGTGATGATAACGTTGGGCAGACCGAATCGGGTCACGATGTTCCTCCATACGAACTGTTCGACCCGTTCGGCTGTAATGGTTGCCAGGGGCTCGGCTTCCACCCACTTAGTGAAATAATCTATCCCCACGATGATATGTCTCCGCTGGCGGACGCGGGAAACGGCCCCAAGAGGTCCATTCCCCATTGAAGCGAAGGGCCGGCGCAATCCATGGGCGGCGGGACGCGGGAGCTGCGGGGCGCGCGCCTGGCGCTGGCAAGTGTCGCACCGCCGCACGAAAGCCTTGGCGTCTCGGTGCAGCGTAGGCCAGTAATAGCCCTGGCGCAGTATTTTGAAGGCCAAAGTTCGGCCGCCCATGTGCTCCCCACAAGTCCCGCCGTGGACCTCGGCGAGAATCACTTCCGCCTCATCGGGATCTAAGCATCGTAGTAGGGGGTGGGAAAACGACCTTTTGTAGAGCCGGTCGCCAATTTCGCAGTACCACGCCTGGGTTCGACGGAGCCGCCGTGCCTTGACCTCATCCGCCGGCAAGATCCCATCGCGTTTGTACTTCAGTACTTCCTGAATCCACGTAGGTGGGGTGGTCGGGTGATGCGAATTGGTTCGCAAAAGAATAAGGATTGCGGTTTTATTGTGCCACGAGCAAGAGGATCGATAGGATGATCTTGGATACAGGTTAAATCACCACCAAAGATCGATAGAACGGGATCACCACCAAACTTGGATACAGATACCACCACCAAGCAAGGATACAGATTCCCAAGAGGCTCACCACACTCGGAATCCACCAAGTGATACAGATGCCTTAATGCAAGAAACTTGCAAAAGAGATTAACTCTCAATATTCATTCAACCACCCTTACAAATGAGAATATGTCTCATTATATAGAAACTAGATTCAAAAACAACTTGAGAACTACCCAAACAAACAAGACTAACAAGACTAACAACTGATGCATTTCGGTTCAACACTTTGCTGAATGGCGCTACACCAAATTGCAACATGCTGAATTCTCCTCATGCGCCACTTGTCACTATGCTTATGTGGAATTAATTTGTGACATATTCAGCTTATTGGTGATACGGGAGCATCCGAGATTACTAAGTGATTTAATATTCTTTCGGAGTAGATATTTACTGGTTGTTGTTAGTAAACTAAGTTTGTTAGACTTGTTAGTTTGTTAGACTTGTTAGTATTGTTAGTGTTGTTAGTCTTGTTAGTCTTGTTTGTTTGGGTAGTTCTCAAGTTGTTTTTGAATCTAGTTTCTATATAATGAGACATATTCTCATTTGTAAGGGTGGTTGAATGAATATTGAGAGTTAATCTCTTTTGCAAGTTTCTTGCATTAAGGCATCTGTATCACTTGGTGGATTCCGAGTGTGGTGAGCCTCTTGGGAATCTGTATCCTTGCTTGGTGGTGGTATCTGTATCCAAGTTTGGTGGTGATCCCGTTCTATCGATCTTTGGTGGTGGTTTAACCTGTATCCAAGATCATCCTATCGATCCTCTTGCTCGTGGCACAATAAAACCGCAATCCTTATTCTTTTGCGAACCAATTCGCATCATTTGGCGCCGTCTGTAGCGGTTCCTTTTGTGCATTTCTTCTATACACCATCTTCATTCCCCTAAACACTTACATGCCGAAACCCCCATCTTCACTATACACATGGCGGCGAGTTCCAGCGTGGTTTGACATTTGAACAAGCTCGTTCTATGCGAATGGGCGAGATTGCTGATTTGAGGCGTCAAATGGAGCAGCTTTTTCAAGAGGAGCAACATCGTCTCATGCTAGTTCTGGTGATGATGAGGAGAATCCTTTCGTGAGAACTCAAGTGGTGAGGAGTCTCAAGGGAGGAGGCATCACAGATTCAATCATCACAAGAATAAATCCGATGTCAAAGTGGAGATTCGAATTTGAAGGTAAACTTTCACTGATGACTTCATTGATTGGCTACACACCATGGAGAGAGTCTTTGAATTTAAAGACTATTCGGAGGAAAAGAAAGTGAAGGTTGCAGCTTTGAAGTTGCGCCATTACGCGAGCCTATGGTGGGAGAATCTTAAAGCTCGTGCTAGAGAAGGGAAGAACAAGATCGAGCGTGGCAGAAGATGAAAAGGGAGATGAGAAGGAGATTCGTGCCCGAAAATTACAGGCAAGATATGTTCTTAAAACTCCATACTCTAAAACAGAATGACTTGAATGTTGAAGAGTACACTCGTGAGTTTGAACAACTCATGATTAAGTGTGATGTTACTGAATCCCATGAGCAAACCATTGCACGATATCTGGGTGGTTTAAAGAAACCAATTGCTGATTTGGTGGATTTACAACCCTATTGGAGCTTAAATGATGTATGCAAGCTAGCAAACAAGGTGGAGAAGCAGCAAGACTCTTCCAAGAGGTCGTCCTACAAGCCATTTGAGAAGAGGGCTTCTTCCAGCAAAGGAGCACTTCTTTTCAAGCTGAAGACTACAGCAAGGAAGGATAAAACCAAAGTTGATTCCCAGCCCGTGACAACCTCCAAGGAGAGACGATGCTTCAAATGCCAAGGTTTTGGGCATATTGCTTCGAATGTCCTAATCGGCGCACTATCACCCTCAAAGAGGTTGAAGAACCAAATTTTGAAGAGGATGAACCGATTTGGGATTCTGAAGAAGGAGAAGAGCATGTGGAACATCCTGATGATGGCGAACTCCTGGTGATTACGCAAGGCACTGAATGCCAACTTGGTGGCTATGGAGGAACAAAGGAGAACCTTTTCCAAACACGATTATGCGATCAAGGAAAGGTATGCCATGTTATTGTTGATAGTGGAAGTTGCACTAACGTTGCTTCAGCAATTATGATTGAGAAGCTGAGTTTGCCAACAATCACACATCCTCAACCTTACAAACTTCAATGGCTGAACAAGGAAAGTGATGTTAAGGTAACTAAACAAGCCTTAATCTCATTTTCAATTGGGAAGCATTATCAAGATGAAATTACTTGTGATGTGATCCCTATGGATGCATGTCACTTGTTGTTTGGAAGACCATGGCAATATGATCGCAGGGCTATGCATGATGGCTTCAAGAACACCTATTCCATCCTTTTGGGGCAGAAGAAGATCACTCTTACCCCATTATCTCCAAGTCTTGCTGATTGTGGTCAACATAAGAAGAATGGAGTTGCTGGCGCTTTTGAGCAAAGCCGAACTTGAGAGACTTGTTTGAAGAAGAGGCAACTGTTTGCATTGCTCTTGCTTGAAGCAAATGCGGCCCATGAAGATTTAATTCACCCTTTGGTGAAACCATTGCTGAATGAATTTGCTGATGTCTTCCTAAGAATTGCCATTCGGCTTGCCTCCAAAGAGAGATTCAGCATCAAATTGACTTAATGCCGGAGCACCATTGCCCAACAAACCAGCTTATAGGTGTAACCGGAGGAGACTAGAGAGCTTCAGCGACAAGTTGATGAGTTGGTGTCTAGAGGCTATGTCCAAGAAAGCTTGAGTCCTTGCTCCGTTCCAGCCATTCTAGTTCCAAAGAAAGATGGCTCATGGAGAATGTGCATGGATAGTCGTGCCATCAACAAGATAACGGTAAAGTACCGTTATCCTATTCCTCGGCTTGATGATATGCTAGATGAATTGCATGGTGCCACTATTTTTCCAAGGTAGATCTCGGAGTGGTTACCATCAGTTCGCATGAAGGAAGGAGATGAATGGAAAGCGGCATTCAAGACCAAAGGAGGTCTCTATGAGTGGCTTGTTATGCCATTCGGTTTGTCTAATGCTCCTAGCACATTCATGAGGCTAATGAATCATGTTCTAAGGCCTTTTATTGGGAAATTCATTGTTGTCTACTTTGATGACATCCTTGTCTATAGTCGAGATGAAGAAGAACACTTGCAGCACTTGAAGAAGCTATTTGAAGAGTTGCGCATTCAGCAACTATTTGGCAATCTCAAGAAGTGCCATTTCTTTACTTCTAGAGTTGTATTCCTGGGATATGTCATCTCAAGTGAAGGCATCAAAATGGGCCAAGCAAGGTTGAAGCAATCCAATCTGGCCAACTCCCAATCTGTTCATGATGTAAGGAGTTTTCATGGTTTGGCTTCTTTCTATAGGCGCTTCATTAAAAATTTCAGCACCATTATTGCTCCACTTCCTGATTGCTTGAAAGGAGAAACATTTGAGTGGACTACTGATGCGCAGCAAAGCTTTGAAACCATTAAACTGAAGTTGTGTGAGGCCCGGTGCTTGCACTTCCTGATTTTGAAAAGCTCTTTGAAGTAGAGTGTGATGCTTCGGTGTTGGGATTGGAGAGTATTACTTCAACATGGCCGACCACTTGCTTATTTCAGCGAAAAGCTTAATGGTTCCAGGCTGAATTACTCCACTTATGATAAAGAATTCTATGCAATCATTCGTGCATTAGAACATTGGAGCCACTATTTATTGCCTAGGAGTTTGTCTTGCATTCGGATCATGAAGCTTTGAAGTTCATCAATGGCCAACACAAGCTGAATAAGAGGCATGCCAAATGGGTTGAATATCTTCAATCCTACTCCTTCATGATCAAGCATAAAGCAGGAAAATCCAATGTTGTCGCGATGCACTATCGCGGAGACATTCTTTGCTCTCCTTGATGGATTCCAAGCTTATCGAGGTAATAAAAGAACTCTATGCGGATGATGTGGACTTTAATTCTATATTTGCAGCATGTCAAAAGGTGCTGTGGATCATTTCCATGTCCAAGAAGGTTTTCTCTTCAAGGACAACAAGTTGTGCATTCCTCGAGTTCAACGAGGAGTTGTTGATTAGAGAAGTCCATGGAGGTGGAATTGCTGGCCACTTTGGCGTTAACAAGACTTTGACTCTATTACAAGAGCACTTTCACTGGCCAAAGATGGCAAGAGATGTTCAAAGAATCCTTAGGCGGTGTGTCACTTGTCACAAAGCCAAGAGTCATGTTCTTCCACAAGGATTATACACGCCATTGCCAATTCCGAGGTTCCTTGGGAAGCTGTAAGCATGGATTTCGTTCTTGGTTTACCAAGGACTCAAAGACAAAAGATGCTATTATGGTGGTTGTCGATCGGTTTTCAAAGATGGCTCATTTTGTGCCTTGCCATAAGACCGGCGATGCTATTCACATTGCTGATTTGTACTTCCGTGAGATCATTCGACTTCATGGAGTTCCTCGCACCATTGTTTGGATAGGGACAGCAAGTTCCTAAGTGGATTTTGGAAGACATTATGGAGTAAGCTTGATGCAGAAGCTTCTGTTCAGCACTTCTTGTCATCCTCAAACAGATGGACAAACCGAAGTTGTCAACCGTACCATGGGAGCTATATTGAGAACTTTAGTGTCCAAAAATCAGAAGGATTGGGACTTGAAGCTTGCTCATGCCGAGTTTGCATACAATAGAGTTCCAAGTCGCACTACAAGATGTTCACCATTTGAAGCTGTGTATGGCATCAATCCACTTACTCCCATCGATTTGCTACCTTTGCCTAGCAAGGATTTGGTGCACAAAGAAGCTAACCAGCGAGCCAAGGTAATAAAGGAGTTACATGAGAAGATTAAATCTCAAATTGCGAAGCAAAATGAGATTTATGAAAGGAAGACAAACAAGAATAGGCGAGCTGTTATCTTTTCGCCTGGAGATTTAGTTTGGATTCATTTCCGAAAGGAGAGGTTTCCCTCAAGCGCAAGTCAAGTTGATGCCTAGAGCTGAAGGTCCCTTCAAGGTATTAGAAAGAGTCAATGACAAACGCCTACAAGATCGATCTTCTGGTGAGTCCCATGTCTCAGCAACATTCAATGTTCAAGACCTATCTCCATTTGAGGAAGACAAAGAACCTGAAGATTTGAGGACAAATCTTTTCCAGCAAAGGAGGATGATGCATTTCGGTTCAACACTTTGCTGAATGGCGCTACACCAAATTGCAACATGCTGAATTCTCCTCATGCGCCACTTGTCACTATGCTTATGTGGAATTAATTTGTGACATATTCAGCTTATTGGTGATACGGAGCATCCGAGATTACTAAGTGATTTAATATTCTTTCGGAGTAGATATTTACTTGGTTGTTGTTAGTAAACTAAGTTTGTTAGACTTGTTAGTTTGTTAGACTTGTTAGTATTGTTAGTGTTGTTAGTCTTGTTAGTCTTGTTTGTTTGGGTAGTTCTCAAGTTGTTTTGAATCTAGTTTCTATATAATGAGACATATTCTCATTTGTAAGGGTGGTTGAATGAATATTGAGAGTTAATCTCTTTTGCAAGTTTCTTGCATTAAGGCATCTGTATCACTTGGTGGATTCCGAGTGTGGTGAGCCTCTTGGGAATCTGTATCCTTGCTTGGTGGTGGTATCTGTATCCAAGTTTGGTGGTGATCCCGTTCTATCGATCTTTGGTGGTGGTTTAACCTGTATCCAAGATCATCCTATCGATCCTCTTGCTCGTGGCACAATAAAACCGCAATCCTTATTCTTTTGCGAACCAATTCGCATCAGTTTCCCTTCCCAGATTGATTTCGATGTATCAATGAAGGATTCAAGGGTAAAAGGGTGATGCATTTTTGTTCTTTCCGAAAAGAGTATGTGTTCTTACGACCATCATGCACAGCATTCATATCATATTGCCAAGGTCTTCCCAATAACAAGTGACATGCATCCATGGGAATCACATCACACAGAGCTTGATCTCGATAGTTCATCCCAATCGAAAATGATATAAGAGCTCGTTTGGTTACCTTAAGATCATTTCCTTGATTGAGCCATTGGAGCTTATACGGTTGAGGATGTTTCGTTGTCGGAAGCTTCAATTTGTCAACAAGGTTTGTCGCAACGTTGGTACAACTCTCACCATCGATAATCACTGAACATACCTTCCCGTTAATAGTGCAGCGGGTGTGAAAGATGTTCTCCTTTGCTCATTCTCTTCGGAGATATCTCAGCATGTAATGCTCTCCATTATCACCAAGAACTCACCATCATCAGCTTTTTCAACGATATTCTTGGATTCTTCAACTTCAGAATCATTCTGGTCATGTTCATCGTTGGCCTCTTGAAGTTCCAAATCGATCTTCTCAATTTCTTGAAGAGTCATAACTCTCCGATTTGGACAATTAGCTTGCAAATGCCCATAGCCATGACACTTAAAACACTTCCTTGTGTCACCATCAACTTTTGCTGGTTTCTTTGATGGGTTCCACCAACTTCTCTTTACCCTTAGCGTTGTGAAACACCTTCATATTTGCTTGAGGAAGCACCCTAAAGTAGGATGTCCTCTTCGAGGAGGTTCTGGAAGAAAACCTCTTGCTACTCTTTAGTTGTTTCTCAACCTTCATTGCTAGCTTGCAATTTCCCGATTCATGCCACCAAGGAATCGAGCGATGGTTTGCTCGGGAACTTCTGGAACTTCGCATCTTATCATGAGTTGTTCGAACTCACGAATATATTCTTCAATACTCATCCCTTGTTGTCTTAGGGAATTCAACTTGAGAAACAGATCTTGCTTATAGGTATCGGGCAAGAACATTTTCTTCATAAGTTTCTTGAGTTTATCCCAAGACTTGATTCAGCTTTTTTTTTTCTAGCTCGCTGATGCTTTAAATTCTCCCACCATAGAGAAGCATATTTAGTGAGTTTCAGAACAGCGACCTTACACCTCTTCTCATCCGAGTATGACTTGAAGTCAAAAACTCGTTCAATGGCAAGGAGCCAATCAACAAAGTTGTCAGGATTGAGACTACCCTCGAACTCAGGTGCATCTGCTTTAATCTCACGGTCATTCTCATGGTATCTTCTTCTTCTTCTCCGAACTCGGTGCTCAGGAGCACTAGAGTTGCCTCCAGCGGAATCAGAATCATCATTAGAATTGTGATGCGAATCTGATTCGTCGTGGTGTCGCTGATCATCGGGACGCCTTGCTGGTTGCTCTTGTCTCTCCGGGTTCTCTAGGAGATTGAGAACTCACTCCATTTGCCTTTGGAGATTCTCTATAGCACGATCTCGCCTTAAGTCGTGCGCTTGCTCTAAAGTCAAGCCTCGTGGAACTTGTTCGTCACCCATGGTAAGTAGAAGATAACAACACAAAGGAATCACTCAAGATAAGTTCAACCTTGAGCTCTGATACCAACTTGATGCGTGCGTGGGCGAGTGACTCCGAACAGAAAATTTCAAGACTGCGCGATTTCGGGAAAAGGGGCGTAACTTCCTTGAAGCAGATCGGATTGACCAGATTCCAAAAGCCACCGATCAAGAAAAAAAAGGACCGAGATAATTGTAGTTCACCACCAAGGCTTAAAGGAAATTCCACCGGCCAAGGATAAAGAACTTTGATTCACCACCAACGATGTTGGATAAAGAATCGAGATAAAATTCAACTCACAAGAGGAATTTGCATTCATTCAACCAGTTCCCTTACAAATGAGAATATGTCTTATTATATAGATATTAGACTCAAAAAAATAGCATGGGAACTACCCAAACAATAAAGACTAACAAGACTAACAAGACTAGAAGATAAAATTCGTTCGCTAACAATAACCAGCAAATATCTACTTCCAAAGAGCATTAAATCACTTTGGAACTTATCCTGAATAACTCCCCTTTGATATAGCATCAATCAGCAACGAATTTTGATATTGGTATCATCATTCCTTATCCCACCGAAGTAAGTTGTAACCGAAGTTAGTTTTGGCATGAATAAGTACCGATAGTGTTTGTTTTGCCGAAGGAATCAGCTCAGGACTTAAGGATTGATTAGTAGTCTCGAATGCTCCCGCATCACAATGTGCTCAATTCGAGAGTGTTGAATCGGATTTTTAGTTAGACAAATAGCACTCGTGTTATCACATTTTATAGGAATGTTTTTTAAGTAGATTCCATAGTCTTCTAGTGTATTTTTCATCCAGATAACCTGTGCACAGCATGCACTTGCAGCTATGTATTCAGCTTCTGCCGTAGATAGTGCAACCGAATTTTGTTTCTTGGAAGTCCAAGAAACAAGTGCATGTCCTAGAAATTGGCATGTTCCGGATGTGCTTTTTCTATCTATTTTACATCCACCAAAGTCCGCATCAGCATAAGCTTTCAAATCAAAATTGTCAGATCTTGGATACCATAATCCAAGATTAGGGGTCCCTTTAAGGTATCTAAGAATCCTCTTGACAGCTTTCAAGTGAGATAGCTTAGGATTAGCTTGGAATCTTGCACATAGCCCTACACTGAACATGATGTCAGGTCTGGTTGCAATGAGATAAAGCAGGCTACCTATCATGCCCCTATAAGTTTTTTGATCAAAACTTTCTCCATTTTCATCCATATCTAATTTAACGGAGGTGCTCATAGGAGTGCTAATATCTTTTGATCCATCTATGTTAAATCGTTTTAACAATTCCAATGTGTATTTTGATTGATTTAGAAATATATCATCACTTAGTTGCTTGATTTATAGTCCTAAAAAGAAATTTAGTTCTCCCATTAGGCTCATCTCAAATTCATCACTCATATCCTTAGCAAATAATTCACATAGTGATTTATTACAAGACCCAAAAATAATATCATCAACATAAATTTGAACAATAAGAAAATTGTTTTCAAAATGTTTAATAAACAATGTAGTATCAACCTTGTCTTTAGTGAAATCATTTAAAATTAAAAAAGAACTAAGCCTCTCATACCAAGCCCTAGGGGCTTGTTTTAGACTATATAGAGCCTTAGTTAGCTTAAACACGTGGTTAGGAAATAGAGAGTTTTCAAATCCGGGTGGTTGTTCGACATACACTTCTTCGGAAATAAAACCATTTAAGAATGCACTTTTGACATCCATTTGAAATAATTTGAAATCTTTACTACTAGCATAGGCAAGGAGCATCCTAATGGCTTTCAATCTTGCCACCGGAGCGAAGGTCTCTTCATAATCGATACCTTTTTCTTGGTTGAAACCTTTGGCCACTAGTCTAGCCTTGTTTCTAACCACGATACCGTATTCATCTTGCTTGTTTCTAAAGACCCACTTAGTACCAATAACTAAGTGGTCATTAGGTCTAGGAACAAGCTTCCATACCTCATTCCTCTAAAATTGATTCAATTCTTCTTGCATTGCGATAACCCATGAATCATCTTTCAGGGCATCAACAATGCATTTTGGTTCAACTTGAGAAAGAAAAACGGCATGGGCACAAAAATTTTTGAAAGAAGAGCGAGTTTGAACCCCTTTCGATGCATCTCCTATAATTAACTCCTTGGGATGAGCATCTATATACTTCCATTCCTTGGGTAAGGAAGTTTGGGAAGAAGATGCATCTAAGTTGTCATTTTGAGGAGAGGGTTCATTCAAATTCAAATTATCAAGACCAAAATCATCATCAAAATCTTTCTTCTTAAATTCGAAAATTTCATTAAAAACCACATGAATAGATTCTTCTATAAGTAAGGTTCTTTTGTTGAAAACACGAAAAGCCTTAGAAACTGAAGAATAACCAAGAAATATGCCTTCATTGGATTTTGCATCGAATTTTTCTAAGGCATCCATTTCATTTAAGATATAGCATTTACAACCAAAAACTTTAAAATAAGAAACATTGAGTTTTTTATCATTCCATAATTCATATGGAGTTTTAGATAGGGATGGTCTCACTAGAACTCTATTCATAACATAGCAAGCCGTATTCACGGCTTCGACCCAAAAATATTTTGGTAAATTATATTCATTTAACATGATTCTAGCCATTTCTTGCATACTTCTATTTTTCCTTTCCACTACTCCATTTTGTTGTGGATTTCTTGGAGTAGAGAAGTTGTGATTATATCCGTTTATTTCACAAAAATTTTGGAAGTCATGATTTTGAAATTCATCTCCATGATCACTTCGAATTGATGAAATCATAAAGCCTTTTCATTTTGAGTGAGTTTACAAAATTTAGAGAAACATTTGAAACAATCACTTTTATGAGCCAAGAAATAGGTCCAAGTGTATCTACTATAGTCATCCACAATTACAAATGCATATTTGCTACCTCCTAGGCTTGTTATGTCAATTGGTCCAAATAAGTCCAAATGGATCAATTGCAATGGTCTAGTGGTGCTAATTTGATTTTTTGATTTGAAACTAGTCTTTATTTGTTTTCCTAGTTGACATGCATCACATACCTTATCCTTAACAAATTTCATGTTTGGGATACCTCTTACTAAATCTCTAGATGAAATCTTAGAGATTAGTTTCATGCTTGCATGGCCTAGTCTCCTATGCCAAAGCCAAGCATCATCATTCAAAACCGAAAAGCACATTTCATTACTTAATTTATCAATATTTATGGTATAGACATTGTTTTGTTTTAAAGCAATCATGGATATGTTGTTGTTGGGTTTTTCAATAATGCAAACATTAGATTCAAATCTAACAACATAACCTTTATCACATAGTTGACTAATACTTAAAAGATTATGTTTTAAACCATCAACTAGTAACACATCATCAATTGAAAAACTCGATTTGTTACCTATGGTTCCCTTGCCAATGATTTTACCCTTGTTGTTGTCTCTGAAGGTGACATATCCTTCTTCTTTGCTAGAGAGCATAGAGAAATGAGATGGATCTCCGGTGATGCGAGTGTGGGCGAGTGACTCCGAACAGAAAATTTCAGGACTGCGCGATTTCGGGAAACGATCTTCTTCCAAGGTATAAAGGCCAGGCCACCAACCAAGGATAAGGATCGGGATCTACGAAGTTCACCACCAAGGCCTAAAGATTCCACCAGCCAAGGATAAAGGACTTCGGGATAGGAGAAGCTCACCACCAAGGCCTAAAGATATCACCAGCCAAGGATAAAGGGCTTTTGGCTCACCACCAAGGAGTAATCCACTCTCCGAAGATATTCACTCACGTAGAGGAAGTCTCACAAATTTTCATTCATTCAACCAGTTCCTTACAAATGAGAATATGTCTCATTATATAGATATTAGACTCAAACAAAACAGCATGGGAACTACCCAAACAATAAAGACTAACAAGACTAACAAGACTAACAAGACTAACTAGAAGATAAAATTCGTTCACTAACAATAACCAGCAAATATCTACTTCCAAAGAGCATTAAATCACTTTGGAACTTATCCTGAATAACTCCCCTTTGATATAGCATCAATCAGCAACTAATTTGGATATTGGTATCATCATTCCTTATCCCACCGAAGTAAGTTGTAACCGAAGTTAGTTTTGGCATGAATAAGTACCGATAGTATTTGTTTTGCCGAATGAATCAGCTCAGGACTTAAGGATTGATTTGTCCTCCAAATCGACAAGTCATCATCGTCCAAGTAAGGAGAAAGATCACCTATATTAAAAGTTGCGAAACTCCATATTCTCGGGAAGATCAATCTTGTAAGCATTTTCGCCAATTCTCTCGAGAACTTCAAATGGACCGTCAGCTCTGGGCATAAGCTTATTCTTCCGCTGAGAAGGAAATCTTTCCTTCCTTAAATGTAACCACACAAGATCACCTGGTTGGAAATGGGTCAGCTTTCTTCCTATAAGACTCGTTAGCCTTCTCGATCTTACTTCGAATCTGCTCATGGAGTTTTTTTTATTGATTCAGCTCGCTCTTTGCCATCAAAGTTCACTTGTGAATTGGATGGAATAGGAATTAAATCAATCGGTGTGAGCGGATTGATTCCATACACAATTTCGAAGGGTGATCGACCAGTAGTATAACTCGGCGATCGATTATAAGCGAACTCAGCATGTGCAAGCTTCAAATCCCAATCTTTTAGGGATTTACTAACCATTCCTCGAAGTAACGTAGTGAGAGTGCGATTGGTTACCTCCGTTTGGCCATCGGTTTGAGGATGACAAGTGGTGCTGAATAGAAGTCTGGTTCCAAGCATTCTCCATAAGGTCTTCCAGAAATAACTTAAAAATTTAGAATCACGATCAGATACAATGGTCTTTGGTACTCCATGAAGGCGAATGATCCCCCCGAAATAAAGATCAGCCACATGAGATGCATCATCCGTCTTGTGGCATGGAATAAAATGGGCCATTTTAGAAAACCGATCAACAACCACCATAATGGCATCTTTTCCCCTCTGAGTTCTTGGAAGAGCCACAATAAAATCCATGCTCACATCTTCCCAAGGTTGTAATGGTGCTGGAAGGGAGTATACAACCCTTGATGGAATTGACTTTTTGCTCTTTGACAAGTTGCACACCTCGAGATAATAGCATGCACATCTCCATTCATCTTTGGCCAATAGAAATGTTCTTGAAGAACCTCAAGAGTTTTGTTAACTCCAAAATGACCAGCCATTCCACCACCATGTGCTTCTCGAATTAGCAATTCGCGAAAAGAACTCTTCGGCACACATAATCAATTTCCTTTGAAAAGAAACCCATCTTGTAAGGAATATGTACCTTGGACTCCTAAACACAATTGTCGATGGTTGATGAGAACTCAGCATCTTGAATAAAGTTCTTTCATCAATTGAAATCCAAGAATCTTAGAGTCCAAAACAGCAAGCATAGAATATCTCCTTGATAAGGCATCTGCTACAACATTAATGTGTCCAGGTTTATACTTAGAGACAAGAAAATGATTGAAGAAATTCTACCCATTTTGCATGTCTCGAATTAAGCTTGCGTTGGCCGCTAATGAATTTGAGAGCTTCATGATCAGAATGAAGGACAAATTGCTTTGGTCTTAAATAATGACTCCAATGATCAAGCGCTCGAATAATGGCATAAAACTCTTTATCATAAGTTGAATAATTCTTCTTTGAGTCAGTCAGCTTCTCGTTTAAATATGCCAAAGGTTTTTGTGCTTGCACAAGAACAGCACCAATGCCAACTCCACTTGCATCACACTCAACTTCAAATACTTTATCAAAATCAGGAAGGGCAAGAATAGGGAACTCACAAAGTTTTTGCTTGATTACCTCAAAAGCATTTTGAGCAGCCTTTGTCCATTCAAAAACTCCCTTCTTCATGCATTCAGTTATAGGAGCCATGATGGTACTGAAATTTTTAACAAACCGTCGATAGAAAGAAACAAGTCCATGAAAACTTCTTACATCAGAAATGGACTTCGGAATCGGCCAAGTCTTCATAGCTTCCACCTTGGATTGATCTACGGAAATTCCATCTTTGGAAATTACATAACCAAGAAACACAATGGTTGGAGAGAAGAACTCGCATTTCTCCATTTTGGCATAGAGTTTCTGTTCTCTCAAGACATTAAAGACCTGTTTTAAATGAGAGATATGTTCCTCCTCGTTCCTGCTATAAACAAGAATATCGTCGAAATAAACAACGACAAATCGACCAATAAGCGAGCGAAGAATCTCGTTCATAAGTCTCATGAAGGTACTTGGAGCATTCGATAACCCGAATGGCATTACCAACCACTCATAAAGGCCTCCCTTGGTTTTGAAAGCCGTCTTCCATTCATCACCTTCTCGCATTTTGATTTGATGATAACCACTCTGCAAATCTATCTTTGAGAAGACAGTAGAACCATACAATTCATCAAGCATATCATCAAGTCTAGGTATAGGGTACCTATACTTAATGGTGATGTTGTTGATGGCTCGGCTATCAATGCACATTCTAAATGAACCATCTTTCTTAGGCACGAGTAGTAGGAACAGATCCTGGACTCATGCTTTCTCGAATATATCCTCTGTCGATAAGTTCATCGACTTGTCTTTGCAACTCCTTTGTTTCCTCCGGATTGCATCGATAAGCTGGTTTGTTCGGTAGAGGTGCGCCGGGGATCAAATCAATTTGATGCTCAATACCTCTTATGGGAGGTAATCCAGGTGGCAAATCCTCCGGGAACACATCTGCAAAATCTTTCCACAAGCGATGCATCTTTGGATGAATGGGTTGCTCTATCTTACTCTTTTTCTCTACCATAAGCAAAGCAAATACATTCTTTTGTTTGCTAATGGCTCTCTCAACCCATGTTTCATTTAAGAACAAACTTTCCTTATCAGTGTTTCCCTTCCCAGATTGATTTCGATGTATCAATGAAGGATTCAAGGGTAAAGGGTGATGCATTTTTGTTCTTTCCGAAAGAGTATGTGTTCTTACGACCATCACAGCATTCATATCATATTGCCAAGGTCTTCCCAATAACAAGTGACATGCATCCATGGGAATCACATCACACGAGCTTGATCTCGATAGTTCATCCCAATCGAAAATGATATAAGAGCTCGTTTGGTTACCTTAAGATCATTTCCTTGATTGAGCCATTGGAGCTTGTACGGTTGAGGATGTTTCGTTGTCGGAAGCTTCAATTTGTCAACAAGGTTTGTCGAAGCAACGTTGGTACAACTCCCACCATTGATAATCACTGAACATACCTTCCCGTTAATAGTGCAACGGGTGTGAAAGATGTTCTCCCTTTGCTCATTCTCTTCGAGAGATATCTCAGCATGTAATGCTCTCCGTATCACCAACAACTCACCATCATCAACTTTTCAATGATATTCTCGGATTCTTCAGCTTCAGAATCATTCTGGTCATGTTCATCGTTGGCCTCTTGAAGTTCCAAATCGATCTTCTCAATTTCTTGAAGAGTCATAACTCTCCGATTTGGACAATTAGCTTGCAAATGCCCATAGCCATGACACTTAAAACACTTCCTTGTGTCACCATCAACTTTCTTGCTGGTTTCTTTGATGGGTTCCACCAACTTCTCTTTACCCTTAGCGTTTGTGAAACACCTTCATATTTGCTTGAGAAGCACCCTAAAGTAGGATGTCCCCTTGAGGAGGTTCTGGAAGAAAACCTCTTGCTACTCTTTAGTTGTTTCTCAACCTTCATTGCTAGCTTGCAAACATCTTCGAAGGACCAATAAGGCTGAAGTTCAACTAAATCAGCAATTTCCCGATTCATGCCACCAAGGAATCGAGCGATGGTTTGCTCGGGAACTTCTGGAACTTCGCATCTTATCATGAGTTGTTCGAACTCACGAATATATTCTTCAATACTCATCCCTTGTTGTCTTAGGGAATTCAACTTGAGAAACAGATCTTGCTTATAGGTATCGGGCAAGAACCTTTTCTTCATAAGTTTCTTGAGTTTATCCCAAGACTTGATTCGGCTTTTCTTCTCTAGCTCGGCGCTTTAAATTCTCCCACCATAGAGAAGCATATTTAGTGAGTTTCAGAACAGCGACCTTGCACCTCTTCTTATCCGAGTATGACTTGAAGTCAAAAACTCGTTCAATGGCAAGGAGCTAATCAACAAAGTTGTCAGGATTGAGACTACCCTCGAACTCAGGTGCATCTGCTTTAATCTCACGGTCATTCTCATGGTATCTTCTTCTTCTTCTCCGAACTCGGTGCTCAGGAGCACTAGAGTTGCCTCCAGCAGAATCAGAATCATCATTAGAATTGTGATGCGAATCTGATTCATCATGATGTCGCTGATCATCGGGACGCCTTGCTGGTTGCTCTTGTCTCTCCGGGTTCTCTAGGAGATTGAGAACTCGCTCCATTTGCCTTTGGAGATTCTCTATAGCACGATCTCGCCTTAAGTCGTGCGCTTGCTCCAAAGTCAAGCCTCGTGGAACTTGTTCGTCATCCATGGTAAGTCCAACCTTGGGCTCTGATACCAATTTGATGCGAGTGTGGGCGAGTGACTCCGAACAGAAAATTTCAGGACTGCGCGATTTCGGGAAACGATCTTCTTCCAAGGTATAAAGGCCAGGCCACCAACCAAGGATAAGGATCGGGATCTACGAAGTTCACCACCAAGGCCTAAAGATTCCACCAGCCAAGGATAAAGGACTTCGGGATAGGAGAAGCTCACCACCAAGGCCTAAAGATATCACCAGGCAAGGATAAAGGGCTTTTGGCTCACCACCAAGGAGTAATCCACGCTCCAAGGATAAAGAGACCGCAAGGAGTTATCCACTCTCCGAAGATATTCACTCACGTAGAGGAAGTCTCACAAATTTTCATTCATTCAACCCCCTTCCTTACAAATGAGAATATGTCTCATTATATAGATATTAGACTCAAACAAAACAGCATGGGAACTACCCAAACAATAAAGACTAACAAGACTAACAAGACTAACAAGACTAACTAGAAGATAAAATTCGTTCACTAACAATAACCAGCAAATATCTACTTCCAAAGAGCATTAAATCACTTTGGAACTTATCCTGAATAACTCCCCTTTGATATAGCATCAATCAGCAACTAATTTGGATATTGGTATCATCATTCCTTATCCCACCGAAGTAAGTTGTAACCGAAGTTAGTTTTGGCATGAATAAGTACCGATAGTGTTTGTTTTGCCGAATGAATCAGCTCAGGACTTAAGGATTGATTAGTAGTCTCGGATGCTCCCGCATCATCCGGTCATGTGCCTTGAGCATCCACTATCAAGATACCATTTCTTGCTCCTAGCTTGTGAGTTTGTCTACAAAAGAGGATGGTTTTAGGTACCCATTTGATTTTGGGTGCCTTACAAAATGATCTACTTATTTGTAATTTATCATTGAATTGTTTATGGTTCCTTTAGGAACCCATATCAATTTTGTGGATTAATTTTCTTGAATGGACATTTGTAGGCAACATGTCCCGTTTTGCCATAAAAATTACATTTCAAATGAGGTGATACATGCAATGTAGGCCCTTTAACGAAGGTGGTGGGATTTTGGTGAGAACCTCTCACAAATCCGATACCACTTCTATTTCCTACGTGACCTTTGTTGGCAAGAATCATGTCTAAGCTCTTGCTACCGACTTTAAACTTGTTTAGGGTCTCTTTGAGTAGCAAGTTCTCCCTCTTTGTTGCATCTAAGTCTTCACACTTATAGCATGGGGGTAGAGAAGGGTTTTGAAGACTATTGAACTTACTTTGTAATAAAGCATGCTCTTTCTTAAGCAAATTGAACTTCTTACTAATAGTTCTACATTCATCAAATAACTCATGAAAAGCCATAGAAAGTTCATCGAAAGATAATTCTTCACTAAGTAACTCACTAACCTCTTCTCCAAATGCCATTAGTGCGAAGTTTGCCTCATCTTTGTTGCTAGCTTCTTCAACCTTTGAGTCACTTGAATCATCCCACGTGGCCTTCAAGGCTTTTTTCTTCTTGAATTGCTTCTTCTTGGCTTGAGGGCATTCATTCTTGAAGTGTCCCGGCTTCTTGCATTCGTAGCAAATGACTTGGTCCTTTTTGTGTTCAAATTTGCTTTTTGTGTCATTTTTAAATTTCTTAAACTTTCGAGTTAGAAGTGCAATGTCATTGTCACTGTCCTCATCACTTGATGTTCCTTTCAAGTGGTCTTCTTGTGTTCTAAGTGCCATATCCTTCCTGTTCTTTGGAAGGGGGTTCTCAAGCTCTTCATGAGCATGGCACGTCATCTCGTAAGTCATTAGAGATCCAATAAGTTCTTCAAGCGAAAATACTTTAAGATCCTTGGCCTCTTGAATGGCCGTGACCTTTGGATCCCAACACTTTGGAAGGGATCTTAAAATTTTAGTTACCAATTCAAAATTAGAAAAACCTTTACCAAGAGCTTTAAGTCCATTGATGACATCCGTAAAGCGGGTGTACATGTCTCCAATGGACTCATTTGGTTTCATCCGAAAAAGTTCATAAGAATGCACAAGAATGTTGATTTTGGCCTCTTTCACTCGGCTAGTGCCTTCATGAGTGATTTTAAGAGTGCGCCAAATATCAAATGCCGATTCACAAATAGAAACCCGATTAAACTCATTCTTATCAAGCGCACAAAATAAGACATTCATAGCCTTTGCATTGAGAGCAAAAATCTTCCTCTCCGACTCATTCCATTCACTCATCGGAAGACAAGATTTTGCAAAGCCATTTTCAACAATGTTCCAAAGTTCGAAGTCCATGGAAATGAGAAAAATCCTCATATGAGTCTTCCAATACGTATAATCCACCCATTAAACATAGGCGGACAGTAATGGAGAGACCTTCTTCCATACTGGAGTAGGGCATTTCTCTTGGGTATTAAAAAAATATGAGAGCAAACCTTGCACTGATACCATTTGAAAGGATCTAAAAGGCACTAAGAGGGGGTGAATTAGTGCAGCGAATTAAAAATCGTACTCTTGAAACCGATTTTGCAAAACACAAGTTCAAAGGAAGATTTGATTTAGCGAAAGAGAACTTGAAAGTAATTGCTTACGTAAAGGAAATAACTATGAACTAAACAAGTTGCAGCCAAGTAATAAAATGATTCAAGAATGTAAACACTCACACATTCATGGACACAATGATGTATAGTGGTTCGGTCAAATGACCTACATCCACTCTTGAAGCCTTTACGATGAGGCTCCTCTCTTCTACTAGCAAATCCTTTGAAGGAAGGACCAAATACCCCTTTTTATAGCCCTTTACAAGAAGTTCACACTTGTACAAGATTTCTCAAGAAAAGAAGAAGGTGAACACTTAGCAAGAACAAGACTTTTCAACACTCTACAAAAGCTCAAGACTTAAGAATTTTTGCTCAAAAGGGTGCCCTTTCAGCTGAGAAAGGGGGGGGGGTATTTATAAATCCAAAGTGGATTCAAAATTGGGCTCCAAATTTGAAATCAATTTGGAGTTCCAATGTTCTGGTGGTCAGAGGCGGTGCCACCGCCTGTCAATGGCGGTGCCACACTTTGTGTCGATCTGTTGGCGCGTATAGAAGCGTGCCACACGCCCCAGCTAGGCGGTGCTACCGCTCTAGTCTCTTGGTAGGCGATGCCACGCCCCCGGTTCCGCGCACATGCGTGTATAGAGGCGGTGCTACCGCTCGACGGCGTTCCACCGCCTGCGTATCTGATGGCGGTGCTACCGCTCCAGCCAGGCGGTGCCACCGCCCCAGGCTGGGCGGTTCAACCGCCTGCCCCATTCGGACAAAGCCGAATGGGCCCTGTTTAAGTCCCAACTTGGCTCAGTAGAGGCCCGGTTGGCCCCCACTGAATTTAGGCAGGATTTTTTCCTAAATCCTTGCTCTACTCATGTGCAAACTACGAACCTAAAACATAACTCAACGTGATTTGATCCGACACTCTTCAAGTCAACTTCCGACGAGCTTTACGGTGAGATTCCGACAGCCTTCCGATGCTTCCCTCGGATTGCTTCCAGTGGGCTCCCAGCATACTTCGGATTGTATGGCGAGCTCAACGAGTCTTCGGCTTGCTTCCGAATCTTCCCGGTGAGTTCCGCGAACCTTCGATGATCTTTGAGATGAACTTCCGAAAGCTTCGGCAAGTCCCTGATTCGATCTTGGATGGTTCCGGCAACACTTCCGAAAATCTCTCGGACTTCCGATGAACTCTTGAACCCCCGACGGACTTGATCTCGGTAAATCACTTTATGTTTTCTTCCCATCGTAGTTATTCCTACACACTTATCTTGACAAAGTAGATTAGAACAAATATTTCACCAATTGACTTCATCATCAAAATCCGAGATTCAACACCGCCAGTGTCAAGCGATGGTACCGCCTGACAGGTGGTTGCAACCACCTGTGTAAGGCGGTAGTACCGCCAGTGCCAGGCAGTTGTACTGCCTGCACCCTGAAAATTCGAGATGGGACTCTTTTAAGCGCCATTTTTGAATCCCAAAAGAGTCTATAAATACCGCTTTACTTCTAGCTGGTAGAGCACCTTTTGTAGTGTTAGAATCGAGTCTAAGCTATAGCAAATTCCTGCTTTCAATTGCTCAAGTATTCACCTCTTTTCTTCTTCTTGTAAAAATTCTGTAAAGAGAGGGAACCTCTTATAAAAGGCTGTAAAGGGGTGTTTGGTCCTTCCCCTTCAAGAGACTTGGTAGTGGAAGTTAAGAGCCTCATTAGAGGAGGCTTCAAGAGTGGACATAGGTCATTTGACCAAACCACTATACATCACTGCGTTCATTGGTTGTGAGTGTTTAAATTTCCGCATCGCAAATTTCTTAGCTGCAAATTGATCGAATTTCTTCTCCCTACCTTCTATCTCATTTAACTGAATCATTTCAAGTTAAAGTCTCTTTCGTTGAATCATCAAGTTCCTATACGAATTTCCGGAATCGGTTTTCAAACTTTCTAACTTTAATCCGCTACACTAATTCACCCCCCCCCCAACTCTTAGTGCCACTCCGAACTTAACAGGCAATGGTTAATGTTTTCAATTTTGGAGACAATGGGTAAAAAATCGATCAAACATCGACGTTGCGCAAACTTTATAACCATCACATTTTTTGGCGAAACCAAGGTTATACAACTTCCCTGGGCCTAATAAGTTGGGCACGGTTAGTATTTTGAATTTTCGAGATGGTACGAAAAAAGCCTATCAAACATCAACTTTGCGCAAACTTTACGACCGTTACGTTCTTTGGCGAAACTAGGGCTATTCAATTTCCCTAGGCCTAATAAGTTTAGAATGGTTAATATTTTGAATTTTCAAGATGGTACAAAAAAAACTGATCAAACATCAACTTTGAGCAAACTTTATGACCATCTTTTTTTTGGCAAAACCAAGGTTATTCAACTTAATTGAGACTATGAAGTTGGGAATGGTCAATATTTTGAATTTTTGAGACAGTGCAAAAAAAACCGATCAAACATCGACTTTGCACAAACTTTATTACCATTAAATTTTTTAGTGAAACCAAGGTTACACAATTTCCCTAGGCCTAATAAGTTGAGAATAGTCAATATTTTGAATTTTTGAGATGGTGCACAAAAAACCGATCAAACATTAACTTTGCGCAAACTTTATAACCGTCACATTTTTTGGGCAAAACCAATATTATTCAACTTCCTTAGGACTAATAAGTTGGAAATGATCAGTATTTTTAATTTTTAAGACAGTGCGAAAAAACCAATCAAACATCTGTTGGGAATTCCACAAGGGGCGACATCTCATGCACAGCGGAAGAACAGAAGAACAAAAACTTTGGATTTCCCATAGAAAGGTTTCGTCGTCATATGAAAATCGGTGCGTCAAAAACAAATTCGTGAAAATTGCATATGTAAAAGAAAGTACCTAGGGAGATCGTATATCCCTGAATCCCTGCAGATCTGTAGGAGAGGATGAAGAAGGTCAAGCATCCTCTCTAGCGGTATCCACACAGCAGGGACTACAACGATGCTCCTCTCTTGGGAAATGAGAATAAAAGGTGACCACCAAAAAGAACTCCCAGCCTATATTGCTTTCGTTCCCTCTTATTTATAGAGGCCCCTTGTAAACCCTAATGGTTCTTGCCCTGTTGGGTATTGGATCTCCATCCAATTACCCAAGCCTCTTGGATTAGTGGGTCTCTACCTAATAATCTCTTATTAGCAATTTTTAGATCTCATCTTAGGATCCAATAATTCAAAGGCTTAATAGATATCCAATAAGATAGAAGCTCCTACGTATATCTCATATCCGAATCTTTACTCATCGCAACACCTACCATATATGTGTGACCCTCTAGACCCAATATTGAGCTGGCCGTTAGTCATACTTGTCAGAACTCCATCTGACTTAGTAAATTATTATCTCTATAATAATTTACCCGACTCATCGACTACGGACGTACTAGGCCATTATGCATGATTTCGAGACGATACAGGGGAATTCAATCTTTTAAACCTATTTGTCCTCAGTTGCCATGTATCTATAGTCCCTCATCCATCTAATATCCCAAAGACCCTATACCGAGCATGGTGCTATCAGGGCCATACGGTCTTTTCTCGAGTCTCGCTCTATTTGGATTCCCCCGGAGAACTCTTTCTCTCTCAATCCGAATAACCTTGGCCAAGGATTTGTTCAAGCAAGAATACCTAAGATATTCCTCTCATGATACCGAGAGTGGATGATCTTCTATTGATACTCAATAGTCCTCGTAAGGTTGGCTATCACTCTCAATAACCGGTTGTACTAGATCTAACTTCCAAAACTATAAGTCCGGTCTCAAAGAGTGGAGTACTCATACAGGATATCCTTGGTGTCTCAAGTCTAAGGACTAGATACACTACTGGAACTACAGAATCATTGTTTAACGTGAGGTATCAATAACCATCCAGCGTTTCATAAGCGAATCAATCGGTGAACTCATTTCCCAATGAGCACCTACACTATACCCTTAGTGTCCCCACACGAGTAGCTATGAGACCAGCCATCTCCATCATATGGATAGTATACAAAGACACTATTCTATTCGGTTATCTCGATGTCCCACTCGAGTAACCTATGATCGGGATTATTTAGGGTCTGTATTTAAAGTTGAATTGGTCAAATTATCGTGATCTCATCACGATCCGATTCCCATTACACAGATCCAAAGGCATCACAATATATGCAACACACAAGATAAAGTGATAAAATGTTTGATAATAAAAAGTAAAAGAAAGAGTGCATATCAAGTCACAAGTGTCATCACTCATGTGATTGGGTTACAGGGCACATATGACTAGCAATCTCCCACTTGACCTAAAGTCAATCACCTACGTGTTTGTGATCCCTATCAAATCTCTGTGATGATCAAAGACAATCTGAGTCAATGGCTTTGTCAGTTGATCTGCAATGTTATCTTCATATGGAACTCTTTCCACTACTACATCTCTTCAGGCCACGATCTCTCTTATCAAGTGGAACCTCCTTAGAATGTGCTTTAACTTCTGATGAGACCTGAGTTCCTTCACTTGAGCAATTGCCTCATTGTTGTCGCAATATAATGGAATCGACTCCTCATTGCCTAGGATGACTCCTAGATCTGTGATGAACTTTTTCATCTAGACTCCCTCCTTTGCTTCCTCTACCGCAGCAATGTATTTCGCCTCTATGATCGAGTTAGTAGTAGTGTCTAACTTGCAACTCTTCCAGCATACTGCTCCTCCATTCAGGGTGAACACATACCCTGAATTAGATTTGCTATCATCGACATCAGACAGGAAGCTTGAGTTTGTGTAGCCTTTAATCCTGAGGCTACTTCCTCCATATACCAATAAAAGATCCTTAGTCCTTCTCAAATACTTAAGGATACATTTTACTGCTTTCCAGTGCAGCAAGCCTAGATCTCTGCTTGATACTTACTCGTGACACTCAAAGCATGTGCTATATCAGGCCTGGTACATAGTATAGCATATATGATAGATCCTATCGCTGAGGCATATGGTATCATATTCATGTGTGCCCTTTCTTCAAGAGTCTTTGGGAGATACTTCTAGAAAATGGTATTTCATGTCTCATTGGTATAAGACCTCTCTTGAAATTTTCCATGCCAAACCTTTTGACAATGGTGTCTATGTACTAGGACAAGCCTAGCATCCTCATAGATCTATCTCTATAAATCCATATCCCTAATATGCAGGATGCTTTCCCCAAGTCCTTCATAGAGAAGTGCCTAGATAACCAATTTCGGGAAGCTTGCTTCAATCTATAGATGGACCTAAACAACCTGCACACCTTATCTGGGTTATCCCTGGACACGAATCCCTCAAACTGTACACCTCCTCCTCGAGGTTGCCATTGAGGAATCCAATTTTAACGTCCATCTGCTAGATCTCATAATCATAATGTGCTGCAATAGCCAATAGAATTCGAATGCATTTTAGCATGGCTACAAGTGAGAAAGTTTCGTCATAGTCAACACCTTGCCTTTGACGATACTCCTTAGCCACTAGCCTTGCTTTATAAGAGGATGAGATATTCTACCGGACCTACGTAAAGTTGGAACTTGTGTATTAGGTACCTAAACAGACACTGGCTATGGAATGGTGCTTGAGCTAGGTTCTCCAACCTCGCTCAACTCTATCACACTCCCATTGTCTCCACCAAGAATGTGTTCCTTATCAAGGAACAGTGCTCTCTTGGCTACAAAGGCCTTTTGGTCCTCAGGGTGATAGAAATGATACCCACAAGTTTCCTTGGAGTATCCCATGAACTTGCATCGTTCCGTCCTAGATTCCAACTTGACGGGGTTGTGTCTCTTGACATGGGCAGGGCTGTCCCAAATCGTAACAACCTTAAGATCGAACTTCTTTCCATTTCATATATCATATGGAGTAAACACTACTGACTTAGTTAGAATTTTGTTCAGAATATAAGCTGCGGTCTCAAGGGCATATCTCTAGAATGAGATGGGTAGGTCGGTGAAACTCATCATGGAACGCACCATGTCTAACAGTGTCTGATTCCTCCTTTCTGATACACCAATAAGCTACGATGTATAAGGAGGTGTCCATTAGGATAAAATCTCATGGTCTTTGAGGAACTGGGTGAAATCTGTACTCAAGTATTTACCTCCTCGATCTGATCGAAGGGTTTTAATACTGTTTCCAGTCTGATTCTTCACTTCATTCTTATATTCTCTAAATTTCACAAAAGCCTCAGACTTGTGCTTCATCAAGTATACATATCCGTATCTTGAGAAATCATCAGTGAAAGTAATGAAGTAGGAGTAACCACCAATGGCATGAGTCGACATGGGACCATATACATCACTATGTATGAGTTCTAGTAACTCAATGGCTCTCCCTCCAGTTCCACTAAATGAAGAGTTGGTCATCTTTCCGCGAAAGTAAGGTTCACAAGTCGCATATGACTCATAGTCAAATGGATTTAGATATCCATTCTTTAGCAACTTTTGAATTCTTCCCTCATGAATGTGACATAGCCTATAATGCCATAGATATACTTTATTTACCTCTTCTCATTTCCTCTTAGACTTACTTACACTCATGATATGTAGAGCTGTATCTAGCATAAATAAACTATTATGCAATGTTCCTCTCGTGATGATCTCATCATCTAATATTATTGAACCATTATTCTCAAAAACTAATTTATATCCACTAACTGTCAAACATGAAATAGAAATAATATTTTTGATAATAGAAAGAACATAATAACATGCATCTAATGCAATAATAGCTCCACCAGGCAGATGTAAGGTGACCTTACCAACAGCCACTGCAGCAACCTTTGCTCTATTGCCTATCTTAAGGTCCATGTCGCCTCTGTTCAATCTCCTACATCCTGCCAGAACCTGCAAGGAATTGCATATATGTTAAACACTCCCGGTATCCAATACCCATGTGTTATCATAAGATTCTAACAAATAGAGACTGATCATGAATGTACTTGAAACTTCTCCAAGCTTCTATTTCGCCCTCTCTGCAAGGTACTCTTTGTAGTTCCTCTTCCAATGCCCATCTTTGCCGTAGTGGAAGCACTGGCCTTTGTCCTTTATTGGGTCTTTCTTAGTAACTTTTGCTTTACCTATTTTACCCTTGCCCTTGCCCTTCTTAAGAGACTTCTCAGCCTTCCTTTTCTTTCTGGTCTCACTAGCATAGAGAACTGGCTTCTCTTTCTTGATGGTGCTCTCTGCTTCTCTCAACATATTGAGGAGCTCTAGGAGGGTCACCTCAAGTTTGTTCATATTAAAATTCATTATGAACTGAGAAAAAGAATCTGGTAGGGACTAAAGCATAAGATCCACACACAGGTTTTCCTCTAGGACCATTCCTAGACCGGTGAATTTCTCGATCCACTCAATTATCTTAAGGACATGATTCTAAACCGGTATCCTCTCAGTCATCCTAGCACGGAAAAGACTCTTTGATATCTCATAACATTGAGTTCTTCCCTATTCCTCAAACAGTTTATAGAGATGCAAGAGTATGGAATTAACATCTATATTTTCATATTGTGTATATAACTCAGTAGTCATAGAGGCCAACATATAACACTGAGCAAGAGTGAAATCTCTATGTACTTCACATAACGAACAATCTCATCCTCGCTTACCCCTTCGTTGGGCGTAGGGATCATTGTATCAGGGCGTACATGATTTTCTCCATCGTGAAACGATTCTCAAATTATGAAGTCAATCCGTATAATTTGGATCGGTGAGGCGATTGGCATTAACTATGCCACGCAAAGAATTTGAAAGCGATATTTTTCAAAAATAAAGATGTAGCAAAATAAATAACATGCAGACTTTGCAAAAATTAAACAGCTTAAGATAAGGACTTCTATCTTAATGTTCTTCCACTAATTTTTCACAAGATACACAACACCCTCGGTATGTGAATCGAAGGCCTCGTGAGAACTTTAGTGGGGATCGGGATCCAATTGACGTCTTAACGTAACCTCGAGGGACTCGACCAATCACGTTAAGCCCGTAAAGATAGGCAACTCTTAATAATCACAACTCCTTATGATTCCCATCCTATTCGACCTCTGAACCACCATGGCCTCGAGGGACTCGACTAACCATGATGTTCAGTTAAGTCATCACCATCGTTACAAAATGAGTCTGATTCGGTGATATACTCTCGAGGGACTCGACCAAGCATACCTACCATGTCCTCAGGCCACCAGTGACATCTCTATGTCATAGATAAGATAGCGAAACATGATATAGGTGAGTCTCGATGACTCGACTAACTCAACCTACACCGAAAATTGATTTCTACCTTTAACGATAGAAAGTCACGTGAGTCAATCTAATTATCTCACGTTTGACTTAATATTATTAATAGGAGATTTTGATTTGGTCTCTTAACATAATGTGTCACACATATACATATTTAATATATATCTATACGCATGCAAATATATATACATATCTAGTAGGTGTATAATCAAATCGCACATCACATGAGTAATCGCACTAGATGATTATAAACCACATCCTAATGTGATCAGGCTTGAGCCAATGGGCCCAATCACTCACATCAAGATTTATGTGTGCTTCGACGCATCTCCATGCCTTATGATCATCCTTCTCACTTCGTTGTTCCATCGACATCTCAACATATCTCCATGCATCGGATCGTTCGACTCGACCTTGTGGGTCCCGCTACCACTATGCCTCTTCATGTAATTACAATATAATTACAGGCATGCAGGCCCGACAATAAACGAGAAAAATAGAGGCTCGTAGGCCCAATAATAATAATCACATCTACACATCACATCACACGGTCCATGATCATCTGTCCACATCATACATTACATGTATATGTTATTATATAGGACTACTAGATAAATAATAATAGTTAATTAAATATTTTAATTAACTAATATTTTTCTGAAATCAGGAACATAATAGAAATTTTCTAGATTTTGAAGGGTATTTTGGTCATTCGACCAAAAGGATAAAATTGAAAGTTTTAAAATTATGAGGCGTATTTTGGTAATTATATTAAAAGGGATAGAAATTGAAATTTCTAAAATTCTAAGGGGCAAAACTATCTTTGCCCAGAAAAAACCCCTAATCCCTCCTCTGTAGCGTTGTGGCAACGACCGTCGCCACCCTGCTGATGGTGGCCATGCGCGCAGGGTGCCGCGTGGGAAGGGGGCGCCTCCCGTGCTTGCGGGCGATGCCGCCACTGCATGCAGGCGCTGCCCCGCGGGCGTCGCCGCGGGCAAACGCCGCCACCTCAAGCAGCCTTACCCCCCGCTGTCATCACCCCTGCGGGTGGTTGCAAGCGCTGCCTGCCTGGCCGCGAGCGGCGACGATCGCCCTTACGGGCGCTGCCCGCCCCTTGCAGGCAGGGCGCCTACGCAGGCAATCTGCAAGCGTAACCTGCTGATGCGGGAGCATCCGAGACTACTAATCAATCCTTAAGTCCTGAGCTGATTCATTCGGCAAAACAAACACTATCGGTACTTATTCATGCCAAAACTAACTTTGGTTACAACTTACTTCGGTGGGATAAGGAATGATGATACCAATATCCAAATTAGTTGCTGATTGATGCTATATCAAAGGGGAGTTATTCAGGATAAGTTCCAAAGTGATTTAATGCTCTTTGGAAGTAGATATTTGCTGGTTATTGTTAGTGAACGAATTTTATCTTCTAGTTAGTCTTGTTAGTCTTGTTAGTCTTTATTGTTTGGGTAGTTCCCATGCTGTTTTGTTTGAGTCTAATATCTATATAATGAGACATATTCTCATTTGTAAGGAACTGGTTGAATGAATGAAAATTTGTGAGACTTCCTCTACGTGAGTGAATATCTTGAGAGTGGATAACTCCTTGCGGTCTCTTTATCCTTGGTGCGTGTATTACTCCTTGGTGGTGAGCCAAAAGCCCTTAATCCTTGGCTGGTGGTATCATTAGGCCTTGGTGGTGAGCTTCTCCTATCCCGAACTCCTTTATCCTTGGCTGGTGGAATCTTTAGGCCTTGGTGGTGAACTTCGTAGATCCCGATCCTTATCCTTGGTTGGAGGCCTGGCCTTTATACCTTGGATGAAGATCGCTTCCCGAAATCGCGCAGACCTGAAACTTTCTGTTCGGAGTCGCTCGCCCACACTCGCATCAAATTGGTATCGAGCCCAAGGTTGGACTTACCATGGATTCCTTTGTGTTGTTATCTTCTACTTACCATGGATGACAAGTTCCACGAGGCTTGACTTTGGAGCAAGCGCCTGCGACTTAAGGCGATCGTGCTATAGAGAATCTCCAAAGGCAAATGGGCGAGTTCTCAATCTCCTAGAGAACCCGGAGAGACAAGAGCAACCAGCAAGGCGTCCCGATGATCAGCGACATCATGATGAATCAGATTCGCATCACAATTCTAATGATGATTCTGATTCTGCTGGAGGCAACTCTAGTGCTCCTGAGCACCGAGTTCGGAGAAGAAGAAGAAGATACCATGAGAATGACCGTGAGATTAAAGCAGATGCACCTGAGTTCGAGGGTAGTCTCAATCCTGACAACTTTGTTGATTGGCTCCTTGCCATTGAACGAGTTTTGACTTCAAGTCATACTCGGATGAGAAGAGGTGCAAGGTCGCTGTTCTGAAACTCACTAAATATACTTCTCTATGGTGGAAGAATTTAAAGCGTCGAGCTAGAGAAGTAAAAAGCCGAATCAAGTCTTGGGATAAACTCAAGAAACTTATGAAGAAAAGGTTCTTGCCCGATACCTATAAGCAAGATCTGTTTCTCAAGTTGAATTCCCTAAGACAACAAGGGATGAGTATTGAAGAATATATTCGTGAGTTCGAACAACTCATGATAAGAAGCAAAGTTCCAGAAGTTCCCGAGCAAACCATCGCTCGATTCCTTGGTGGCATGAATCGGAAAATTGCTGATTTAGTTGAACTTCAGCCTTATTGGTCCTTCGAAGATGTTTGCAAGCTAGCAATGAAGGTTGAGAAACAACTAAAGAGTAGCAAGAGGTTTTCTTCCAGAACCTCCTCGAAGGGGACATCCTACTTTAGGCGTGCTTCCTCAAGCAAATATGAAGGTGTTTAGTCAAGCGCTAAGGGTAAAGAGAAGTTGGTGGAACCCATCAAAGAAACCAGCAAGAAAGTTGATGGTGACACAAGGAAGTGTTTTAAGTGTCATGGCTATGGGCATTTGCAAGCTAATTGTCCAAATCGGAGAGTTATGACTCTTCAAGAAATTGAGAAGATCGATTTGGAACTTCAAGAGGCCAACGATGAACATGACCAGAATGATTCTGAAGCTGAAGAATCCGAGAATATCGTTGAAAAAGCTGATGATGGTGAGTTGTTGGTGATACGGAGAGCATTACATGCTGAGATATCTCCCGAAGAGAATGAGCAAAGGGAGAACATCTTTCACACCCGTTGCACTATTAACGGGAAGGTATGTTCAGTGATTATCGATGGTGGGAGTTGTACCAAGCGTTGCCGACAAACCTTGTTGACAAATTGAAGCTTCCGACAACGAAACATCCTCAACCGCATACAAGCTCCAATGGCTCAATCAAGGAAATGATCTTAAGGTAACCAAGCGAGCTCTTATATCATTTTGATTGGGATGAACTATCGAGATCAAGCTCTGTGATGTGATTCCCATGGATGCATGTCACTTGTTATTGGGAAGACCTTGGCAATATGATATGAATGCTGTGCATGATGGTCGTAAGAACACATACTCTTTTGGAAAGAACAAAAATGCATCACCCTTTTACCCTTGAATCCTTCATTGATACATGAAATCAATCAGGAAGGGAAACACTGGTAAGGAAAGTTTGTTCTTAAATGAAACATGGGTTGAGAGAGCCATTAGCAAACAAAAGAATGTATTTGCTTTGCTTATGGTAGAGAAAAAGAGTAAGATAGAGCAACCCATTCATCCAAAGATGCATCGCTTGTGGAAAGATTTTGCAGATGTGTTCCCGGAGGATTTGCCACCTGGATTACCTCCCATAAGAGGTATTGAGCATCAAATTGATTTGATCCCCGGCGCTCCTCTACCGAACAAACCAGCTTATCGATGCAATCCGGAGGAAACAAAGGAGTTGCAAAGACAAGTCGATGAACTTATCGACAGAGGATATATTCGAGAAAGCATGAGTCCATGTTCTGGTCTGGCTCTACTCGTGCTTAAGAAAGATGGTTCATTTAAAATGTGCATTGATAGCCGAGCCATCAACAACATCACCATTAAGTATAGGTACCCTATACCTAGACTTGATGATATGCTTGATGAATTGTATGGTTCTATTGTCTTCTCAAAGGTAGATTTGCGGAGTGGTGATCATCAAAGCAAAATGCGAGAAGGTGATGAATGGAAGACGGCTTTCAAAACCAAGGAGGCCTTTATGAGTGGTTGGTAATGCCATTCGGGTTATCGAATGCTCCAAGTACCTTCATGAGACTTATGAGCGAGATTCTTCGTTCGTTTATTGGTCGATTTGTCGTTGTTTATTTCGGATATTCTTGTTTATAGCAGGAACGAGGAGGAGCATATCTCTCATTTAAAACAGGTCTTTAATGTCTTGAGAGAACAGAAACTCTATGCCAAAATGGAGAAATGCGAGTTCTTCTCTCCAACCATTGTGTTTCTTGGTTATGTAATTTCCAAAGATGGAATTTCCGTAGATCAATCCAAGGTGGAAGCTATGAAGACTTGGCGATTCAAGTCCATTTCTGATGTAAGAAGTTTTCATGGACTTGTTTCTTTTTATCGACGGTTTGTTAAAAATTTCAGTACCATCATGGCTCCTATAACTGAATGCATGAAGAAGGAGTTTTGAATGGACAAAGGCTGCTCAAAATGCTTTTGAGGTAATCAAGCAAAAACTTTGTGAGTTCCCTATTCTTGCCCTTCCTGATTTTGATAAAGTATTTGAAGTTGAGTGTGATGCAAGTGGAGTTGGCATTGGTGCTGTTCTTGTGCAAGCACAAAAACCTTTGGCATATTTCAGCGAGAAGCTGACTGACTCGAAGAATTATTCAACTTATGATAAAGAGTTTTATGCCATTATTAGCGCTTGATCATTGGAGTCATTATTTAAGACCAAAGCAATTTGTCCTTCATTCTGATCATGAAGCTCTCAAATTCATTAGCGGCCAGCATAAGCTTAATTCGAGACATGCAAAATGGGTAGAATTTCTTCAATCATTTTCTTGTCTCTAAGTATAAACCTGGACACATTAATGTTGTAGCAGATGCCTTATCAAGGAGATATTCTATGCTTGCTGTTTTGGACTCTAAGATTCTTGGATTTCAATTGATGAAAGAACTTTATTCTGAAGATGCTGAGTTCTCATCAACCATCGACAATTATGTGAGGAGTCAAGGTACATATTCCTTACAAGATGGGTTTCTTTTCAAAGGAAATCGATTATGTGTGCGAAGAGTTCTTTTCGCGAATTGCTAATTCGAGAAGCACATGGTGGTGGAATGGCTGGTCATTTTGGAGTTAACAAAACTCTTGAGGTTCTTCAAGAACATTTCTATTGGCCAAAGATGAATGGAGATGTGCATGCTATTATCTCGAGGTGTGCAACTTGTCAAAGAGCAAAAAGTCAATTCCATCAAGGGTTGTATACTCCCCTTCGGTACCATTACAACCTTGGGAAGATGTGAGCATGGATTTTATTGTGGCTCTTCCAAGAACTCAGAGGAAAAGATGCCATTATGGTGGTTGTTGATCGGTTTTCTAAAATGGCCCATTTTATTCCATGCCACAAGGCGGATGATGCATCTCATGTGGCTGATCTTTATTTCAAGGAGATCATTCGCCTTCATGGAGTACCAAAGACCATTGTATCTGATCGTGATTCTAAATTTTTAAGTTATTTCTGGAAGACCTTATGGAGAATGCTTGGAACCAGACTTCTATTCAGCACCACTTGTCATCCTCAAACCGATGGCCAATCGGAGATAACCAATCGCACTCTCACTCGTTACTTGAGGAATGGTTAGTAAATCCCTAAAAGATTGGGATTTGAAGCTTGCACATGCTGAGTTAAACATAATCGATCGCGAGTTATACTACTGGTCGATCACCCTTGAAATTGTGTATGGAATCAATCCGCTCACACCGATTGATTTAATTCCTATTCCATCCAATTCACAAGTGAACTTTGATGGCAAAGAGCAAGCTGAATCAATAAAAAAACTCTATGAGCAGATTCGAAGTAAGATCGAAAAGGCTATCGAGTCTTATAGGAAGAAAGCTAATATACATCGGAGGAAGACCCATTTCCAACCAGGTGATCTTGTGTGGTTACATTTAAGGAAGGAAAGATTTCCTTCTCAGCGGAAGAATAAGCTTATGCCCAGAGCTGACGGTCCATTTGAAGTTCTCGAGAGAATTGGCGAAAATGCTTACAAGATTGATCTTCTGGAGAATATAGAGTTTCGGCAACTTTTAATATAGGTGATCTTTCTCCTTACTTGGACGATGATGACTTGTCAGATTTGAGGACAAATCACAAACAACCGGGGAGGCGATGCGGGAGCATCGAGACTACTAATCAATCCTTAAGTCTGAGCTGATTCATTCGGCCAAAACAAACACTATCGGTACTTATTCATGCCAAAACTAACCCGGTTACAACTTACTTGATTGGGATAAGGAATGATGAAACCAATATCCAAATTAGTTGCTGATTGATGCTATATAAAAGGGGAGTTATTCAGGATAAGTTCCAAAGCGATTTAATGCTCTTTGGAAGTAGATATTTGCTAGTTATTGTTAGTGAACGAATTTTATCTTCTAGTTAGTCTTGTTAGTCTTATTAGTCTTGTTAGTCTTTATTGTTTGGGTAGTTCCCATGCTGTTTTGTTTGAGTCTAATATCTATATAATGAGACATATTCTCATTTGTAAGGAAGCTAGTTGAATGAATGAAAATTTGTGAGACTTCCTCTCGTGAGTGAATATCTTCGGAGAGTGGATAACTCCTTGCGGTCTCTTTATCCTTGGGCGTGGATTACTCCTTGGTGGTGAGCCAAAAGCCCTTTATCCTTGGTGGTGATATCTTTAGGCCTTGGTGGTGAGCTTCTCCTATCCGAAGTCCTTTATCCTTGGTGGTGGAATCTTTAGGCCTTGGTGGTGAACCGTAGATCGATCCTTATCCTTGGTTGGTGGCCTGGCCTTTATACCTTGGAAGAAGATCGTTTCCAATCAGCATGATCCTGAAATTTTCTGTTAGTCACTCGCCCACACTCGCATCACGGAGATCCATCTCATTTCTCTATGCTCTCTAGCAAAGAAGAAGGATATGTCACCTTGGAGACAACAACAAGGGTAAAATCATTGGCAAGGAACCATAGGTAACAAATCGAGTTTTCAATTGATGATGTGTTACTAGTTGATGGTTTAAAACATAATCTTTTAAGTATTAGTCAACTATGTGATAAAGGTTATGTTGTTAGATTTGAATCTAATGTTTGCATTATTGAAAAACCCAACAACAACATATCCATGATTGCTTTAAAACAAAACAATGTCTATACCATAAATATTGATAAATTAAGTAATGAAATGTGCTTTTCGGTTTTGAATGATGATGCTTGGCTTTGGCATAGGAGACTAGGCCATGCAAGCATGAAACTAATCTCTAAGATTTCATCTAGAGATTTAGTAAGAGTATCCCAAACATGAAATTTGTTAAGGATAAGGTATGTGATGCATGTCAACTAGGAAAACAAATAAAGACTAGTTTCAAATCAAAATATCAAATTAGCACCACTAGACCATTGCAATTGATCCATTTGGACTTATTTGGACCAATTGACATAACAAGCCTAGGAGGTAGCAAATATGCATTTGTAATTGTGGATGACTATAGTAGATACACTTGGACCTATTTCTTGGCTCATAAAAGTGATTGTTTCAAATGTTTCTCTAAATTTTGTAAACTCACTCAAAATGAAAAAGGCTTTATGATTTCATCAATTCGAAGTGATCATGGAGATGAATTTCAAAATCATGACTTCCAAAATTTTTGTGAAATAAACGGATATAATCACAACTTCTCTACTCCAAGAAATCCACAACAAAATGGAGTAGTGGAAAGGAAAAATAAAAGTATGCAAGAAATGGCTAGAATCATGTTAAATGAATATAATTTACCAAAATATTTTTGGGTCGAAGCCGTGAATACGGCTTGCTATGTTATGAATAGAGTTCTAGTGAGACCATCCCTATCTAAAACTCCATATGAATTATGGAATGATAAATAACCCAATGTTTCTTATTTTAAAGTTTTTGGTTGTAAATGCTTTATTTTAAATGAAAAGGATGCCTTAGAAAAATTCGATGCAAAATCCAATGAAGGCATATTTCTTGGTTATTCTTCAGTTTCTAAGCCTTTTAGTGTTTTCAACAAAGAACCTTACTTATAGAAGAATCTATTCATGTGGTTTTTAATGAAATTTTCAATTTAAGAAGAAAGATTTTGATGATGATTTTGGTCTTGATAATTTGAATTTGAATGAACCCTCTCCTCAAAATGACAACTTGGATGCATCTTCTTCCCAAACTTCCTTACCCAAGGAATGGAAGTATATAGATGCTCATCCCAAGGAGTTAATTATAGGAGATGCATCGAAAGGGATTCAAACTCGCTCTTCTTTCAAAGATTTTTGTGCCCATGCCGTTTTTCTTTCTCAAGTTGAACCAAAATGCATTGTTGATGCCTGAAAGATGATTCATGGGTTATCGCAGAAGAATTGAATCAATTTTAGAGGAATGAGGTATGGAAGCTTGTTCCTAGACCTAATGACCACTTAGTTATTGGTACTAAGTGGGTCTTTAGAAACAAGCAAGATGAATCTGGTATCGTGGTTAGAAACAAGGCTAGACTAGTGGCCAAGGTTTCAACCAAGAAAAGGTATCGATTATGAAGAGACCTTTGCTCCGGTGGCAAGATTGAAAGCCATTAGGATGCTCCTTGCCTATGCTAGTAGTAAAGATTTCAAATTATTTCAAATGGATGTCAAAAGTGCATTCTTAAATGGTTTTATTTCCGAAGAAGTGTATGTCGAACAACCACGGTTGAAAACTCTCTATTTCCTAACCACGTGTTTAAGCTAACTAAGGCTCTATATAGTCTAAAACAAGCCCTAGGGCTTGGTATGAGAAGGCTTAGTTCTTTTTTAATTTTAAATGATTTCACTAAAGACAAGGTTGATACTACATTGTTTATTAAACATTTTGAAAACAATTTTCTTATTGTTCAAATTTATGTTGATGATATTATTTTTGGGTCTTGTAATAAATCACTATGTGAATTATTTGCTAAGGACATAAAGTGATGAATTTGAGATGAGCCTAATGGGAGAACTAAATTTCTTTTAGGACTATAAATCAAGCAACTAAGTGATGATATATTTCTAAATCAATCAAAATACACATTGGAATTGTTAAAACGATTTAACATAGATGGATCAAAAGATATTAGCACTCCTATGAGCACCTCCGTTAAATTAGATATGGATGAAAATGGAGAAAGTTTTGATCAAAAAACTTATAGGGGCATGATAGGTAGCCTGCTTTATCTCACTGCAACCAGACCTGACATCATGTTCAGTGTAGGGCTATGTGCAAGATTCCAAGCTAATCCTAAGCTATCTCACTTGAAAGCTGTCAAGAGGATTCTTAGATACCTTAAAGGAGCCCCTAATCTTGGATTATGGTATCCAAGATCTGACAATTTTGATTTGAAAGCTTATCTTGATCACGGACTTTGGTGAATGTAAAATAGATAGAAAAAGCACATCTGGAACACGCCAATTTTTAGGACATGCACTTATTTCTTGGACTTCCAAGAAACAAAATTCGATTATACTATCTATGGCGAAAGCTGAATACATAGCTGCAAGTACATGTTGTGCATAAGTTATCTGGATGAAAAATATGTTAGAAGACTATGGAATCTACTTAAAAAACATTCCTATAAAATGTGATAACACGAGTGCTATTTGTCTAACTAAAAATCCGATTCAACACTCTCGAATTGAGCACATTGTGATGCGGGAGCATTAGACTACTAATCAATCCTTAAGTCTGAGCTGATTCCTTGACAAAACAAACACTATCGGTACTTATTCATGCCAAAACTAACCGGTTACAACTTACTTCGGTGGGATAAGGAATGATGATACCAATATCAAAATTCGTTGCTGATTGATGCTATATCAAAGGGGAGTTATTCAGGATAAGTTCCAAAGTGATTTAATGCTCTTTGGAAGTAGATATTTGCTAGTTATTGTTAGCGAACGAATTTTATCTTCTAGTCTTGTTAGTCTTGTTAGTCTTTATTGTTTGGGTAGTTCCCATGCTGTTTTTTTGAGTCTAATATCTATATAATGAGACATATTCTCATTTGTAAGGAACTGGTTGAATGAATGCAAATTCCTCTTGTGAGTTGAATTTTATCTCGATTCTTTATCAACATCGTTGGTGGTGAATCAAAGTTCTTTATCCTTGGCCGGTGGAATTTCCTTTAAGCCTTGGTGGTGAACTACAATTATCTCGGTCCTTTTTTTTTTCTTGATCGGTGGCTTTTGGAATCTGGTCAATCCGATCTGCTTCAAGGAGATTCGCCCCTTTTCGAAATCGCGCAGTCTTGAAATTTTCTGTTGAGTCACTCGCCGCATACGCATCAAGTTGGTATCAGAGCTCAAGGTTGGACTTATCTTGAGTGATTCCTTTGTGTTGTTATCTTCTACTTACCATGGGTAGCGAACAAGTTCCACGAGGCTTGACTTTAGAGCAAGCGCCCGACTTAAAGCGAGATCGTGCTATAGAAATCTCAAAGGCAAATGGGTGAGTTCTCAATCTCCTAGAGAACCGGAGAGACAAGAGCAACCAGCAAGGCGTCCGATGATCAGCGACACCACGGCGAATCAGATTGCATCACAATTCTAATGATGATTCTGATTCCGCTAGAGCAACTCTAGTGCTCCACGAGCACCGAGTTCGGAGAAGAAGAAGAAGATACCATGAGAATGACCGTGAGATTAAAGCGGATGCACTGAGTTCGAGGGTAGTCTCAATCGACAACTTTGTTGATTGGCTCCTTGCCATTGAGCGAGTTTTGACTTCAAGTCATACTCGGATGAGAAGAGGTGTAAGGTCGCTGTTACGAAACTCACTAAATATGCTTCTCTATGGTGGGAGAATTTAAAGCATCAGCGAGCTAGAAAAAAAATGAATCAAGTCTTGGGATAAACTCAAGAAACTTATGAAGAAAATGTTCTTGCGATACCTATAAGCAAGATCTGTTTCTCAAGTTGAATTCCTAAGACAACAAGGGATGAGTATTGAAGAATATATTCGTGAGTTCGAACAACTCATGATAAGATCGAAGTTCAGAAGTTCGAGCAAACCATCGCTCGATTCCTTGGTGGCATGAATCGAAATTGCTGATTTGGTTGAACTTGACCTTATTGGTCCTTCGAAAATGTTTGCAAGCTAGCAATGAAGGTTGAGAAACAACTAAAGAGTAGCAAGAGGTTTTCTTCCAGAACCTCCTCGAAGAGGACATCCTACTTTAGGGGTGCTTCCTCAAGCAAATATGAAGGTGTTTCGTCAAACGCTAAGGGTAAAGAGAAGTTGGTGGAACCCATCAAAGAAACCAGCAAAAAAGTTGATGGTGACACAAGGAAGTGTTTTAAGTGTCATGGCTATGGGCATTTGCAAGCTAATTGTCCAAATCGGAGAGTTATGACTCTTCAAGAAATTGAGAAGATCGATTTGGAACTTCAAGAGGCCAACGATGAACATGACCAGAATGATTCTGAAGTTGAAGAATCCAAGAATATCGTTGAAAAAGCTGATGATGGTGAGTTGTTGGTGATACGGAGAGCATTACATGCTGAGATATCTCCCGAAGAGAATGAGCAAAGGAGAACATCTTTCACACCGTTGCACTATTAACGGGAAGGTATGTTCAGTGATTATCGATGGTGAGAGTTGTACCAACGTTGCTTGACAAATCTTGTTGACAAATTGAAGCTTCCGACAACGAAACATCCTCAACCGTACAAGCTCCAATGGCTCAATCAAGGAAATGATCTTAAGGTAACCAAACGAGCTCTTATATCATTTTCGATTGGGATGAACTATCGAGATCAAGCTCTGTGTGATGTGATTCCCATGGATGCATGTCACTTGTTATTGGGAAGACCTTGGCAATATGATATGAATGCTGTGCATGATGGTCGTAAGAACACATACTCTTTTTGGAAAGAACAAAAATGCATCACCCTTTTACCCTTGAATCCTTCATTGATACATCGAAATCAATGCAGGAAGGGAAAGCCCGATGCGAATTGGTTCGCAAAAGAATAAGGATTGCGGTTTTATTGTGCCACGAGCAAGAGGATCGATAGGATGATCTTGGATACAGGTTAAACCACCACCAAAGATCGATAGAGCGGGATCACCACCAAACTTGGATACAGATACCACCACCAAGCAAGGATACAGATTCCCAAGAGGCTCACCACACTCGGAATCCACCAAGTGATACAGATGCCTTAATGCAAGAAACTTGCAAAAGAGATTAACTCTCAATATTCATTCAACCACCCTTACAAATGAGAATATGTCTCATTATATAGAAACTAGATTCAAAAACAACTTGAGAACTACCCAAACAAACAAGACTAACAAGACTAACAACACTAACAATACTAACAAGTCTAACAAACTAACAAGTCTAACAAACTTAGTTTACTAACAACAACCAGTAAATATCTACTCCGAAAGAATATTAAATCACTTAGTAATCTCGGATGCTCCCGTATCACCAATAAGCTGAATATGTCACAAATTAATTCCACATAAGCATAGTGACAAGTGGCGCATGAGGAGAATTCAGCATGTTGCAATTTGGTGTAGCGCCATTCAGCAAAGTGTTGAACCGAAATGCATCATCCTCCCTTTGCTGGAAAAGATTTGTCCTCAAATCTTCAGGTTCTTTGTCTTCCTCAAATGGAGATAGGTCTTGAACATTGAATGTTGCTGAGACATGGGACTCACCAGGAAGATCGATCTTGTAGGCGTTGTCATTGACTCTTTCTAATACCTTGAAGGGACCTTCAGCTCTAGGCATCAACTTGGACTTGCGTTTGGAGAAACCTCTCCTTTGGAAATGAATCCAAACTAAATCTCCAGGGCGAAAGATAACAGCTCGCCTATTCTTGTTTGCCTTCCTTTCATAAATCTCATTTTGCTTGGCAATTTGAGATTTAATCTTCTCATGTAACTCCTTTATTACCTTGGCTCGCTGGTTAGCTTCTTTGTGCACCAAATCCTTGCTAGGCAAAGGTAGCAAATCGATGGGAGTAAGTGGATTGATGCCATACACAGCTTCAAATGGTGAACATCTTGTAGTGCGACTTGGAACTCTATTGTATGCAAACTCGGCATGAGCAAGCTTCAAGTCCCAATCCTTCTGATTTTTGGACACTAAAGTTCTCAATATAGCTCCCATGAGTACGGTTGACAACCCGGTTTGTCCATCTGTTTGAGGATGACAAGAAGTGCTGAACAGAAGCCGTACCAAGCTTACTCCATAATGTCTTCCAAAATCCACTTAGGAACTTGCTGTCCCTATCCGAAACAATGGTGCGAGGAACTCCATGAAGTCGAATGATCTCACGGAAGTACAAATCAGCAATGTGAATAGCATCGTCGGTCTTATGGCAAGGCACAAAATGAGCCATCTTTGAAAACCGATCGACAACCACCATAATAGCATCTTTTTGTCTTTGAGTCCTTGGTAAACCAAGAACGAAATCCATGCTTACAACTTCCCAAGGAACCTCAGGAATTGGCAATGGCGTGTATAATCCTTGTGGAAGAACATGACTCTTGGCTTTGTGACAAGTGACACACCGCCTAAGGATTCTTTGAACATCTCTTGCCATCTTTGGCCAGTGAAAGTGCTCTTGTAATAGAGTCAAAGTCTTGTTAATTCCACCTCCATGGACTTCTCTAATCAACAACTCCCTCGTTGAACTCTGAGGAATGCACAACTTGTTGTCCTTGAAGAGAAAACCTTCTTGGACATGGAAATGATCCACAGCACCTTTTTGACATGCTGCAAATATAGAATTAAAGTCCACATCATCCGCATAGAGTTCTTTATTACCTCGGCCGATAAGCTTGGAATCCATCAAGGAGAGCAAAGAATGTCTCCGATAGTGCATCGGCGACAACATTGGATTTTCCTGCTTTATGCTTGATCATGAAGGAGTAGGATTGAAGATATTCAACCCATTTGGCATGCCTCTTATTCAGCTTGTGTTGGCCATTGATGAACTTCAAAGCTTCATGATCCGAATGCAAGACAAACTCCCTAGGCAATAAATAGTGGCTCCAATGTTCTAATGCACGAATGATTGCATAGAATTCTTTATCATAAGTGGAGTAATTCAGCCTGGAACCATTAAGCTTTTCGCTGAAATAAGCAAGTGGTCGGCCATGTTGAAGTAATACTCCTCCAATCCCAACACCCGAAGCATCACACTCTACTTCAAAGGGCTTTTCAAAATCAGGAAGGGCAAGCACCGGGCCTCACACAACTTCAGTTTAATGGTTTCAAAGCTTTGCTGCGCTCAGAGTCCACTCAAATGTTTCTCCTTTCAAGCAATCAGTAAGTGGAGCAATAATGGTGCTGAAATTTTTAATGAAGCGCCTATAGAAAGAAGCCAAACCATGAAAACTCCTTACATCATGAACAGATTGGGAGTTGGCCAGGATTGGATTGCTTCAACCTTGCTTGGCCCATTTTGATGCCTTCACTTGAGATGACATATCCCAGGAATACAACTCTAGAAGTAAAGAAATGGCACTTCTTGAGATTGCCAAATAGTTGCTGAATGCGCAACTCTTCAAATAGCTTCTTCAAGTGCTGCAAGTGTTCTTCTTCATCTCGGCTATAGACAAGGATGTCATCAAAGTAGACAACAATGAATTTCCCAATAAAAGGCCTTAGAACATGATTCATTAGCCTCATGAATGTGCTAGGAGCATTAGACAAACCGAATGGCATAACAAGCCACTCATAGAGACCTCCTTTGGTCTTGAATGCCGGTTTCCATTCATCTCCTTCCTTCATGCGCATCTGGTGGTAACCACTCCGAGATCTACCTTGGAAAAATAGTGGCACCATGCAATTCATCTAGCATATCATCAAGCCGAGGAATAGGATAACGGTACTTTACCGTTATCTTGTTGATGGCACGACTATCCATGCACATTCTCCATGAGCCATCTTTCTTTGGAACTAGAATGGCTGGAACGGAGCAAGGACTCAAGCTTTCTTGGACATAGCCTCTAGACACCAACTCATCAACTTGTCGCTGAAGCTCTCTAGTCTCCTCCGGTTACACCTATAAGCTGGTTTGTTGGGCAATGGTGCTCCGGGCATTAAGTCAATTTGATGCTGAATCTCTCTCTTTGGAGGCAAGCCGAATGGCAATTCTTTAGGGAAGACATCAGCAAATTCATTCAGCAATGGTTTCACCAAAGGGTGAATTAAATCTTCATGGACCGCATTTGCTTCAAGCAAGAGCAATGCAAACAGTTGCCTCTTCTTCAAACAAGTCTCTCGGTTCGGCTTTGCTCAAAAGCGCCAGCAACTCCATTCTTCTTATGTTGACCACAATCAGCAAGACTTGGAGATAATGGGGTAAGAGTGATCTTCTTCTGCCCCAAAAGGATGGAATAGGTGTTCTTGAAGCCATCATGCATAGCCCTGCGATCATATTGCCATGGTCTTCCAAACAACAAGTGACATGCATCCATAGGGATCACATCACAAGTAATTTCATCTTGATAATGCTTCCCAATTGAAAATGAGATTAAGGCTTGTTTAGTTACCTTAACATCACTTTCCTTGTTCAGCCATTGAAGTTTGTAAGGTTGAGGATGTGTGATTGTTGGCAAACTCAGCTTCTCAATCATAATTGCTGAAGCTACGTTAGTGCAACTTCCACTATCAACAATAACATGGCATACCTTTCCCTTGATCGTACACCGTGTTTGGAAAAGGTTCTCCCTTTGTTCCTCCATAGCCACCAAGTTGGCATTCAGTGCCTTGCGAATCACCAGGAGTTCGCCATCATCAGGATGTTCCACATGCTCTTCTCCTTCTTCAGAATCCCAAATCGGTTCATCCTCTTCAAAATTTGGTTCTTCAACCTCTTTGAGGGTGATAGTGCGCCGATTAGGACATTCGGAAGCAATATGCCCAAAACCTTGGCATTTGAAGCATCGTCTCTCCTTGGAGGTTGTCACGGGCTGGGAATCAACTTTGGTTTTATCCTTCCTTGCTGTAGTCTTCTCAGCTTGAAAAGAAGTGCTCCCTTTGCTGGAAGAAGCCCTCTTCTCAAATGGCTTGTAGGACGACCTCTTGGAAGAGTCTTGCTGCTTCTCCACCTTGTTTGCTAGCTTGCATACATCATTTAAGCTCCAATAGGGTTGTAAATCCACCAAATCAGCAATTGGTTTCTTTAAACCACCCAGATATCGTGCAATGGTTTGCTCATGGGATTCAGTAACATCACACTTAATCATGAGTTGTTCAAACTCACGAGTGTACTCTTCAACATTCAAGTCATTCTGTTTTAGAGTATGGAGTTTTAAGAACATATCTTGCCTGTAATTTTTGGGCACGAATCTCCTTCTCATCTCCTTTTCATCTTCTCCCACGTTCGGATCTTGTTCTTCCCTTCTCTATGCACTTGAGCTTTAAGATTCTCCCACCATAGGCTCGCGTAATGGCGCAACTTCAAAGCTGCAACCTTCACTTTCTTTTCCTCCGAATAGTCTTTAAATTCAAAGACTCTCTCCATGGTGTGTAGCCAATCAATGAAGTCATCAGGTGAAAGTTTACCTTCAAATTCCGGAATCTCCACTTTGACATCGGATTTATTCTTGTGATGATTGAATCTGTGATGCCTCCTCCCTTGAGACTCCTCACCACTTGAGTTCTCACGGAAAGGATTCTCCTCATCATCACCAGAACTAGCATGAGACGATGTTGCTCCTCTTTGAAAAAGCTGCTCCATTTGACGTCTCAAATCAGCAATCTCTCGCTCCATTCGCATAGAGCGAGCTTGTTCAAATGTCAAACCACGCTGGAACTCGTCGGCCATGTGTATAGTGAAGATGGGGGTTTCGGGTATGTAAGTGTTTAGGGGGGGAATGAAGATGGTGTATAGAAGAAATGCACAAAAGGAACCGCGTTTCCACAGACGGCGCCAAATGATGCGTGGTTCGCAAAGAATAAGGATTGCGGTTTTATTGTGCCACGAGCAAGAGGATCGATAGGATGATCTTGGATACAGGTTAAACCACCACCAAAGATCGATAGAACAGGATCACCACCAAACTTGGATACAGATACCACCACCAAGCAAGGATACAGATTCCCAAGAGGCTCACCACACTCGGAATCCACCAAGTGATACAGATGCCTTAATGCAAGAAACTTGCAAAAGAGATTAACTCTCAATATTCATTCAACCACCCTTACAAATGAGAATATGTCTCATTATATAGAAACTAGATTCAAAAACAACTTGAGAACTACCCAAACAAACAAGACTAACAAGACTAACAACACTAACAATACTAACAAGTCTAACAAACTAACAAGTCTAACAAACTTAGTTTACTAACAATAACCAGTAAATATCTACTCCGAAAGAATATTAAATCACTTAGTAATCTCGGATGCTCCCGTATCACCAATAAGCTGAATATGTCACAAATTAATTCCACATAAGCATAGTGACAAGTGGCGCATGAGGAGAATTCAGCATGTTGCAATTTGGTGTAGCGCCATTCAGCAAAGTGTTGAACCGAAATGCATCAGTTGTTAGTCTTGTTAGTCTTTATTGTTTGGGTAGTTCTCAAGTTGTTTTTGAATCTAGTTTCTATATAATGAGACATATTCTCATTTGAAGTATTGAATGAATATTGAGTTAATCTCTTTGCAAGTTTCTTGCATTAAGGCATCTGTATCACTTGGTAGTTAGTCTTGTAAGTGTTATCTTGTATGATCGTTCATGATCTTTGTGTGATTTTGTATCCAGATCATCGATCCTCTTGCTGTGGCACAATAATCCTTATTCTTTCGAGTCATGACCACCCACCTCGTGGATTCAGGAAGTACTGAAGTACAAACGCGATGGGATCTTGCCGGCGGATGAGGTCAAGGCACGGCGGCTCCGTCGAACCCAGGCGTGGTACTGCGAGTGGTGGCTCTACAAAGGTCGTTTCCCTACTACGATGCTTAGATCGATGGCGGAAGTGATTTCGCCGAGGTCCAGCGGACTTGTGGGGAGCACATGGCGGCGAACTTTGGCCTTCAAAATACTGCGCCAGGGCTATTACTGTCTCACCGAGGCCAAGGCTTTCGTGCGGCGGTGCGACACTGCCAGCGCCCGCGCCTCCTGCGGTCCCGCCTCCATGGATTGCGCCTGGCCCTTCGCTCAATGGGGAATGGACCTCTTGGGGCGTTCCCGGCGTCGGCCAGCGAGACATATCATCGTGGGGATAGATTATTTCACTAAGTGGGTGAAGCGAGCCTGGCAACCATTACAGCCGAGCGGTGAACAGTTCGTATGGAAGAACATCGTGACCGATTGTCTGCCATCGTTATCATCGCGATGGAACCCGGTCAGCACCGGTTCGGAGTTCTGCGCGACTTATCACATCGATTGGGTTTGCTCGGTGGCCCACCCCGGACCAACGGGCTCGCTGAGGTGACCAACGATCTATCCTGGATGGACTTAGGAAAAGGACCTTGGAAGCCCGATCGAGCTGGGTCGGAGCTCTCGAACATCCTATGGTCTCTGCGGACTACCCGAAGCGGCAGGCGAGTCCCCTACAGCCTTTTGGCGTGAAGCGATCCTACCAGCCGAGTTGGTCATCCCAACATTCCGGGAGAACTACGAGGAATCCACCTCGGCGGGAGTTCGGGCTGGTCTAGACCTGCTAGAAGAATGCAGGGCCAAGCGCGCGTAAAGATGCTTTGGCGTACAACAGTGTTGCCGGAGTTACAACAAGAAGGTGCGCTCGGACCTCGGGATGAGACTTAGTCAAGGCGGAAGTAGCGACCCGCCCACTCAAGGGCAAGCTTGCACCTAAGTGGGAAGGCCTCTGAGTAATCAAAGTAGTCCAGGGAGCGTTGACTATGGACAAAGTTCGAGGACTTGGAGCGTCCAGAACCTTAAGAAATATTTTGTTTAAGGGCAAATCGGAGTAAGTCAATACCAGACTCAGGCCATTATAAAGAAGTGAAGATTGTATTAAGAAGGCAAATTTGTATTACCAAAGGTTTGGATTACAAAATGGGCCCCTAGTGGGGAAAGAAGTATTACAAAAGCAAGGGAAGGCCCTCCAAAAAGAAGAAAAGAGGTCTTCAGGCCGCAGCTTCAGGAAGGCTGTCGTCGAAGGGAACCTCGCCGGGCATGTCGACCCCCTGATCCTCGGGGCATGAGACGAAGGGATCCTCCTCGACCATCGAGCCTGGAGGACATGCTCGGAACCGGGCCAGGGCAACCTTGTACCCATACTCGTACGATACCCGGCCCGTCCGGTCCAGGAAGCCCTCGACTTCTTATGGCGTCGGCCTCCCGGTCCTCCGGGCTGCCTTCCGCCAAGGGCTTCGTCAGCTTGGACTCCTCGAGGTCAGCTTGGCGGCCAATTCGGCCTCCTTCATCGGAGGCAGTTCTCAGCTTCTCCATCCGGAGCGATCGACCTCTTCTGGCGGGCTCAAGCTCGGCGGTCAGCGCGACTTCCGCCCATGTCCGCCGTTGCTCGGCAGCAGCAACGCCTCGGTCCTGACCCGCTCGGGCTTCTCGGTGGCGGCGCAACTCAAGTTCTACTCTCAAGCACCAATCGACCGAGTCATGCACCGGTCGAGGAGGGCGTGGTGTAGTGGAGATTCTGCACAAGGAAAGAAGGCTGAAAGTAATGAACAGTGCTCAGCTAAGAAGATACCGCAATGGTGCTTACCACAACACCTTGGCGGACTTGGTGATGGCGCCGAAGTGTATAGGTCGGCGGCGTCGGGATGGGCCCGGAGTAGCTGGCGAGGCTCTCCCGACCCACACCTTGTCCCTCGGGGCAGACCATGCCAGCCACGCTCAGCGGCCCGAAGGACCTCCCCATCACTCGGGAAAGAGGCTGATCCCTCCCGGCGTGACCCGGCACAGGTCCTTCATGGCTGGAGGGCTGGCCCTTCGGTTGTCCCTGGCTGGGACCAGCACTCGGCAGGAGCGGGCGCCCGGTCGATGCGTCTCGACGGCGAGCCACAGGCGTCTCAGTCCACGTCTTTGGCCTTGGCCTCTTCTTGGCGCCCCTCCTCGGTGGTGCGGGAGCCATTGGGAACGCGGAGAGCGCGAGCGGTCCCCTCGGAGCACCGAGTCATGGAAGGACCGCGGGTTCACCATCCCTGCAAGAACAACAGATGTCGAAGCTAGAGTATGGCAGCAATCCTAAAAGGCGAGACAACGGCGGCCTACCCGTGAGCACGGACTTAGCCCGGCCTCCACGAGCCCTCATGTTGCGGATGGCTTGCGAGGAAGGGAGGATTACCCTCGGCTGCTCGAGGTGGCGCTCTCGGCACTGAGTTTCGGGGCAATTATCGATGGTTCTAGGCGACCATCGAACCGAAACAGTCCTTTTTGGACAAAAAGCGCCTCTTCCACCCTTTGTTATTGGTGGGGTGCTAACCGGAACCCTGGTCGTGCGGCCAAGAAGTATCCCGACCCCTTAGCAGCGAGAGGAAAGAGGTTGGTCGGGCGATGTTGGCGTAATGGCATTCCCCGGAAAGCCACCAAATACCGCCAGGAGTTGGGAGTTATCTGGGAAGGCGAAATCGCCACAGGGAGATGCAGGATACGATGATTGGATGCAGGGGAAGGCGCAGGCCGGCCTCTAGGGCATCGGCGGTCAGGGCAAAGCCCTTGGGAACCGGGTCAAAAGCCCGCTGTCCCGCTTCAGCGGCCAGGAGGTTGTATTCCTCCGGGATGCCGTAGCGCCGCCGGAGAATCCCCACCATACGCTCGTCCAAGATGGAGTCTTGGTCGTGCGGCCACTAACCTTGTGCCGCAGCGAGCAAAGGCTGGAAGGAGGAGATGAAGGAAGATCGGCGGGTTGTGACCGAGGGGGAGGAGGAGGAAGAAGCAGAGGAAGAGGAAGTGGAAGAAAGCCCCATCGCCCACTAACCTATAAAGGAAGAACTCGGCTGGAAGAAGTTAAAAGGCTCCGGAGCCTATGGAGAATATTTGAAGGAAGACGGCGGTAGAACAAGAGATGAAAACTCCGCTGATAAAGTGATAGAAGAGCTCGCTATTTATAGAAAGGGCCTCGACCTTTGCCGAGCGACAAACACGCCACATCGCCCAATAGCATCACATCGGGCAGTCGAAGCGCCGGCGTCATATTAATGAAGAGGTGGCGTGTCCACCCCCCAGGTAAGAAACTTACCCGCCAGCGGTCACCGATTCAGCAACAACGCACTATCGCGAGCCGTTTTGGCGGCGCGGTTCGGTTTTCGGTCTTGAGCAGCAGCTCGACCACGCAGTATTCTGGGCCTTGGCGGCAGCTCGGCCTATATCGAAGCATTTGGCGATTCTGGTCTTCTAGGTCTTGGCGGCTCGACCAATGTATTCTGGGCCTTGAATGGCGGCAGCTCGGCCCTACATCGGCGGCGCGGCGGCGGTTTTCTAGGTCTTGGCGGCAGCTCGACCCGCAGTTGGGCCTTGGCGGCAGCTCGGCCTACATCGAAACGGTTGGCGATTCTGGTCTTCTAGGTCTTGGCGGCAGCTCCAGTATTCTGAGGCGGCAGCTCGGCCTACATCCAGCGGTTGGCGATTCTGGTCTTCTAGGTCTTGGCGGCAGCTCCACCAGTATTCTGGGCCTTGGCGGCTCGGCCACACACATCGGCGGTTGGCGATTCTGGTCTTCTAGGTCTTGAGCAGCAGCTCGACCACTGGTCTTCTGGGCCTGAGCGGCGGCTCGGCCACACTTATCCCGAACGGCAGTTCGGCTATCATGGTTTCTCAGGTCGTGTGCGTGACCTCGACCCCTTGTACCAAACGGGTCGAGTGGCAGGAGGACCTCTCAACTCAACCTTCCGGACGTCGGCAGCGAATGGTGTCTCCTCGACCTTTACAACGGCGGTTCGGCTATCATGGTTTCTCAGGTGGTATGCGTGACCTCGACCCCTTGCAAAAACGGCGGGTAATGGCAGGAGGACCTAGGCGCGTCTCAACCTGACAACTGTCGGCAACTCCATGGCGAATGATCTCGACCCCCTTTACCCGAGCAATGGCGGTTCGGCTATCATGGTTTCTCGGCAAGTGCGTGACCTCGACTTGCACCAAACGGGTCGAGCGAGGAGGACCACGTCTCAATAGCACTTGGACGTCGGCAGCGCGAGAATCGGCGTCTCCTCGACCTTTACCCGAGCGGCGGTTGGCTATCATTATTTCGTGTGTGACCTCGACCCTAGTACCCAACGAATTCGCGACTTGGGCGTCGCCTGCCACTCGAGCGGCTGCTCACCCATTGGTTCAACGGGCCTAAGCGCGAGTCTCAACCCCTGATTACTGGACGTCGGCTTGGCAACGGGAATCGGGCGTCTCCTCGACCCCCTTTATCCCGAACGGCGGTTCGGCTATTCTGGTTTCACAGGCCTTGAGTGGTAGCTCGGCCACACATATCGGCAGTTCAGCTATCATGGTTTTTCAGGTCGTGCGTGACCTCGGAATTTACACGGGTGTGCGAGGACTTGGGCGTCGCCGCCCTTACCTCGGCGGCTGCTCAGCCATTGGTTCAACGGGCCTAAGCGCGAGCCTCAACCCCTGATTACCGGACGTCGGCACAAGCGGAATCGGCGTCTCCTACCCATTTATCCCGAGCGGTACATGGTCTTGGCGGCGGCTCGATCGCCGCATCCTAGGCCTTGGCGGTGGCTCTATATCGAAACGGCGGTTGGTGACTGTAACTTTCTGCAGGTCTTGGGGTTCCTCGACCTTTATCCCGGCGGTTGATTCTGAGATCTCGAGCTTCCTCGATCACGGTTTCGGGTCTTGGCGCCTCGACCGTATCCTGCACAGGATTGATCGATTATAACACGACCGCGGCAGAACCTTCGAGATCTCGATCGGCGACCAGATTCTTCGAAAACACCACCCTCCAAATTGTCCCGCGAGTGGCTTTTTGAGGGGTAGTGTTAGGTATTAAGTATGGCGAGACACCTGGTCTTGATGGCACCGGATAGCGTCATCGCCCTCCTGCGCTCCATTCGCCACGATCGACCGCCCGTCGCTTCTCCTCAGCATCGCCCCAACTACGCCCAGTTGACCACGGCACCGACCTGCGAGGTCAGGCCCGTACGCCACCTGCAGACAGTCGGAAGCAGGCCCTCCGTCCGACCTATTTAAGCCGAACAGGTAAGACAGGAGGAGGACCTTCTCTTTCCATGAACACTCCGAGAGGTGAGTAGACTCGAACGCCCCCGCAATTCTCTCTGGGGAACTCCGGACGCCAGCTTACTTGCGTCGGAGGGTGCGAGCATCCGACCCGCCTTGCTGCGTTCTCGGCGTCCGGGCGTGCCGCCGCCGGAGGAGTCGGTCGAGGCGGGGCAGGAGCCATCGGGCCCGAACGTGCAGACAACCCCGGTTTCGATTCAGCGCCCGTGCGCCCGGAGTCCGCGGTAAAAGTTGTTTCCCTAACATCCACCAAGGCCTAAAGATTCCACCAGCCAAGGATAAACGACTTCCGGATAGGAGAAGCTCACCACCAAGGCCTAAAGATATCACCAGCCAAGGATAAAAGGCTTTTGGCTCACCACCAAGGAGTAATCCACGCTCCAAGGATAAAGAGACCGCAAGGAGTTATCCACTCTCGAAGATATTCACTCACGTGAGGAAGTCTCACAAATTTTCATTCATTCAACCAGTTCCTTACAAATGAGAATATGTCTCATTATATAGATATTAGACTCAAACAAAACAACATGGGAAATACCCAAACAATATAGACTATCAAGACTAACAAGACTAAGATGACTAACTAGAAGATAAAATTAGTTCACTAACAATAACCAGCAAATATCTACTTCCAAAGAGCATTAAATCACTTTGGAACTTATCTGAATAACTCCCTTTGATATAGCATCAATCAGCAACTAATTTGGATATTGGTATCATCATTCCTTATCCACAGTAAGTTGTAACCAGTTAGTTTTGGCATGAATAAGTACCGATAGTGTTTGTTTTGCGAATGAATCAGCTCAGGACTTAAGGATTGATTAGTAGTCTCGGATGCTCCCGCATCGAGCCACTCCCGCTTGGGAACCCGGAGAGCACGGGCGGTCTGTCGAACACCAGTCATGGAAGGAGTTCACCATCTCTGCAAAGAATGAGGATGAGTTAGAAAAGCAAGCCTAAAGGCAGCGAGACAACAATAGCCTACCCGTGAGCACGGACTAAGTCCGACCTCCACAAGCCACTTCTCCGACATGTTGCGGATGGCTTGCGAGGAAGGGAGGATTACCCTTAACCGAGGTGAGCTCGGCATTGAGTTTCGGGGCAGAGTTATCAATGGTCCTTGACAACCACCGAACCCCAAAACCCCAGTCCTTTTGGCACTGGACGAAAAAGAAGCGCCTCTTCCACCCTTTGTTATTGGTGGGGGCGTCGTTAACCTGGAACCCTGTCCGGGCGGCAAGGAAGTATCCCCCCGACCCCTTGAAAAGGCGGAAACAGGAGAGGAAGAGGTTGCGGGTCGGGGCGATGTTGGCGTAATGGCATTCCCCAAAGCCACGGATACCGCCAAGTTTGGAGTTATTTGTGGCGAGATCCAAGGATATGCAGGATACTATGATTGGATGCAGGAAGATGCAGGCGGCCTCTAAGGCATCGGCGGTCAGGGCAAAAAATGCCCTACTTCAGGGCGAAGGCTGTATTCTTCGGGATGCCGTGGCGCCGGAGAATCCCTACCATGCGCTCATCCAAGGTGGAATCACATTATGGCCTCTAGCGCCTCCGCAAGGAGGAAGAGAGGAGATGAGGGTTGGGTTCAACACTTTGCTGAATGGCGCTACACCAAATTGCAACATGCTGAATTCTCCTCATGCCACTTGTCACTATGCTTATGTGGAATTAATTTGTGACATATTCAGCTTATTGGTGATACGGAGCATCCGAGATTACTAAGTGATTTAATATTCTTTGGAGTAGATATTTACTGGTTATTGTTAGTAAACTAAGTTTGTTAGACTTGTTAGTTTGTTAGACTTGTTAGTATTGTTAGTGTTGTTAGTCTTGTTAGTCTTGTTTGTTTGGGTAGTTCTCAAGTTGTTTTTGAATCTAGTTTCTATATAATGAGACATATTCTCATTTGTAAGGGTGGTTGAATGAATATTGAGAGTTAATCTCTTTTGCAAGTTTCTTGCATTAAGGCATCTGTATCACTTGGTGGATTCAGTGTGGTGAGCCTCTTGGGAATCTGTATCCTTGCTTGGTGGTGGTATCTGTATCCAAGTTTGGTGGTGATCCGTTCTATCGATCTTTTGTGGAGGTTTAACGTGTATCCAAGATCATCCTATCGATCCTCTTGCTCGTTGCACACTAAAACCGCCATCCTTATTCTTTTGCGAACCAACTCGCATCATTTGGCGCCGTCTGTGGGAAAGCAGCGGTTCCTTTTGTGCATTTCTTCTATACACCATCTTCATTCCCCTAAACACTTACATGCGAAACCCCATCTTCACTATACACATGGCCGTGAGTTCCAGCGTGGTTTGACATTTGAACAAGCTCGTTCTATGCGAATGGGCGAGATTGCTGATTTGAGGCGTCAAATGGAGCAGCTTTTTCAAGAGGAGCAACATCGTCTCATGCTAGTTCTGGTGATGATGAGGAGAATCCTTTCGTGAGAACTCAAGTGGTGAGGAGTCTCAAGGAGGAGGCATCACAGATTCAATCATCACAAGAATAAATCCGATGTCAAAGTGGAGATTCCGAATTTGAAGGTAAACTTTCACTGATGACTTCATTGATTGGCTACACACCATGGAGAGAGTCTTTGAATTTAAAGACTATTCGGAGGAAAAGAAAGTGAAGGTTGCAGCTTTGAAGTTGCGCCATTACAGCCTATGGTGGGAGAATCTTAAAGCTCGGCGTGCTAGAGAAGGGAAGAACAAGATCCGAACGTGGGAGAAGATGAAAAGGGAGATGAGAAGGAGATTCGTGCCCGAAAATTACAGGCAAGATATGTTCTTAAAACTCCATACTCTAAAACAGAATGACTTGAATGTTGAAGAGTACACTCGTGAGTTTGAACAACTCATGATTAAGTGTGATGTTACTGAATCCCATGAGCAAACCATTGCACGATATCTGGGTGGTTTAAAGAAACCAATTGCTGATTTGGTGGATTTACAACCCTATTGGAGCTTAAATGATGTATGCAAGCTAGCAAACAAGGTGGAGAAGCAGCAAGACTCTTCCAAGAGGTCGTCCTACAAGCCATTTGAGAGGGCTTCTTCCAGCAAAGGAGCACTTCTTTTCAAGCTGAAGACTACAGCAAGGAAGGATAAAACCAAAGTTGATTCCCAGCCCGTGACAACCTCCAAGGAGAGGCGATGCTTCAAATGCCAAGGTTTTGGGCATATTGCTTCGAATGTCCTAATCGGCGCACTATCACCCTCAAAGAGGTTGAAGAACCAAATTTTGAAGAGGATGAACCGATTTGGGATTCTGAAGAAGGAGAAGAGCATGTGGAACATCCTGATGATGGCGAACTCCTGGTGATTCGCAAGGCACTGAATGCCAACTTGGTGGCTATGGAGGAACAAAGGAGAACCTTTTCCAAACACGATTATGCGATCAAGGAAAGGTATGCCATGTTATTGTTGATAGTGGAAGTTGCACTAACGTTGCTTCAGCAATTATGATTGAGAAGCTGAGTTTGCCAACAATCACACATCCTCAACCTTACAAACTTCAATGGCTGAACAAGGAAAGTGATGTTAAGGTAACTAAACAAGCCTTAATCTCATTTTCAATTGGGAAGCATTATCAAGATGAAATTACTTGTGATGTGATCCCTATGGATGCATGTCACTTGTTGTTTGGAAGACCATGGCAATATGATCGCAGGGCTATGCATGATGGCTTCAAGAACACCTATTCCATCCTTTTGGGGCAGAAGAAGATCACTCTTACCCCATTATCTCCAAGTCTTGCTGATTGTGGTCAACATAAGAAGAATGGAGTTGCTGGCGCTTTTGAGCAAAGCCGAACTTGAGAGACTTGTTTGAAGAAGAGGCAACTGTTTGCATTGCTCTTGCTTGAAGCAAATCACGGTCCATGAAGATTTAATTCACCCTTTGGTGAAACCATTGCTGAATGAATTTGCTGATGTCTTCCCTAAGAATTGCCATTCGGCTTGCCTCCAAGAGAGATTCAGCATCAAATTGACTTAATGCCGGAGCACCATTGCCCAACAAACCAGCTTATAGGTGTAACCGGAGGAGACTAGAGCTTCAGCGACAAGTTGATGAGTTGGTGTCTAGAGGCTATGTCCAAGAAAGCTTGAGTCCTTGCTCCGTTCCAGCCATTCTAGTTCCAAAGAAAGATGGCTCATGGAGAATGTGCATGGATAGTCGTGCCATCAACAAGATAACGGTAAAGTACCGTTATCCTATTCCTCGGCTTGATGATATGCTAGATGAATTGCATGGTGCCACTATTTTTTCCAAGGTAGATCTCCGGAGTGGTTACCATCAGATTCGCATGAAGGAAGGAGATGAATGGAAAACGGCATTCAAGACCAAAGGAGGTCTCTATGAGTGGCTTGTTATGCCATTCGGTTTGTCTAATGCTCCTAGCACATTCATGAGGCTAATGAATCATGTTCTAAGGCCTTTTATTGGTGATGCGAATTGGTTCGCAAAAGAATAAGGATTGCGGTTTTATTGTGCCACGAGCAAGAGGATCGATAGGATGATCTTGGATACAGGTTAAACCACCACCAAAGATCGATAGAACGGGATCACCACCAAACTTGGATACAGATACCACCACCAAGCAAGGATACAGATTCCCAAGAGGCTCACCACACTCGGAATCCACCAAGTGATACAGATGCCTTAATGCAAGAAACTTGCAAAAGAGATTAACTCTCAATATTCATTCAACCACCCTTACAAATGAGAATATGTCTCATTATATAGAAACTAGATTCAAAAACAACTTGAGAACTACCCAAACAAACAAGACTAACAAGACTAACAACACTAACAATACTAACAAGTCTAACAAACTAACAAGTCTAACAAACTTAGTTTACTAACAATAACCAGTAAATATCTACTCGAAAGAATATTAAATCACTTAGTAATCTCGGATGCTCCGTATCACCAATAAGCTGAATATGTCACAAATTAATTCCACATAAGCATAGTGACAAGTGGCGCATGAGGAGAATTCAGCATGTTGCAATTTGGTGTAGCGCCATTCAGCAAAGTGTTGAACCGAAATGCATCATCCTCCCTTTGCTGGAAAAGATTTGTCCTCAAATCTTCAGGTTCTTTGTCTTCCTCAAATAGAGATAGGTCTTGAACATTGAATGTTGCTGAGACATAGGACTCACCAGGAAGATCGATCTTGTAGGCGTTGTCATTGACTCTTTCTAATACCTTGAAGGGACCTTCAGCTCTAGGCATCAACTTGGACTTGCGTTTGGAGGGAAACCTCTCCTTTTTGAAATGAATCCAAACTAAATCTCCAGGGCGAAAGATAACAGCTCGCCTATTCTTGTTTGCCTTCCTTTCATAAATCTCATTTTGCTTCGCAATTTGAGATTTAATCTTCTCATGTAACTCCTTTATTACCTTGGCTCGCTGGTTAGCTTCTTTGTGCACCAAATCCTTGCTAGGCAAAGGTAGCAAATCGATGGGAGTAAGTGGATTGATGCCATACAGCTTCAAATGGTGAACATCTTGTAGTGCGACTTGGAACTCTATTGTATGCAAACTCGGCATGAGCAAGCTTCAAGTCCCAATCCTTCTGATTTTTGGACACTAAAGTTCTCAATATAGCTCCCATGATACGGTTGACAACCGGTTTGTCCATCTGTTTGAGGATGACAAGAAGTGCTGAACAGAAGCTTTGTACCAAGCTTACTCCATAATGTCTTCCAAAATCCACTTAGGAACTTGCTGTCCCTATCCGAAACAATGGTGCGAGGAACTCCATGAAGTCGAATGATCTCACGGAAGTACAAATCAGCAATGTGAATAGCATCGTCGGTCTTATGGCAAGGCACAAAATGAGCCATCTTTGAAAACCGATCGACAACCACCATAATAGCATCTTTTTGTCTTTGAGTCCTTGGTAAACCAAGAACGAAATCCATGCTTACAACTTCCCAAGGAACCTCAGGAATTGGCAATGGCGTGTATAATCCTTGTGGAAGAACATGACTCTTGGCTTTGTGACAAGTGACACACCGCATAAGGATTCTTTGAACATCTCTTGCCATCTTTGGCCAGTGAAAGTGCTCTTGTAATAGAGTCAAAGTCTTGTTAACGCCAAAGTGGCCAGCAATTCCACCTCCATGGACTTCTCTAATCAACAACTCCCTCGTTGAACTCTGAGGAATGCACAACTTGTTGTCCTTGAAGAAAACCTTCTTGGACATGGAAATGATCCACAGCACCTTTCTGACATGCTGCAAATATAGAATTAAAGTCCACATCATCCGCATAGAGTTCTTTTATTACCTCGAAGCGATAAGCTTGGAATCCATCAAGGAGAGCAAAGAATGTCTCAGCGATAGTGCATCAGCGACAACATTGGATTTTCCTGCTTTATGCTTGATCATGAAGGAGTAGGATTGAAGATATTCAACCCATTTGGCATGCCTCTTATTCAGCTTGTGTTGGCCATTGATGAACTTCAAAGCTTCATGATCCGAATGCAAGACAAACTCCCTAGGCAATAAATAGTGGCTCCAATGTTCTAATGCACGAATGATTGCATAGAATTCTTTATCATAAGTGGAGTAATTCAGCCTGGAACCATTAAGCTTTTAGCTGAAATAAGCAAGTGGTCGGCCATGTTGAGTAATGTCTCATCCAATACCAACACCGGAAGCATCACACTCTACTTCAAAGAGCTTTTCAAAATCAGGAAGTGCAAGCACCGGGGCCTCACACAACTTCAGTTTAATGGTTTCAAAGCTTTGCTGCGCTACAGTAGTCCACTCAAATGTTTCTCCTTTCAAGCAATCAGTAAGTGGAGCAATAATGGTGCTGAAATTTTTAATGAAGCGCCTATAGAAAGAAGCCAAACCATGAAAACTCCTTACATCATGAACAGATTGGGGAGTTGGCCAGGATTGGATTGCTTCAACCTTGCTTTCGTCCATTTTGATGCCTTCACTTGAGATGACATATCCCAGGAATACAACTCTAGAAGTAAAGAAATGGCACTTCTTGAGATTGCCAAATAGTTGCTGAATGCGCAACTCTTCAAATAGCTTCTTCAAGTGCTGCAAGTGTTCTTCTTCATCTCGGCTATAGACAAGGATGTCATCAAAGTAGACAACAATGAATTTCCCAATAAAAGGCCTTAGAACATGATTCATTAGCCTCATGAATGTGCTAGAAGCATTAGACAAACCGAATGGCATAACAAGCCACTCATAGAGACCTCCTTTGGTCTTGAATGCCGTTTTCCATTCATCTCCTTCCTTCATGCGAATCTGATGGTAACCACTCCGGAGATCTACCTTGGAAAAAATAGTGGCACCATGCAATTCATCTAGCATATCATCAAGCCGAGGAATAGGATAACGGTACTTTACCGTTATCTTGTTGATAACACGACTATCCATGCACATTCTCCATGAGCCATCTTTCTTTGGAACTAGAATGGCTGGAGCAGACAAGGACTCAAGCTTTCTTGGACATAGCCTCTAGACACCAACTCATCAACTTGTCGCTGAAGCTCTCTAGTCTCCTCCGGGTTACACCTATAAGCTGGTTTGTTGGGCAATGGTGCTCTGGGCATTAAGTCAATTTGATGCTGAATCTCTCTCTTTGGAGGCAAGCCGAATGGCAATTCTTTAGGGAAGACATCAGCAAATTCATTCAGCAATGGTTTCACCAAAGGGTGAATTAAATCTTCATGGACCGCATTTGCTTCAAGCAAGAGCAATGCAAACAGTTGCCTCTTCTTCAAACAAGTCTCTCGAAGTTCGGCTTTACTCAAAAAGCGACCAGCAACTCCATTCTTCTTATGTTGACCACAATCAGCAAGACTTGGAGATAATGGGGTAAGAGTGATCTTCTTCTGCCCCAAAAGGATGGAATAGGTGTTCTTGAAGCCATCATGCATAGCCCTGCGATCATATTGCCATGGTCTTCCAAACAACAAGTGACATGCATCCATAGGGATCACATCACAAGTAATTTCATCTTGATAATGCTTCCCAATTGAAAATGAGATTAAGGCTTGTTTAGTTACCTTAACATCACTTTCCTTGTTCAGCCATTGAAGTTTGTAAGGTTGAGGATGTGTGATTGTTGGCAAACTCAGCTTCTCAATCATAATTGCTGAAGCAATGTTAGTGCAACTTCCACTATCAACAATAACATGGCATACCTTTCCCTTGATCGTACTCCGTGTTTGGAAAAGGTTATCCGATTGTTCCTCCATAGCCACCAAGTTGGCATTCAGTGCCTTGCGAATCACCAGGAGTTCGCCATCATCAGGATGTTCCACATGCTCTTCTCCTTCTTCAGAATCCCAAATCGGTTCATCCTCTTCAAAATTTGGTTCTTCAACCTCTTTGAGGGTGATAGTGCGCCCGATTATGACTTTCGTAAGGAATATGCTCAAAACCTTGGGATATGAAGCATCGTCACTCCTAGGAGGTTGTCACGGGCTGGGAATCAACTGTGGTTATATGCTTGCTTGCAGTAGTCTTCTCAGCTTGAAAGAAGTGCTCCCTTTGCTGGAAGAAGCCCTCTTCTCAAATGGCTTGTAGGACGACCTCTTGGAAGAGTCTTGCTGCTTCTCCACCTTGTTTGCTAGCTTGCATACATCATTTAAGCTCCAATAGGGTTGTAAATCCACCAAATCAGCAATTGGTTTCTTTAAACCACCCAGATATCGTGCAATGGTTTGCTCATGGGATTCAGTAACATCACACTTAATCATGAGTTGTTCAAACTCAGTGTACTCTTCAACATTCAAGTCATTCTGTTTTAGAGTATGGAGTTTTAAGAACATATCTTGCCTGTAATTTTCGGGCACGAATCTCCTTCTCATCTCCCTTTTCATCTTCTCCCACGTTCGGATCTTGTTCTTCCCTTCTCTAGCACGCCGAGCTTTAAGATTCTCCCACCATAGGCTCGCGTAATGGCGCAACTTCAAAGCTGCAACCTTCACTTTCTTTTCCTCCGAATAGTCTTTAAATTCAAAGACTCTCTCCATGGTGTGTAGCCAATCAATGAAGTCATCAGGTGAAAGTTTACCTTCAAATTCCGGAATCTCCACTTTGACATCGGATTTATTCTTGTGATGATTGAATCTGTGATGCCTCCTCACCACTTGAGTTCTCACGGAAAGGATTCTCCTCATCATCACCAGAACTAGCATGAGACGATGTTGCTCCTCTTTGAAAAAGCTGCTCCATTTGACGTCTCAAATCAGCAATCTCTCGCTCCATTCGCATAGAACGAGCTTGTTCAAATGTCAAACCACGCTGGAACTCGTCGGCCATGTGTATAGTGAAGATGGGGGTTTTGGGTATGTAAGTGTTTAGGGGAATGAAGATGGTGTATAGAAGAAATGCACAAAAGGAACCGCGTTTCCCACAGGTGCGCCAAATGATGCGAATTGGTTCGCAAAGAATAAGGATTGCGGTTTTATTGTGCCACGAGCAAGAGGATCGATAGGATGATCTTGGATACAGGTTAAACCACCACCAAAGATCGATAGAACGCGATCACCACCAAACTTGGATACAGATACCACCACCAAGCAAGGATACAGATTCCCAAGAGGCTCACCACACTCGGAATCCACCAAGTGATACAGATGCCTTAATGCAAGAAACTTGCAAAAGAGATTAACTCTCAATATTCATTCAACCACCCTTACAAATGAGAATATGTCTCATTATATAGAAACTAGATTCAAAAACAACTTGAGAACTACCCAAACAAACAAGACTAACAAGACTAACAACACTAACAATACTAACAAGTCTAACAAACTAACAAGTCTAACAAACTTAGTTTACTAACAATAACCAGTAAATATCTACTTCGAAAGAATATTAAATCACTTAGTAATCTCGGATGCTCCCGTATCACCAATAAGCTGAATATGTCACAAATTAATTCCACATAAGCATAGTGACAAGTGGCGCATGAGGAGAATTCAGCATGTTGCAATTTGGTGTAGCGCCATTCAGCAAAGTGTTGAACCGAAATGCATCAATTGGGAAATTCATTGTTGTCTACTTTGATGACATCCTTGTCTATAGCCGAGATGAAGAAGAACACTTGCAGCACTTGAAGAAGCTATTTGAAGAGTTGCGCATTCAGCAACTATTTGGCAATCTCAAGAAGTGCCATTTCTTTACTTCTAGAGTTGTATTCCTGGGATATGTCATCTCAAGTGAAGGCATCAAAATGGGCGAAAGCAAGGTTGAAGCAATCCAATCCTGGCCAACTCCCCAATCTGTTCATGATGTAAGGAGTTTTCATGGTTTGGCTTCTTTCTATAGGCGCTTCATTAAAAATTTCAGCACCATTATTGCTCCACTTACTGATTGCTTGAAAGGAGAAACATTTGAATGGACTACTGAAGCGCAGCAAAGCTTTGAAACCATTAAACTGAAGTTGTGTGAGGCCCCGGTGCTTGCACTTCCTGATTTTGAAAAGCTCTTTGAAGTAGAGTGTGATGCTTCCGGTGTTGGGATTGGAGTATTACTTCAACATGGCCGACCACTTGCTTATTTCAGCGAAAAGCTTAATGGTTCCAGGCTGAATTACTCCACTTATGATAAAGAATTCTATGCAATCATTCGTGCATTAGAACATTGGAGCCACTATTTATTGCCTAGGAGTTTGTCTTGCATTCGGATCATGAAGCTTTGAAGTTCATCAATGGCCAACACAAGCTGAATAAGAGGCATGCCAAATGGGTTGAATATCTTCAATCCTACTCCTTCATGATCAAGCATAAAGCAGGAAAATCCAATGTTGTCGCCGATGCACTATCGCGGAGACATTCTTTGCTCTCCTTGATGGATTCCAAGCTTATCGGCTTCGAGGTAATAAAAGTACTCTATGCGGATGATGTGGACTTTAATTCTATATTTGCAGCATGTCAAAAAGGTGCTGTGGATCATTTCCATGTCCAAGAAGGTTTTCTCTTCAAGGACAACAAGTTGTACATTCCTCAGAGTTCAACGAGGAGTTGTTGATTAGAGAAGTCCATGGAGGTGGAATTGCTGGCCACTTTGGCGTTAACAAGACTTTGACTCTATTACAAGAGCACTTTCACTGGCCAAAGATGGCAAGAGATGTTCAAAGAATCCTTAGGCGGTGTGTCACTTGTCACAAAGCCAGAGTCATGTTCTTCCACAAGGATTATACACGCCATTGCCAATTCCTGAGGTTCCTTGGGAAGCTGTAAGCATGGATTTCGTTCTTGGTTTACCAAGGACTCAAAGACAAAAGATGCTATTATGGTGGTTGTCGATCGGTTTTCAAAGATGGCTCATTTTGTGCCTTGCCATAAGACCGGCGATGCTATTCACATTGCTGATTTGTACTTCCGTGAGATCATTCGACTTCATGGAGTTCCTCGCACCATTGTTTCGGATAGGGACAGCAAGTTCCTAAGTGGATCTTGGAAGACATTATGGAGTAAGCAGTACGAAGCTTCTGTTCAGCACTTCTTGTCATCCTCAAACAGATGGACAAACCGAAGTTGTCAACCGTACCATGGGAGCTATATTGAGAACTTTAATGTCCAAAAATCAGAAGGATTGGGACTTGAAGCTTGCTCATGCCGAGTTTGCATACAATAGAGTTCCAAGTCGCACTACAAGATGTTCACCATTTGAAGCTGTGTATGGCATCAATCCACTTACTCCCATCGATTTGCTACCTTTGCCTAGCAAGGATTTGGTGCACAAAGAAGCTAACCAGCGAGCCAAGGTAATAAAGGAGTTACATGAGAAGATTAAATCTCAAATTGCGAAGCAAAATGAGATTTATGAAAGGAAGGCAAACAAGAATAGGCGAGCTGTTATCTTTCGCCCTGGAGATTTAGTTTGGATTCATTTCCGAAAGGAGAGGTTTCCCTCCAAACATGCCTAGAGCTGAAGGTCCCTTCAAGGTATTAGAAAGAGTCAATGACAACGCCTACAAGATCGATCTTCCTGGTGAGTCCCATGTCTCAGCAACATTCAATGTTCAAGACCTATCTCCATTTGAGGAAGACAAAGAACCTGAAGATTTGAGGACAAATCTTTTCCAGCAAAGGGAGGATGATGCATTTCGGTTCAACACTTTGCTGAATGGCGCTACACCAAATTGCAACATGCTGAATTCTCCTCATGCGCCACTTGTCACTATGCTTATGTGGAATTAATTTGTGACATATTCAGCTTATTGGTGATACGGGAGCATCCGAGATTACTAAGTGATTTAATATTCTTTCGGAGTAGATATTTACTGGTTATTGTTAGTAAACTAAGTTTGTTAGACTTGTTAGTTTGTTAGACTTGTTAGTATTGTTAGTGTTGTTAGTCTTGTTAGTCTTGTTTGTTTGGGTAGTTCTCAAGTTGTTTTGAATCTAGTTTCTATATAATGAGACATATTCTCATTTGTAAGGGTGGTTGAATGAATATTGAGAGTTAATCTCTTTTGCAAGTTTCTTGCATTAAGGCATCTGTATCACTTGGTGGATTCCGAGTGTGGTGAGCCTCTTGGGAATCTGTATCCTTGCTTGGTGGTGGTATCTGTATCCAAGTTTGGTGGTGATCCCGTTCTATCGATCTTTGGTGGTGGTTTAACCTGTATCCAAGATCATCCTATCGATCCTCTTGCTCGTGGCACAATAAAACCGCAATCCTTATTCTTTTGCGAACCAATTCGCATCAGGAGCCAAGGGAGAAAACTCGAAGGAAGACGATGGCAGGACTAGAGAGGGAAAACTCCGCTGATAAAAGTGATAGAGTGTCGCGGAGCTCGCTATTTATAGAAAGGGGGGCCTCGGCCTTTCGTCTCCCGAGGCAGGCGACAGCATGACACCGCAACACCGCCCAATAGCATCGCATCGGGCAGTCGAAGCGCCGGCGTCATATTAATGAAGAGGTGACGTGTCCACCGCCCAGGTAAGTAACTTACCCAGCACGCCAGCGGCTCCTCGATTCCAGCAACCGCACTATCGCGAGCCGTTTTTCGAAGCGGCACGGCGGCGGTTCGGTTTTCCAGGTCTTGAGCGGCGGCTCGACCACTGGTCTTCTGGGCCTTGAGCGGCGGCTCGGCCCCATATCCCGAACGGCGGTTCGGCGATATCGGTTTTCCAGGTCTTGAGCGGCGGCTCGACCACTGGTCTTCTGGGCCTTGAGCGGCGGCTCGGCCCCATATCCCGAACGGCGGTTCGGCGATATCGGTTTTCCAGGTCTTGAGCGGCGGCTCGACCACTGGTCTTCTGGGCCTTGAGCGGCGGCTCGGCCCCATATCCCGAACGGCGGTTCGGCGATATCGGTTTTCCAGGTCTTGAGCGGCGGCTCGACCACTGGTCTTCTGGGCCTTGAGCGGCGGCTCGGCCCCATATCCCGAACGGCGGTTCGGCGATATCGGTTTTCCAGGTCTTGAGCGGCGGCTCGACCACTGGTCTTCTGGGCCTTGAGCGGCGGCTCGGCCCCATATCCCGAACGGCGGTTCGGCGATATCGGTTTTCCAGGTCTTGAGCGGCGGCTCGACCACTGGTCTTCTGGGCCTTGAGCGGCGGCTCGGCCCCATATCCCGAACGGCGGTTCGGCGATATCGGTTTTCCAGGTCTTGAGCGGCGGCTCGACCACTGGTCTTCTGGGCCTTGAGCGGCGGCTCGGCCCTATATCCCGAACGGCGGTTCGGTTATTATGGTTTTCCAGGTCTTGTGCGGACCTCGACCCCTTATTACCAAACGACGGATCGGAAACAGGGAGTCGAACATCGCCTGCCCTTTACCCCGAACGGCGGTTCGGTTACATGGTCCTGAGTTCCTCAACCATTGGTTTCCAGGGCCTTGCGCGGGTCTCGACCCCTGATTACCGAACGTCGGATTGGCGACGGGGGATTGAGCGTCGCCTCGATCCTTTATCCCGAACGGCGGTTCGGTTACATGGTCTTGAGCGACGGCTCGACCATCGGCTTCCTAGGCCTTGAGCGGCGGCTCGGCCCTATATCCCGAACGACGGTTCGGTGACTATGGTTTTCTGGGTCTTGAGGCTCCTCGACCCCCTTCATCCCGGACGGCGATTCAGTTACATGGTCTCGAGCTTCCTCGATCATCGGTTTTTCGGGTCTTGAGCGGCGCCTCGACCCCTTATCCTGCACAGGGATTCTGTCAATTATGACACGACACGGCAGAACCTCCGCCCGAGATCTCAGTCGACAACCAGGTTTTTCCGAGCAACACCCCCCAATCCTCAAGATCGTCCCGCAGGAGTGGCTTTTGAGGGGGGTAGTGTTAGGGGTATTAAGTATGACGTGACACCTGGTCTTGGGTCGTACACCCGGATGACGTCATCGCCCCTCCTGCGCTCCATTACTCCCACGATTTGATCGCCCGACGTCGCTTCTCCTCTGCATCGCCCCAACTACCCGCCAAGTTGACCACGGCACCAGCCTGCGAGGTCAGGCCCGTACGCCACCCGCAGACACAGCCGGAAGCATGCCATCCGTCCGACCTATTTAAGCCGAATGGGTAAGACAGGCAGGAAGGATGAAGACTCCGGGAGGTGAGTAGACCCGAAACCCTGAACATTTTCTGGGGAGCTCGGCCGACGGGCGAGGGCTGACTTGAGCGTCGGAGGGGTCGGGCGGAGCATCCGACCCGCCTTGCTGCAGGTCTCGTTCCCGACGACAGGAGCGTGCGGCCGCCTTCGTCCGGAGCGGTCGGGAGGCGGGAGCAGGAGCCATCGACGGGCCCGAACCGTACCGAGACGACCCCCCGGTTCCCGGATTCCACGCCGCGCGCCCCGGGGTCACGGTAAAAAGTTGTTTCCCCTAACAAGTAGCAAGAGGTTTTCTTCCAGAACCTCCTCGAAGGGGACATCCTACTTTAGGGGTGCTTCCTCAAGCAAATATGAAGGTGTTTCGTCAAACTCTAAGGGTAAAGAGAAGTTGGTGGAACCCATCAAAGAAACCAGCAAGAAAGTTGATGGTGACACAAGGAAGTGTTTTAAGTGTCATGGCTATGGGCATTTGCAAACTAATTGTCCATATCGGAGAGTTATGACTCTTCAAGAAATTGAGAAGATCGATTTGGAACTTCAAGAGGCCAACGATGAACATGACCAGAATGATTCTGAAGCTGAAGAATCCGAGAATATCGTTGAAAAAGCTGATGATGGTGAGTTGTTGGTGATACGGAGAGCATTACATGCTGAGATATCTCCCGAAGAGAATGAGCAAAGGGAGAACATCTTTCACACCCGTTGCACTATTACCGGGAAGGTATGTTCAGTGATTATCGATGGTGGGAGTTGTACCAGCGTTAGACAAACCTTGTTGACACAAATTGAAGCTTCCGACAATGAAACATCCTCAACCGTACAAGCTCCAATGGCTCAATCAAGGAAATGATCTTAAGGTAACCAAACGAGCTCTTATATCGTTTTCGATTGGGATGAACTATCGAGATCAAGCTCTGTGTGATGTGATTCCCATGGATGCATATCACTTGTTATTGGGAAGACCTTGGCAATATGATATGAATGCTGTGCATGAAAGTCGTAAGAACACATACTCTTTTCGGAAAGAACAAAAATGCATCACCCTTTTACCCTTGAATCCTTCATTGATACATCGAAATCAATCTGGGAAGGGAAACACTGGTAAGGAAAGTTTGTTCTTAAATGAAACATGGGTTGAGAGAGCCATTAGCAAACAAAAGAATGTATTTGCTTTGCTTATGGTAGAGAAAAAGAGTAAGATAGAGCAACCCATTCATCCAAAGATGCATCGCTTGTGGAAAGATTTTGCAGATGTGTTCCCGGAGGATTTGCCACCTGGATTACCTCCCATAAGAGGTATTGAGCATCAAATTGATTTGATCTCCGGCGCTCCTCTACCGAACAAACCAGCTTATCGATGCAATCCGGAGGAAACAAAGGAGTTGCAAAGACAAGTCGATGAACTTATCGACAGAGGATATATTCGAGAAAGCATGAGTCCATGTTCTGTTCCGGCTCTACTCGTGCCTAAGAAAGATGGTTCATTTAGAATGTGCATTGATAGCCGAGCTATCAACAACATCACCATTAAGTATAGGTACCCTATACCTAGACTTGATGATATGCTTGATGAATTGTATGGTTCTACTGTCTTCTCAAAGATAGATTTGCGGAGTGGTTATCATCAAATCAAAATGCGAGAAGGTGATGAATGGAAGACGGCTTTCAAAACCAAGGGAGGCCTTTATGAGTGGTTGGTAATGCCATTCGGATTATCGAATGCTCCAAGTACCTTCATGAGACTTATGAACGAGATTCTTCGTTCGTTTATTGGTCGATTTATCGTTGTTTATTTCGACGATATTCTTATTTATAGCAGAAACGAGGAGGAGCATATCTCTCATTTAAAATAGGTCTTTAATGTCTTGAGAGAACAGAAACTCTATGCCAAAATGGAGAAATGCGAGTTCTTCTCTCCAACCATTGTGTTTCTTGGTTATGTAATTTCCAAAGATGGAATTTCCGTAGATCAATCCAAGGTGGAAGCTATGAACACTTGGCCGGTTCCGAAATCCATCACCGATGTAAGGAGTTTTCATGGCCTTGCTTCTTTCTATCGTCGCTTTGTGAAGAACTTCAGTACAATCGTGGCCCCTATCACCGAATGCATGAAGAAGGGTTCTTTTGAATGGACAAGAGCTGCTCATTCCGCTTTTGAACTCATCAAATTGAAGCTATGTGAGTCCCCCGTTCTTGCCCTTCCTAATTTTAATAGAGTATTTGAAGTTGAATGTGATGCAAGTGGAGTTGGCATTGGAGCTGTTCTTGTTCAAGAACAAAGGCCATTGGCATATTTCAGTGAAAAGTTAACCGATTCGAAGAAGAACTACTCAACTTATGATAAGGAGTTCTACGCCATTGTGAGAGCTCTTGATCATTGGAGTCACTATTTAAGGCCTAAACAATTTGTACTTCATTCTGACCATGAGGCTTTGAAGTTTATTAGTGGCCAACGCAAGCTCAACTCAAGGCATGCCAAATGGGTAGAATTTCTTCAATCCTTTTCTTTCGTTTCGAAATATAAACCTGGCCATACTAATGTTGTTGCGGATGCTTTATCAAGAAGATACTCTATGCTTGCTGTTCTTGATTCTAGAATTCTTGGTTTTCAATCCATGAAAGAACTATATTCTGAAGACCCGGTGATATGAACCAGATCAAGCTAGTCAAGACTCAATCAAGATTCTATGGTTGCAAGAAGTGCCTAAAATGGTCAATATGATCATGAAGAGAGAAAGACAAATTTGAAGACCTCATCTTGAAGAATAAAAGTCCATTCAGCCTTGTTTACCAAAATTCATGAATTAGGAATATGAATGTTATTTAATGCATTCATTCCCTTTGTACTATCCTCATATTATATAAATGAGGTTGACTCTCAGTGTAAAAGAGACAATTTGGAAAGATAACAATTCTTCAACACCGGTGAGTGTTTTGTTTTTAAGTTCTTGCATGAACTTTAGAACTTATTAGGCTTTTCTGCTTGTAGCGTTGATATAAACCAGATCAAGCTAGTCAAGACTCAATCAAAATTCTATGGTTGCAAGAAGAGCCTAAAATGGTCAATATGATCATGAAGAGAGAAAGACAAATTTGAAGACCTCATCTTGAAGAATAAAAGTCCATTCAACCTTGTTTACCAAAATTCATGAATTAGGAATATAAATGTTATTTAATGCATTCATTCCCTTTGTACTATCCTCATACTATATAAATGAGGTTGACTCTCAGTGTAAGACAGACAATTTGGAAAGATGACAATTCTTCAACACCGGTGAGTGTTTTGTTTTAAGTTCTTGCATGAACTTTAGAACTTATCAGGCTTTTCTGCTTGTGGCGTTCGAACCAAATCTTTGCTTTTCCTTTGACTTATCAGACTTGTTAGTTTGTGGCGTCTTAAGGGAATTCAAAGTGCTATTCTAGTTATTTCATCAATTTTCTATTGATAAGTAATTAGAATAGTTTCCTTACTTCATTCTTGAACGATCCGCCTTGTTTCAATTCGTTGGAGGGTGTCAATTTGCATTCCATATGTATCATAGCTCTTTAGCTATCGGGGTGTATGGTTGCTAAATTGATGATTTCCATCATTTGGTATCAGAGCACGGCTCAAGTTTGAGGTTTGCTTATCTATTATCTTTTCACTTTCCCTGTTCTCTTATTCTTCTTTTATCACGATATTCATAATTGCTATTCTTCCTTCCTCCTTATTGCTGTGTTTCTTGTGCAATTACTGTTTATTTGTGTTTTCCCCTCACTTTATCGTCAAAAAAAAAGAAAGAGAACAGAAAGTTAAAAAAAAATAAGAGAGAGAAAATCACAAGTAAAAAAAAAGAAGAGGAAATCAAGATCAAAGAAAAAGAAAAGGGAGAAGAAGATCAAAGGTCAAAAAAAAAGAAAGATAGAAAGAGATCGAAATTAAAAAAAAAATTTGTGAATTCAGGGACTTCTTGAAAATTACAAAATTCTATCTTCATAATTTTGAATTCTTGTTTCTGGTCTGAAATTTTTTTTTCATTCCAGAAAATTTTGTTTATTCATTTGATACTTGAATTCTAATCTTTGCTTATTATTGAAGTGTATTACTCACACCTTTAAACTTGGCTTACATTTTTTGCTTTTATATCCAATTTCAATACCCTTGAATTGCCACAATCTGAATTGTTTGTTTAAGTTTCTTAGTTAATCTAAGAACTCAAAGAACAAAACAAGAGGTAAAAGGCAAGAGTAGTGAGATCAATATCGAGAAAAAAAAAGCCAAACATTGTGTGAAAATACGAGTGGAGTGAATCAAATCTTCAGTGAAACACGTGAGAGAGTGTTGGTGAGGCTATTCTAACTTTGTTTTTCAGGTTGCAAATATGTCAAAAGAAAAGGAAGCGAGTTCTTCATCAAATGATCTTTTGCTTCAAGCAATGCAACAACAATTTGAACGTATGTTCAAAGTGATAGGAGATGTAAGAGATCATCTAGAAAGGCATGATGATGCAATTAATAGATTGGAAGGTGAACCACGGCGTAGGAGACAACCAGCATTCGTCCATGATGAATATAATGATAGAGATGACCTCGATGACCAAGTCACTCTAATTGGTCAAAATGTTAATCCTATGAGACAAACTAGGAGAGGACGTTTTGATGGTGTGGACAGAAACATAGGCAGCATCAAAATGAAAATTCCTTCTTTTCAAGGAAAGAATAATCCAGATACTTATTTGGAGTGGGAACGAAAAGTGGAGCTAATCTTTGAATGTCACAACTACTCCGAAGAGAAAAAGGTAAAATTAGCTGCTGTTGAATTTTGTGATTATGCTATAATTTGGTGGGATCAATTATGTAAAGACAGGCGTAGAAATGGTGAAAGGCCCGTAGAGACTTGGATAGAGATGAAACAAATCATGAGGAGGAGATTCGTCCCAAGTCATTACTATCGGGATTTGCATCAACGACTGCAAACTTTGACACAAGGTTCCATGAATATCACAAGGAGATGGAGATAGCTATGATAAGGGCTAATGTGGAGGAAGACCGTGAGGCTACAATGGCTCGATTCCTAAATGGATTAAACAAGAACATTGGTGATCTTGTGGAATTACAGCATTATGTGGAGATTGATGATATGGTGAATATGGCCATGAAGATTGAGAGACAACTCAAAAGAAAAGGCACAAGGTATGATTCAAAACCTTATTCGGGTTCTTCTTCATCTTGGAAATCGAATTGGAGTAAAAAGGATGATAAACCCATTGTTAAGCCTAAAATTAATGGAATTAAAGGTAAAAATGAATTTGGCAACAAGGGTAAAGATGAGAATCAACCTAATCAAAGTAGAGGTATTAAGTGTTTTAAGTGCCTTGGGCATGGACATATAGCACGTGAATGTCCTAATAAGAGAGTTATGATTCTAAGAGATGGGAATATAGAATCTGAAAGTGAAAGAGAGGATGATGATGATATTCCAGAGGATACTAGTGACGTAGAGTATGCTAAAGGTGAAATTTTGGTTATTCAATGCACACTTAGTTTGCAAAATAAAAATGATGAACATGATGAACAACGTGAAAATCTGTTTCAGACTCATTGTTTGATTGCTAATAAGTTGTGCAATGTGATTGTTGATAGTGAAAGTTGTACCAATGTGGTAAGTACCTTGCTCGTGAAGAAACTGAAATTGCCTACTATCAAACATCCAAAACCTTACAAGTTACAATGGTTGAATGATAGTAGTGTAGTAAAGGTAAATCAGCAAGTGTTAATTCATTTTTCAATTGGTAGATATGAGGATTAAGTTTAGTGTGATGTGGTACCTATGTATGCTAGTCATATGTTGCTGGGGAGATCATGGCAATATGATCATAGGGTAACATATGATAGGTTCAAGAACCGTTATTCCTTGATCATAGATGGACAGAAATATCAACTTGGATCGTTGCCTCCAAAGACAATTCTTGAAGACCAGATGCGCATAAAACAACAATATGAGGAGCTTGAGTCTTCATTAACCAAAACATTTGGGAGGGAGCAAGTAAGAGAGAAAAAAGAAAAAGATGAGATGAGTGATAAAAATAAGAGTATTGAAAAACACAAGGGGAGAGAAAACAAGGAAGGCTTGAGTGAAATAAAAATGAGGGTTTATGATGCGGGAGCATCCGAGACTACTAATCAATCCTTAAGTCCTGAGCTGATTCCTTCGGCAAAACAAACACTATCGGTACTTATTCATGCCAAAACTAACTTCGGTTACAACTTACTTCGGTGGGATAAGGAATGATGATACCAATATCAAAATTCGTTGCTGATTGATGCTATATCAAAGGGGAGTTATTCAGGATAAGTTCCAAAGTGATTTAATGCTCTTTGGAAGTAGATATTTGCTGGTTATTGTTAGTGAACGAATTTTATCTTCTAGTCTTGTTAGACTTGTTAGTCTTGTTAGTCTTGTTAGTCTTTGATGCGAGTGTGGGCGAGTGACTCCGAACAGAAAATTTCAGGACTGCGCGATTTCGGGAAACGATCTTCTTCCAAGGTATAAAGGCCAGGCCACCAACCAAGAATAAGGATCGGGATCTACGAAGTTCACCACCAAGGCCTAAAGATTCCACCAGCCAAGGATAAAGGACTTCGGGATAGGAGAAGCTCACCACCAAGGCCTAAAGATATCACCAGCCAAGGATAAAGGGCTTTTGTGATGCATTTCGGTTCAACACTTTGCTGAATGGCGCTACACCAAATTGCAACATGCTGAATTCTCCTCATGCGCCACTTGTCACTATGCTTATGTGGAATTAATTTGTGACATATTCAGCTTATTGGTGATACGGGAGCATCCGAGATTACTAAGTGATTTAATATTCTTTCGGAGTAGATATTTACTGGTTGTTGTTAGTAAACTAAGTTTGTTAGACTTGTTAGTTTGTTAGACTTGTTAGTATTGTTAGTGTTGTTAGTCTTGTTAGTCTTGTTTGTTTGGGTAGTTCTCAAGTTGTTTTTGAATCTAGTTTCTATATAATGAGACATATTCTCATTTGTAAGGGTGGTTGAATGAATATTGAGAGTTAATCTCTTTTGCAAGTTTCTTGCATTAAGGCATCTGTATCACTTGGTGGATTCCGAGTGTGGTGAGCCTCTTGGGAATCTGTATCCTTGCTTAGTGGTGGTATCTGTATCCAAGTTTGGTGGTGATCCCGTTCTATCGATCTTTGGTGGTGGTTTAACCTGTATCCAAGATCATCCTATCGATCCTCTTGCTCGTGGCACAATAAAACCGCAATCCTTATTCTTTTGCGAACCAATTCGCATCATTTGGCGCCGTCTGTGGGAACGCGGTTCCTTTTGTGCATTTCTTCTATACACCATCTTCATTCCCCTAAACACTTACATGCAAACCCCATCTTCACTATACACATGGCGGGAGTTCCAGCGTGGTTTGACATTTGAACAAGCTCGTTCTATGCGAATGGGCGGTGCTGATTTGAGGCGTCAAATGGAGCAGCTTTTTCAAGAGGAGCAACATCGTCTCATGCTAGTTCTAGTGATGATGAGGAGAATCCTTTCCGTGAGAACTCAAGTGGTGAGGAGTCTCAAGGAGGAGGCATCACAGATTCAATCATCACAAATCCGATGTCAAAGTGGAGATTCCGGAATTTGAAGGTAAACTTTCACCTGATGACTTCATTGATTGGCTACACACCATGGAGAGAGTCTTTGAATTTAAAGACTATTCGGAGGAAAAGAAAGTGAAGGTTGCAGCTTTGAAGTTGCGCCATTACGCGAGCCTATGGTGGAGAATCTTAAAGCTCGATAGAGAAGGAAGAACAAGATCCGAACGTGGAGAAGATGAAAAGGAGATGAGAAGGAGATTCGTGCCCTAAAAATTACAGGCAAGATATGTTCTTAAAACTCTATCCTCTAAAACAGTATGACTTGTATGTTGAAGAGTACACTCGTGCCCTTGTACATCCCATGATTAAGTGTGCTGTTACTGTATCCCATGACCAAACCATTGCACGATATCTGTGTGGTTTTAAGAAGCCAATTGCTGATTTGGTGGATTTACAACCCTATTGGAGCTTAAATGATGTATGCAAGCAAGCAAACAAGGTGGAGAAGCAGCAAGACTCTTCCAAGAGGTCGCCCCTACAAGCCATTTGAGAAGAGGGCTTCTTCCAGCAAAGGAGCACTTCTTTCAAGCTGAGAAGACTACAGCAAGGAAGGATAAAACCAAAGTTGATTCCCAGCGTGACAACCTCCAAGGAGACGATGCTTCAAATGCCAAGGTTTTATATTGCTTCCGAATGTCCTCATGACTATCACCCTCAAAGAGGTTGAAGAACCAAATTTTGAAGAGGATGAACCGATTTGGGATTCAAGAAGGAGAAGAGCATGTGGAACATCCTGATGATGGCGAACTCCTGGTGATTCGCAAGGCACTGAATGCCAACTTGGTGGCTATGGAGGAACAAAGGGAGAACCTTTTCCAAACACGGTGTACGATCAAGGGAAAGGTATGCCATGTTATTGTTGATAGTGGAAGTTGCACTAACGCTGTTTCAGCAATTATGATTGAGAAGCTGAGTTTGCCAACAATCATACATCCTCAACCTTACAAACTTCAATGGCTGAACAAGGAAAGTGATGTTAAGGTAACTAAACAAGCCTTAATCTCATTTTCAATTGGGAAGCATTATCAAGATGAAATTACTTGTGATGTGATCCCTATGGATGCATGTCACTTGTTGTTTGGAAGACCATGGCAATATGATCGCAGGGCTATGCATGATGGCTTCAAGAACACCTATTCCATCCTTTAGGGGCAGAAGGAGATCACTCTTACCCCATTATCTCCAAGTCTTGCTGATTGTGGTCAACATAAGAAGAATGGAGTTGCTGGCCGCTTTTTGTGCAAAGCCGAACTGAGAGACTTGTTTGAAGAAGAGGCAACTGTTTGCATTGCTCTTGCTTGAAGCAAATGCGGTCCATGAAGATTTAATTCACCCTTTGGTGAAACCATTGCTGAATGAATTTGCTGATGTCTTCCTAAAGAATTGCCATTCGGCTTGCCTCCAAAGAGAGAGATTCAGCATCAAATTGACTTAATGCCCGAGCACCATTGCCCAACAAACCAGCTTATAGGTGTAACCCGGAGGAGACTAGAGAGCTTCAACAAGTTGATGAGTTGGTGTCTAGAGGCTATGTCCAAGAAAGCTTGAGTCCTTGTCTGCTCCAGCCATTCTAGTTCCAAAGAAAGATGGCTCATGGAGAATGTGCATGGATAGTCGTGTTATCAACAAGATAACGGTAAAGTACCGTTATCCTATTCCTCGGCTTGATGATATGCTAGATGAATTGCATGGTGCCACTATTTTTCCAAGGTAGATCTCCGAGTGGTTACCATCAGATTCGCATGAAGGAAGGAGATGAATGGAAACGGCATTCAAGACCAAAGGAGGTCTCTATGAGTGGCTTGTTATGCCATTCGGTTTGTCTAATGCTCCTAGCACATTCATGAGGCTAATGAATCATGTTCTAAGGCCTTTTATTGGGAAATTCATTGTTGTCTACTTTGATGACATCCTTGTCTATAGCCGAGATGAAGAAGAACACTTGCAGCACTTGAAGAAGCTATTTGAAGAGTTCCAGATTCAGCAACTATTTGGCAATCTCAAGAAGTGCCATTTCTTTACTTCTAGAGTTGTATTCCTGGGATATGTCATCTCAAGTGAAGGCATCAAAATGGAAAAGCAAGGTTGAAGCAATCCAATCCTGGCCAACTCCCAATCTGTTCATGATGTAAGGAGTTTTCATGGTTTGGCTTCTTTCTATAGGCGCTTCATTAAAAATTTCAGCACCATTATTGCTCCACTTACTGATTGCTTGAAAGGAGAAACATTTGAGTGGACTACCAAGCGCAGCAAAGCTTTGAAACCATTAAACTGAAGTTGTGTGAGGCCCCGGTGCTTGCACTTCCTGATTTTGAAAAGCTCTTTGAAGTAGAGTGTGATGCTTCCGTGTTGGGATTGGAGGAGTATTTCAACATGGCGACCACTTGCTTATTTCAGCGAAAAGCTTAATGGTTCCAGGCTGAATTACTCCACTTATGATAAAGAATTCTATGCAATCATTCGTGCATTAGAACATTGGAGCCACTATTTATTGCCTAGGAGTTTGTCTTGCATTCGATCATGAAGCTTTGAAGTTCATCAATGGCCAACACAAGCTGAATAAGAGGCATGCCAAATGGGTTGAATATCTTCAATCCTACTCCTTCATGATCAAGCATAAAGCAGGAAAATCCAATGTTGTCGCCGATGCACTATCGCGGAGACATTCTTTGCTCTCCTTGATGGATTCCAAGCTTATCGGCTTCGAGGTAATAAAAGAACTCTATGCGGATGATGTGGACTTTAATTCTATATTTGCAGCATGTCAAAAAGGTGCTGTGGATCATTTCCATGTCCAAGAAGGTTTTCTTCAAGGACAACAAGTTGTGCATTCCTCGAGTTCAACGAGGAGTTGTTGATTAGAGAAGTCCATGGAGGTGGAATTGCTGGCCACTTTGCACAAGACTTTGACTCTATTACAAGAGCACTTTCACTGGCCAAAGATGGCAAGAGATGTTCAAAGAATCCTTAGGCGATGTGTCACTTGTCACAAAGCCAAGAGTCATGTTCTTCCACAAGGATTATACACGCCATTGCCAATTCCTGAGGTTCCTTGGGAAGCTGTAAGCATGGATTTCGTTCTGGTTTACCAAGGACTCAAAGACAAAATGATGCTATTATGGTGGTTGTCGATCGGTTTTCAAAGATGGCTCATTTTGTGCCTTGCCATAAGACCGACGATGCTATTCACATTGCTGATTTGTACTTCCGTGAGATCATTCGACTTCATGGAGTTCCTCGCACCATTGTTTCGGATAGGGACAGCAAGTTCCTAAGTGGATTTTGGAAGACATTATGGAGTAAGCTTGGTACGAAGCTTCTGTTCAGCACTTCTTGTCATCCTCAAACAGATGGACAAACCGGTTGTCAACCGTACTCATGGGAGCTATATTGAGAACTTTAGTGTCCAAAAATCAGAAGGATTGGGACTTGAAGCTTGCTCATGCCGAGTTTGCATACAATAGAGTTCCAAGTCGCACTACAAGATGTTCACCATTTGAAGCACTGTTTGGCATCAATCCACTTACTCCCATCGATTTGCTACCTTTGCCTAGCAAGGATTTGGTGCACAAAGAAGCTAACCAGCGAGCCAAGGTAATAAAGGAGTTACATGAGAAGATTAAATCTCAAATTGCGAAGCAAAATGAGATTTATGAAAGGAAGGCAAACAAGAATAGGCGAGCTGTTATCTTTCGCCCTGGAGATTTAGTTTGGATTCATTTCCGAAGGAGAGGTTTCCCTCCAAACGCAAGTCCAAGTTGATGCCTAGAGCTGAAGGTCCCTTCAAGGTATTAGAAAGAGTCAATGACAACGCCTACAAGATCGATCTTCCTGGTGAGTCTCATGTCTCAGCAACATTCAATGTTCAAGACCTATCTCCATTTGAGGAAGACAAAGAACCTGAAGATTTGAGGACAAATCTTTTCCAGCAAAGGGAGGATGATGCATTTCGGTTCAACACTTTGCTGAATGGCGCTACACCAAATTGCAACATGCTGAATTCTCCTCATGCGCCACTTGTCACTATGCTTATGTGGAATTAATTTATGACATATTCAGCTTATTGGTGATACGGGAGCATCCGAGATTACTAAGTGATTTAATATTCTTTCGGAGTAGATATTTACTGGTTGTTGTTAGTAAACTAAGTTTGTTAGACTTGTTAGTTTGTTAGACTTTGTTAGTGTTGTTAGTCTTGTTAGTCTTGTTTGTTTGGGTAGTTCTCAAGTTGTTTTGAATCTAGTTTCTATATAATGAGACATATTCTCATTTGTAAGGGTGGTTGAATGAATATTGAGAGTTAATCTCTTTTGCAAGTTTCTTGCATTAAGGCATCTGTATCACTTGGTGGATTCCGAGTGTGGTGAGCCTCTTGGGAATCTGTATCCTTGCTTGGTGGTGGTATCTGTATCCAAGTTTGGTGGTGATCCCGTTCTATCGATCTTTGGTGGTGGTTTAACCTGTATCCAAGATCATCCTATCGATCCTCTTGCTCGTGGCACAATAAAACCGCAATCCTTATTCTTTTGCGAACCAATTCGCATCATAGCTGCTGTTGAATTTTATGATTATGCTATAATTTGGTGGGATCAATTATGTAAAGACAGGCGTAGAAATGGTGAAAGGCACGTAGAGACTTGGATAGAGATGAAACAAATCATGAGGAGGAGATTCGTCCCAAGTCATTACTATCGGGATTTGCATCAACGACTGCAAACTTTGACACAAGGTTCCATGAATATCACAAGGAGATGGAGATAGCCATGATAAGGGCAAATGTGGAGGAAGACTGTGAGGCTATAATGGCTCGATTCCTAAGTGGATTAAACAAGAACATTGGTGATCTTGTGGAATTACAGCATTATGTGGAGATTGATGATATGGTGAATATGGCCATGAAGATTGAGAGACAACTCAAAAGAAAAGGCACAAGGTATGATTCAAAACCTTATTCGGGTTCTTCTTCATCTTGGAAACAGAATTGGAGTAAAAAGGATGATAAACCCATTGTTAAGCCTAAAATTGATGGAATTAAAGGCAAAAATGAATTTGGCAACAAGGGTAAAGGTGAGAATCAACCTAATCAAAGTAGAGGTATTAAGTGTTTTAAGTGCCTTGGGCATGGACATATAGCACGTGAATGTCCTAATAAGAGAGTTATGATTCTAAGAGATGGGAATATAGAATCAAAAGTGAAAGAGAGGATGATGATGACATTCCAGAGGATCTAGTGACGAGAGTATGCTAAAGGTGAAATTTCTATTCAACGCACTTAGTTTACAAAGTAAAAATGATGAACATGGTGAACAACGTGAAAATTTGTTTCATACTCATTGTTTGATTGCATGTGCAATGTGATTGTTGATAGGTTGTACCAATGTGGCAATTTTCGTGGAGAAATTGAAATTGCCTACTATCAAACATCCAAACCGCATGTTGCAATGGTTGAATGATAGGTGTAGTAAAGGTAAATCAGCAAGTGTTAATTCATTTTTCAAAGATATGAGGATGAAGTTTGGTGTGATGTACCTATGTATGCTAGTCACATGTTGTTGGGGAGACCATGGCAATATGATTAGGGTAACACATGATTCAAGAACCGTTATTCCTTGATCATAGATGATAAATATCAACTTGGAATGACAATTCTTAAAGATGACATAAAACAACAATATGAGGAGCTCGAGTCTTCATTAACCAAAACATTTGGGAGGGAGCAAGTAAGAGAAAAAAAAGAAAAAGATGAGATGAGTGATAAAAATAAGAGTATTGAAAACACAGAGAGAAAACAAGGAAGGCTTGAGTGAAAGAAAATGAGTGTTTATGCCAAAATGAGTGATGTAAAAAGGCCTTAATCATGAGGCAGCCCTTACTTGTACTTATGTACAAGGACATTTTGATTTCTTCTAACAAAATTGATGTTTTATTGTTATTGAATCTTTGCAGGAAATGAGGATATCTTTCAAGAAGTTCCCAATGGTTTGCCACCAATTAGAGGAATTGAGCATCAAATTGATTTCATTCAGTGCAAGCACAAATAGGCCAGCATATAGATGCAACCGAAAGAGACCAAGGAAATAAAAGTCGAGGCAAAATGGGTGGAGTTTATTGAATCTTTTCCATACATCATCAAGTACAAACAAGGTGATGGAGGCTATGATTCGAGGACAATCTTTCAGAAAGGGGGAATGATATGAACTGATCAAGCTAGTCAAGACTCAATCAAAATTCTATGGTTGCAAGAAGAGAAATGGTCAATATGATCATGAAAGAGAAAGACAAATTTGAAGACCTCATCTTGAAGAATAAAAGTCCATTCAACCTTGTTTACAAAATTCATGAATTAGGAATATAAATGTTATTTAATGCATTCATTCCTTTGTACTATCCTCATACTATATAAATGAGGTTGACTCAGCAAAGACAGACAATTTGAAGATAATAAATTATTCAACACCTGAGTTTGTTTTTAAGTTCTTGCATGAACTTTAGAACTTATCGGCTTTTTGCTTGTATGCTCAAACCAAATCTTTGCTTTTCCTTTGACTTATCGACTTGTTAGTTTGTATCTTAAGGAATTCAAAGTGCTATTCTAGTTATTTCATCAATTTTCTATTGATAGTAATTAGAATAGTTTCTTACTTCATTCTGAACGATCCGATTTCAATTCTGAGGTGTCAATTTGCATTCCATATGTATCATAGCTCTTTAGCTATCGGGGTGTATGGTTGCTAAATTGATGATTTCCATCAACACCGGTGGTTGAAAAATGAGTGTTTATGCCAAAATGAGTGATGTAAAAAAGGCCTTAATCATGAGGCAGCCCTTACTTGTACTTATGTACAAGGACATTTTGATTTCTTCTAACAAACTGACAGTTTGGTGTTATGTTAATTTTTGCAGGAAAATGAGGATATCTTTCTCGAAGAAGTTCCCAATGGTTTACCACCAATTAGAGGAATTGAGCATCAAATTGATTTCATTCTAGGTGCAAGCATACCAAATAGGCCAGCATATAGATGCAACCTAGAAGAGACTAAATCCAAAAGCAAGTCGTGAGCTTATGGAAAAGGGTATAAAAGCATGAGTCCATGTGCAGTTCGTTCTTTTGGTGCCTAAGAAGGATGGATCTTGGAGAATGTGTGTTGATTGCAGAGCCATCAACAAAATCACCGCAAAGTATCGACATCTTATTCCTAGGCTAAATGACATGTTAGATGAATTGCATGGTTCTTGTCTATTTTCAAAAATTGATTTGAAATCTGGATATCATCAAATAAGAATGCATGAGGTGATGAATGGAAAACTGCTTTCAAAACTAAACATGGTTTATATGAATGGTTAGTGATGCCTTTTGGCTTAACTAACGACCTAGCACTTTTATGAGATTGATGAACCATATTTTGCGTGCTTATATTGGAAAGTTTATAGTGGTTTATTTTGATGATATACTTGTGTATAGCAAAAGTTTAGATGAGCATGTAACACATTTAAAAGCTATTTTTGATGTGCTTAGAAAACAAAAGTTATATGCTAATCTACAGAAATGCACAACTAATGAAATTACTTTGGATATGTAAACGATAAAGGAATACATGTTGATCAAGAAAAAGTAAAAGTAATTAAAGAGTAGCCAAAACCCACTAGTGTTAGTGATGTTAGAAGTTTTCATGGTCTTGCTAGCTTTTATAGAAGATTTATTAAAGATTTTTCTACCATTGCTGCACCATTAACTGAATGCATAAAAAAAGAATATTAGATTCAGATGGGGTAAACAACAAGATGATGCTTTTAACTTGCTTAAAGACAAACTCAGTTCAGCACCTTTGCTTGCTTTACCTAACTTTGCTAAAACTTTTGAGATTGAGTGTGATGCGAGTGGAGTAAGTATTGGATGAGTCTTAATGCAAGAGGGTCGACCCATTGCATTCTTCAGTGAGAAGCTAAATGGAGCAAGTCTTAACTACTAGACATATGATAAAGAATTTATGCTCTGGACAAGGAAAGCTAAGTCGTAGGCATGCAAAATGGGTGGAGTTTATTGAATCATTTCCATACATCATCAAGTACAAACAAGGTAAAGAAAATGTGGTCGCCGATGTTCTTTCTAGAAGGTATGCTCTAATTTCTAAACTTGATGCAAAATTATTGGGTTTTGAATACATTAAAGATTTATATAATTCTGACCATGATTTTGCTAAGATTTATATAGTTCTTTAGGCATGATGGTTTTCTTTTCAAAGAAAACAAGCTGTGTATTCCTCAATGTTCAATGAGAGAATTACTTGTGAGAGAAGCACATAGTGGAGGTTTAATGGGACATTTTGGAGTTAGAAAAACTTTAGATGTGTTAAGTGATCATTTCTTTTGGCCACGCATGAAAAGGGATATTGAAAAATTGTGTGAGAAATGCATCACTTGTAAACAAGCTAAATCTAAAGTAATGCCTCATGGGTTATATAAATTTTCATTTTGATGCTGCCTATGTTTCTGTCCACACCATCAAAACGTCCTCTCCTAGTTTGTCTCGTAGGATTAACATTTTGACCAATTAGAGTGACTTGGTCATCGTCGAGGTCATCTCTATCATTATATTCATCATGGACGAATGCTGGTTGTCTCCTACGCCGTGGTTCACCTTCCAATCTATTAATTGCATCATCATGCCTTTCTAGATGATCTCTTACATCTCCTATTACTTTGAACATACGTTCAAATTGTTGTTGCATTGCTTGAAGCAAAAGATCATTTGATGAAGAACTCGCCTTTCTTTAGACATATTTGCAACCTCAAAAATAAAATTAGAATAGCCTCACCAACACTCTCTCACGTGTTTCATCAAGATTTGATTCACTCCACTCGATTTTCACACAATGTTTGGCTTTTTTTTCTCGATATTGATCTCAATACTCTTGCCTTTTACCTCTTGTTTTGTTCTTTGAGTTCTTAGATTAACTAAGAAACTTAAACAAACAATTCAGATTGTGACAATTTAAGGGTATTGAAATTGGATATAAAAGCAAAAAATATAAGCCAAGTTTAAAGGTGTGAGTAATACACTTCAATAATAAGCAAAGATTATAGAATTCAAGTATCAAATGAATAAACAAAATTTTCTGGAATAAAAAAAATTCCAAACCTGAAACAAGAATTCAAAATTATGAAGATAGAATTATGTAATTTTCAAGAAGTCCCTGAATTCATAATTTTTTTTATAATTTCGATCTCTTTCTTTCTTTCTTTTTTTTTTGTGACCTTTGATCTTCTCCTCTTTTTTTATCTTGATTTCCTCTCCTTTTTTTTTACTTTTGATTTTCTCTCTCTCTTTTTTTGAACTTTCTGCTCTCTTCTTTTTTTGACAATAAAGTGAGAAAAAATGAAGAACAAACAGTAATAGCACAAGAAACACAACAATAAGGAGAAAGGAAGAATAGCAATTATGGATATTGCGATAAGAGAATAGGAAAAAGTTAAAAGATAACAAATAAATGGATAAGCAAACCTCAAACTTAAACCTGGCTCTGATACCAAATGATGGAAATCATCAATTTAGCAACCATACACCCCGATAGCTAAAGAGCTATGATACATATGGAATGCAAATTGACACCCTCCAACGAATTAAGTAAGGGAAACTATTCTAATTACTTATCAATAGAAAATTAATGAAATAACTAAAATAGCACTTTGAATTCCCTTAAGACGCCACAAACTAACAAGTCTGATAAGTCAAAGGAAAAGCAAAGATTTGGTTCGAACGCCACAAGCAGAAAAGCCTGATAAGTTCTAAAGTTCATTCAAGAACTTAAAACAAAACACTCACCGGTGTTGAAGAATTGTCATCTTTCCAAATTGTCTTCGGAGGCAACGGTCCAAGTTGATATTTCTGTCCATCTATGATCAAGGAATAACGGTTCTTGAACCCATCATGTGTTATTGACCATATTATGGTCTCCAACAACATGTGACTAGCATACATAGGTAACATCACACACCATCCTCATATCTACCAATTGAAAATGACACTTGCTGATTTACCTTTACTAACCACTATCATTCAACCATTGCATTGTAATGTTTTTGGATGTTTGATAGTAGGCTGTTCACGAGCAAATATTTGCATTGCAACTTCACTATCAACAATCACATTGCACCTTGTTAGCAATCAAACAATGAGTATGAAACAATTTTCACTTCACCATGTTCATCATTTTACTTTGTAAACTAAGTGCGTTGAATAACCAAAATTTCACCTTTAGCATACGTCACTAGTATCCTGAATGTCATCATCATCCTCTCTTTCACTTTCAGATTCTATATTCTCTCTTAGAATCATAACTCTCTTAGGACATTCACGTTATATCCATGCAATTAAAACACTTAATACCTCTACTTTGATTAGGTTGATTCTCACATTGCTGCCAAATTCATTTTTGCCTTTAATTCCATCAATTTTAGGCTTAACAATGGGTTTATCATCTTTTCCGTTTTTCAAGATGAAAGAATAAGGTTTTGAATCATACCTGTGCCTTTTCTTTGAGTTGTCTCTCAATCTTCATGGTCATATTCACCATATCATCAATCTCCACATAATGAATTCCACAAGATCACCAATGTTCTTGTTTAATCCACTTAGAATCGAGCCATTCACGTCTTCCTCCACATTAGCCCTTATCATGGCTATCTCCATCTGTGATATTCATCAACGCCATGGAACCTTTGTCAAAGTTTGCAGTCTGATGCAAATCCGATAGTAATGACTTGGGACCAATCTCCTCATGATTTGTTTCATCTCTATCCAAGTCTCTACGGGTCTTTCACCATTTCTACGTCTTTTACATAATTGATCCCACCAAATTATAGCATAATCACAAAATAACAGCAGCTAATTTTACCTTTTCTTGAGTAGTTGTGACATTCAAAGATTAGCTCCACTGACTCCAAATAAGTATCTGGATTATTCTTTCCTTGAACAGAGGGAATTTTCATTTTGATGCTGCCATGTCACACCATCAAAACGCCCTCTCCTAGTTTGTCTCAGAGGATTAACATTTTGACCAATTAGAGTGACTTGGTCATCGCGAGGTCATCTCTCATTATATTCATCGGACAATGCGTTGTCTCCTACGCCGTGGTTCACCTTTCAATCTATTAATTACATCATCATGCCTTTCTAGATGATCTCTTACATCTCCTATCACTTTGAACATACGCTCAAATTGTTGTGCATTGCTTGAAGCAAAAGATCATTTGATGAAGAACTCGCTTCCTTTTCTTTAGACATATTTGCAACCTGAAACAAAGTTAGAATAGCCTCACCAACACTCTCAGTGTTTCATCAAGATTTGATTCACTCCACTGTATTTTCACACAATGTTTGGCTTTTATCTCGATATTGATCTCACTACTCTTGCCTTTTACCTCTTGTTTTGTTCTTTGAGTTCTTAGATTAACTAAGAAACTTAAACAAACAATTCAGATTGTAAATTCAAGGCATTAAATTGGACATAAAAGCAAAAAAAAAATGTAAGCCAAGTTTAAAGGAGTGTGTAATACACTTCAATAATAAGCAAAGATTAGAATTCAAGTATCAAATGAATTAAAGAAGATTTTCTGGAATAAAAAAAAAATTTCAAACCTGAAACAAGAATTCAAAATTATGAAGATAGAATTCTGTAATTTTCAAGAAGTCTCTGAATTCATAATTTTTTTTTAGAATTGGAAAGATAACAATTCTTCAACACCGGTGAGTGTTTTGTTTTTAAGTTCTTGCATGAACTTTAGAACTTATTAGGCTTTTCTGCTTGTAGCGTTCAAACCAAATCTTTGCTTTTCCTTTGACTTATCAGACTTGTTAGTTTGTATGCCTTAAGGGAATTCAAAGTGCTATTCTAGTTATTTCATCAATTTTCTATTGATAAGTAATTAGAATAGTTTTCCTTACTTCATTCTTGAACGATCCGCCATGTTTCAATTCGTTGGAGGGTGTCAATTTGCATTCCATATGTATCATAGCTCTTTAGCTATCGGGGTGTATGGTTGCTAAATTGATGATTTCCATCATTTGCATCGAGCACCGCTCAAGTTTGAGGTTTGCTTATCCATTTATTTGTTATCTTTTAACTTTTCCTATTCTCTTATCGCAATATCCATAATTGCTTTACTTCCTTTCTCCTTATTGTAGTGTTTCTTGTGCAGTTTGCTCTTCATATTTTTTCCCTCACTTTATCGTTAAAAAAAAAAGAGAGCAGAAAGTTCAAAAAAAGAGAGAGAGAGAGAAAATCAAAAGTAAAAAAAAAGGGAGAGGAAATCAAGATAAAAAAAAGAGAGGAGAAGATCAAAGGTCAAAAAAAAAAAGAAAGAAAGAAAGAAAGAAAGAGATCGAAATTATAAAAAAAAAATTATGAATTCAGGGACTTCTTGAAAATTACAGAATTCTATCTTCATAATTTTGAATTCTTGTTTCAGGTTTGGAATTTTTTTTATTCCAGAAAATCTTCTTTAATTCATTTGATACTTGAATTCTAATCTTTGCTTATTATTGAAGTGTATTACACACTCCTTTAAACTTGGCTTACATTTTTTTTGCTTTTATGTCCAATTTCAATACCCTTGAATTACCACAATCTGAATTGTTTGTTTAAGTTTCTTAGTTAATCTAAGAACTCAAAAAACAAAACAAGAGGTAAAAGGCAAGAGTGGTGAGATCAATATCGAGAAAAAAAAAGTCAAACATTGTGTGAAAATACGAGTGGAGTGAATCAAATCTTCAGTGAAACACGTGAGAAAGTATTGGTGAGGCTATTCTAACTTTGTTTTTCAAGTTGCAAATATGTCTAAAGAAAAGGAAGCGAGTTCTTCATCAAATGATCTTTTGCTTCAAGTAATAACAACAATTTGAACGTATGTTCAAAGTGATAGGAGATGTAAGAAATCATCTAGAAAGGCATGATGATGCAATTAATAGATTGGAAGGTGAACCACGGCGTAGGAGACAACCAAAGATTCGGCCCATGATGAATATAATGATAGAGATGACCTCGATGACCAAGTCACTCTAATTGGTCAAAATGTTAATCTTACGAGACAAACTAGGAGAGGACGTTTTGATGGTGTGGAGAAACATAGGCAGCATCAAAATGAAAATTCCTTCTTTCAAGGAAAGAATAATCCAGATACTTATTTCAGTGGGAACGAAAAGTGGAGCTAATCTTTGAATGTCACAACTACTCAAGAGAAAAAGGTAAAATTAGCTACGAATTTTGTGATTATGCTATAATTTGGTGGGATCAATTATGTAAAGACAGGAGAAATGGTGAAAGGCCCGTAGAGACTTGGATAGAGATGAAACAAATCATGAGGAAGAGATTCGTCCCAAGTCATTACTATCGGATTTGCATCAACGATCGCAAATTTTGACACAAGGTTCCATGAGCGTTGATGAATATCACAAGGAGATGGAGATAGCCATGATAAGGGCTAATGTGGAGGAAGACCGTGAGGCTACAATGGCTCGATTCCTATGGATTAAACAAGAACATTGGTGATCTTGTGGAATTACAGCATTATGTGGAGATTGATGATATGGTGAATATGGCCATGAAGATTGAGAGACAACTCAAAAGAAAAGAAGGTATGATTCAAAACCTTATTCGTTTCTTCTTCATCTTGGAAACCGAATTGGAGTAAAGGATGATAAACCCATTGTTAAGCCTAAAATTGATGGAATTAAAGGTAAAAATGAATTTGGCAACAAGGGTAAAGGTGAGAATCAACCTAATCAAAGTAGAGGTATTATGTTTTAAGTGCCTTGGGCATGGACATATAGCACGTGAATGTCCTAATAAGAGAGTTATGATTCTAAGAGATGAGAATATAGAATCTGAAAGAGAGGATGATGATGACATTCCAGAGGATACTAGTGACGTAGAGTATGCTAAAGGTGAAATTTTGGTTATTCAACGCACACTTAGTTTACAAAGTAAAAATGATGAACATGGTGAACAACGTGAAAATTTGTTTCATACTCATTGTTTGATCGCTAACAAGTTGTGTAATGTGATTGTTGATAGTGAAAGTTGTACCAATGTGGCAAGTACATTGCTCGTAGAGAAACTGAAATTGCCTACTATCAAACATCCAAAACCTTACAAGTTACAATGGTTGAATGATAGTGGTGTAGTAAAGGTAAATCAGCAAATGTTAATTCATTTTTCAATTGGTAGATATAAGGATGAAGTTTGGTGTGATGTGGTACCTATGTATGCTAGTCACATGTTGTTGGGGAGACCATGGCAATATGATCGTAGGGTAACACATGATGGGTTCAAGAATCGTTATTCCTTGATCATAGATGGACAGAAATATCAACTTGGACCGTTGCTGAAGACAATTCTTGAAGACCAAATGCATAAAACAACAATTTGAGGAGCTTGAGTCTTCATTAACCAAAACATTTGGTAGGGAGCAAGTAAGAGAGAAAAAAGAAAAAGATGAGATGAGTGATAAAAATAAGAGTATTGAAAAACACAAGGGGAGAGAAAACAAGGAAGGCTTGAGTGAAAGAAAAATGAGTGTTTATCACTCATTTTGAGTGATGTAAAAAAGGCCTTAATCATGAGGCAGCCCTTACTTGTACTTATGTACAAGGACATTTTGATTTCTTCTAACAAAATTGATAAAAGTTTGCCTAGTGTTATTATTAATCTTTTGCAGGAAAATTAGGATATCTTTCCCGAAGAAGTTCCCAATGGTTTGCCACCAATTAGAGGAATTGAGCATCAAATTGATTTCATTCCAGGTGCAAGCATACCAAATAGGCCAGCATATAGATGCAACCCAGAAGAGACCAAGGAAATCCAAAAGCTAAGTCGTAGGCATGCAAAATGGGTGGAGTTTATTGAATCTTTTCCATACATCATCAAGTACAAACAAGGTGATGGAGGCTATGATTCGAGGACGAATCTGATGCGAGTTTGGGCGAGTGACTCCGAACAGAAAATTTCAGGACTGCGCGATTTCGGGAAACGATCTTCTTCCAAGGTATAAAGGCCAGGCTACCAACCAAGGATAAGGATCGGGATCTACGAAGTTCACCACCAAGGCCTAAAGATTCCACCAGCCAAGGATAAAGGACTTCGGGATAGGAGAAGCTCACCACCAAGGCCTAAAGATATCACCAGCCAAGGATAAAGGGCTTAATCCACGCTCCAAGGATAAAGAGACCACAAGGAGTTATCCACTCTCCGAAGATATTCACTCACGTAGAGGAAGTCTCACAAATTTTCATTCATTCAACCAGTTCCTTACAAATGAGAATATGTCTCATTATATAGATATTAGACTCAAACAAAACAGCATGAGAACTACCCAAACAATAAAGACTAACAAGACTAACAAGACTAACTAGAAGATAAAATTCGTTCACTAACAATAACCAGCAAATATCTACTTCCAAAGAGCATTAAATCACTTTGGAACTTATCCTGAATAACTCTTTGATATAGCATCAATCAGCAACTAATTTGGATATTGGTATCATCATTCCTTATCCCACCGTAAGTTGTAACTTAGTTTTGGCATGAATAAGTACCGATAGTGTTTGTTTTGCTAATGAATCAGTGACTTAAGGATTGATTAGTAGTCTTGGATGCTCCCGCATCAGTCTCCCCGGGTTGTTTGAGATTTGTCCTCAAATCTGACAAGTCATCATCGTCCAAGTAAGGAGAAAGATCACCTATATTAAAAGTTGCCGAAACTCCATATTCTCCAGGAAGATCAATCTTGTAAGTATTTTCGCTAATTCTCTTGAGAACTTCAAATGGACCGTCAGCTCTAGGCATAAGCTTATTCTTCCGCTGAGAAGGAAATCTTTCCTTCCTTAAATGTAACCACACAAGATCACCTGGTTGGAAATAGGTCTTCCTCCGATGTTTATTAGCTTTCTTCCTATAAGACTCGTTAGCCTTCTCGATCTTACAATCTGCTCATGGAGTTTTTTATTGATTCAGCTCGCTTTTGCCATCAAAGTTCACTTGTGAATTGGATGGAATAGGAATTAAATCAATCGGTGTGAGCGGATTGATTCCATACACAATTCAAGGGTGATAAACCAGTAGTATAACTCGCGATCGATTATGTTTAACTCAGCATGTGCAAGCTTCAAATCCCAATCTTTAGGATTTACTAACCATTCCTCAAGTAACGAGTGAGAGTGCGATTGGTTACCTCCGTTTGGCCATCGGTTTGAGGATGACAAGTGGTGCTGAATAGAAGTCTGATTCCAAGCATTCTCCATAAGGTCTTCCAGAAATAACTTAAAAATTTAGAATCACGATCAGATACAATGGTCTTTGGTACTCCATGAAGGCGAATGATCTCCTTGAAATAAAGATCAGCCACATGAGATGCATCATCCGTCTTGTGACATGGAATAAAATGGGTCATTTTAGAAAACCGATCAACAACCACCATAATGGCATCTTTTCCCCTCTGAGTTCTTGGAAGAGCCACAATAAAATCCATGCTCACATCTTCCCAAGGTTGTAATGGTACTGGAAGGGGAGTATACAACCCTTGATGGAATTGACTTTTTGCTCTTTGACAAGTTGCACACCTCGAGATAATAGCATGCACATCTCCATTCATCTTTGGCCAATAGAAATGTTCTTGAAGAACCTCAAGAGTTTTGTTAACTCCAAAATGACCAGCCATTCCACCACCATGTGCTTCTCGAATTAGCACCAAAGAACTCTTCGCACACATAATCGATTTCCTTGAAAGAAACCCATCTTGTAAGGAATATGTACCTTGACTCACATAATTGTCGATGGTTGATGAGAACTCAGCATCTTCAGAATAAAGTTCTTTCATCAATTGAAATCCAAGAATCTTAGAGTCCAAAACAGCAAGCATAGAATATCTCCTTGATAAGGCATCTGCTACAACATTAATGTGTCCAGGTTTATACTTAGAGACAAAAGAAAATGATTGAAGAAATTCTACCCATTTTGCATGTCTCGAATGCTTGCGTTGGCCGCTAATGAATTTGAGAGCTTCATGATCAGAATGAAGGACAAATTGCTTTGGTCTTAAATAATGACTCCAATGATCAAGCGCTCGAATAATGGCATAAAACTCTTTATCATAAGTTGTATAATTCTTCTTCGAGTCAGTCAGCTTCTCGCTGAAATATGCCAAAGGTTTTTGTGCTTGCATAAAAACAGCACCAATGCCAACTCCACTTGCATCACACTCAACTTCAAATACTTTATCAAAATCAGGAAGGGCAAGAATAGGGAACTCACAAAGTTTTTGCTTGATTACCTTAAAAGCATTTTGAGCAGCCTTTGTCCATTCAAAAACTCCCTTCTTCATGCATTCAGTTATAGGAGCCATGATGGTACTGAAATTTTTAACAAACCGTCGATAGAAAGAAACAAGTCCATGAAAACTTCTTACATCAGAAATGGACTTCGGAATCGGCCAAGTCTTCATAGCTTCCACCTTGGATTGATCTACGGAAATTCCATCTTTGGAAATTACATAACCAAGAAACACAATGGTTGGAGAGAAGAACTCGCATTTCTCCATTTTGGCATAGAGTTTCTGTTCTCTCAAGACATTAAATGATATGAACCAGATCAAGCTAGTCAAGACTCAATCAAGATTCTATGGTTGCAAGAAGAGCCTAAAATGGTCAATATGATCATGAAGAGAGAAAGACAAATTTGAAGACCTCATCTTGAAGAATAAAAGTCCATTCAGCCATGTTTACCAAAATTCATAAATTAGGAATATGAATGATATTTAATGCATTCATTCTCTTTGTACTATCCTCATACTATATAAATGAGGTTGACTCTCAGTGTAAGACAGACAATTTGGAAAGATAACAATTCTTCAACACCGGTGAGTGTTTTGTTTTAAGTTCTTGCATGAACTTTAGAACTTATCAGGCTTTTCTGCTTGTGGCGTTCAAACCAAATCTTTGCTTTTCCTTTGACTTATCAGACTTGTTAGTTTGTATGCCTTAAAGGAATTCAAAGTGCTATTCTAGTTATTTCATCAATTTTCTATTGATAAGTAATTAGAATAGTTTCCTTACTTCATTCTTGAACGATCCGCCTTGTTTCAATTCGTTGGAGGGTGTCAATTTGCATTCCATATGTATCATAGCTCTTTAGCTATCGGGGTGTATGGTTGCTAAATTGATGATTTCCATCATTTGGTATCAGAGCACGGCTCAAGTTTGAGGTTTGCTTATCCATTTATTTGTTATCTTTTAAGTTTTTCCTATTCTCTTATCGTAATATCCATAATTGCTATTCTTCCTTTCTCCTTATTGTTGTGTTTCTTGTGCTATTACTGTTTGTTCTTCATTTTTTTTCCCTCACTTTATTGTCAAAAAAAAAGAAAGAGAGCAGAAAGTTCAAAAAAAAAGAGAGAGAGAGAAAATCAAAAGTAAAAAAAAAAGGAGAGGAAATCAAGATAAAAAAAAGAGAGGAGAAGATCAAAGGTCACAAAAAAAAAAGAAAGAAAGAAAGAAAGAGATCGAAATTATAAAAAAAATTATGAATTCAGGGACTTCTTGAAAATTACAGAATTCTATCTTCATAATTTTGAATTCTTGTTTCAGGTTTGGAATTTTTTTTATTCCAGAAAATTTTGTTTATTCATTTGATACTTGAATTCTAATCTTTGCTTATTATTGAAGTGTATTACTCACACCTTTAAACTTGGCTTACATTTTTTGCTTTTATATCCAATTTCAATACCCTTGAATTGCCACAATCTGAATTGTTTGTTTAAGTTTCTTAGTTAATCTAAGAACTCAAAGAACAAAACAAGAGGTAAAAGGCAAGAGTAGTGAGATCAATATCGAGAAAAAAAAGCCAAACATTGTGTGAAAATACGAGTGGAGTGAATCAAATCTTCAGTGAAACACGTGAGAGAGTGTTGGTGAAGCTATTCTAATTTTGTTTTTCAGGTTGCAAATATGTCTAAAGAAAAAGAAGCGAGTTCTTCATCAAATGATCTTTTGCTTCAAGCAATGCAACAACAATTTGAACGTATGTTCAAAGTAATAGGAGATGTAAGAGATCATCTAGAAAGGCATGATGATGCAATTAATAGATTGGAAGGTGAACCACGGCGTAGGAGACAACCAGCATTCGTCCATGATGAATATAATGATAGAGATGACCTCGACGATGACCAAGTCACTCTAATTGGTCAAAATGTTAATCCTACGAGACAAACTAGGAGAGGACGTTTTGATGGTGTGGACAGAAACATAGGCAGCATCAAAATGAAAATTCCTTCTTTTCAAGGAAAGAATAATCCAGATACTTATTTCGAGTGGGAACGAAAAGTGGAGCTAATCTTTGAATGTCACAACTACTCCGAAGAGAAAAAGGTAAAATTAGCTGCTGTTGAATTTTGTGATTATGCTATAATTTGGTGGGATCAATTATGTAAAGACAGGCGTAGAAATGGTGAAAGGCCCGTAGAGACTTGGATAGAGATGAAACAAATCATGAGGAGGAGATTCGTCCCAAGTCATTACTATCGGGATTTGCATCAACGACTGCAAACTTTGACACAAGGTTTCATGAGCGTTGATGAATATCACAAGGAGATGGAGATAGCCATGATAAGGGCTAATGTGGAGGAAGACCGTGAGGCTACAATGGCTCGATTCCTAAGTGGATTAAACAAGAACATTGGTGATCTTGTGGAATTACAGCATTATGTGGAGATTGATGATATGGTGACAACTCAAAAGAAAAGGCACAAGGTATGATTCAAAACCTTATTCGGGTTCTTCTTCATCTTGGAAACCGAATTGGAGTAAAAAGGATGATAAACCCATTGTTAAGCCTAAAATTGATGGAATTAAAGGCAAAAATGAATTTGGCAGCAAGGGTAAAGGTGAGAATCAACCTAATCAAAGTAGAGGTATTAAGTGTTTTAAGTGCCTTGGGCATGGACATATAGCACGTGAATGTCCTAATAAGAGAGTTATGATTCTAAGAGATGGGAATATAGAATCTGAAAGTGAAAGAGAGGATGATGATAACATTCCAGAGGATACTAGTGACGTAGAGTATGCTAAAGGTGAAATTTTGGTTATTCAACGCACACTTAGTTTACAAAGTAAAAATGATGAACATGGTGAACAACGTGAAAATTTGTTTCATACTCATTTTTTGATTGCTAACAAGTTGTGCAATGTGATTGTTGATAGTGGAAGTTGTACCAATGTGGCAAGTAACTTGCTCGTGGAGAAACTGAAATTGCCTACTATCAAACATCCAAAACCGCATGTTGCAATGGTTGAATGATAGTGGTGTAGTAAAGGTAAATCAGCAAGTGTTAATTCATTTTTCAATTGGTAGATATGAGGATGAAGTTTGGTGTGATGTGGTACCTATGTATGCTAGTCACATGTTGTTGGGGAGACCATGGCAATATGATCGTAGGGTAACACATGATGGGTTCAAGAACCGTTATTCCTTGATCATAGATGGACAGAAATATCAACTTGGACCGTTGCCTCCGAAGACAATTCTTGAAGACCAGATGCATAAAACAACAATATGAGGAGCTTGAGTCTTCATTAACCAAAACATTTGGGAGGGAGCAAGTAAGAGAGAAAAAAGAAAAAGATGAGATGAGTGATAAAAATAAGAGTATTGAAAAACACAAGGGGAGAGAAAACAAGGAAGGCTTGAGTGAAAGAAAAATGAGTGTTTATTCCAAAATGAGTGATGTAAAAAAGGCCTTAATCATGAGGCAGCCCTTGCTTGTACTTATGTACAAGGACATTTTGATTTCTTCTAACAAAATTGACAAAAGTTTGCCTAGTGTTATTGTTAATCTTTTGCAGGAAAATGAGGATATCTTTCCAGAAGAAGTTCCCAATGGTTTGCCACCAATTAGAGGAATTGAGCATCAAATTGATTTCATTCCAGGTGCAAGCATACCAAATAGGCCAGCATATAGATGCAACCCAGAAGAGACCAAGAAAATCCAAAAGCTAAGTCGTAGGCATGCAAAATGGGTTGAGTTTATTGAATATTTTCCATACATCATCAAGTACAAAAAAGGTAAGGAAAGTGTGATCGCTGATGCTCTCTCTAGAAGGTATGCTCTAATATCTAAACTTGATGCAAAATTATTAGTTTTTGAATACAATAAAGATTTATACAATTCTGACTATAATTTTGCTAATGTTTATGAGGCATGTGAGAAAGGGAGTTTTGATAAATTCTTTAGACATGATGGTTTTCTTTTCAAAGAAAACAAACTGTGTGTTCCTCAATGTTCAATGAGAGAATTGCTTGTAAGAGAAGCACATAGTGGAGGTTTAATGAGATATTTTGGAGTTAGAAAAACTTTAGATGTGTTAATAGATAATTTTTGGCCACGCATGAAAAGGGATGTTAAAAGATTGTATGAGAAATGCATCACTTGTAAACAAGCTAAATCTAAAGTAATACCTAATGGGTTGTATATACCTCTTCCTATAGCTAGTGAACCTTGGGTTGATATATCCATAGACTTTGTCTTAGGTTTACCTCAAAAGGAGGGAGAGATTCTATTTTTGTTGTTGTTGATAGGTTTAGCAAGATGGCACATTTCATTTCTTGCCATAAAACAGATGATGCAACACATGTTGCGGGACTGTTTTTCAAAGAAATTGTGAGGTTACATGGCATTCCAAGGACAATTGTGAGTGATAGAGACGTGAAGTTTCTTAGCCATTTTTGGAAAACACTTTGGAGTAAGTTGGGTATAAGATTGTTGTATTCAACCACTTGTTATCCACAAACAGATGGACAAACGGAGGTGGTAAATCAAACTTTATCAACACTTTTGAGGGCCATAATTCAAAAAAATTTTAAAAATTGGGAGGAGTGTTTGCCACATGTGGAGTTTGCTTATAATAGAAGTGTGCATGCTACAACAAACCATTCCCCATTTGAAGTTGTGTATGGGTTCAATCCATTAACTCCTATAGATTTGCTATCTTTACCATTGGAAAAGGCCAATTTGGATGGTAAGCAAAAAGCTGATTTTGTCAAAGCATTGCATAAAAAAGTCCGAACACAAATTGAAAAGAAAACTCTACAATATGAGAAACAACACAACAAAGTCCGAAAACAAGTAGTGTTCGAACCTGGTGACTGGGTTTGGGTATACTTAAGGAAGGAAAGAATTCTTAGTCATAGGAAGTCTAAACTAATGCCAAGAGTAGATGGTCCATTTCAAGTCTTTCAAAAAAATCAATGACAATGCATATAAGCTGGAACTACCAGGTGAGTATGGCAACATTAATGCAATATTCAATGTTTCTGATCTATCTTTGTTTGATGTAGGTGATGGAGGCTATGATTCGAGGACGAATCTTTTCTAGGAAAGGGGGAATGATATGAACCAGATCAAGCTAGTCAAGACTCAATCAAGATTCTATGGTTGCAAGAAGAGCCTAAAATGGTCAATATGATCATGAAGAGAGAAAGACAAATTTGAAGACCTCATCTTGAAGAATAAAAGTCCATTCAGCCATGTTTACCAAAATTCATAAATTAGGAATATGAATGATATTTAATGCATTCATTCTCTTTGTACTATCCTCATACTATATAAATGAGGTTGACTCTCAGTGTAAGACAGACAATTTGGAAAGATAACAATTCTTCAACACCGGTGAGTGTTTTGTTTTTAAGTTCTTGCATGAACTTTAGAACTTAAATCTTTGCTTTTCCTTTGACTTATCAGACTTGTTAGTTTGTGGCGTCTTAAGGGAATTCAAAGTGCTATTCTAGTTATTTCATCAATTTTCTATTGATAAGTAATTAGAATAGTTTCCCTTACTTCATTCTTGAACGATCCGCCTTGTTTCAATTCGTTGGAGGGTGTCAATTTGCATTCCATATGTATCATAGCTCTTTAGCTATCGGGGTGTATGGTTGCTAAATTGATGATTTCCATCATTAAAGACCTGTTTTAAATGAGAGATATGCTCCTCCTCGTTCCTGCTATAAACAAGAATATCGTCGAAATAAACAACGACAAATCGACCAATAAACGAACGAAGAATCTCGTTCATAAGTCTCATGAAGGTACTTGGAGCATTCGATAACCCGAATGGCATTACCAACCACTCATAAAGGCCTCCCTTGGTTTTGAAAGCCGTCTTCCATTCATCACCTTCTCGCATTTTGATTTGATGATAACCACTCCGCAAATCTATCTTTGAGAAGACAGTAGAACCATACAATTCATCAAGTCTAGGTATAGGGTGATGCGAATTGGTTCGCAAAAGAATAAGGATTGCGGTTTTATTGTGCCACGAGCAAGAGGATCGATAGGATGATCTTGGATACAGGTTAAACCACCACCAAAGATCGATAGAACGGGATCACCACCAAACTTGGATACAGATACCACCACCAAGCAAGGATACAGATTCCCAAGAGGCTCACCACACTCGGAATCCACCAAGTGATACAGATGCCTTAATGCAAGAAACTTGCAAAAGAGATTAACTCTCAATATTCATTCAACCACCCTTACAAATGAGAATATGTCTCATTATATAGAAACTAGATTCAAAAACAACTTGAGAACTACCCAAACAAACAAGACTAACAAGACTAACAACACTAACAATACTAACAAGTCTAACAAACTAACAAGTCTAACAAACTTAGTTTACTAACAATAACCAGTAAATATCTACAAAGAATATTATATCACTTAGTAATCTCGGATGCTCCCGTATCACCAATAAGCTGAATATGTCACAAATTAATTCCACATAAGCATAGTGTCAAGTGGCGCATGAGGGGAATTCAGCATGTTGCAATTTGGTGTAGCGCCATTCAGCAAAGTGTTGAACCGAAATGCATCTTCCTCCCTTTGCTGGAAAAGATTTGTCCTCAAATCTTCAGGTTCTTTGTCTTCCTCAAATGGAGATAGGTCTTGAACATTGAATGTTGCTGAGACATGGGACTCACCAGGAAGATCGATCTTGTAGGCGTTGTCATTGACTCTTTCTAATACCTTGAAGGGACCTTCAGCTCTAGGCATCAACTTGGACTTGCGTTTGGAGGGAAACCTCTCCTTCGGAAATGAATCCAAACTAAATCTCCAGGGCGAAAGATAACAGCTCGCCTATTCTTGTTTGCCTTCCTTTCATAAATCTCATTTTGCTTCGCAATTTGAGATTTAATCTTCTCATGTAACTCCTTTATTACCTTGGCTCGCTGGTTAGCTTCTTTGTGCACCAAATCCTTGCTAGGCAAAGGTATCAAATCGATGGGAGTAAGTGGATTGATGCCATACACAGCTTCAAATGGTGAACATCTTGTAGTGCGACTTGGAACTCTATTGTATGCAAACTCGGCATGAGCAAGCTTCAAGTCCCAATCCTTCTGATTTTTGGACACTAAAGTTCTCAATATAGCTCCCATGGTACGGTTGACAACTTCGGTTTGTCCATCTGTTTGAGGATGACAAGAAGTGCTGAACAGAAGCTTCGCACTGCTTACTCCATAATGTCTTCCAAAATCCACTTAGGAACTTGCTGTCCCTATCCAAACAATGGTGCGAGGAACTCCATGAAGTCGAATGATCTCACGGAAGTACAAATCAGCAATGTGAATAGCATCGCCGGTCTTATGGCAAGGCACAAAATGAGCCATCTTTGAAAACCGATCGACAACCACCATAATAGCATCTTTTTGTCTTTGAGTCCTTGGTAAACCAAGAACGAAATCCATGCTTACAGCTTCCCAAGGAACCTCAGGAATTGGCAATGGCGTGTATAATCCTTGTGGAAGAACATGACTCTTGGCTTTGTGACAAGTGACACACCGCCTAAGGATTCTTTGAACATCTCTTGCCATCTTTGGCCAGTGAAAGTGCTCTTGTAATAGAGTCAAAGTCTTGTTAACGCCAAAGTGGCCAGCAATTCCACCTCCATGGACTTCTCTAATCAACAACTCCTCGTTGAACTCTGAGGAATGCACAACTTGTTGTCCTTGAAGAAAACCTTCTTGGACATGGAAATGATCCACAGCACCTTTTGACATGCTGCAAATATAGAATTAAAGTCCACATCATCCGCATAGAGTTCTTTTATTACCTCGAAGCCGATAAGCTTGGAATCCATCAAGGAGAGCAAAGAATGTCTCAGCGATAGTGCATCGACAACATTGGATTTTCCTGCTTTATGCTTGATCATGAAGGAGTAGGATTGAAGATATTCAACCCATTTGGCATGCCTCTTATTCAGCTTGTGTTGGCCATTGATGAACTTCAAAGCTTCATGATCCGAATGCAAGACAAACTCCTAGGCAATAAATAGTGGCTCCAATGTTCTAATGCGAATGATTGCATAGAATTCTTTATCATAAGTGGAGATATTCAGCCTGGAACCATTAAGCTTTTCGCTGAAATAAGCAAGTGGTCGGCCATGTTGAAGTAATACTCCTCCAATCCCAACTTAGGAAGCTTCACTCTCTACTTCAAAGAGCTTTTCAAAATCAGGTAGTGCAAGCACCGGGGCCTCACACAACTTCAGTTTAATGGTTTCAAAGCTTTGCTGCGCTTGAGTCCACTCAAATGTTTCTCCTTTCAAGCAATCAGTAAGTGGAGCAATAATGGTGCTGAAATTTTTAATGAAGCGCCTATAGAAAGAAGCCAAACCATGAAAACTCCTTACATCATGAACAGATTGGGAAGTTGGCCAGGATTGGATTGCTTCAACCTTGCTTTCGTCCATTTTGATGCCTTCACTTGAGATGACATATCCCAGGAATACAACTCTAGAAGTAAAGAAATGGCACTTCTTGAGATTGCCAAATAGTTGCTGAATGCGCAACTCTTCAAATAGCTTCTTCAAGTGCTGCAAGTGTTCTTCTTCTTCTCGGCTATAGACAAGGATGTCATCAAAGTAGACAACAATGAATTTCCCAATAAAAGGCCTTAGAACATGATTCATTAGCCTCATGAATGTGCTAGGAGCATTAGACAAACCGAATGGCATAACAAGCCACTCATAGAGACCTCCTTTGGTCTTGAATGCCGTTTTCCATTCATCTCCTTCCTTCATGCGAATCTGATGGTAACCACTCCGGAGATCTACCTTGGAAAAAATAGTGGCACCATGCAATTCATCTAGCATATCATCAAGCCGAGGAATAGGATAACGGTACTTTACCGTTATCTTGTTGATGGCACGACTATCCATGCATATTCTCCATGAGCCATCTTTCTTTGGAACTAGAATGGCTGGAGCAGACAAGGACTCAAGCTTTCTTGGACATAGCCTCTAGACACCAACTCATCAACTTGTCGCTGAAGCTCTCTAGTCTCCTCGGGTTACACCTATAAGCTGGTTTGTTGGGCAATGGTGCTCCGGGCATTAAGTCAATTTGATGCTGAATCTCTCTCTTTGGAGGCAAGCGAATGGCAATTCTTTAGGAAGACATCAGCAAATTCATTCAGCAATGGTTTCACCAAAGGGTGAATTAAATCTTCATGGACCGCATTTGCTTCAAGCAAGAGCAATGCAAACAGTTGCCTCTTCTTCAAACAAGTCTCTCGAAGTTCGGCTTTGCTCAAAAAGCGGCCAGCAACTCCATTCTTCTTATGTTGACCACAATCAGCAAGACTTGGAGATAATGGGGTAAGAGTGATCTTCTTCTGCCCCAAAAGGATGGAATAGGTGTTCTTGAAGCCATCATGCATAGCCCTGCGATCATATTGCCATGGTCTTCCAAACAACAAGTGACATGCATCCATAGGGATCACATCACAAGTAATTTCATCTTGATAATGCTTCCCAATTGAAAATGAGATTAAGGCTTGTTTAGTTACCTTAACATCACTTTCCTTGTTCAGCCATTGAAGTTTGTAAGGTTGAAGATGTGTGATTGTTGGCAAACTCAGCTTCTCAATCATAATTGCTGAAGCAACGTTAGTGCAACTTCCACTATCAACAATAACATGACATACCTTTCGAATTGGTTCGCAAAAGAATAAGGATTGCGGTTTTATTGTGCCACGAGCAAGAGGATCGATAGGATGATCTTGGATACAGGTTAAACCACCACCAAAGATCGATAGAACGGGATCACCACCAAACTTGGATACAGATACCACCACCAAGCAAGGATACAGATTCCCAAGAGGCTCACCACACTCGGAATCCACCAAGTGATACAGATGCCTTAATGCAAGAAACTTGCAAAAGAGATTAACTCTCAATATTCATTCAACCCTTACAAATGAGAATATGTCTCATTATATAGAAACTAGATTCAAAAACAACTTGAAAACTACCCAAACAAACAAGACTAACAAGACTAACAACACTAACAATACTAACAAGTCTAACAAACTAACAAGTCTAACAAACTTAGTTTACTAACAATAACCAGTAAATATCTACTCCGAAAGAATATTAAATCACTTAGTAATCTCGGATGCTCCCGTATCACCAATAAGCTGAATATGTCACAAATTAATTCCACTTAAGCATAGTGACAAGTGGCGCATGAGGAGAATTCAGCATGTCGCAATTTGGTGTAGCGCCATTCAGCAAAGTGTTGAATAGTGGAAGTTGCACTAACGTTGCTTCAGCAATTATGATTGAGAAGCTGAGTTTGCCAACAATCACACATCCTCAACCTTACAAACTTCAATGGCTGAACAAGGAAAGTGATGTTAAGGTAACTAAACAAGCCTTAATCTCATTTTCAATTGGGAAGCATTATCAAGATGAAATTACTTGTGATGTGATCCCTATGGATGCATGTCACTTGTTGTTTGGAAGACCATGGCAATATGATCGCAGGGCTATGCATGATGGCTTCAAGAACACCTATTCCATCCTTTTGGGGCAGAAGAAGATCACTCTTACCCCATTATCTCCAAGTCTTGCTGATTGTGGTCAACATAAGAAGAATGGAGTTGCTGGCGCTTTTGAGCAAAGCCGAACCGAGAGACTTGTTTGAAGAAGAGGCAACTGTTTGCATTGCTCTTGCTTGAAGCAAATGCGGTCCATGAAGATTTAATTCACCCTTTGGTGAAACCATTGCTGAATGAATTTGCTGATGTCTTCCCTAAAGAATTGCCATCCGCTTGCCTCCAAGAGAGAGATTCAGCATCAAATTGACTTAATGCCCGGAGCACCATTGCCCAACAAACCAGCTTATAGGTGTAACCCGGAGGAGACTAGAGAGCTTCAGCGACAAGTTGATGAGTTGGTGTCTAGAGGCTATGTCCAAGAAAGCTTGAGTCCTTGCTCCGTTCTAGCCATTCTAGTTCCAAAGAAAGATGGCTCATGGAGAATATGCATGGATAGTCGTGCCATCAACAAGATAACGGTAAAAATGCCGTTATCCTATTCCTCGGCTTGATGATATGCTAGATGAATTGCATGGTGCCACTATTTTTTCCAAGGTAGATCTCGGAGTGGTTACCATCAGATTCGCATGAAGGAAGGAGATGAATGGAAAAGCGGCATTCAAGACCAAAGGAGGTCTCTATGAGTGGCTTGTTATGCCATTCGGTTTGTCTAATGCTCCTAGCACATTCATGAGGCTAATGAATCATGTTCTAAGGCCTTTTATTGGGAAATTCATTGTTGTCTACTTTGATGACATCCTTGTCTATAGCCGAGAAGAAGAAGAACACTTGCAGCACTTGAAGAAGCTATTTGAAGAGTTGCGCATTCAGCAACTATTTGGCAATCTCAAGAAGTGCCATTTCTTTACTTCTAGAGTTGTATTCCTGGGATATGTCATCTCAAGTGAAGGCATCAAAATGGACGAAAGCAAGGTTGAAGCAATCCAATCCTGGCCAACTCCCCAATCTGTTCATGATGTAAGGAGTTTTCATGGTTTGGCTTCTTTCTATAGGCGCTTCATTAAAAATTTCAGCACCATTATTGCTCCACTTACTGATTGCTTGAAAGGAGAAACATTTGAGTGGACTACTGAAGCGCAGCAAAGCTTTGAAACCATTAAACTGAAGTTGTGTGAGGCCCCGGTGCTTGCACTTCCTGATTTTGAAAAGCTCTTTGAAGTAGAGTGTGATGCTTCCGGTGTTGGGATTGGAGGAGTATTACTTCAACATGCCCGACCACTTGCTTATTTCAGCGAAAAGCTTAATGGTTCCAGGCTGAATTACTCCACTTATGATAAAGAATTCTATGCAATCATTCGTGCATTAGAACATTGGAGCCACTATTTATTGCCTAGGGAGTTTGTCTTGCATTCGGATCATGAAGCTTTGAAGTTCATCAATGGCCAACACAAGCTGAATAAGAGGCATGCCAAATGGGTTGAATATCTTCAATCCTACTCCTTCATGATCAAGCATAAAGCAGGAAAATCCAATGTTGTCGCCGATGCACTATCGCGGAGACATTCTTTGCTCTCCTTGATGGATTCCAAGCTTATCGGCCGAGGTAATAAAAGAACTCTATGCGGATGATGTGGACTTTAATTCTATATTTGCAGCATGTCAAAAGGTGCTGTGGATCATTTCCATGTCCAGAAGGTTTTCTCTTCAAGGACAACAAGTTGTGCATTCCTCGAGTTCAACGAGGAGTTGTTGATTAGAAGTCCATGGAGGTGGAATTGCTGGCCACTTTGGCGTTAACAAGACTTTGACTCTATTACAAGAGCACTTTCACTGGCCAAAGATGGCAAGAGATGTTCAAAGAATCCTTAGGCGGTGTGTCACTTGTCACAAAGCCAAGAGTCATGTTCTTCCACAAGGATTATACACGCCATTGCCAATTCCTGAGGTTCCTTGGGAAGCTGTAAGCATGGATTTCGTTCTTGGTTTACCAAGGACTCAAAGACAAAAAGATGCTATTATGGTGGTTGTCGATCGGTTTTCAAAGATGGCTCATTTTGTGCCTTGCCATAAGACCGGCGATGCTATTCCCATTGCTGATTTGTACTTCCGTGAGATCATTCGACGTCATGGAGTTCCTCGCACCATTGTTTGGATAGGGACAGCAAGTTCCTAAGTGGATTTTGGAAGACATTATGGAGTAAGCTTGATGCAGAAGCTTCTGTTCAGCACTTCTTGTCATCCTCAAACAGATGGACAAACCGAAGTTGTCAACCGTACCAATGGAGCTATATTGAGAACTTTAGTGTCCAAAAATCAGAAGGATTGGGACTTGAAGCTTGCTCATGCCGAGTTTGCATACAATAGAGTTCCAAGTCGCACTACAAGATGTTCACCATTTGAAGCTGTGTATGGCATCAATCCACTTACTCCCATCGATTTGCTACCTTTGCCTAGCAAGGATTTGGTGCACAAAGAAGCTAACCAGCGAGCCAAGGTAATAAAGGAGTTACATGAGAAGATTAAATCTCAAATTGCGAAGCAAAATGAGATTTATGAAAGGAAGGCAAACAAGAATAGGCGAGCTGTTATCTTTCGCCCTGGAGATTTAGTTTGGATTCATTTCCGAAAGGAGAGGTTTCCCTCCAAACGCAAGTCCAAGTTGATGCCTAGAGCTGAAGGTCCCTTCAAGGTATTAGAAAGAGTCAATGACAACGCCTTCAAGATCGATCAGCCTGGTGAGTCCCATGTCTCAGCAACATTCAATGTTCAAGACCTATCTCCATTTGAGGAAGACAAAGAACCTGAAGATTTGAGGACAAATCTTTTCCAGCAAAGGGAGGATGATGCATTTCGGTTCAACACTTTGCTGAATGGCGCTACACCAAATTGCAACATGCTGAATTCTCCTCATGCGCCACTTGTCACTATGCTTATGTGGAATTAATTTGTGACATATTCAGCTTATTGGTGATATGGGAGCATCGAGATTACTAAGTGATTTAATATTCTTTAGTAGATATTTACTGGTTATTGTTAGTAAACTAAGTTTGTTAGACTTGTTAGTTTGTTAGACTTGTTAGTATTGTTAGTGTTGTTAGTCTTGTTAGTCTTGTTTGTTTGGGTAGTTCTCAAGTTGTTTTTGAATCTAGTTTCTATATAATGAGACATATTCTCATTTGTAAGGTGGTTGAATGAATATTGAGAGTTAATCTCTTTTGCAAGTTTCTTGCATTAAGGCATCTGTATCACTTGGTGGATTCCGAGTGTGGTGAGCCTCTTGGGAATCTGTATCCTTGCTTGGTGGTGGTATCTGTATCCAAGTTTGGTGGTGATCCCGTTCTATCGATCTTTGGTGGTGGTTTAACCTGTATCCAAGATCATCCTATCGATCCTCTTGCTCGTGGCACAATAAAACCGCAATCCTTATTCTTTTGCGAACCAATTCGCATCACACTGAATGCCAACTTGGTGGCTATGGAGGAACAAAGGGAGAACCTTTTCCAAACACGGTGTACGATCAAGGGAAAGGTATGCCATGTTATTGTTGATAGTGGAAGTTGCACTAACGTTGCTTCAGCAATTATGATTGAGAAGCTGAGTTTGCCAACAATCACACATCCTCAACCTTACAAACTTCAATGGCTGAACAAGGAAAGTGATGTTAAGGTAACTAAACAAGCCTTAATCTCATTTTCAATTGGGAAGCATTATCAAGATGAAATTACTTGTGATGTGATCCCTATGGATGCATGTCACTTGTTGTTTGGAAGACCATGGCAATATGATCGCAGGGCTATGCATGATGGCTTCAAGAACACCTATTCCATCCTTTTGGGGCAGAAGAAGATCACTCTTACCCCATTATCTCCAAGTCTTGCTGATTGTGGTCAACATAAGAAGAATGGAGTTGCTGGCGCTTTTGAGCAAAGCCGAACTTGAGAGACTTGTTTGAAGAAGAGGCAACTGTTTGCATTGCTCTTGCTTGAAGCAAATGCGGTCCATGAAGATTTAATTCACCCTTTGGTGAAACCATTGCTGAATAGATTTGCTGATGTCTTCCCTAAAGAATTGCCATTCGGCTTGCCTCCAAGAGAGATTCAGCATCAAATTGACAATGCCCGGAGCACCATTGCCCAACAAACCAGCTTATAGGTGTAACCGGAGGAGACTAGAGCTTCAGCGACAAGTTGATGAGTTGGTGTCTAGAGGCTATGTCCAAGAAAGCTTGAGTCCTTGCTCCGTTCAGCCATTCTAGTTCCAAAGAAAGATGGCTCATGGAGAATGTGCATGGATAGTCGTGCCATCAACAAGATAACGGTAAATACCGTTATCCTATTCCTCGCTTGATGATATGCTAGATGAATTGCATGGTGCCACTATTTTTTCCAAGGTAGATCTCCGAATTAGTGGTTACCATCAGATTCGCATGAAGGAAGGAGATGAATGAAAAACGGCATTCAAGACCAAAGGAGGTCTCTATGAGTGGCTTGTTATGCCATTCGGTTTGTCTAATGCTCCTAGCACATTCATGAGGCTAATGAATCATGTTCTAAGGCCTTTTATTGGGAAATTCATTGTTGTCTACTTTGATGACATCCTTGTCTATAGCCGAGATGAAGAAGAACACTTGCAGCACTTGAAGAAGCTATTTGAAGAGTTGCGCATTCAGCAACTATTTGGCAATCTCAAGAAGTGCCATTTCTTTACTTCTAGAGTTGTATTTCTGGGATATGTCATCTCAAGTGAAGGCATCAAAATGGACGAAAGCAAGGTTGAAGCAATCCAATCCTGGCCAACTCCCCAATCTGTTCATGATGTAAGGAGTTTTCATGGTTTGGCTTCTTTCTATAGGCGCTTCATTAAAAATTTCAGCACCATTATTGCTCCACTTACTGATTGCTTGAAAGGAGAAACATTTGAGTGGACTCTGAGCGCAGCAAAGCTTTGAAACCATTAAACTGAAGTTGTGTGAGGCCCCGGTGCTTGCACTTCCTGATTTTGAAAAGCTCTTTGAAGTAGAGTGTGATGCTTCCGGTGTTGGGATTGGAGGAGTATTACTTCAACATGGCCGACCACTTGCTTATTTCAGCGAAAAGCTTAATGGTTCCAGGCTGAATTACTCCACTTATGATAAAGAATTCTATGCAATCATTCGTGCATTAGAACATTGGAGCCACTATTTATTGCCTAGCGCTTGTCTTGCATTCGGATCATGAAGCTTTGAAGTTCATCAATGGCCAACACAAGCTGAATAAGAGGCATGCCAAATGGGTTGAATATCTTCAATCCTACTCCTTCATGATCAAGCATAAAGCAGGAAAATCCAATGTTGTCGCCGATGCACTATCGCGGAGACATTCTTTGCTCTCCTTGATGGATTCCAAGCTTATCGGCTTCGAGGTAATAAAAGAACTCTATGCGGATGATGTGGACTTTAATTCTATATTTGCAGCATGTCAAAAAGGTGCTGTGGATCATTTCCATGTCCAAGAAGGTTTTCTCTTCAAGGACAACAAGTTGTGCATTCCTCAGAGTTCAACGAGGGAGTTGTTGATTAGAGAAGTCCATGGAGGTGGAATTGCTGGCCACTTTAGCGTTAACAAGACTTTGACTCTATTACAAGAGCACTTTCACTGGCCAAAGATGGCAAGAGATGTTCAAAGATTATACACGCCATTGCCAATTCCTGAGGTTCCTTGGGAAGCTGTAAGCATGGATTTCGTTCTTGGTTTACCAAGGACTCAAAGACAAAAAGATGCTATTATGGTGGTTGTCGATCGGTTTTCAAAGATGGCTCATTTTGTGCCTTGCCATAAGACCGTCGATGCTATTCACATTGCTGATTTGTACTTCCGTGAGATCATTCGACTTCATGGAGTTCCTCGCACCATTGTTCGGATAGGGACAGCAAGTTCCTAAGTGGATTTTGGAAGACATTATGGAGTAAGCTTGGTACGAAGCTTCTTTTCAGCACTTCTTGTCATCCTCAAACAGATGGACAAACCGAAGTTGTCAACCGTACCATGGGAGCTATATTGAGAACTTTAGTGTCCAAAAATCAGAAGGATTGGGACTTGAAGCTTGCTCATGCCGAGTTTGCATACAATAGAGTTCCAAGTCGCACTACAAGATGTTCACCATTTGAAGCTGTGTATGGCATCAATCCACTTACTCCCATCGATTTGCTACCTTTGCCTAGCAAGGATTTGGTGCACAAAGAAGCTAACCAGCGAGCCAAGGTAATAAAGGAGTTACATGAGAAGATTAAATCTCAAATTGCGAAGCAAAATGAGATTTATGAAAGGAAGGCAAACAAGAATAGGCGAGCTGTTATCTTTTGGAGATTTAGTTTGGATTCATTTCCGAAGGAGAGGTTTCCCTCAAGCAAGTCCAAGTTGATGCCTAGAGCTGAAGGTCCCTTCAAGGTATTAGAAAGAGTCAATGACAACGCCTACAAGATCGATCTTCCTGGTGAGTCCCATGTCTCAGCAACATTCAATGTTCAAGACCTATCTTTGAGAAGACAGTTGAGGACAAATCTTTTCCAGCAAAGGAGGATGTTCACTTTGCTGAATGGCGCTACACCAAATGCTGAATTCTCCTCATGCCACTTGTCACTATGCTTATGTGAATTAATTTGTGACATATTCAGCTTGGTGATTCTGAGCATCCGAACTAAGTGATTTAATATTCTTTAGTAGATATTACTGGTTATTGTTGTTGTTTATTAGACTTTAGACTTGTTAGTGTTGTTGTTAGTCTTGTTAGTCTTGTTTGTTTGGGTAGTTCTCAAGTTGTTTTTCTAGTTTCTATATAATGAGACATATTCTCATTTGTAAGTGGAATATTGAGAGTTAATCTCTTTGAAGTTTCTTGCATTAAGGCATCTGTATCACTTTGGATTCAGTGTGGTGAGCCTCTTGAATCTGTATCCTTGGTGGTGGTATATCTGTATCCAAGTTTGATCTTCTATCGATCTTTGGTGGTGGCTGTATCCAGATCATCTCGATTGCTCAAATAAAAATTATTCTTTTTGCGAACCAATTCGCATCAATATTAATTCCATAAGCATAGTGACAAGTGGCGAGAGAATTCAGCATGTTGCAAGTAGCGCCATTCAGCAAAGTGTTGAACGATGCATCATATTGACTTAAAACATATGAAACTACCCATTAAAACTTACTGAAATAGCATTAAAATCTAGGAACTAGGAATGCGATAAATGACATGGGACTAACACTCGACTAAAGATTCTCCATCGACAATAACCAGCAAATATCCACTTCCAAAGAGCATTAAATCACTTTGGAACTTATCCTGAATAACTCCTCTTTGATATAGCATCAATCAGCAACGAATTTTGATATTGGTATCGTCATTCCTTATCCCATCGAAGTAAGTTGTAACCGAAGTTAGTTTTGGCATGAATAAGTACCGATAGTGTTTGTTTTGCCGCAGGAATCAGCTCAGGACTTAAGGATTGATTAGTAGTCTCGGATGCTCCCGCATCATTCTCCCCGGGTTGTTTGAGATTTGTCCTCAAATCTGATAAGTCATCATCGTTCAAGTAAGGAGAAAGATCACCTACATTAAAATTGCGAAACTCCATATTCTCCGGAAGATCAATCTTGTAAGCATTTAGATTCTCGAACTTCAAATGAGCATAGCTCTAAAGCACTTCCTCCGATGTTTATTAGCTTTCTTCCTTTAAGACTCGTTAGCCTTCTCAATCTTACTTCGAATCTTCTCATGGAGTTTTTTTTATTGATTCAGCTCGCTCTTTGCCATCAAAGTTCACTTGTGAATTGGATGGAATAGGAATTAAATCAATCGGTGTGAGCGGATTGATTCCATACCAATTTAAGGTGATCGACAGTAGTATAACTCGGCGTCGATTATAAGCGAACTCAGTAGTCCCAATCTTTTGATTTACTAACCATTCTTCAAATGCGTGAGAGTGCGATTGGTTACCTCCTTTGGCCATCGGTTTGAGGATGACAAGTGGTGCTGAATAGAAGTATGGTTCCAAGCATTCTCCATAAGGTCTTCCAGAAATAACTTAAAAATTTAGAATCACGATCAGATACAATGGTCTTTGGTACTCCATGAAGGCGAATGATCTCCTTGAAATAAAGATCAGCCACATGAGATGCATCATCCATCTTATCGCATGGAATAAAATGTGCTATTTTATAAAACCGATCAACAACCACCATAATGGCATCTTTTCCCCTCTGAGTTCTTGGAAAAGCGACAATAAAATCAATGCTCACATCTTCCCAAGGCTGTAATGGTACTGGAAGGGGAGTATACAGCCCTTGGTGGAAATGACTCTTTGCTCGTTGACAAGTTGCACACCTCAAGATGATAGCATGTACGTCTCCACTCATCTTTGGCCAATAAAAGTGCTCTTGAAGGATTTCAGAGTTTTGTTCATCAAGTGACCAGCCAAACCATGTGCTCGGATCAACAATTCTCTAAATGAACTCTTAGCACACATAATCGATTTCTTGAAAGAAAACCATTTTGGACAGAATATGTACCTTGAATTCCATGTTTACTATCGATAATAGTAGAGAACTGGGTCTTGAATATAGTTCTTTCATGGATTGAAAACCAAGAATTGTAGAATCAAGAACAGCAAGCATAGAGTATCTTCTTGATAAAGCATCCATAACTTATTGCGAGGATTGAAGAATTCTACCCATTTGGCATGCCTTGAGTTAAGCTTGCATTGGTAATAAACTTCAAAGCCTCATGGTCAGAATGAAGTACAAATTTTTAAATAGTGACTCCAATAATCAGAGCTCTCATGGCGTGAACTCCTTATCATAAGTTGAGTAGTTCTTCTTGAATTGGTTAACTTTTCACTGAAATATGCCAATGGCCTTTGTTCTTGAACAAGAACAGCTCCAATGCCAACTCCACTTGCATCATTCAACCAAATACTCTATCAAAATTAGGAAGGCAGAAGGACTCACATAGCTTCAGTTTGATGAGTTCAAAGCGGCATGAGCAGCTCTTGTCCATTTAAAGAACCCTTCTTCATGCATTCGGTGATAGACATGATTGTACTGAAGTTCTTCACAACGATGATAGAAAAGCAAGGCCATGAAACTCCTTTAGTAATGGATTTGAACCGGCCAGGTTTCATTGCATCCACTTTTAATTGATCAACGGAAATTCCATCTTTGAAACCATATCTAAGGAATATAATGCTGGAAGAAGAACTCACTTCTCCATTTTGGCATAAAGCTTCTATTCTCTCAAGGCTTTAGACCTGTTTCAAATGAAAAATATGCTCCTCCTTTGACTATAAACAAGGATATAAATATAACAACAAATTCGGAATGTAGGAGCAAACCTCGTTCATAAGCCTCATGAACGTACTTGGAGCATTAGAAGTCGAATGGTATAACCAACCATTCATATAAACCTCCTTAGTCTTGAAAGCTGTTTCACTCATCTTTTCTGCATTGGATCTGGTGATAGCCACTTAAATCTATCTTGAAAACACAGTAGAACCATATAATTCATCAAGCATATCATCAAGTCTAGGTATAGGATACTTGTACTTAATAGTGATGTTGTTGATGGCTGACTATCACACATTGAATGTTCCATCCTTCTTTGTGAGTAGAGCCGGACAGACATGGGCTCATACTTTCTGAAGATATCCCTTGTCAATAAGTTCATTGACTTGTCTTTGTAACTCCTTTGTTTCCTGGTTGCATCTATATGATGCTTTGTTTGATAGAAGAAGAAGTCAATTTGGTACTCAATACCTCTTATTGGAGTAATCCAAGCAGCATTCTTCGGGGAACACATCTGCAAAGTCTCTTAATAAGGAATGCATTTTCGGATGTATAGGTTTCTCTTTCTCACTCTTTTTCTCAACCATAAGCAAAGCAAATACATTTTTCTGTTTTGTAATGGCTCTCTTAACCTGTGTTTCACTCAAGAGATTTTCCTTACTAGTATTTCCCTTCCTAGGTTGATTTCGATGTATCATGCTCAGTTTCAAAGATTTAAGAGTAATGCACTTTCGTTCCTTGTGAAAAGAGTATGTGTTTTTATCCCATCATGTATGATCCCGTTCTATCGATCTTTGGTGGTGGTTTAACCTGTATCCAAGATCATCCTATCGATCCTCTTGCTCGTGGCACAATAAAACCGCAATCCTTATTCTTTTGCGAACCAATTCGCATCAGCTAGAGAAGGGAAGAACAAGATCCGAACGTGGGAGAAGATGAAAAGGGAGATGAGAAGGAGATTCGTGCCCGAAAATTACAGGCAAGATATGTTCTTAAAACTCCATACTCTAAAACAGAATGACTTGAATGTTGAAGAGTACACTCGTGAGTTTGAACAACTCATGATTAAGTGTGATGATATTACTGAATCCATGAGCAAACCATTGCCCGATATCTGGGTGGTTTAAAGAAACCAATTGCTGATTTGGTGGATTTACAACCCTATTGGAGCGTAAATGATGTATGCAAGCTAGCAAACAAGGTGGAGAAGCAGCAAGACTCTTCCAAGAGGTCGTCCTACAAGCCATTTGAGAAGAGGGCTTCTTCCAGCAAAGGGAGCACTTCTTTTCAAGCTGAGAAGACTACAGCAAGGAAGGATAAAACCAAAGTTGATTCCCAGCCCGTGACAACCTCCAAGGAGAGACGATGCTTCAAATGCCAAGGTTTTGGGCATATTGCTTCCGAATGTCCTAATCGACGCACTATCACCCTCAAAGAGGTTGAAGAACCAAATTTTGAAGAGGATGAACCGATTTGGGATTCTGAAGAAGGAGAAGAGCATGTGGAACATCCTGATGATGGCGAACTCCTGGTGATTCGCAAGGCCTTTGAATGCCAACTTGGTGGCTATGGAGGAACAAAGGAGAACCTTTTCCAAACGCGGTGTACGATCAAGGGAAAGGTATGCCATGTTATTGTTGATAGTGGAAGTTGCACTAACGTTGCTTCAGCAATTATGATTGAGAAGCTGAGTTTGCCAACAATCACACATCCTCAACCTTACAAACTTCAATGGCTGAACAAGGAAAGTGATGTTAAGGTAACTAAACAAGCCTTAATCTCATTTTCAATTGGGAAGCATTATCAAGATGAAATTACTTGTGATGTGATCCCTATGGATGCATGTCACTTGTTGTTTGGAAGACCATGGCAATATGATCGCGAGGGCTATGCATGATGGCTTCAAGAACACCTATTCCATCCTTTTGGGGCAGAAGAAGATCACTCTTACCCCATTATCTCCAAGTCTTGCTGATTGTGGTCAACATAAGAAGAATGGAGTTGCTGGCCGCTTTTGAGCAAAGCCGAACTTGAGAGACTTGTTTGAAGAAGAGGCAACTGTTTGCATTGCTCTTGCTTGAAGCAAATCACGGTCCATGAAGATTTAATTCACACTTTGGTGAAACCATAGCTGAAGGAGTCAGCTGATGTCTTCCCTAAAGAATTGCCATTCGGCTTGCCTCCAAGAGAGATTCAGCATCAAATTGACTTAATGCCCGGAGCACCATTGCCCAACAAACCAGCTTATAGGTGTAACCCGGAGGAGACTAGAGAGCTTCAGCGACAAGTTGATGAGTTGGTGTCTAGAGGCTATGTCCAAGAAAGCTTGAGTCCTTGCTCCGTTCCAGCCATTCTAGTTCCAAAGAAAGATGGCTCATGGAGAATGTGCATGGATAGTCGTGCCATCAACAAGATAACGGTAAAGTACCGTTATCCTATTCCTCGGCTTGATGATATGCTAGATGAATTGCATGGTGCCACTATTTTTTCCAAGGTAGATCTCCGGAGTGGTTACCATCAGATTCGCATGAAGGAAGGAGATGAATGGCATTCAAGACCAAAGGAGGTCTCTATGAGTGGCTTGTTATGCCATTCGGTTTGTCTAATGCTCCTAGCACATTCATGAGGCTAATGAATCATGTTCTAAGGCCTTTTATTGGGAAATTCATTGTTGTCTACTTTGATGACATCCTTGTCTATAGCCGAGATGAAGAAGAACACTTGCAGCACTTGAAGAAGCTATTTGAAGAGTTGCGCATTCAGCAACTATTTGGCAATCTCAAGAAGTGCCATTTCTTTACTTCTAGAGTTGTATTCCTGGGATATGTCATCTCAAGTGAAGGCATCAAAATGGGAAAGCAAGGTTGAAGCAATCCAATCCTGGCCAACTCCCAAATCTGTTCATGATGTAAGGAGTTTTCATGGTTTGGCTTCTTTCTATAGGCGCTTCATTAAAAATTTCAGCACCATTATTGCTCCACTTACTGATTGCTTGAAAGGAGAAACATTTGAGTGGACTACTTGAAGCGCAGCAAAGCTTTGAAACCATTAAACTGAAGTTGTGTGAGGCCCGGTGCTTGCACTTCCTGATTTTGAAAAGCTCTTTGAAGTAGAGTGTGATGCTTCGGTGTTGGGATTGGAGGTATTACTTCAACATGGCGACCACTTGCTTATTTCAGCGAAAAGCTTAATGGTTCCAGGCTGAATTACTCCACTTATGATAAAGAATTCTATGCAATCATTCGTGCATTAGAACATTGGAGCCACTATTTATTGCCTAGGAGTTTGTCTTGCATTCGGATCATGAAGCTTTGAAGTTCATCAATGGCCAACACAAGCTGAATAAGAGGCATGCCAAATGGGTTGAATATCTTCAATCCTACTCCTTCATGATCAAGCATAAAGCAGGAAAATCCAATGTTGTCGCCGATGCACTATCGCGGAGACATTCTTTGCTCTCCTTGATGGATTCCAAGCTTATCTGCTTCGAGGTAGTAAAAGAACTCTATGCAATTGTTGTGGACTTTAATTCTATTTTTTCAGCATGTCAAAGAGGAGATGTGGTTCATTTCCATGTCCAAGAAGGTTTTCTCTTCAAGGACACAAGTTGTGCATTCCTCAGAGTTCAACGAGGGAGTTGTTGATTAGAGAAGTCCATGGAGGTGGAATTGCTGGCCACTTTGGCGTTAACAAGACTTTGACTCTATTACAAGAGCACTTTCACTGGCCAAAGATGGCAAGAGATGTTCAAAGAATCCTTAGGCGGTGTGTCACTTGTCACAAAGCCAAGAGTCATGTTCTTCCACAAGGATTATACACGCCATTGCCAATTCCTCAGGTTCCTTGGGAAGCTGTAAGCATGGATTTCGTTCTTGGTTTACCAAGGACTCAAAGACAAAAAGATGCTATTATGGTGGTTGTCGATCGGTTTTCAAAGATGGCTCATTTTGTGCCTTGCCATAAGACCGGCGATGCTATTCACATTGCTGATTTGTACTTCCGTGAGATCATTCGACTTCATGGAGTTCCTCGCACCATTGTTTCGGATAGGGACAGCAAGTTCCTAAGTGGATTTTGGAAGACATTATGGAGTAAGCTTGGTACGGTTTTTCAGCACTTCTTGTCATCCTCAAACAGATGGACAAACCGGTTGTCAACCGTACTCATGGAGCTATATTGAGAACTTTAGTGTCCAAAAATCAGAAGGATTGGGACTTGAAGCTTGCTCATGCCGAGTTTGCATACAATAGAGTTCCAAGTCGCACTACAAGATGTTCACCATTTGAAGCTGTGTATGGCATCAATCCACTTACTCCCATCGATTTGCTACCTTTGCCTAGCAAGGATTTGGTGCACAAAGAAGCTAACCAGCGAGCCAAGGTAATAAAGGAGTTACATGAGAAGATTAAATCTCAAATTGCGAAGCAAAATGAGATTTATGAAAGGAAGGCAAACAAGAATAGGCGAGCTGTTATCTTTCGCCTGGAGATTTAGTTTGGATTCATTTCCAAAAGGAGAGGTTTCCCTCCAAACGCAAGTCCAAGTTGATGCCTAGAGCTGAAGGTCCCTTCAAGGTATTAGAAAGAGTCAATGACAACGCCTACAAGATCGATCTTCCTGGTGAGTCCCATGTCTCAGCAACATTCAATGTTCAAGACCTATCTCCATTTGAGGAAGACAAAGAACCTGAAGATTTGAGGACAAATCTTTTCCAGCAAAGGGAGGATGATGCATTTCGGTTCAACACTTTGCTGAATGGCGCTACACCAAATTGCAACATGCTGAATTCTCCTCATGCGCCACTTGTCACTATGCTTATGTGGAATTAATTTGTGACATATTCAGCTTATTGGTGATACGGGAGCATCCGAGATTACTAAGTGATTTAATATTCTTTCGGAGTAGATATTTACTGGTTATTGTTAGTAAACTAAGTTTGTTAGACTTGTTAGTTTGTTAGACTTGTTAGTATTGTTAGTGTTGTTAGTCTTGTTAGTCTTGTTTGTTTGGGTAGTTCTCAAGTTATTTTTGAATCTAGTTTCTATATAATGAGACATATTCTCATTTGTAAGGGTGGTTGAATGAATATTGAGAGTTAATCTCTTTTGCAAGTTTCTTGCATTAAGGCATCTGTATCACTTGGTGGATTCCGAGTGTGGTGAGCCTCTTGGGAATCTGTATCCTTGCTTGGTGGTGGTATCTGTATCCATGTTTGGTGGTGATCCCGTTCTATCGATCTTTGGTGGTGGTTTAACCTGTATCCAAGATCATCCTATCGATCCTCTTGCTCGTGGCACAATAAAACCGCAATCCTTATTCTTTTGCGAACCAATTCGCATCAATGTACAACTTTTCTATCATATTGCCAAGGTCTACCTAACAACAAGTGACAAGCATCCATGGGAATAACATCGCATAGAACTTCATCTTGATAATTGATAGAAATAATCAATTTAGCAACCATACACCCCGATAGCTAAAGAGCTATGATACATATGGAATGCAAATTGACACCCTCCAACGAATTGAAACAAGGCGGATCGTTCAAGAATGAAGTAAGGGAAACTATTCTAATTACTTATCAATAGAAAATTGATGAAATAACTAGAATAGCACTTTGAATTCCCTTAAGACGTCACAAACTAACAAGTCTGATAAGTCAAAGGAAAAGCAAAGATTTGGTTTGAACGCCACAAGCAGAAAAGCCTGATAAGTTCTTAAAGTTCATGCAAAAACTTAAAAACAAAACACTCACTGGTGTTGAAGAATTGTTATCTTTCCAAATTGTCTGTCTTACACTGAGAGTCAACCTCATTTATATAGTATGAGGATAGTACAAAGGGAATGAATGCATTAAATAACATTTATATTCCTAATTTATGAATTTTGGTAAACATGGCTGAATGGACTTTTATTCTTCAAGATGAGATTTTCAAATTTGTCTTTCTCTCTTCATGATCATATTGACTATTTTAGGCTCTTCTTGCAACCATAAAATCTTGATTGAGTCTTGACTAGCTCGATCCGGTTCATATCAATAATTTTTCCCAATGGAAAATGATATAAGGGCTCGTTTGGTTGCCTTCATATCACTTCCTTTGCTAAGCCACTGAAGCTTGTAAGGTTGAGGATGTTTTGATGTTGGTAGCTTCAGTTTTTCAATCATGGTTGTCGAGGCGACATTGGTGCAGCTTCCTCCATCGATATACATCATACACACCTTCCCGTTAATAGTGCAACGGGTGTGGAAGATGTTCTCCCTTTGCTCATTCTCTTCGGGAGATATCTCAGCATGTAATGCTCTCCGTATCACCAACAACTCACCATCATCAGCTTTTTCAACGATATTCTCGGATTCTTCAGCTTCAGAATCATTCTGGTCATGTTCATCGTTGGCCTCTTGAAGTTCCAAATCGATCTTCTCAATTTCTTGAAGAGTCATAACTCTCCGATTTGAACAATTAGCTTGCAAATGCCCATAGCCATGACACTTAAAATACTTCCTTGTGTCACCATCAACTTTCTTGCTGGTTTCTTTGATGGGTTCCACCAACTTCTCTTTACCCTTAGCGTTCGACGAAACACCTTCATATTTGCTTGAGGAAGCACCCCTAAAGTAGGATGTCCCCTTCGAGGAGGTTCTGGAAGAAAACCTCTTGCTACTCTTTAGTTGTTTCTCAACCTTCATTGCTAGCTTGCAAACATCTTCGAAGGACCAATAAGGCTGAAGTTCAACCAAATCAGTAATTTCCCGATTCATGCCACCAAGGAATCGAGCGATGGTTTGCTCGGGAACTTCTGGAACTTCGCATCTCATCATGAGTTGTTCGAACTCACGAATATATTCTTCAATACTCATCCCTTGTTGTCTTAGGGAATTCAACTTGAGAAACAGATCTTGCTTATAGGTATCGGGCAAGAACCTTTTCTTCATAAGTTTCTTGAGTTTATCCCAAGACTTGATTCGGCTTTTTTCTTCTCTAGCTCGCTGACGCTTTAAATTCTCCCACCATAGAGAAGCATATTTAGTGAGTTTCAGAACAGCGACCTTGCACCTCTTCTCATCCGAGTATGACTTGAAGTCAAAAACTCGTTCAATGGCAAGGAGCCAATCAACAAAGTTGTAAGGATTGAAACTACCCTCGAACTCAAGTGCATCTGCTTTAATCTCACGGTCATTCTCATGGTATCTTCTTCTTCTTCTCCGAACTCGGTGCTCAGAAGCACTAGAGTTGCCTCCAGCGGAATCAGAATCATCATTAGAATTGTGATGCGAATCTGATTCGTCATGGTGTCGCTGATCATCGGGACGCCTTGCTGGTTGCTCTTGTCTCTCCGGGTTCTCTAGGAGATTGAGAACTCGCTCCATTTGCCTTTGGAGATTCTCTATAGCACGATCTCGCCTTAGGTCGTGCGCTTGCTCCAAAGTCAAGCCTCATAGAACTTGTTCGTCACCCATGGTAAGTAGAAGATAACAACACAAAGGAATCACTCAAGATAAGTTCAACCTAGAGCTCTGATACCAACTTGATGTGTGCGTGAGCGAGTGACTCCGAACAGAAAATTTTAGGACTACGCGATTTCGGGAAAATAAGCGTAACTTCCTCAATACAGGTCGGATTGACCCGATTCCAAAAGCCACCGATCAAGGACTCGTAGATCTACAACTTTTGTGTTTTGAGTTTCCACAAATGAGTTCTGTGGAGTGAGCGATTCTGGGAGGAAGTGGACGAGGCACTGTGTTTGTGGGGATGTAAATAACTCCAGGATATGGAAGGTTTATCACCTAAGCCTAGAGGCACAAGCCACCAGCCAAGGAAAAAAGTTTCGAGATAATTGCAGTTCACCACCAAGGCTTAAAGGAAATTCCACCGGCCAAGGATAAAGAACTGTTTGATTCACCACCAACGATGTTGGATAAAGAATCGAGATAAAATTCAACTCACAAGAGGAATTTTCATTCATTCAACCAGTCTCCTTACAAATGAGAATATGTCTCATTATATAGATATTAGACTCAGAAAATAACATGGGAACTATCCAAACATTAAAGACTAACAAGACTGAAATAGCATTAAAGGTCTAGGAACTAGGGAATGCGATAAATGACATGGGGACTAGGAGCCTTAACTCTTCAGTCTTCAAAATTCGTCCACCAACAATAACCAGCAAATATCCACTTCCAAAGAGCATTAAATCACTTTGGAACTTATCCTGAATAACTCCTCTTTGATATAGCATCAATCAGCAACGAATTTTGATATTGGTATCATCATTCCTTATCCCATCGAAGTAAGTTGTAACCGAAGTTAGTTTTGGCATGAATAAGTACCGATAGTGTTTGTTTTGCCGAAGGAATCAGCTCAGAACTTAAAGGATTGATCAGTAGTCTCGGATGCTCCCGCATCAGGAAGTCCGAAGGATTGTCGGAAGTGTTGTCAGAACCAACCGAGATCGAATCAGGGACTTGCCAAAGGTTTCGGAAGTTCACCGCAATGATCATCGGAGGTTCACGGAGATTACTGAGAAGGTTCGAAAGCTTGCCAAAGCCACACAATCCGGGAGCATGTTGGGAGTTCGCCGGAAGAAATCCGAAGGAGTGTCAAAAGTCCACCGGAATCTCGTTGGAAAGCTGGTCGGAAGTAAACTTGAAGAATGTCAGTTTAAATCACTTTAAATTTCGTAATAAGCACGTAATTAGGGTAAGAATTAGGAAATAATCGTGTTTAAATTTAGTAGGGGCCAATCGGGCTCTTCTTGGGCTGATTTGGACCTAAAACAGGGCCCATTCAGCAAAAGCTGAATGGGCTAGGCGGTGGAACCACCCAATGGCTGAGAGCTGGGCGATGGCACCGCCCAGTACCCGAGTACTTGGGCAATGGCACCGCTGCCTTGGGCGGTGGAACCGCCATATACACTATCAGTCTGACAACTGAGAGGCGGTAGCACCTCCACTGACAGGCGATAGCACCGCCAGCACCGGGAAACCCAAACAGAATTTAAATTTAGAGCTTAAATTTGAATCCTCTTGGAGTCTATAAATACCTCTCCTTTCTGTATTATGTAGCATTTCGGTACCGATCGAGACTGCGTTGCTGTGCCAGAGGAAGTATAGCTATACTGATTCGGTATACTTTCAATCAAACACCAAAAGGTACTAAATTGACGATCTAACTAAGATGCAATATAAGTCGTTCTCTATTTACTGATGCCATCTTTCAAGGAATCGATTCCCTTATTATGTCAAATAATTAGTGGAGCTCTGAATGTCTGGAAGCATGAGATAACATTCTATTGCGGATATTATTAACTGTATTGATACTGGGTCATTCATCTAGATTCGAATACCTTACATACCCTACCTATTCATTGCGGGTTGGTTATTCGTCAGTATGGGTTTAGCTTACGACGTGTTTGTAAGTGCTCGGCCAAAGAGTATTTAACAGAGAGCCGACAAGGTATTCCATTGATACCCGGGCATTTGGATTCTTTGGAACAACTCGATTCATTTAGTAATTCCTTTGTTCATTAATATACTAGGAGGTCCCCAATAACAATAAATAGCACCCATCCAATTTGCACAGTGCTAGAGGGTTGGCTGTTCACGGACTAGCTGTACCTACCGTTTCCTTATTAGGGGTCAATATCACCAATGCAGTTCATCCAACGATAAACCTAATTTGAATTATAGAGCTATGACACAATCAAACCCGAATGAACAAAATGTTGAATTGAATCATACCAGTCTATACTAGGTTTTATTACTCATTTTTGTACTTGCTGTTTTATTTTCAAATTATTTCTTCAATTGAAGGAAAGAAAGAGAATAGTAGGAATTCTCTTATCCCATTCGGAAAGATACCATCCTCATAATTATCCATGACTGTTTTTGTCTCTAGCATGACCATTTGATAAAATGTGGAGGAAAGTAGGGGAAATGGCCGATACTACTGGAAGGATTCCTCTTTGGCTGGTTGGTACTGTAACTGGTATTCCTATGATTGGTTTAATAGGTGTTTTCTTTTACTGTTTATATTCTGGGTTGGGTTCATCTCTCTAGTAATCGGATAAACCGGATTGTAGACATGAAAGAGTAAGAAAAGAACTCAACGGGACCTTACTCTCCTTTGTCTAATTAGAGCGATAAGGTCCCGTTGAGTTCTTTTCTTACTCTTATAGGAGGGTTTTGATCTATTCCATAACATACAAATTGGCCAGTCAACATAATCAAAATATTATATTCGTAGAAATGAAATGAGAAAACGGATCCTTTGCTCTGATGTTTCAAACCACTCTATTCTTTTGTTTCTTAATAATGTTTTTGAAGAATTGAATCTATTGATTGATTCATAGTCTCTGTTCTTCCTTTCCTCTATAATATTAACTCTTACGAAGAAACAAGAAAAGAGTAATCAATGGATTTTCTGAATAATACAATATTATATAGATTTCTACGCATGAGACATCCTGCAAATCATTTCTATACTAAACTATTACATTTCTATACTAAAACTAAACTACTAATAGAACTTACTCTATAAAACTCTATAATATAATTTGTTTGAATAATTTCTCTAAGTTAAAAGTTTTAGTTAATTGAAGAAGTTCTATTTGCTCAATCAATTATTCCCCTAATCCTTTCTCCCTTTTGTTTGTCCACAACTTCCTACGAATCTAACCAAAAGAGTTCCGGTGGACCCGGAAAAGAAGGAATGGTAATCTTTGATTTAACAGGAGAAAAAATCATTATTTTTTCGATATAAGACGACACAAGAAAAAGGATTTTCCACCCTTTTCTTGTGTCGAATAGAAGACTCGTAAGACTAGTAATCACCCCTAAAAGGATTTCTTTTTTTCATTTTTCCCATCCTTGCTCTGTATTCTCTTTCTTTGTATGTCTATTGCCTATTACTAAGAATAGGATACAAGTAATGAATTCCAGTCATCCCGCAAAATGCAAAAAAAAAGTATAAACAAAGCAACCAAAAAGATTTACAGATTTTTTAATCATACATAATTGTATGGATCAACAAAAATTCGGCGCTTTTTACCAACTTGATGTTAAGGAATCTCTGCACCTAGAAATTCATTTCGTACAATTGAACCTTTTCAAACTGTTTCTTTTTAAGAACCAAAAAAACTTGTGCCATTTCATTATGCAATTTTATTTACAAGATTATATCCAAGTTGCTTGCAGATCGAATGCAAATGATTATACAGAAGATCATTAGTCCTACACAGGCTGCTTTCATTAAAGGGAGAAGTATACATCACAATGTTCTTCTGGCCAATGACTTGGTCAAAGATCTGCACTCAAAATCAAGAGGGACAAAAATATGTTTTAAAGCTGACTTACGAAAAGCATTTGATTCATTTAATAGACACTTTCTCTACAAGATTCTTCTCCGTATGAACTTCCCTCAACAATGGGTTAATTGGATTCAGTGCTGCTTAGAAACTCCAAAATTTTCGGTTCTCTTCAATGGCTCACCCATTGGCTTCTTTGGGAGTACGAATGGCATCCGACAAGGAGATCCACTTTCTCCATATCTTTTTACAATTGTCATGGAAGGACTCAGCTGTATGTTAGAAAAGGCAGTCTCTGATGGCAGCATTAAGGTACCCCATGCTGGTTCTATTCATATATCCCACATAACATTTGCAGATGATCTTATTATATTTCTTCGCAATGACACTAATTCAGTGAGGAATTTGGCTACTATTCTGAAAGATTTTGGTTTGGTTTCTGGCCTTCAGCTAAATCATGCAAAGAGTAAAGTCTATATGGGTCCTTGCATTGAAGGTAAAGACTTTATTATACAAACTTTGGGGGTTAGCGAGGGATGTCTGCCAGTTTCTTATCTAGGTCTCCCACTTATATCCACTGGCATTCACAAAACCCACTGTCAGCCTATCCTGGAAAAAATAAAAAATAGAATTTTCTCCTGGAAAACTAGACTCCTTTCCAAAGCAGGACGACTTGAACTCATCCGATCTGTGCTGTTCTCTTACTCTATTTATTGGTCTAATGCATTTCTTCTACCTGTTGGACTTCTTCAAGATATTGAACGGCTATTGAAGAACTTTTTCTGGAATGGTACGGATGGTAAGGCAATGCATATGGTAAATTGGGATAGTATCTGTAGACCGAAGGATGAGGGGGGGCTGAATCTGCGAAATCTGAGAGAGTGGAATAAAGCTTGTTTGGTACAGAAATTGTGGGATCTTTTGCAAAACAAATCCTTATGGTCACAATGGGTTTCTGCTAGGTACCTATCTAAGGAATCAATCTGGGAAGTTTCAGCAAGAACATATCATTCTGCTGCTTGGAAAGGAATTTTGAAGGCAAGAAATTGGCTGATCAAGCACATTTCATATGCAATCTCTTCAGGGACCAGATTTAATATGTGGTATGATCCTTGGGTGAATGGGAAAAGTATATTTCAATTGTATGGTGATGGAGTAAGAAAAGATCTTGGGGCCCCTAAAGATTGGAAGGTTTCTGAGTTCATTGTTAACGGCACCTGGTGTCTTCCTAATCCTATTTCTCCTGATATGCTATCGCTTTGGCCGATTATTACAGCTCTTCCAATCAGGAACAACTCTTCAGATATGCTTAATTGGCTTCATGACAATGGAAAATTTAGTACTACATCTGCATGGAATCAAATCAGACAAAGAAACAACAAGTGGTTCCCAAGCAGTTGGACATGGGATAGACCGGGCTCACAGAGACATTCCTTATGCACGTGGCAAGCCCTTCTTGCCAAACTACCTACAATGGACAATATGAAGCGAAAAGGTATATATCTTGTTAACCGATGTTCTCTTTGTCTGCAACAGGAAGAAAGTATTGATCATCTCTATTATGCTTGCGACTACACTAATTGGGTATGGATGGAGATTCTGAAGAGATTTGCACTACATAGGCTACCAATGCCAAACTTGCATCAAGAACTAGAACAGCTGCAGCAAAGCTTCTCAACAAAAGGGCTTCTTACACAACTGGCAAAGATTACCTTCAGATGTGCTATTTGGTGGATTTGGAAGGAGAGGTGTGGTAGAATCTTTGAGGGCCACAACACACATAATGCTAATCTTTTACTCGAGATACTTAGCGACTCAAGATCATGTATGGAGCAGGATCTGGAAATGAAGCATTTAACAAGTAGAGAAAAAGAAATTTTTATCAGATTCAATTTTATAATTCGTCAATGCTTTATAGAATATGATTGTTGTATTGTGTTTTTCTATGTTTCTATAATGTGATGCATTCTCAGGTCGTTCAGGAATGGTTAGCATTTTGTTATTGCCTATTGTATTGCGTCATAGTCTACAACATGTGTAGTCATGACTACCTTTCTGTTTAACTTCTCTTGGAGATGAGTCTGGTGGAGTGAGTCCATTCCACCTTTCTGAGGTGGGGTGCATTCTCCTAGACTACTTTAAGAGATATCAGGCTATAGTCTACGGCTTGTGTAGACAAAGCTACTTTGTACAAACTTCATACTACATATAATTACATTTACTTACCAAAAAAAAAAAACTTGTGCCAAAATAACAGATGCCAAGAAGAACAAAAAACTTTGGACCCGTAATGGGTCTTGAAGCACTATTTCTGCATCTCCATGACCAAAGCCTCCCACATTAGGATTGCTTGTTAATGGTTGATCAAGCTTGATGGATTCACCCTATGAAACAAGAGGTTTTGGTCCTGGAGGTATAATATCAACCACTTGATGTCCATACGATACATCAACTATGGTTATTTCATATCCCCCTTTTTCTTTACGCACTATTCTGCTTACTATACCTACTGATGTAGCATTATAGACTGTATTGTTACTTTTGCTACCATCATGATAAATTTGACCCCTTCCTCTGTTCCCACCTATGTATATGGGATATTTTAAGAAGTGAACGTCTTTCTTCATAGCAGGTTCGGGGGAAAGAATGGGAAAGATGATTTCACTATATTTCTGACCGGGAACAGGACCTATCACAATAATATTTCTTTTATTGGGACGATAACTCTGAAAAGACAGATTTCCTATCTTTTCTTTCAACTCAGGAGAAATACGATCAAGGGGGGCTAATTCGAATCCATCGGGTAAAATGAGAACAGCCCCTACATTCAAAGCCCCTTTTTTACCATTAGCAAGAACTTGTTTCAGTTGCTTATCATAAGGGATTCGAACAACTGCTTCAAATACAGTATCAGGAAGCACAGCTTGCGGAACTTCAATATCCACGGGTTTATTAGCTAAATGACAATTGGCACATACAATTCGTCCCGTTGCTTCTCGCGGGATTTCATAACCCTGCTGCGCAAAAATGGGATATGCATTTTTTTTATAAGTAAATGTAATTGTATTTAGTATGAAGTTTGCACAAAGTAGCTTTGTCTACACAAGCCGTAGACTATAGCCTGAGATCTCTTAGAGCAGTCTAGGAGAATGCACCCCACCTCAGAAAGGTGGAATGGACTCATTCCACCAGACTCATCTCCAAGAGAACATAAGCAAAAAAGTAGCCATGACTACACATGTTGTAGACTATGACGCCTTACGAAATTCAATAAATAGTAAAATGCAATAACCGACTATTCCTAAATGACCTGTGAATACATCACATTGTGGAAACATAGAAACACACAATACAGCAACCTCAATCTAGAAAACATTAACGAATAACAAAATTGAATCTGATAAAGATATCTTTTTCGCTACTTGTTAAATGCTTCATTTCCAGATCCTGCTCCATACATGATCTTGAGTCGCTAAGTATCTCGAGCAATAGGTGAGTATTGTGTGTGTTGTGGCCCTCAAAGATTCTACTACACCTCTCCCTCCAAATCCACCAAATAGCACATCTGAAGGTAATTTTTGCTAGTTGTGTAAGAAGCCCTTTTCTTGAGAAGCTTCGCTGCAGTTGTTCTAGTTCCTGATGCAAGTTTGGCCTTGGTAGCCTATGGAGTTCAAATCTCTTCAGAATCTCCACCCATATCCAATTAGTGTAGTCGCAAGCAAAATAAAGATGATCAATATCTTCTTCCTGTTGCATACAAAGAGAGCATCGGTTAACAATATATATACCTTTTCGCTTCATATTATCCATTGTAGGTAATTTGGCAAGAAGGGCCTGCCATGTGCATAAGGAATGTCTCTGTGAGCCCGGTCTATCCCATGTCCAACTGCTTGGGATCCACTTATTGTTTCTTTGTCTGATTTGATTCCATGCAGATGTAGCACTAAATTTTCCATTGTCATGAAGCCAATTAAGCATATCTGAGGAGTTGTTCTTGATTGGAAGAGTTGTAATAGTCAGCCAAAGTGATACCATATCAGGAGAAATAGGACTAGGAAGACATCAGGTGCCGTTAACAATGAATTCAGAAACCGTCCAATCTTTAGAGGCCCTAAGATCTCTTCTCTTCGTACTCTATCGTCATACAATTGAAATATACTCTTCCCATTCACCCAAGGATCATACCACATATTAATTCTCGTTCCAGAAGAGATTGTATAAGAAATATGTTTGGTCAGCCAATTTCTTGCCTTCAAAATTCCTTTCCAAGCAGCAGAATGATATGTTTTTTCTGAAACTTCCCAGATTGATTCCTTTGATAGGTATCTAGCAGAAACCCATTGTGACCATAAGGATTTGTTTTGCATAAGATCCCATAATTTCTGTACCAAACAAGCTTTATTCCAATCTCTCAGATTTCGCAAATTCAGTCCCCCCTCATCTTTCGGTCTGCAGATGTTATCCCAATTTACCATATGCATTGCCTTACTGATGCATTTCGGTTCAACACTTTGCTGAATGGCGCTACACCAAATTGCAACATGCTGAATTCTCCTCATGCGCCACTTGTCACTATGCTTATGTGGAATTAATTTGTGACATATTCAGCTTATTGGTGATACGGGAGCATCCGAGATTACTAAGTGATTTAATATTCTTTCGGAGTAGATATTTACTGGTTATTGTTAGTAAACTAAGTTTGTTAGACTTGTTAGTTTGTTAGACTTGTTAGTATTGTTAGTGTTGTTAGTCTTGTTAGTCTTGTTTGTTTGGGTAGTTCTCAAGTTGTTTTTGAATCTAGTTTCTATATAATGAGACATATTCTCATTTGTAAGGGTGGTTGAATGAATATTGAGAGTTAATCTCTTTGCAAGTTTCTTGCATTAAGGCATCTGTATCACTTGGTGGATTCAGTGTGGTGAGCCTCTTGGGAATCTGTATCCTTGCTTGGTGGTGGTATCTGTATCCAAGTTTGGTGGTGATCCCGCTCTATCGATCTTTGGTGGTGGTTTAACCTGTATCCAAGATCATCCTATCGATCCTCTTGCTCGTGGCACAATAAAACCGCAATCCTTATTCTTTTGCGAACCAATTCGCATCATTTGGCGCCGTCTGTGGGAAACGCGGTTCCTTTTGTGCATTTCTTCTATACACCATCTTCATTCCCCCCCTAAACACTTACAGACCCAAAACCCCCATCTTCACTATACACATGGCCGACGAGTTCCAGCGTGGTTTGACATTTGAACAAGCTCGCTCTATGCGAATGGAGCGAGAGATTGCTGATTTGAGACGTCAAATGGAGCAGCTTTTTCAAAGAGGAGCAACATCGTCTCATGCTAGTTCTGGTGATGATGAGGAGAATCCTTTCCGTGAGAACTCAAGTGGTGAGGAGTCTCAAGGGAGGAGGCATCACAGATTCAATCATCACAAGAATAAATCCGATGTCAAAGTGGAGATTCGAATTTGAAGGTAAACTTTCACTGATGACTTCATTGATTGGCTACACACCATGGAGAGTCTTTGAATTTAAAGACTATTCGGAGGAAAAGAAAGTGAAGGTTGCAGCTTTGAAGTTGCGCCATTACGCGAGCCTATGGTGGGAGAATCTTAAAGCTCGTGCTAGAGAAGGGAAGAACAAGATCGAACGTGGGAGAAGATGAAAAGGGAGATGAGAAGGAGATTCGTGCCCGAAAATTACAGGCAAGATATGTTCTTAAAACTCCATACTCTAAAACAGAATGACTTGAATGTTGAAGAGTACACTCGTGAGTTTGAACAACTCATGATTAAGTGTGATGTTACTGAATCCCATGAGCAAACCATTGCACGATATCTGGGTGGTTTAAAGAAACCAATTGCTGATTTGGTGGATTTACAACCCTATTGGAGCTTAAATGATGTATGCAAGCTAGCAAACAAGGTGGAGAAGCAGCAAGACTCTTCCAAGAGGTCGTCCTACAAGCCATTTGAGAAGAGGGCTTCTTCCAGCAAAGGAGCACTTCTTTTTCAAGAAGACTACAGCAAGGAAGGATAAAACCAAAGTTGATTCCCAGCCCGTGACAACCTCCAAGGAGACGATGCTTCAAATGCCAAGGTTTTGGGCATATTGCTTCCGAATGTCCTAATCGGCGCACTATCACCCTCAAAGAGGTTGAAGAACCAAATTTTGAAGAGGATGAACCGATTTGGGATTCTGAAGAAGGAGAAGAGCATGTGGAACATCCTGATGATGGCGAACTCCTGGTGATTACGCAAGGCACTGAATGCCAACTTGGTGGCTATGGAGGAACAAAGGAGAACCTTTTCCAAACACGATTATGCGATCAAGGGAAAGGTATGCCATGTTATTGTTGATAGTGGAAGTTGCACTAACGTTGCTTCAGCAATTATGATTGAGAAGCTGAGTTTGCCAACAATCACACATCCTCAACCTTACAAACTTCAATGGCTGAACAAGGAAAGTGATGTTAAGGTAACTAAACAAGCCTTAATCTCATTTTCAATTGGGAAGCATTATCAAGATGAAATTACTTGTGATGTGATCCCTATGGATGCATGTCACTTGTTGTTTGGAAGACCATGGCAATATGATCGCAGGGCTATGCATGATGGCTTCAAGAACACCTATTCCATCCTTTTGGGGCAGAAGAAGATCACTCTTACCCCATTATCTCCAAGTCTTGCTGATTGTGGTCAACATAAGAAGAATGGAGTTGCTGGCGCTTTTGAGCAAAGCCGAACTTGAGAGACTTGTTTGAAGAAGAGGCAACTGTTTGCATTGCTCTTGCTTGAAGCAAATGCGGTCCATGAAGATTTAATTCACCCTTTGGTGAAACCATTGCTGAATGAATTTGCTGATGTCTTCCTAAAGAATTGCCATTCGGCTTGCCTCCAAAGAGAGATTCAGCATCAAATTGACTTAATGCCGGAGCACCATTGCCCAACAAACCAGCTTATAGGTGTAACCGGAGGAGACTAGAGAGCTTCAGCGACAAGTTGATGAGTTGGTGTCTAGAGGCTATGTCCAAGAAAGCTTGAGTCCTTGTTCCAGCCATTCTAGTTCCAAAGAAAGATGGCTCATGGAGAATGTGCATGGATAGTCGTGCCATCAACAAGATAACGGTAAATACCGTTATCCTATTCCTCGGCTTGATGATATGCTAGATGAATTGCATGGTGCCACTATTTTTCCAAGGTAGATCTCGGAGTGGTTACCATCAGATTCGCATGAAGGAAGGAGATGAATGGAAAGCGGCATTCAAGACCAAAGGAGGTCTCTATGAGTGGCTTGTTATGCCATTCGGTTTGTCTAATGCTCCTAGCACATTCATGAGGCTAATGAATCATGTTCTAAGGCCTTTTATTGGGAAATTCATTGTTGTCTACTTTGATGACATCCTTGTCTATAGCCGAGAAGAAGAAGAACACTTGCAGCACTTGAAGAAGCTATTTGAAGAGTTGCGCATTCAGCAACTATTTGGCAATCTCAAGAAGTGCCATTTCTTTACTTCTAGAGTTGTATTCTGGGATATGTCATCTCAAGTGAAGGCATCAAAATGGGCCGAAAGCAAGGTTGAAGCAATCCAATCCTGGCCAACTCCCCAATCTGTTCATGATGTAAGGAGTTTTCATGGTTTGGCTTCTTTCTATAGGCGCTTCATTAAAAATTTCAGCACCATTATTGCTCCACTTACTGATTGCTTGAAAGGAGAAACATTTGAGTGGACTCTTTGAGCGCAGCAAAGCTTTGAAACCATTAAACTGAAGTTGTGTGAGGCCCCGGTGCTTGCACTTCCTGATTTTGAAAAGCTCTTTGAAGTAGAGTGTGATGCTTCCGGTGTTGGGATTGGAGTATTACTTCAACATGGCCGACCACTTGCTTATTTCAGCGAAAAGCTTAATGGTTCCAGGCTGAATTACTCCACTTATGATAAAGAATTCTATGCAATCATTCGTGCATTAGAACATTGGAGCCACTATTTATTGCCTAGGGAGTTTGTCTTGCATTCGGATCATGAAGCTTTGAAGTTCATCAATGGCCAACACAAGCTGAATAAGAGGCATGCCAAATGGGTTGAATATCTTCAATCCTACTCCTTCATGATCAAGCATAAAGCAGGAAAATCCAATGTTGTCGCCCATGCACTATCGCGGAGACATTCTTTGCTCTCCTTGATGGATTCCAAGCTTATCGGCTTCGAGGTAATAAAAGAACTCTATGCGGATGATGTGGACTTTAATTCTATATTTGCAGCATGTCAAAAAGGTGCTGTGGATCATTTCCATGTCCAAGAAGGTTTTCTCTTCAAGGACAACAAGTTGTGCATTCCTCAGAGTTCAACGAGGGAGTTGTTGATTAGAGAAGTCCATGGAGGTGGAATTGCTGGCCACTTTGGCGTTAACAAGACTTTGACTCTATTACAAGAGCACTTTCACTGGCCAAAGATGGCAAGAGATGTTCAAAGAATCCTTAGGCGGTGTGTCACTTGTCACAAAGCCAAGAGTCATGTTCTTCCACAAGGATTATACACGCCATTGCCAATTCCTGAGGTTCCTTGGGAAGCATGGATTTCGTTCTTGGTTTACCAAGGACTCAAAGACAAAAAGATGCTATTATGGTGGTTGTCGATCGGTTTTCAAAGATGGCTCATTTTGTGCCTTGCCATAAGACCGCGATGCTATTCACATTGCTGATTTGTACTTCCGTGAGATCATTCGACTTCATGGAGTTCTCCCCACCATTGTTTGGGATAGGGACAGCAAGTTCCTAAGTGGATTTTGGAAGACATTATGGAGTAAGCTTGATACGAAGCTTCTGTTCAGCACTTCTTGTCATCCTCAAACAGATGGACAAACCGAAGTTGTCAACCGTACCATGGGAGCTATATTGAGAACTTTAGTGTCCAAAAATCAGAAGGATTGGGACTTGAAGCTTGCTCATGCGAGTTTGCATACAATAGAGTTCCAAGTCGCACTACAAGATGTTCACCATTTGAAGCTGTGTATGGCATCAATCCACTTACTCCCATCGATTTGCTACCTTTGCCTAGCAAGGATTTGGTGCACAAAGAAGCTAACCAGCGAGCCAAGGTAATAAAGGAGTTACATGAGAAGATTAAATCTCAAATTGCGAAGCAAAATGAGATTTATGAAAGGAAGGCAAACAAGAATAGGCGAGCTGTTATCTTTCGCCCTGGAGATTTAGTTTGGATTCATTTCCGAAAGAGAGGTTTCCCTCAAGCGCAAGTCCAAGTTGATGCCTAGAGCTGAAGGTCCCTTCAAGGTATTAGAAAGAGTCAATGACAACGCCTACAAGATCGATCTTCCTGGTGAGTCCCATGTCTCAGCAACATTCAATGTTCAAGACCTATCTCCATTTGAGGAAGATAAAGAACCTGAAGATTTGAGGACAAATCTTTTCCAGCAAAGGGAGGTTGATGCATTTCGGTTCAACACTTTGCTGAATGGCGCTACACCAAATTGCAACATGCTGAATTCTCCTCATGCGCCACTTGTCACTATGCTTATGTGGAATTAATTTGTGACATATTCAGCTTATTGGTGATACGGGAGCATCCGAGATTACTAAGTGATTTAATATTCTTTTGGAGTAGATATTTACTGGTTATTGTTAGTTAACTAAGTTTGTTAGACTTGTTAGTTTGTTAGACTTGTTAGTATTGTTAGTGTTGTTAGTCTTGTTAGTCTTGTTTGTTTGGGTAGTTCTCAAGTTGTTTTTGAATCTAGTTTCTATATAATGAGACATATTCTCATTTGTAAGGGTGGTTGAATGAATATTGAGAGTTAATCTCTTTTGCAAGTTTCTTGCATTAAGGCATCTGTATCACTTGGTGGATTCCGAGTGTGGTGAGCCTCTTGGGAATCTGTATCCTTGCTTGGTGGTGGTATCTGTATCCAAGTTTGGTGGTGATCCCGTTCTATCGATCTTTGGTGGTGGTTTAACCTGTATCCAAGATCATCCTATCGATCCTCTTGCTCGTGGCACAATAAAACCGCAATCCTTATTCTTTTGCGAACCAATTCGCATCAGGTACCTTAATACTGCCAGTAATGACTGCCTCCTCCAACATACAGCTGAGTCCTTCCATTACAATTGTGAAAAGATACAGAGAAAGTGGATCTCCTTGTCGAATGCCATTCATACTTCCAAAAAAACCAATAGGGGAACCATTAAAGAGAATCAAAAATTTTGGAGTTTCCAAACAGCATTGAATCCAATTAACCCATTGTGTAGAGCAGTCTAGGAGAATACACCCCACCTCAGAAAGGTGGAATGGTCTCACTCCACCAGACTCGTCTCCGAGAGTAGTTAAACAGAAATCATGACTACACATATTGTAGACTATGACATGACGCTCTACCATAGGCAGTAAAATGTAATAACCAACTATTCCTGGACAACCGGTGAATATATCACAATTTTAAAGCAGAAAATCAGACAATACAAAGGAAGCATTAAAGAATTGTAAAATTGAATCTGAGGAAGATCTCTTTTTCTCTACTTGTTAAATGCCTCATTTCCAAATCCTGCTCCATGCATGATCGTGAGTCACTAAGTATCTCAAGCAGAAGATGAGCATTGTGTGTGTTGTGACCCTCAAAAATTCTGCTACACCTCTCCTTCCAAATCCACCAAATAGTACATCTGAAGGTAAGCTTTGCCAGTTGTGTAAGAAGCTCTTTTCTTGAGAAGTTTTGCTACAGCTGTTCTAGTTCTTGATGCAAGTTTGGCATTGGTAGCCTTTGTATTTCAAATCTTTTCAGAATCTCCATCCATACCCAATTACTATAGTCACAAGCAAAATAGATATGATCTATACTTTCTTCCTGTTGCATACAAAGAGAGCATCGGTTAACAAGATATATACCTTTTCGCTTCATATTGTCCATTGTGGGTAGTTTGGCAAGAAGGGCCTGCCATGTGCATAAGGAATGTTTCTGTGAGCCCGGTCTATCCCATGTCCAACTGCTCGGGATCCACTTGTTATTTCTTTGTCTGATTTGATTCCATGCAGATTTAGCACTAAACTTTCCATTGTCATGAAGCCAATTAAGCATATCTGATGAGTTATTCCTGATTGGAAGAGCTGTAATAGTCGGCCAAAGTGATAGCATATCAGGAGAAATAGGATTAGGAAGACACCAGGTGCCGTTAGCAATGAACTCAGAAACCTTCCAATCTTTAGGGGCCCCAAGATCTCTTCGTACTCGATCACCATATAATTGAAATATACTTTTTCCATTCACCCAAGGATCATACCACATATTAATTCTGGTCCCAGAAGAGATTGTGTAAGAAATGTGGTTGATTAGCCAGTTTCTTGCCTTCAAAATTCCTTTCCATGCAGCAGAATGATATGTTCTTGTTGAAACTTCCCATATTGATTCCTTAGATAGGTACCTAGAAGAAACCCATTGTGACCATAAAGATTTATTTTGCAAAAGATCCCATAATTTCTGTACCAAACAAGCTTTATTCCAATCTCTCAGATTTCGCAGATTCAGCCCCCCCTCATCTTTTGGTCTACAAATGCTATCCCAATTGACCATATGCATTGCCTTTCCATCCGTACCATTCCAGAAAAAGTTCTTCAATAACCGTTCAATATCCTGAAGAAGTCCAACAGGTAGAAGAAATGCATTAGACCAATAAATAGAATAAGAAAACAACACAGATCGGATGAGTTCAAGTCGTCCTGCTTTGGAAAGAAGTCTAGTTTTCCAGGAGGAAATTCTATTCTTTATTTTTTGCAGGATAGGCTGACAGTGAATTTTATGAATGCCAGTGGATAAGAGTGGGAGACCCAGATAAGGAACTGGTAGACTTCCCTCGCTAACCCCCAGAGTTTGTATAATAAAGTCTTTATCTTCAACGCAAGAACCCATATAGACTTTACTTTTTGCAAGATTTAGGTGAAGGCCAGAAACCAAACCAAAATCTTTCAGAATAGTAGCCAAATTCTTCACTGAAGTAGTGTCATTGCGAAGGAAGATAATAAGATCATCTGCAAATGTTATGTGGGATATATGAATAGAACCAGCATGGGGTACCTTAATGCTACCATCAGAGACTGCCTTTTCTAACATACAGCTGAGTCCTTCCATGACAATTGTAAAAAGATATGGAGAAAGTGGATCTCCTTGTCGGATGCCATTCGTACTCCCAAAGAAGCCAACGGGGGAACCATTGAACAAAACTAAAAATTTTGGAGTTTCCAAGCAACACTGAATCCAATTAACCCATTGTTGAGGGAAGTTCAAACTGAGGAGCATCTTGTAGAGAAACTGTCTATTAACTGAATCAAATACTTTTCGTAAGTCAGCTTTAAAACATATTTTCATCCCTCTTGATTTGGAGTGTAGATCTTTGATCAAGTCGTTAGCAAGAAGAATATTGTGATGTATACTTCTTCCTTTAATGAAAGCAGTCTGAGTATGACTAATGATCTTATGCATAATCATTTGCATTCAATCTACAAGCAACTGGGAGATGATCTTGTAAATAAAGTTGCATAAAGAAATGGGCCTATAGTGCTCTAGTGAATCAGCCCCTGCATTCTTAGGAACCAAAGAAATAAAAGTACAATTTATCGTTGTAGCAACTCCTATCGGTGTAGGAAGAGATGAAGCCTGGGAAATTGTTGTTGTGAAAGGGGTTATAATAGGAAGAATTAAAGTTCCTGATGTATCCTTTTGTCCATGTTGTTGCCCAAGCGAGTAAGAATGCTCTTTCATCATCGTCGGTGCTACTGCTTCGGGAGATGCACCTTGTTCATCAGTTGTCATAGCAGCATCAACTTGAGTTGCTTGACGTTGTCGGTAAACCTGAGTGATCGTTCTTTGCGTTTGCTGACAAGCTCCATGTGTATGACCGAAAGAGTGACAAATTTTACACCGCTGTGGCTTCCAGGAATATGAAACATGCACCTTACGAGTGGTCCCCTCAAGATCCCTATAATAAACCTCATCCGGAAGATCGCCATCGGAAGAAACCATAACACATGCTCGTGCAAAAGCCAATCTCGTCTGCGCTGCTGTTGCCTTATCAATATACAATGGCTGTCCCAAGGTACTGCATAACTTAGCAATAAAACGTCGACTCCAAAGATGCAGGGGAAGACCATGAAAGGAAACCCAATAGACTGGAGGCTGTCTAACTCCAAACGGATATCAGGGGGACCAGCGTCGTAGTATCATCGGATGACCACGAATGGTCCAAAACCCTTCTAGAATCCATTGCAGATCCTCTTCAGAATAGAGTTTGCATACAAAAAAACCGTTCTCTAGCATATGCAGATCAAATGCTGATGTTCCCCATCGAGTCTTAATGAACGAGGATAACGGGAAATAGGATGTCTTTAGACCAACCACATAACCAACCAGCGCCATGGACCATGTCTTAACCAGCTCTTCAGAATCAGCAGTCTCATACACAGCAATCTTATGATCATTCTGGGTTTCTGGAGCAAAGAAGTCCAAGCTAAGATCTGAACTTCCAACCGGAGCCTTGAAGAGGCTTGTCCAAGGTCGAGGATCTCTAGAAATGAGAATAGGAGGTCGTGATCTAGAGCGCGACCTTCCTCTATGCTGCGGCATCAAAGGACCATCTCGTCGGGAAGAAGAAGCAACTTGAGCAGGAAGCCTCTTCGGATCAACCCTGCTGCCATCGTCAACAACCATTCTCGAGTTGCGCTGCCCCAACTCAAGAGGAAATGTTCAAAGGGCAGGAGGGAGAGGGCAGTGCAAATACTGCCCAGCAGCCGCAAGTGGGCGCTGCCCAGCAGCCGCCGCCTGGCCTCACCCAACCGCCGCTCAGACTGGCCGCGCCTCGTGCGTGCAGGGAGAAGGCAGCCCCTTGCGCGAAGGGGGCGATGCAGGGGAGCCGCCCAGCAGCCTCGCCTCCCTGCTCCCTTGCAGAAAGCCGCCGCTCGCCCTCCACCTGCTTGAAAAGCAGGGGAATCTCCCGTGCGTGCCTCGCCCAGCAAGCGACCACGATCCCACCGCAGAGAAAACCCCTTGCGCGCAGCCGAATGCAGCCCTTTCGTGCAGCAGAGGAGGGGGTGCGCCCTAGGAAGAAAAGGCTCCCTTCAGTTGGAACCCTCTCCTCCTCTGTTCGCAGATCTCACCAGCCTGGTCACGGCGAGCCCCGATCTCGACGTCACCGCTGTCGCACCGATCGCAGCACTGCCAGCAGCCGCCCTGTGCAGAACGCAGCCCACAGAACAGGGGAGCCGCTGCCTAGCAGCCGTCGTCTCTTCTCGCCCTAGCCTTCTCCGTGACTTCACTTTCTCCCAACGCATTCCACGTGGAGAAAGGGAAGATCCACCACCCAAGGGAGAAGAAGCAGATCTACCGCCTCTTCTCACCCTAGAGAGAGAAGAGAATCACCTAGAGAGAGAAACTCCCTCTATTCTCTATATCTGATGCGGGAGCATCCGAGACTACTAATCAATCCTTAAGTCCTGAGCTGATTCATTCGGCAAAACAAACACTATCGGTACTTATTCATGCCAAAACTAACTTCGGTTACAACTTACTTCGGTGGGATAAGGAATGATGATACCAATATCCAAATTAGTTGCTGATTGATGCTATATCAAAGGGGAGTTATTCAGGATAAGTTCCAAAGTGATTTAATGCTCTTTGGAAGTAGATATTTGCTGGTTATTGTTAGTGAACGAATTTTATCTTCTAGTTAGTCTTGTTAGTCTTTATTGTTTGGGTAGTTCCCATGCTGTTTTGTTTGAGTCTAATATCTATATAATGAGACATATTCTCATTTGTAAGGAACTGGTTGAATGAATGAAAATTTGTGAGACTTCCTCTACGTGAGTGAATATCTTCGGAGAGTGGATAACTCCTTGCGGTCTCTTTATCCTTGGAGCGTGGATTACTCCTTGGTGGTGAGCCAAAAGCCCTTTATCCTTGGCTGGTGATATCTTTAGGCCTTGGTGGTGAGCTTCTCCTATCCCGAAGTCCTTTATCCTTGGCTGGTGGAATCTTTAGGCCTTGGTGGTGAACTTCCCGAAATCGCGCAGTCCTGAAATTTTCTGTTCGGAGTCACTCGCCCACACTCGCATCAAATTGGTATCAGAGCCCAAGGTTGGACTTATCTTGAGTGATTCCTTTGTGTTGTTATCTTCTACTTACCATGGATGACGAACAAGTTCCACGAGGCTTAACTTTGGAGCAAGCGCACGACTTAAGGCGAAATGGGGCTATAGAGAATCTCCAAAGGCAAATGGAGCGAGTTCTCAATCTCCTAGAGAACCCGGAGAGACAAGAGCAACCAGCAAGGCGTCCCGATGATCAGCGACATCATGATGAATCAGATTCGCATCACAATTCTAATGATGATTCTGATTCTGCTGGAGGCAACTCTAGTGCTCCTGAGCACCGAGTTCGGAGAAGAAGAAGAAGATACCATGAGAATGACCGTGAGATTAAAGCGGATGCACTGCGTTCGAGGGTAGTCTCAATCGACAACTTTGTTGATTGGCTCCTTGCCATTGAACGAGTTTTTGACTTCAAGTCATACTCGGATGAGAAGAGGTGCAAGGTCGCTGTTCTGAAACTCACTAAATATGCTTCTCTATGGTGGGAGAATTTAAAGCGTCAGCGAGCTAGAGAAAAAAAAAGCCGAATCAAGTCTTGGGATAAACTCAAGAAACTTATGAAGAAAAGGTTCTTGCCCGATACCTATAAGCAAGATCTGTTTCTCAAGTTGAATTCCCTAAGACAACAAGGGATGAGTATTGAAGAATATATTCGTGAGTTCGAACAACTCATGATAAGATCACGAAGTTCCAGAAGTTCCCGAGCAAACCATCGCTCGATTCCTTGGTGGCATGAATCGATAAATTACTGATTTGGTTGAACTTCAGCCTTATTGGTCCTTCGAAGATGTTTGCAAGCTAGCAATGAAGGTTGAGAAACAACTAAAGAGTAGCAAGAGGTTTTCTTCCAGAACCTCCTCGAAGGGGACATCCTACTTTAGGGATGCTTCCTCAAGCAAATATGAAGGTGTTTTGTCAAACGCTAAGGGTAAAGAGAAGTTGGTGGAACCCATCAAAGAAACCAGCAAGAAAGTTGATGGTGACACAAGGAAGTGTTTTAAGTGTCATGGCTATGGGCATTTGCAAGCTAATTGTCCAAATCGGAGAGTTATGACTCTTCAAGAAATTGAGAAGATCGATTTGGAACTTTAAGAGGCCAACGATGAACATGACCAGAATGATTCTGAAGCTGAAGAATCCGAGAATATCATTGAAAAAGCTGATGATGGTGAGTTGTTGGTGATACGGAGAGCATTACATGCTGAGATATCTCCCGAAGAGAATGAGCAAAGGGAGAACATCTTTCACACCCGTTGCACTATTAACGGGAAGGTATGTTCAGTGATTATCGATGGTGGGAGTTGTACCAACGTTGCTTCGACAAACCTTGTTGACAAATTGAAGCTTCCGACAACGAAACATCCTCAACCGTACAAGCTCCAATGGCTCAATCAAGGAAATTTAACGGCTCTTGTCTTCTAATCCTATTTCTCTGATGCTATCGCTGGCGACTATTGAATCTTCCAATCAGAACAACTCTTGATATTAAATGCTTCAACAATGGAAAATTTAGTACTACATCTGCATGGAATCAAATCAGACAAAGAAACAACAAGTGGTTCCAAGCAGTTAGACATGGGATAGAAGCTCATAGACATTCCTTATGCGTAAAATTAGAAACTATCTACAATAGACAATATGAGCGAAAAGGTATATATCTTGAAACAATGTTCTCTTTGTATGCAACAGGAAGAAAATATTGATCATCTCTATTATGCTTGCGATACACTAATTAGGTATGGATAGAGATTGAAGAGATTTGCACTACATAGGCTACCAATGAAACATGCATCAGAACTAGAACAACCAGCAAAACTTCTCAAGAAAAAGGCTTACACATAGCAAGATTACCTTCAGATGTGCTATTTGGTGGATTTGGAAGGAGATAGTAGAATCTTTGAGTCAACACAATGCTAATCTTTTCTCGAGATACTTAGCGACTCAAGATCATGTATAGAGGATTTGGAAATGAAGCATTTAACAAGTAGAGAAAAAGAGATTTTTATCAGTTTCAATTTTATAATTCGTTAATGCTTTATTGAATGTGATTGCTGTATTGTGTGCTTCTATGTTTTTATAATATGATGTATTCACAGGTCGTCCAAAAATGGTTAGCATTTTGTTATTGCCTATAGTAATACGTCATAGTCTACAACATGTGTAGTCATGACTACCTTTCTGTTTAACTTCTCTTGGAGATGAGTCTAGTGGAGTGAGACCATTCCACCTTTCTGAGGTGGGGTGCATTCTCCTAGACTACTTTAAGAGATATAAGGCTATAGTCTACGGCTTGTGTAGACAAAGCTACTTTGTACAAATTTCATACTACATATACTTACCAAAAATATATATATATACCATAGCATCAACAAGGTCAACATGAGCATATTGTAGCAAATTAGGCACTCCTGTTTCATTCTCCCCTGGTTGAAAAAGACTTGTCCTCAAGTCTTTATTCCTTTCAGTTCTTCACAGTCCCAAAATGAAATTAAGAGTCAATTCCTCCAAGGGAGTATTCGGTACTGGAAGTGGAGTGTACAAACCAGAATTTTGACTTCTTATTTTTGTGAAATGACACACTCTGCATTGCTTTACAAGTCTCTCTACATCTCTAAACATCTTGGACTAATAGAAATTTGATTGAACAAATGTTGTTTTCCACTTATATCCAGGCCTCATTCTTATTTGATGATAGCCAATCCTCAAATCAATTTTAGAGAAAATAGAAGCACCATACAATTGATCAAATAAATCATATAACCTTAGAATGGGAAAATGATAGTCAATTGTGATTTTGTTGATGGTGTGACTATCCACACACATTCTCCAAGAATTATCCTTCTTCGGCACTAAGGCTGGAACCGCACAAGGACTCATGCTCTCCTGAATCAATCTTTTTTTCACCAACTCATTCACTTGCCTTTGAAGTTCTTCATACTCCTTGTGATGCGTGCGTGGGCGAGTGACTCCGAACAAAAAATTTCATGACTGATTTGAAAACTAACTTGAAGATGGATTGACCATTCTTATGGGGATCAAGCTAGTCAAGACTCAATCAAGATTCTATGGTTGCAAGAAGAGCCTAAAATGGTCAATATGATCATGAAGAGAGAAAGACAAATTTGAAGACCTCATCTTGAAGAATAAAAGTCCATTCAGCCTTGTTTACCAAAATTCATGAATTAGGAATATGAATGTTATTTAATGCATTCATTCCCTTTGTACTATCCTCATACTATATAAATGAGGTTGACTCGATGTAGACGACAATTTGGAAAGATGACAATTCTTCAACAGGTGAGTGTTTTGTTTTTAAGTTCTTGCATGAACTTTAGAACTTATCGATTTTTTGCTTGTGTTCAAACCAAATGCTTTTCCTTTGACTTATCGGACTTGTTAGTTTGTGGCGTCTTAAGGAAATTCTAAGTTATATTCTTGTTATTTAATCAATTCTCTATTGATAAGTAATTAGAATAGTTTCCTTACTTCATTCTTGAGCGATCGCCAATTCGTTGGAGGGTGTCAATTTGCATTCCATATGTATCATAGCTCTTTAGCTATCGGTGTATGGTTGCTAAATTGATGATTTCCATCATTTGATCAGCACGGCTCAAGTTTGAGGTTTGCTTATCTATTATCTTTTCTTTTCCCTATTCTCTCTTCTTTTTATCACGATATTCATATGCTATTCTTCCTTCCTCCTTATTGCTGTGTTTCTTGTGCAATTTATTTATTTGTGTTTTCCCTCATATCAAAAAATATCAAAAGTAATCAAGATCAAAGAAAAAAAAGGAGAAGATCAAAGGTCAAAAAAAAAGAAAGATAGATCGAATTATAAAAAAATTTGTGAATTCAGGGACTTCTTGAAATTTACAGAATTCTATCTTCATAATTTTGAATTCTTGTTTCAGGTTTGGAATTTTTTTTTATTCCGGAAAATCTTCTTTAATTCATTTGATACTTGAATTCTAATCTTTGCTTATTATTAAAGTGTATTACACACTCCTTTAAACTTGGCTTACATTTTTTTTTTACTTTTATGTCCAATTTCAATACCCTTGAATTACCACAATCTGAATTGTTTGTTTAAGTTTCTTAGTTAATCTGAGAACTCAATAAACAAAACAAGAGGTAAAAGGCAAGAGTGGTGAGATCAATATCGAGAAAAAAAAAGCCAAACATTGTGTGAAAATACGAGTGGAGTGAATCAAATCTTCAGTGAAACACGTGAGAAAGTGTTGGTGAGGCTATTCTAACTTTGTTTTTCAGGTTGCAAATATGTCTAAAGAAAGCGAGTTCTTCATCAAATGATCTTTTGCTTCAAGCAATGCAACAACAATTTGAACGTATGTTCAAAGTGATAGGAGATGTAAGAGATCATCTAGAAAGGCATGATGATGCAATTAATAGATTGGAAGGTGAACCACGGCGTAGGAGACAACCAGCATTCGTCCATGATGAATATAATGATAGAGATGACCTCGACGATGACCAAGTCACTCTAATTGGTCAAAATGTTAATCTTACGAGACAAACTAGGAGAGGACGTTTTGATGGTGTGGACAGAAACATAGGCAGCATCAAAATGAAAATTCCTTCTTTTCAAGGAAAGAATAATCCAGATACTTATTTGGAGTGGGAACGAAAAATGGAGCTAATCTTTGAATGTCACAACTACTCCGAAGAGAAAAAGGTAAAATTAGCTGCTGTTGAATTTTGTGATTATGCTATAATTTGGTGGGATCAATTATGTAAAGACAGGCGTAGAAATGGTGAAAGGCCCGTAGAGACTTGGATAGAGATGAAACAAATCATGAGGAAGAGATTCGTCCCAAGTCATTACTATCGGGATTTGCATCAACGACTGCAAACTTTGACACAAGGTTCCATGAGCGTTGATGAATATCACAAGGAGATGGAGATAGCCATGATAAGGGCTAATGTGGAGGAAGACCGTGAGGCTACAATGGCTCGATTCCTAAGTGGATTAAACAAGAATATTGGTGATCTTGTGGAATTACAGCATTATGTGGAGATTGATGATATGGTGAATATGGCCATGAATATTGAGAGACAACTCAAAAGAAAAGGCACAAGGTATGATTCAAAACCTTATTCGGGTTCTTCTTCATCTTGAAAACCGAATTGGAGTAAAAAGGATGATAAACCCATTGTTAAGCCTAAAATTGATGGAATTAAAGGTAAAAATGAATTTGGCAACAAGGGTAAAGGTGAGAATCAACCTAATCAAAGTAGAGGTATTAAGTGTTTTAAGTGCCTTGGGCATGGACATATAACACGTGAATGTCCTAATAAGAGAGTTATGATTCTAAGAGATGAGAATATAGAATCTGAAAGTGAAAGAGAGGATGATGATGACATTCCAGAGGATACTAGTGACGTAGAGTATGCTAAAGGTGAAATTTTGGTTATTCAACGCACACTTAGTTTACAAAGTAAAAATGATGAACATGGTGAACAACGTGAAAATTTGTTTCATACTCATTGTTTGATTGCTAACAAGTTGTGTAATGTGATTGTTGATAGTGGAAGTTGTACCAATGTGGCAAGTACCTTGCTCGTGGAGAAACTGAAATTGCCTACTATCAAACATCCAAAACCTTACAAGTTACAATGGTTGAATGATAGTGGTGTAGTAAAGGTAAATCAGCAAGTGTTAATTCATTTTTCAATTGGTAGATATGAGGATGAAGTTTGGTGTGATGTTGGTACCTATGTATGCTAGTCACATGTTGTTGGGGAGACCATGGCAATATGATCGTAGGGTAACATATGATGGGTTCAAGAATCGTTATTCCTTGATCATAGATGCACAGAAATATCAACTTGGACCGTTGCCTCCGAAGATAATTCTTGAAGACCAGATGCGCATAAAACAACAATTTGAGGAGCTTGAGTCTTCATTAACCAAAACATTTAGGAGGGAGCAAGTAAGAGAGAAAAAAGAAAAAGATGAGATGAGTGATAAAAATAAGAGTATTGAAAAACTGATGCGAATTGGTTCGCAAAAGAATAAGGATTGCGGTTTTATTGTGCCACGAGCAAGAGGATCGATAGGATGATCTTGGATACAGGTTAAACCACCACCAAAGATCGATAGAACGGGATCACCACCAAACTTGGATACAGATACCACCACCAAGCAAGGATACAGATTCCCAAGAGGCTCACCACACTCGGAATCCACCAAGTGATACAGATGCCTTAATGCAAGAAACTTGCAAAAGAGATTAACTCTCAATATTCATTCAACCACCCTTACAAATGAGAATATGTCTCATTATATAGAAACTAGATTCAAAAACAACTTGAGAACTACCCAAACAAACAAGACTAACAAGACTAACAACACTAACAATACTAACAAGTCTAACAAACTAACAAGTCTAACAAACTTAGTTTACTAACAATAACCAGTAAATATCTACTTCGAAAGAATATTAAATCACTTAGTAATCTCGGATGCTCCCGTATCACCAATAAGCTGAATATGTCACAAATTAATTCCACATAAGCATAGTGACAAGTGGCGCATGAGGAGAATTCAGCATGTTGCAATTTGGTGTAGCGCCATTCAGCAAAGTGTTGAACCGAAATGCATCATCCTCCCTTTGCTGGAAAAGATTTGTCCTCAAATCTTCAGGTTCTTTGTCTTCCTCAAATGGAGATAGGTCTTGAACATTGAATGTTGCTGAGACATGGGACTCACCAGGAAGATCGATCTTGTAGGCGTTGTCATTGACTCTTTCTAATACCTTGAAGGGACCTTCAGCTCTAGGCATCAACTTGGACTTGCGTTTGGAGGGAAACCTCTCCTTCGGAAATGAATCCAAACTAAATCTCAGGCGAAAGATAACAGCTCGCCTATTCTTGTTTGCCTTCCTTTCATAAATCTCATTTTGCTTAGCAATTTGAGATTTAATCTTCTCATGTAACTCCTTTATTACCTTGGCTCGCTGGTTAGCTTCTTTGTGCACCAAATCCTTGCTAGGCAAAGGTAGCAAATCGATGGGAGTAAGTGGATTGATGCCATACACAGCTTCAAATGGTGAACATCTTGTAGTGCGACTTGGAACTCTATTGTATGCAAACTCGGCATGAGCAAGCTTCAAGTCCCAATCCTTCTGATTTTTGGACACTAAAGTTCTCAATATAGCTCCCATGATACGGTTGACAACCGGTTTGTCCATCTGTTTGAGGATGACAAGAAGTGCTGAGCAGAAGCCGTACCAAGCTTACTCCATAATGTCTTCCAAAATCCACTTAGGAACTTGCTGTCCCTATCCGAAACAATGGTGCGAGGAACTCCATGAAGTCGAATGATCTCACGGAAGTACAAGTCAGCAATGTGAATAGCATCGTCGGTCTTATGGCAAGGCACAAAATGAGCCATCTTTGAAAACCGATCGACAACCACCATAATAGCATCTTTTTGTCTTTGAGTCCTTGGTAAACCAAGAACGAAATCCATGCTTACACTTCCCAAGGAACCTCGAGGAATTGGCAATGGCGTGTATAATCCTTGTGGAAGAACATGACTCTTGGCTTTGTGACAAGTGACACACCGCCTAAGGATTCTTTGAACATCTCTTGCCATCTTTGGCCAGTGAAAGTGCTCTTGTAATAGAGTCAAAGTCTTGTTAACGCCAAAGTGGCCAGCAATTCCACCTCCATGGACTTCTCTAATCAACAACTCCCTCGTTGAACTCTGAGGAATGCACAACTTGTTGTCCTTGAAAAGAAAACCTTCTTGGACATGGAAATGATCCACAGCACCTTTCTGACATGCTGCAAATATAGAATTAAAGTCCACATCATCCGCATAGAGTTCTTTTATTACTTCGAAGCCGATAAGCTTGGAATCCATCAAGGAGAGCAAAGAATGTCTCCGCGATAGTGCATCGGCGACAACATTGGATTTTCCTGCTTTATGCTTGATCATGAAGGAGTAGGATTGAAGATATTCAACCCATTTGGCATGCCTCTTATTCAGCTTGTGTTGGCCATTGATGAACTTCAAAGCTTCATGATCCGAATGCAAGACAAACTCCTAGGCAATAAATAGTGGCTCCAATGTTCTAATGCACGAATGATTGCATAGAATTCTTTATCATAAGTGGAGTAATTCAGCCTGGAACCATTAAGCTTTCGCTGAAATAAGCAAGTGGTCGGCCATGTTGAAGTAATACTCCTCCAATCCCAACACCGGAAGCATCACACTCTACTTCAAAGAGCTTTTCAAAATCAGGAAGTGCAAGCACCGGGGCCTCACACAACTTCAGTTTAATGGTTTCAAAGCTTTGCTGCGCTTGATGATCCACTCAAATGTTTCTCCTTTCAAGCAATCAGTAAGTGGAGCAATAATGGTGCTGAAATTTTTAATGAAGCGCCTATAGAAAGAAGCCAAACCATGAAAACTCCTTACATCATGAACAGATTGGGGAGTTGGCCAGGATTGGATTGCTTCAACCTTGCTTTCGTCCATTTTGATGCCTTCACTTGAGATGACATATCCCAGGAATACAACTCTAGAAGTAAAGAAATGGCACTTCTTGAGATTGCCAAATAGTTGCTGAATGCGCAACTCTTCAAATAGCTTCTTCAAGTGCTGCAAGTGTTCTTCTTCATCTCGGCTATAGACAAGGATGTCATCAAAGTAGACAACAATGAATTTCCCAATAAAGGCCTTAGAACATGATTCATTAGCCTCATGAATGTGCTAGGAGCATTAGACAAACCGAATGGCATAACAAGCCACTCATAGAGACCTCCTTTGGTCTTGAATGCCGTTTTCCATTCATCTCCTTCCTTCATGCGAATCTGATGGTAACCACTCCGGAGATCTACCTTGGAAAAAATAGTGGCACCATGCAATTCATCTAGCATATCATCAAGCCGAGGAATAGGATAACGGTACTTTACCGTTATCTTGTTGATGACACGACTATCCATGCACATTCTCCATGAGCCATCTTTCTTTGGAACTAGAATGGCTGGAGCAGACAAGGACTCAAGCTTTCTTGGACATAGCCTCTAGACACCAACTCATCAACTTGTCGCTGAAGCTCTCTAGTCTCCTCCGGGTTACACCTATAAGCTGGTTTGTTGGGCAATGGTGCTCCGGGCATTAAGTCAATTTGATGCTGAATCTCTCTCTTTGGAGGCAAGCCGAATGACAATTCTTTAGGGAAGACATCAGCAAATTCATTCAGCAATGGTTTCACCAAAGGGTGAATTAAATCTTCATGGACCGCATTTGCTTCAAGCAAGAGCAATGCAAACAGTTGCCTCTTCTTCAAACAAGTCTCTCGAAGTTCGGCTTTGCTCAAAAAGCGGCCAGCAACTCCATTCTTCTTATGTTGACCACAATCAGCAAGACTTGGAGATAATGGGGAAAGAGTGATCTTCTTCTGCCCCAAAAGGATGGAATAGGTGTTCTTGAAGCCATCATGCATAGCCCTGCGATCATATTGCCATGGTCTTCCAAACAACAAGTGACATGCATCCATAGGGATCACATCACAAGTAATTTCATCTTGATAATGCTTCCCAATTGAAAATGAGATTAACACTTTGTTTAGTTACCTTAACATCATGCTGAATTCTCCTCATGTTCAGCCACTTGTCACTATGCTTATGTGGAATTAAGGTTGAGGATGTGTGATTGTTGGCAAACTCGAGATTACTCAAGTGATTTAATATTCTTTGGAGTAGATATTTACTGGTTAGTTAGTAACTTCCACTATCAACAATAACATGGCATATTTCCCTTGATGCGTTAGTCTTGTTTGTTTGGGTAGTTCTCAAGGTTCTCCCTGAATCTAGTTCCTCCATAGCCATATTCTCAAGTTGGCATTGAATGAATATTGAGAGTTAATCACTTTTGCAAGTTTCTTGCATTAAGGCATCTGTATCACTTGGTGGATTCCACATGCTCTTCTCCTTCTTGGGAATCCCAAATCCTTGCGGTGGTCATCCTCTGTATCCAAAAGTTTGGTGGTGATCTTCAACCTCTTTGGTGGTGGTTTAACCTGTATCCAAGATCATCCTATCGATCCTCTTGCTCGTGGCACAATAAAAAATCCTTGGCATTTGAAGCATCGTCTCTCCTTGGAGGTTGTCACCAATTGAAAATGAGATCAACTTTAGTTTTAACATCCTTCCTTGCTGCCATTGAAGTCTTGTCAGGTTGAGGATGCTGTGATTGTTGGAAACTCAGCCCTCTTCAATCAAATTGCTTGAAAGGAGTGACCTCCACTATCAACAATAACTTGCATACCTTCTCCACCTTGTGTTGCTGGAAAGGTTCTCCTTTAAGCTCCAATAGGGTTGTAAATCCACCAAATCAGCATCATTGGATGTTCCACATGCTCTTCTCACTTCTTCAGAATCCCAAATCGGTTCATCCTCTTCAATGGTTCTTGCTCATGGGATTCAGTAACATCACACTTAATCATGAGTTGTTCAAACTCACGAGTGTACTCTTCAACATTCAAGTCATTCTGTTTTAGAGTATGGAGTTTTAAGAACATATCTTGCCTGTAATTTCTCAGCTTGGAAGTGCTCCTTCTCATCTCCTCTTCTCAAATCTTCTCCTCTTGGAAGATCTTGCTGCTTCTCCACCTTGTTTGCTAGCTTGCATACATCATTTAAGCTCCAATAGGGTTGTAAATCCACCAAATCAGCAATTGGTTTCTTTAAACCACCCAGATATCGTGCAATGGTTTGCTCATGGGATTCAGTAACATCACACTTAATCATGAGTTGTTCAAACTCACGAGTGTACTCTTCAACATTCAAGTCATTCTGTTTTAGAGTATGGAGTTTTAAGAACATATCTTGCCTGTAATTTTCGGGCACGAATCTCCTTCTCATCTCCCTTTTCATCTTCTCCCACGTTCGGATCTTGTTCTTCCCTCTCTCTATGATTGATGAGATCTGATGATTGAATCTGTGATGCCTCCTCCTTGAGACTCCTCACCACTTGAGTTCTCACGGAAAGGATTCTCCTCATCATCACCAGAACTAGCATGAGACGATGTTGCTCCTCTTTGAAAAAGCTGCTCCATTTGACGTCTCAAATCAGCAATCTCTCGCTCCATTCGCATAGAACGAGCTTGTTCAAATGTCAAACCACGCTGGAACTCGTCGGCCATGTGTATAGTGAAGATGGGGGTTTCGGGTATGTAAGTGTTTAGGGGGGGAATGAAGATGGTGTATAGAAGAAGTGCACAAAAGGAATCGCGTTTCCCACAGACGGCGCCAAATGATGCGAATTGGTTCGCAAAAGAATAAGGATTGCGGTTTTATTGTGCCACGAGCAAGAGGATCGATAGGATGATCTTGGATACAGGTTAAACCACCACCAAAGATCGATAGAACGGGATCACCACCAAACTTGGATACAGATACCACCACCAAGCAAGGATACAGATTCCCAAGAGGCTCACCACTCGGAATCCACCAAGTGATACAGATGCCTTAATGCAAGAAACTTGCGAAAGAGATTAACTCTCAATATTCATTCAACCACCCTTACAAATGAGAATATGTCTCATTATATAGAAACTAGATTCAAAAACAACTTGAGAACTACCCAAACAAACAAGACTAACAAGACTAACAACACTAACAATACTAACAAGTCTAACAAACTAACAAGTCTAACAAACTTAGTTTACTAACAATAACCAGTAAATATCTACTCCGAAAGAATATTAAATCACTTAGTAATCTCGGATGCTCCCGTATCACCAATAAGCTGAATATGTCACAAATTAATTCCACATAAGCATAGTGACAAGTGGCGCATGAGGAGAATTCAGCATGTTGCAATTTGGTGTAGCGCCATTCAGCAAAGTGTTGAACCGAAATGCATCAAAAACACAAGGGGAGAGAAAACAAGGAAGGCTTGAGTGAAAGAAAAATGAGTGTTTATGCCAAAATGAGTGATGTAAAAAAGGCCTTAATCATGAGGCAGCCCTTACTTGTACTTATGTACAAGGACATTTTGATTTCTTCTAACAAAATTGATAAAAGTTTGCCTAGTGTTATTGTTAATCTTTTGCAGGAAAATGAGGATATCTTTCCCGAAGAAGTTCCCAATGGTTTGCCACCAATTAGAGGAATTGAGCATCAAATTGATTTCATTCCAGGTGCAAGCATACCAAATAGGCCAGCATATAGATGCAACCCAGAAGAGACCAAGGAAATCCAAAAGCTAAGTCGTAGGCATGCAAAATGGGTGGAGTTTATTGAATCTTTTCCATACATCATCAAGTACAAACAAGGTGATGGAGGCTATGATTCGAGGACGAATCTTTTCCAGGAAAGGGGGAATGATATGAACCAGATTCTATGGTTGCAAGACTCAATCAAGATTCTATGGTTGCAAGAAGAGCCTAAAATGGTCAATATGATCATGAAGAGAGAAAAACAAATTTGAAGACCTCATCTTGAAGAATAAAAGTCCATTCAGCCTTGTTTACCAAAATTCATGAATTAGGAATATGAATGTTATTTAATGCATTCATTCCCTTTGTACTATCCTCATACTATATAAATGAGGTTGACTCTCAGTGTAAGACAGACAATTTGGAAAGATAACAATTCTTCAACACCGGTGAGTGTTTTGTTTTTAAGTTCTTGCATGAACTTTAGAACTTATCAGGCTTTTCTGCTTGTGGCGTTCAAACCAAATCTTTGCTTTTCCTTTGACTTATCAGACTTGTTAGTTTGTGGCGTCTTAAGGGAATTCAAAGTCTATTCTAGTTATTTCATCAATTTTCTATTGATAAGTAATTAGAATAGTTTCCCTTACTTCATTCTTGAACGATCCGCCTTGTTTTCAATTCGTTGGAGGGTGTCAATTTGCATTCCATATGTATCATGGCTCTTTAGCTATCGGGGTGTATGGTTGCTAAATTGATGATTTCCATCAGATTCTAAAAGCCACCGATCAGGAAAAAAAAAGGACCGAGATAATTGCAGTTCACCACCAAGGCTTAAAGGAAATTCCACCGGCCAAGGATAAAGAACTTTGATTCACCACCAACGATGTTGGATAAAGAATCGAGATAAAATTCAACTCACAAGAGGAATTTGCATTCATTCAACCACCCCCTTACAAATGAGAATATGTCTCATTATATAGATATTAGACTAAAAAAAAACAGCATGGGAACTACCTAAACAATAAAGACTAACAAGACTAACAAGTCTAACAAGACTAGAAGATAAAATTCGTTCACTAACAATAACCAGCAAATATCTACTTCCAAAGAGCATTAAATCACTTTGGAACTTATCCTGAATAACTCCCCTTTGATATAGCATCAATCAGCAACGAATTTTGATATTGGTATCATCATTTCTTATCCCATCGAAGTAAGTTGTAACCGAAGTTAGTTTTGGCATGAATAAGTACCGATAGTGTTTGTTTTGCCGAAGGAATCAGCTCAGGACTTAAGGATTGATTAGTAGTCTCGGATGCTCCCGCATCAGTCTCCCCGGGTTGTTTGAGATTTGTCCTCAAATCTGACAAGTCATCATCGTCCAAGTAAGGAGAAAGATCACCTACATTAAAAGTTGCCGAAACTCCATATTCTCCAGGAAGATCAATCTTGTAAGCATTTTCGTCAATTCTCTCGAGAACTTCAAATGGACCGTCAGCTCTGGGCATAAGCTTATTCTTCCGCTGAGAAGGAAATCTTTCCTTCCTTAAATGTAACCACACAAGATCACCTGGTTGGAAATGGGTCTTCCTCCGATGTATATTAGCTTTCTTCCTATAAGACTCGTTAGCCTTCTCGATCTTACTTCGAATCTGCTCATGGAGTTTTTTTATTGATTCAGCTCGCTCTTTGCCATCAAAGTTCACTTGTGAATTAGATGGAATAGGAATTAAATCAATCGGTGTGAGCGGATTGATTCCATACACAATTTCGAAGGGTGATCGACCAGTAGTATAACTCGGCGATCGATTATAAGCGAACTCAGCATGTACAAGCTTCAAATCCCAATCTTTTAGGGATTTACTAACCATTCCTCGAAGTAACGTAGTGAGAGTGTGATTGGTTACCTCCGTTTGGCCATCGGTTTGAGGATGACAAGTTGATGGAAATCATCAATTTAGCAACCATACACCCCGATAGCTAAAGAGCTATGATACATATGGAATGCAAATTGACACCCTCCAACGAATTGAAACAAGGTGGATCGTTCAAGAATGAAGTAAGGGAAACTATTCTAATTACTTATCAATAGAAAATTGATAAAATAACTAGAATAGTACTTTGAATTCCCTTAAGACGCCACAAACTAACAAGTCTGATAAGTCAAAGGAAAAGCAAAGATTTGGTTTGAACGTCACAAGCAGAAAAGCCTGATAAGTTCTAAAGTTCATGCAAGAACTTAAAAACAAAACACTCACCGGTGTTGAAGAATTGTTATCTTTCCAAATTGTCTGTCTTACACTGAGAGTCAACCTCATTTATATAGTATGAGGATAGTACAAAAGGAATGAATGCATTAAATAACATTCATATTCCTAATTCATGAATTTTGGTAAACATGGCTGAATGGACTTTTATTCTTCAAGATGAGGTCTTCAAATGATGGAAATCATCAATTTAGCAACCATACACCCCGATAGCTAAAGAGCTATGATACATATGGAATGCAAATTGACACCCTCCAACGAATTGAAACAAGGCGGATCGTTCAAGAATGAAGTAAGGGAAACTATACTAATTACTTATCAATAGAAAATTGATTAAATAACTAGAATAGCACTTTGAATTCCCTTAAGGCATACAAACTAACAAGTCTGATAAGTCAAAGGAAAAGCAAAGATTTGGTTGAGCTACAAGCAGAAAAGCCTGATAAGTTCTAAAGTTCATGCAAGAACTTAAAACAAAACACTCACCGGTGTTGAAGAATTGTTATCTTTCCAAATTGTCTGTCTTACACTGAGAGTCAACCTCATTTATATAGTATGAGGATAGTACAAAGGGAATGAATACATTAAATAACATTCATATTCCTAATTCATGAATTTTGGTAAACATGGCTGAATGGACTTTTATTCTTCAAGATGAGGTCTTCAAATTTGTCCTTCTCTCTTCATGATCATGTTGACCATTTTAGGCTCTTCTTGCAACCATAGAATCTTGACTGAGTCTTGACTAGCTTGATCCTTCCAAATGTTTTCCAATAAACAGGTTAAGGCTTCTTTCATCCTCTTAGCTTTAGCTCTCGTCATTGGTCCTCCATGAATAGTTAAAGGGTCTTTAATCGAATTATGATCAACTTGCTGATTTATATCACAAGTGGTGCTGAATAGAAGTCTAGTTCCAAGTATTCTCCATAAGGTCTTCCAGAAATAACTTAAAAATTTAGAATCACGATCAGATACAGTGGTCTTTGGTACTCTATGAAGGCGAATGATCTCCTTGAAATAAAGATCAGCCACATGAGATGCATCATCCGTCTTGTGGCATGGAATAAAATGGGCCATTTTAGAAAACCGATCAACAACCACCATAATGGCATCTTTTCCCCTTTGATTTCTTGGAAGAGCTACAATAAAATCCATGCTCACATCTTCCCAAGGTTGTAATGATACTGGAAGGGGAGTATACAGCCCTTGGTGGAAATGACTCTTTGCTCTTTGACAAGTTGCACACCTCAAGATGATAGCATGTACGCCTCCACTCATCTTTGGCCAATAAAAGTGTTCTTGAAGGATTTCAAGACTTTTGTTCATGCCGAAGTGACCAGCCAGACCTCCACCATGTGCTTCTCGGATCAACAATTCTCTAAATGAACTCTTCGGCACACATAATCGATTTCCCTTGAAAAGAAAACTATTTTGGACAGAATATGTACCTTGAATTCCATGTTTGCAACTATCGATAATAGTAGAGAACTCCGGGTCTTCAGAATATAGTTCTTTCATGGATTGAAAACCAAGAATTCTAGAATCAAGAACAGCAAGCATAGAGTATCTTCTTGATAAAGCATCCGCAACAACATTAGTATGGCCAGGTTTATATTTCGAAACGAAAGAAAAGGATTGAAGAAATTCTACCCATTTGGCATGCCTTGAGTTGAGCTTGCGTTGGCTACTAATAAACTTCAAAGCCTCATGGTCAGAATGAAGTACAAATTGTTTAGGCCTTAAATAGTGACTCCAATGATCAAGAGCTCTCACAATGGCGTAGAACTCCTTATCATAAGTTGAGTAGTTCTTCTTCGAATCGGTTAACTTTTCACTGAAATATGCCAATGGCCTTTGTTCTTGAACAAGAACAGCTCCAATGCCAACTCCACTTGCATCACATTCAACTTCAAATACTCTATTAAAATTAGGAAGGGCAAGAACGGGGGACTCACATAGCTTCAGTTTGATGAGTTCAAAAGCGGAATGAGCAGCTCTTGTCCATTCAAAAGAACCCTTCTTCATGCATTCGGTGATAGGGGCCACGATTGTACTGAAGTTCTTCACAAAGCGACGATAGAAAGAAGCAAGGCCATGAAAACTCCTTACATCGGTGATGGATTTCGGAACCGGCCAAGTCTTCATAGCTTCCACCTTGGATTGATCTACGAAAATTCCATCTTTGGAAATTACATAACCAAGAAACACAATGGTTGGAGAGAAGAACTCGCATTTCTCCATTTTGGCATAGAGTTTCTGTTCTCTCAAGACATTAAAGACCTGTTTTAAATGAGAGATATGCTCCTCCTCGTTCCTGCTATAAACAAGAATATCGTCGAAATAAACAACGACAAATCGACCAATAAACGAACGAAGAATCTCGTTCATAAGTCTCATGAAGGTACTTGGAGCATTCGATAACCCGAATGGCATTACCAACCACTCATAAAGGCCTCCCTTGGTTTTGAAAGCCGTCTTCCATTCATCACCTTCTCGCATTTTGATTTGATGATAACCACTCCGCAAATCTATCTTTGAGAAGACAGTAGAACCATACAATTCATCAAGCATATCATCAAGTCTAGGTATAGGGTACCTATACTTAATTGTGATGTTGTTGATGGCTCGGCTATTGATGCGTTGGTGGGTGAGTAATTCCGGAACGGGTAATTTTCTTTGGAATTTTCTAAATGTTATCCTTGGAGATAACTGAATTACTAGACGTTATCCTTGGTGTAACTGAATTTTTGTTCAGTTATCACCTCAAACAAATTTTGTTTGGTGATAGTTGCTCCAAACAAAATTCAGTTATCACCTCGACCAAAATTGTACTATCATTCCAGTTCTTGAAAAAATCAAAATAAAATAGAACGATCTTCTTCCAAGGTATAAAGGCCAGGCCACCAACCAAGGATAAGGATCGGGATCTACGAAGTTCACCACCAAGGCCTAAAGATTCCACCAGCCAAGGATAAAGGACTTCGGGATAGGAGAAGCTCACCACCAAGGCCTAAAGATATCACCAGCCAAGGATAAAGGGCTTTTGGCTCACCACCAAGGAGTAATCCACGCTCCAAGGATAAAGAGACCGCAAGGAGTTATCCACTCTCCGAAGATATTCACTCACGTAGAGGAAGTCTCACAAATTTTTATTCATTCAACCAGCCCTTACAAATGAGAATATGTCTCATTATATAGATATTAGACTCAAAAAAACAGCATGGGAACTACCCAAACAATAAAGACTAACAAGACTAACAAGACTAGAAGATAAAATTCGTTCACTAACAATAACCAGCAAATATCTACTTCCAAAGAGCATTAAATCACTTTGGAACTTATCCTGAATAACTCCCCTTTGATATAGCATCAATCAGCAACGAATTTTGATATTGGTATCATCATTCCTTATCCCACCGAAGTAAGTTGTAACCGAAGTTAGTTTTGGCATGAATAAGTACCGATAGTCAGGACTTAAGGATTGATTAGTAGTCTCGGATGCTCCCGCATCAGTCTCCCCGGGTTGTTTGAGATTTGTCCTCAAATCTGACAAGTCATCATCGTCCAAGTAAGGAGAAAGATCACCTACATTAAAAGTTGCCGAAACTCCATATTCTCCAGGAAGATCAATCTTGTAAGCATTTTCGCCAATTCTCTCGAGAACTTCAAATGGACCGTCAGCTCTGGGCATAAGCTTATTCTTCCGCTGAGAAGGAAATCTTTCCTTCCTTAAATGTAACCACACAAGATTGGAAATGGGTCTTCCTCCGATGTATATTAGCTTTCTTCCTATAAGACTCGTTAGCCTTCTTGATCTTACTTCGAATCTGCTCATGGAGTTTTTTTATTGATTCAGCTCTTTGCCATCAAAGTTCACTTGTGAATTGGATGGAATAGGAATTAAATCAATCGGTGTGAGCGGATTGATTCCATACACAATTTCGAAGGGTGATCGACCAGTAGTATAACTCGGCGATCGATTATAAGCGAACTCAGCATGTACAAGCTTCAAATCCCAATCTTTTAGGGATTTACTAACCATTCCTCGAAGTAACGTAGTGAGAGTGCGATTGGTTACCTCCGTTTGGCCATCGGTTTGAGGATGACAAGTGGTGCTGAATAGAAGTCTGGTTCCAAGCATTCTCCATAAGGTCTTCCAGAAATAACTTAAAAATTTAGAATCACGATCAGATACAATGGTCTTTGGTACTCCATGAAGGCGAATGATCTCCTTGAAATAAAGATCAGCCACATGAGATGCATCATCCGTCTTGTGGCATGGAATAAAATGGGCCATTTTAGAAAACCGATCAACAACCACCATAATGGCATCTTTTCCCCTCTGAGTTCTTGGAAGAGCCATAATAAAATCCATGCTCACATCTTCCCAAGGTTGTAATGGTACTGGAAGGGGAGTATACAGCCCTTGGTGGAAATGACTCTTTGCTCTTTGACAAGTTGCACACCTCAAGATGATAGCATGTACGTCTCCACTCATCTTTGGCCAATAAAAGTGCTCTTGAAGGATTTCAAGAGTTTTGTTCATGCCAAAGTGACCAGCCAGACCTCCACCATGTGCTTCTCGGATCAACAATTCTCTAAATGAACTCTTCGACACACATAATCGATTTCCCTTGAAAAGAAAACCATTTTGGATAGAATATGTACCTTGAATTCCATGTTTACAACTATTAATAATAGTAGAGAACTTCAGTTCTTTCATGGATTGAAAACCAAGAATTCTAGAATCAAGAACAGCAAGCATAGAGTATCTTCTTGATAAAGCATCCGCAACAACATTAGTATGGCCAAGTTTATATTTCGAAACGAAAGAAAAGGATTGAAGAAATTCTACCCATTTGGCATGCCTTGAGTTGAGCTTGCGTTGGCCACTAGTAAACTTCAAAGCCTCATGGTCAGAATGAAGTACAAATTGTTTAGGCCTTAAATAGTGACTCCAATGATCAAGAGCTCTCACAATGGCGTAGAACTCCTTATCATAAGTTGAGTAGTTCTTCTTCGAATCAGTTAACTTTTCACTGAAATATGCCAATGGCCTTTGTTCATGAACAAGAACAGCTCCAATGCCAACTCCACTTGCATCACATTCAACTTCAAATAACCTATTAAAATTAGGAAGGGCAAGAACGGGGGACTCACATAGCTTCAGTTTGATGAGTTCAAAAGCGGAATGAGCAGCTCTTGTCCATTCAAAAGAACCCTTCTTCATGCATTCGGTGATAGGGGCCATGATTGTACTGAAGTTCTTCACAAAGCGACGATAGAAAGAAGCAAGGCCATGAAAACTCCTTACATCGGTGATGGATTTCGGAACCGGCCAAGTCTTCATAGCTTCCACCTTGGATTGATCTACGGAAATTCGATCTTTGGAAATTACATAACCAAGAAACACAATGGTTGGAGAGAAGAACTCGCATTTTGATGCATTTCGGTTCAACACTTTGCTGAATGGCGCTACACCAAATTGCAACATGCTGAATTCTCCTCATGCGCCACTTGTCACTATGCTTATGTGGAATTAATTTGTGACATATTCAGCTTATTGGTGATACGGGAGCATCCGAGATTACTAAGTGATTTAATATTCTTTCGGAGTAGATATTTACTGGTTATTGTTAGTAAACTAAGTTTGTTAGACTTGTTAGTTTGTTAGACTTGTTAGTATTGTTAGTGTTGTTAGTCTTGTTAGTCTTGTTTGTTTGGGTAGTTCTCAAGTTGTTTTTGAATCTAGTTTCTATATAATGAGACATATTCTCATTTGTAAGGGTGGTTGAATGAATATTGAGAGTTAATCTCTTTTGCAAGTTTCTTGCATTAAGGCATCTGTATCACTTGGTGGATTCCGAGTGTGGTGAGCCTCTTGGGAATCTGTATCCTTGCTTGGTGGTGGTATCTGTATCCAAGTTTGGTGGTGATCTCGTTCTATCGATCTTTGGTGGTGGTTTAACCTGTATCCAAGATCATCCTATCGATCCTCTTGCTCGTGGCACAATAAAACCGCAATCCTTATTCTTTTGCGAACCAATTCGCATCATTTGGCGCCGTCTGTGGGAAACGCGTTCCTTTTGTGCATTTCTTCTATACACCATCTTCATTCCCCTAAACACTTACATACGAAACCCCCATCTTCACTATACACATGGCGGCGAGTTCCAGCGTGGTTTGACATTTGAACAAGCTCGTTCTATGCGAATGGAGCGAGATTGCTGATTTGAGGCGTCAAATGGAGCAGCTTTTTCAAAGAGGAGCAACATCGTCTCATGCTAGTTCTGGTGATGATGAGGAGAATCCTTTCGTGAGAACTCAAGTGGTGAGGAGTCTCAAGGAGGAGGCATCACAGATTCAATCATCACAAGAATAAATCCGATGTCAAAGTGGAGATTCCGAATTTGAAGGTAAACTTTCACTGATGACTTCATTGATTGGCTACACACCATGGAGAGAGTCTTTGAATTTAAAGACTATTCGGAGGAAAAGAAAGTGAAGGTTGCAGCTTTGAAGTTGCGCCATTACGCGAGCCTATGGTGGGAGAATCTTAAAGCTCGGCGTGCTAGAGAAGGAAGAACAAGATCCGAGCGTGGGAGAAGATGAAAAGGGAGATGAGAAGGAGATTCGTGCCGAAAATTACAGGCAAGATATGTTCTTAAAACTCCATACTCTAAAACAGAATGACTTGAATGTTGAAGAGTACACTCGTGAGTTTGAACAACTCATGATTAAGTGTGATGTTACTGAATCCCATGAGCAAACCATTGCACGATATCTGGGTGGTTTAAAGAAACCAATTGCTGATTTGGTGGATTTACAACCTATTGGAGCTTAAATGATGTATGCAAGCTAGCAAACAAGGTGGAGAAGCAGCAAGACTCTTCCAGAGGTCGTCCTACAAGCCATTTGAGAAGAGGGCTTCTTCCAGCAAAGGAGCACTTCTTTTCAAGCTGAGAAGACTACAGCAAGGAAGGATAAAACCAAAGTTGATTCCCAGCCCGTGACAACCTCCAAGGAGAGACGATGCTTCAAATGCCAAGGTTTTGGGCATATTGCTTCCGAATGTCCTAATCGGCGCACTATCACCCTCAAAGAGGTTGAAGAACCAAATTTTGAAGAGGATGAACCGATTTGGGATTCTGAAGAAGGAGAAGAGCATGTGGAACATCCTGATGATGGCGAACTCCTGGTGATTCGCAAGGCACTGAATGCCAACTTGGTGGCTATGGAGGAACAAAGGATGAACCTTTTCCAAACACGATTATGCGATCAAGGGAAAGGTATGCCATGTTATTGTTGATAGTGGAAGTTGCACTAACGTTGCTTCAGCAATTATGATTGAGAAGCTGAGTTTGCCAACAATCACACATCCTCAACCTTACAAACTTCAATGGCTGAACAAGGAAAGTGATGTTAAGGTAACTAAACAAGCCTTAATCTCATTTTCAATTGGGAAGCATTATCAAGATGAAATTACTTGTGATGTGATCCCTATGGATGCATGTCACTTGTTGTTTGGAAGACCATGGCAATATGATCGCGGGCTATGCATGATGGCTTCAAGAACACCTATTCCATCCTTTTGGGGCAGAAGAAGATCACTCTTACCCCATTATCTCCAAGTCTTGCTGATTGTGGTCAACATAAGAAGAATGGAGTTGCTGGCGCTTTTGAGCAAAGCCGAACTTGAGAGACTTGTTTGAAGAAGAGGCAACTGTTTGCATTGCTCTTGCTTGAAGCAAATGCGGTCCATGAAGATTTAATTCACCCTTTGGTGAAACCATTGCTGAATGAATTTGCTGATGTCTTCCTAAAGAATTGCCATTCGGCTTGCCTCCAAAGAGAGAGATTCAGCATCAAATTGACTTAATGCCGGAGCACCATTGCCCAACAAACCAGCTTATAGGTGTAACCGGAGGAGACTAGAGCTTCAGCGACAAGTTGATGAGTTGGTGTCTAGAGGCTATGTCCAAGAAAGCTTGAGTCCTTGCTCCGTTCCAGCCATTCTAGTTCCAAAGAAAGATGGCTCATGGAGAATGTGCATGGATAGTCGTGCCATCAACAAGATAACGGTAAAATACCGTTATCCTATTCCTCGGCTTGATGATATGCTAGATGAATTGCATGGTGCCACTATTTTTCCAAGGTAGATCTCGGAGTGGTTACCATCAGATTCGCATGAAGGAAGGAGATGAATGGAAAGCGGCATTCAAGACCAAAGGAGGTCTCTATGAGTGGCTTGTTATGCCATTCGGTTTGTCTAATGCTCCTAGCACATTCATGAGGCTAATGAATCATGTTCTAAGGCCTTTTATTGGGAAATTCATTGTTGTCTACTTTGATGACATCCTTGTCTATAGCCGAGATGAAGAAGAACACTTGCAGCACTTGAAGAAGCTATTTGAAGAGTTGCGCATTCAGCAACTATTTGGCAATCTCAAGAAGTGCCATTTCTTTACTTCTAGAGTTGTATTCCTGGGATATGTCATCTCAAGTGAAGGCATCAAAATGGACCAAAGCAAGGTTGAAGCAATCCAATCCTGGCCAACTCCCCAATCTGTTCATGATGTAAGGAGTTTTCATGGTTTGGCTTCTTTCTATAGGCGCTTCATTAAAAATTTCAGCACCATTATTGCTCCACTTACTGATTGCTTGAAAGGAGAAACATTTGAGTGGACTACTGAAGCGCAGCAAAGCTTTGAAACCATTAAACTGAAGTTGTGTGAGGCCCCGGTGCTTGCACTTCCTGATTTTGAAAAGCTCTTTGAAGTAGAGTGTGATGCTTCCGGTGTTGGGATTGGAGGAGTATTACTTCAACATGGCCGACCACTTGCTTATTTCAGCGAAAAGCTTAATGGTTCCAGGCTGAATTACTCCACTTATGATAAAGAATTCTATGCAATCATTCGTGCATTAGAACATTGGAGCCACTATTTATTGCCTAGGAGTTTGTCTTGCATTCGGATCATGAAGCTTTGAAGTTCATCAATGGCCAACACAAGCTGAATAAGAGGCATGCCAAATGGGTTGAATATCTTCAATCCTACTCCTTCATGATCAAGCATAAAGCAGGAAAATCCAATGTTATCGCCGATGCACTATCGCGGAGACATTCTTTGCTCTCCTTGATGGATTCCAAGCTTATCGGCTTCGAGGTAATAAAAGAACTCTATGCGGATGATGTGGACTTTAATTCTATATTTGCAGCATGTCAAAAAGGTGCTGTGGATCATTTCCATGTTCAAGAAGGTTTTCTCTTCAAGGACAACAAGTTGTGCATTCCTTAGAGTTCAACGAGGGAGTTGTTGATTAGAGAAGTCCATGGAGGTGGAATTGCTGGCCACTTTGGCGTTAACAAGACTTTGACTCTATTACAAGAGCACTTTCACTGGCCAAAGATGGCAAGAGATGTTCAAAGAATCCTTAGGCGGTGTGTCACTTGTCACAAAGCCAAGAGTCATGTTCTTCCACAAGGATTATACACGCCATTGCCAATTCACGAGGTTCCTTGGGAAGCTGTAAGCATGGATTTCGTTCTTGGTTTACCAAGGACTCAAAGACAAAAAGATGCTATTATGGTGGTTGTCGATCGGTTTTCAAAGATGGCTCATTTTGTGCCTTGCCATAAGACCAACGATGCTATTCACATTGCTGATTTGTACTTCCGTGAGATCATTCGACTTCATGGAGTTCCTCGCACCATTGTTTCGGATAGGGACAGCAAGTTCCTAAGTGGATTTTGGAAGACATTATGGAGTAAGCAGTGCAGAAGCTTCTGTTCAGCACTTCTTGTCATCCTCAAACAGATGGACAAACCGAAGTTGTCAACCGTACCATGGGAGCTATATTGAGAACTTTAGTGTCCAAAAATCAGAAGGATTGGGACTTGAAGCTTGCTCATGCCGAGTTTGCATACAATAGAGTTCCAAGTCGCACTACAAGATGTTCACCATTTGAAGCTGTGTATGGCATCAATCCACTTACTCCCATCGATTTGCTACCTTTGCCTAGCAAGGATTTGGTGCACAAAGAAGCTAACCAGCGAGCCAAGGTAATAAAGGAGTTACATGAGAAGATTAAATCTCAAATTGCGAAGCAAAATGAGATTTATGAAAGGAAAGCAAACAAGAAGAGGCGAGCTGTTATCTTTTGCCCTGGAGATTTAGTTTGGATTCATTTCCGAAGGAGAGGTTTCCCTCAAGCGCAAGTCCAAGTTGATGCCTAGAGCTGAAGGTCCCTTCAAGGTATTAGAAAGAGTCAATGACAACGCCTACAAGATCGATCTTCTGGTGAGTCCCATGTCTCAGCAACATTCAATGTTCAAGACCTATCTCCATTTGAGGAAGACAAAGAACCTGAAGATTTGAGGACAAATCTTTTCCAGCAAAGGGAGGATGATGCATTTCGGTTCAACACTTTGCTGAATGGCGCTACACCAAATTGCAACATGCTGAATTCTCCTCATGCGCCACTTGTCACTATGCTTATGTGGAATTAATTTGTGACATATTCAGCTTATTAGTGATACGGGAGCATCCGAGATTACTAAGTGATTTAATATTCTTTGTAGATATTTACTGGTTATTGTTAGTAAACTAAGTTTGTTAGACTTGTTAGTTTGTTAGACTTGTTAGTATTGTTAGTGTTGTTAGTCTTGTTAGTCTTGTTTGTTTGGGTAGTTCTCAAGTTGTTTTTGAATCTAGTTTCTATATAATGAGACATATTCTCATTTGTAAGGGTGGTTGAATGAATATTGAGAGTTAATCTCTTTTGCAAGTTTCTTGCATTAAGGCATCTGTATCACTTGGTGGATTCCGAGTGTGGTGAGCCTCTTGGGAATCTGTATCCTTGCTTGGTGGTGGTATCTGTATCCAAGTTTGGTGGTGATCCCGTTCTATCGATCTTTGGTGGTGGTTTAACCTGTATCCAAGATCATCCTATCGATCCTCTTGCTCGTGGCACAATAAAACCGCAATCCTTATTCTTTTGCGAACCAATTCGCATCACATTTCTCCATTTTGGCATAGAGTTTCTGTTCTCTCAAGACATTAAAGACCTGTTTTAAATGAGAGATATGCTCCTCCTCGTTCCTGCTATAAACAAGAATATCGTCGAAATAAACAACGACAAATCGACCAATAAACGAACGAAGAATCTCGTTCATAAGTCTCATGAAGGTACTTGGAGCATTCGATAACCCGAATGGCATTACCAACCACTCATAAAGGCCTCCCTTGGTTTTGAAAGCCGTCTTCCATTCATCACCTTCTCGCATTTTGATTTGATGATAACCACTCCGCAAATCTATCTTTGAGAAGACAGTAGAACCATACAATTCATCAAGCATATCATCAAGTCTAGGTATAGGGTACCTATACTTAATGGTGATGTTGTTGATGGCTCGGCTATCAATGCACATTCTGAATGAACCATCTTTCTTAGGCACGAGTAGAGCCGGAACAGAACATGGACTCATGCTTTCTCGAATATATCGTCTGTCGATAAGTTCATCGACTTGTCTTTGCAACTCCTTTGTTTCCTCCGGATTGCATCGATAAGCTGGTTTGTTCGGTAGAGGAGCGCCGGGGATCAAATCAATTTGATGCTCAATACCTCTTATGGGAGGTAATCCAGGTGGCAAATCCTCCGGGAACACATCTGCAAAATCTTTCCACAAGCGATGCATCTTTGGATGAATGGGTTGCTCTATCTTACTCTTTTTCTCTACCATAAGCAAAGCAAATACATTCTTTTGTTTGCTAATGGCTCTCTCAACCCGTGTTTCATTTAAGAACAAACTTTCCTTACCAGTGTTTCCCTTCCCAGATTGATTTTGATGTATCAATGAAGGATTCAAGGGTAAAAGGGTGATGCATTTTGTTCTTTCGAAAGAGTATGTGCTCTTCCGACCATCATGCACAGCATTCATATCATATTGCCAAGGTCTTCCCAATAACAAGTGACATGCATCCATGGGAATCACATCACACAGAGCTTGATCTCGATAGTTCATCCCAATCGAAAACGATATAAGAGCTCGTTTGGTTACCTTAAGATCATTTCCTTGATTGAGCCATTGGAGCTTATGCGGTTGAGGATGTTTCGTTGTCGGAAGCTTCAATTTGTCAACAAGGTTTGTCGAAGCAACGTTGGTACAACTCCCACCATCGATAATCACTGAACATACCTTCCCGTTAATAGTACAACGGGTGTGAAAGATGTTCTCCCTTTGCTCATTATCAAGAGAAACTTCAGTATGCTGTGTTCTTCGTATGATCAACATTTCACCATCATCTGCTTTCTTCACAACTTCTTCTTTTTCAGATTCGGAACCATTTTGGTCTGGATTGCTTTCAGCCTCTTGAAGTGCTGAATTGATCTCCTCAATTTCTTGAAGAGTCATAACTTGCCGATTCGGACAATTTGCTTGAAAATGCCCAAAACCATGGCACTTAAAGCATTTCCTTGTATCGCCTTCAAGTTTCTTCCGGAATTCTTTGGAAGGCTTTGCACTCTTCTCCTCTCCTTTGTATTTGGTTGGCGTGCTCTCGATCTTGCTTGAGGAAGCATCCTTAAAATAGGATGTCACCTTGGTTGAGGTTCTGGAGGAAAACCTCTTGCCTTTCAGTTGCTTCTCAACTTTTATGGCTAGCTTACAAATATCTTCAAAGGACCAATACGGTTGAAGTTCAACCACATCAGCAATTTCTCTATTCATGCCGCCAAGGAAATGAGCGACGGTTTGCTCCGGAACTTCTGGAACGTCGCATCTCATTTTGAGTTGTTCAAACTCACGGATGTATTCTTCAACACTCATCCCTTGTTGTCTTAGGGAATTCAGTTTTAGGAAAAGATCTTGCTTATAGTTATCGGGTAAGAACCTCTTCTTCATCAACTTCTTGAGTTTTTCCCAAGACTTGATTTGGCCTTTTTCTTCTCTTGCTCGTTGATGCTTTAGATTCTCCCACCATAGAGAAGCATACTTTGTCAACTTTATGGCAGCAACCTTGCACCTCTTCTTATCCGAGTAGGTCTTGAAGTCAGAAATCCGTTCGATCGTGTGTAGCCAATCCACAAAGTCATCAGGATTGAGATTACCTTCAAATTCAGGAACGTCTACTTGGATGTCTCGATTATTTTCCTTATGCCTCCCTCTTCGTCTTTGGATATGAGAATCAGAATCACTAGAGTTGCCCCCAGTGGAATTGGAATCGCCACTATAACTTTGTGAGATTCCAAATTGTCACGCCGGCGTCGATCATTCGGACGCCTCTCGGTTGGTCTTGTCTTGCGGATCCTCTAGAAGATTGAGGACTCGCTCCATTTGTTGCTGAAGGTCTTGGATATACGATCCGCCTTTCATTGTGCGCTTGTTCCAAAGTCAAGCCTCTTGGAACCCGATCATCCATATTGAATAAGGATTGGAAAAATAGAAAGGAATCACTCAAACAAGGCTCTGATACCAATTTGATGCGTTGGTGGGTGAGTAATTCCGGAACGGATAATTTTCTTTGGAATTTTCTAAATGTTATCCTTGGAGATAACTGAATTACTAGACGTTATCCTTGGTGTAACTGAATTTTTGTTCAGTTATCACCTCAAACAAATTTTGTTTAGTGATAGTTGCTCCAAACAAAATTCAGTTATCACCTCGACCAAAATTGTACTATCATTCCAGTTCTTGAAAAAATCAAAATAAAATAGAGATCTTCTTCCAAGGTATAAAGGCCAGGCCACCAACCAAGGATAAGGATCGGGATCTCTGAGTTCACCACCAAGGCCTAAAGATTCCACCAGCCAAGGATAAAGGACTTCGGGATAGGAGAAGCTCACCACCAAGGCCTAAAGATATCACCAGCCAAGGATAAAGGGCTTTTGGCTCACCACCAAGGTACTCCACGCTCCAAGGATAAAGAGACCGCAAGGAGTTATCCACTCTCCGAAGATATTCACTCACGTAGAGGAAGTCTCACAAATTTTCATTCATTCAACCAGCCCTTACAAATGAGAATATGTCTCATTATATAGATATTAGACTCAAAAAAACAGCATGGGAACTACCCAAACAATAAAGACTAACAAGACTAACAAGACTAACAAGACTAGAAGATAAAATTCGTTCACTAACAATAACCAGCAAATATCTACTTCCAAAGAGCATTAAATCACTTTGGAACTTATACTGAATAACTCCCATTTGATATAGCATCAATCAGCAACGAATTTTGATATTGGTATCATCATTCCTTATCCCACCGAAGTAAATTGCAACCGAAGTTAGTTTTGGCATGAATAAGTACCGATAGTGTTTGTTTTGCGAGCAGATCAGCTCAGGACTTAAGGATTGATTAGTAGTCTCGGATGCTCCGCATCAGCTATCAATGCACATTCTAAATGAACCATCTTTCTTAGGCACGAGTAGAGCCGGAACAGAACATGGACTCATGCTTTCTCGAATATATCCTCTGTCGATAAGTTCATCGACTTGTCTTTTACAACTCCTTTGTTTCCTCCGGATTGCATCGATAAGCTGGTTTGTTCGGTAGAGGAGCGCCGGGGATCAAATCAATTTGATGCTCAATACCTCTTATGAGAGGTAATCCATGTGGCAAATCCTCCGGGAACACATCTGCAAAATCTTTCCACAAGCGATGCATCTTTGGATGAATGGGTTGCTCTATCTTACTCTTTTTCTCTACCATAAGTAAAGCAAATACATTCTTTTGTTTGCTAATGGCTCTCTCAACCCGTGTTTCATTTAAGAACAAACTTTCCTTACCAGTGGTTCCCTTCCCAGATTGATTTCGATGTATCAATAAAGGATTCAAGGGTAAAAGGGTGATGCATTTTTGTTCTTTCCGAAAAGAGTATGTGTTCTTACGACCATCATGCACAGCATTCATATCATATTGCCAAGGTCTTCCCAATAATAAGTGACATGCATCCGTGGGAATCACATCACACAGAGCTTGATCTCGATAGTTCATCCCAATCGAAAACGATATAAGAGCTCGTTTGGTTACCTTAAGATCATTTCCTTGATTGAGCCATTGGAGCTTATACGGTTGAGGATGTTTCGTTGTCGGAAGCTTCAATTTGTCAACAAGGTTTGTCGAAGCAACGTTGGTACAACTCCACCATCGATAATCACTGAGCGTACCTTCCCGTTAATAGTGCAATGGGTGTGAAAGATGTTCTCCTTTGCTCATTCTCTTCGGAGATATCTCAGCATGTAATGCTCTCCATTATCACCAACAACTCACCATCATCAGCTTTTTCAATGATATTCTCGGATTCTTCAAATTCAGAATCATTCTGGTCATGTTCATCGTTGGCCTCTTGAAGTTCCAAATCGATCTTCTCAATTTCTTGAAGAGTCATAACTCTTCGATTTGGACAATTAGCTTGCAAATGCCCATAGCCATGACACTTAAAACACTTCCTTGTGTCACCATCAACTTTCTTGCTGGTTTCTTTGATGGGTTCCACCAACTTCTCTTTACCCTTAGCGTTCGTCGAAACACCTTCATATTTGCTTGAAGAAGCACCCTAAAGTAGGATGTCCCCTTGAGGAGGTTCTGGAAGAAAACCTCTTGCTACTCTTTAGTTGTTTCTCAACCTTCATTGCTAGCTTGCAAACATCTTGAAGGACCAATAAGGCTGAAGTTCAGCAAATCAGCAATTTCCGATTCATGCCACCAAGGAATCGGCGATGGTTTGCTCGGGAACTTCTGGAACTTCGCATCTTATCATGAGTTGTTCGAACTCACGAATATATTCTTCAATACTCATCCCTTGTTGTCTTAGGGAATTCAGCTTGAGAAACAGATCTTGCTTATAGGTATCGGGCAAGAACCTTTTCTTCATAAGTTTCTTGAGTTTATCCCAAGACTTGATTCGGCTTTTTTTTTCTCTAGCTCGCTGGCGCTTTAAATTCTCCCACCATAGAGAAGCATATTTAGTGAGTTTCAGAACAGCGACCTTGCACCTCTTCTCATCCGAGTATGACTTGAAGTCAAAACTCGTTCAATGGCAAGGAGCCAATTAACAAAGTTGTTAGGATTGAGACTACCCTCGAACTCAGGTGCATCTGCTTTAATCTCACGGTCATTCTCATGGTATCTTCTTCTTTTTCTCCGAACTCGGTGCTCAAGAGCACTAGAGTTGCCTCCAGCGGAATCAGAATCATCATTAGAATTGTGATGCGAATCTGATTCGTCGTGGTGTCGCTGATCATCGGGACGCCTTGCTGGTTGCTCTTGTCTCTCCGGGTTCTCTAGGAGATTGAGAACTTGCTCCATTTGCCTTTGGAGATTCTCTATAGCACGATCTCGCCTTAAGTCGTGCGCTTGCTCGAAAGTCAAGTCTCGTGGAACTTGTTCATCACCCATGGTAAGTAGAAGATAACAACACAAAGGAATCACTCAAGATAAGTCCAACCTTGAGCTCTGATACCAACTTGATGCGTGCGTGGGCGAGTGACTCCGAACAGAAAATTTCAGGACTGCGCGATTTCGGGAAAAGGGGCGTAACTTCCTTGAAGCAGATCGGATTGACCAGATTCCAAAAACCACCGATCAAGAAAAAAAAAAAGGACCAAGATAATTGCAGTTCACCACCAAGGCTTAAAGGAAATTCCACCGGCCAAGGATAAAGAACTTTGATTCACCACCAACGATGTTGGATAAAGAATCAAGATAAAATTCAACTCACAAGAGGAATTTGCATTCATTCAACCAGTTCCCTTACAAATGAAAATATGTCTCATTATATAGATATTAGACTAAAAAAAAAACAGCTTGGGAACTACCCAAACAATAAAGACTAACAAGACTAACAAGACTAGAAGATAAAATTCGTTCACTAACAATAACCAGCAAATATCTACTTCCAAAGAGCATTAAATCACTTTGGAACTTATCCTGAATAACTCCCTGATGCGGGAGCATCCGAGACTACTAATCAATCCTTAAGTCCTGAGCTGATTCATTCGGCAAAACAAACACTATCAGTACTTATTCATGCCAAAACTAACGTTACAACTTACTTGGTGGGATAAGGAATGATGATACCAATATCCAAATTAGTTGCTGATTGATGCTATATCAAAGGGAGTTATTCAGGATAAGTTCCAAAGTGATTTAATGCTCTTTAAATAGATATTGCTGGTGTAGTGAACGAATTTTATCTTCTAGTTAGTCTTGTTAGTCTTGTTAGTCTTGTTAGTCTTTATTGTTTGGGTAGTTCCCATACTTTTTTTGTTTGAGTCTAATATCTATATAATGAGACATATTCTCATTTGTAAGGAAGAGGTTGAATGAATGAAAATTTGTGAGACTTCCTCTCGTGAGTGAATATCTTGGAGAGTGGATAACTCTTTGTGGTCTCTTTATCCTTGGGCGTGGCTTACTCCTTGGTGGTGAGCCAAAAGCCCTTTATCCTTGGCTGGTGATATCTTTAGGCCTTGGTGGTGAGCTTCTCCTATCCCGAAGTCCTTTATCCTTGGCTGGTGGAATCTTTAGGCCTTGGTGGTGAACTTCGTAGATCCCGATCCTTATCCTTGGTTGGTGGCCTGGCCTTTATACCTTGGAAGAAGATCGTTTCCCGAAATCGCGCAGTCCTGAAATTTTCTGTTCGGAGTCACTCGCCCACACTCGCATCACTCCCCTTTGATATAGCATCAATCAGCAACGAATTTTGATATTGGTATCATCATTCCTTATCCCACCGAAGTAAGTTGTAACCGAAGTTAGTTTTGGCATGAATAAGTACCGATAGTGTTTGTTTTGCCGAAGGAATCAGCTCAGGACTTAAGGATTGATTAGTAGTCTCGGATGCTCCCGCATCAATAGGTCATCTAGGAATGGTTGGCTATTATATTTTGCTATTTGTTGCCTATAGTAAAGCGTCATAGTCTACAACATGTGTAGTCATAACTACTTTTCTGTTGGACTACTCTTGGAGATGAGTCTGGTGGAGTGAGACCATTCTACCTTTCTGAGGTGGTGTGCATTCTCCTGTACTGCTCTAAGAGATCTTAGGCTTTAGTCTATAGCTTGTGTAGACAAAGCTATTTTATACAAACTTCATACTTAATTCAATTACATTTACTTTAAAAAAAAGACTATTTAGCAATCTTCATAGTTGTAGCCTCAATGATTCAACATCATCTTTTTGGCCGCTACCTTCACCAACAATATGTTTTTTATTCTGCCTTACCATGATCTCTAACCTTCAGCTCTAATACCAAACTGATATGGGGTGATACGGAATGGATTTTGAGAGAAAAAGTCGAGAGTATAACACAATTGTATCTATTGGAATAAGTTCTTTCGGACAGAAAAAGAACAATCTCATAAAAATATTTTAACACAATTGTAAAATAGTTCACTACCAGGTTTTAAATCATATAGGGATACAGAAAATTTTACCACCCTAAGGAAATTAAACGAGGATACAGAACAGTACAAAAGGACTCACCAATCAAGGAAAGATCTAAGAAATATTGAGTTTTGAGAAAGCTCCAAGAGTGCTTCTATCAATATCTTCAGTTTCTAAAAACCTCTTCTAACCCTAAAACATCAAAATAATAGTAGTACATGAAATAACCCTTCATGATAGGGAATTTCGAGATTAAATGTTTTATAGTTGTTAACTAACTCCATTAATGTGTTTCTTAGTCATGAAGAAAAGTGCATCGAAATAGCTTTAACTTAGTGTATATGCTCATGAGCTATCATATTTAAATAGACTGAGTTGAAGACTTTGAGGTAACATTGTGGGTTAAAAATATACCATTGCATCAGTAAGGTCAACATGAGCATATTATAGTAAATTAGGCACTTCCGTATCAAGTTGAAGTTAGACACAATTCCTCATCCATATCCTTATCAATTATGTTGGATGCAAAAAGGGAATGATATCAAGGTAACTAAAAGTTGTTTAGTTTCGTTTTCCATTAGCAAGTATTACAAAGATAAAGTATGGTGTGATATTGCTTTATAGATGCTTGTCATTTATTATTGAGTAGATCTTGCCATCATGACAGGAGGGTGTTATATGATAGTTATAAACATACATACTTTTTTAATGTGAATGAAAAGAATATTATTTTAGCTCCATTATAACCTCTTGAAATTAGTACACCAAAGGAGGAAGTTAGCGCTTTGATATCTTATGGCGAATGCAAGGATGAATTAGAAAGAGGTGGTCATATTCTGGCTTTATTAGTTGTAGAGGAAAATGAACAACATAATGAGACATTAGTAATCATGAATTCAATCCTGGAGGAGTTTTAAGTTGTTGTACTAGAAGAGATTCCACATGGCCTTCCACCTCTAAGAGATATTCAGCATCACATTGATCTTATTCTAGGGGCAAGTTTACCTAACAAGGCAACCTGAATGAGTCCTAAGGAATATGAAGAACTTCAAAGGCAAGTGAATGAGTTAGTGGAAAAGGGATTGATTCAGGAGAGCATGAGTCCTTATGTGGTTCCAGCCTTGTTATTGCCGAAGAAGGATAATTCTTGAAAAATGTGTGTGGACAACCGCGACATCAACAAAATCACAATTGACTATCATTTTCCCATTCCAAGTTTAGATGATTTACTTGATCAATTATATGGTGCTTCTATTTTCTCTAAAATTGATTTGAGGAGTGGCTATCACCAAATAAGAATGAGGCCTGGAGATGAGTGGAAAACTATATTTAAAACTAGAGAAGGTTTATATGAATGGTTGGTTATGTCATTTCGGCTATCTAATGCTCCTAGTACTTTTATGAGATTCATGAATCATATACTTAAGCCATGCATTTAAACTTTTGTTGTGGTTTATTTTGATGATATATTAGTATATAACAAGAGTGAAGAGGAAGGAGCATATAAATAATCTCAAAAAGGTCTTTCAAATTTTGAGATAGCAAAAACTTTATGGTAATCTAAAGAAGTGTGATTTCTTTACAACTACTATTGTATTTTTGGGATATATTGTTTCAAAAGATGGAATTATGATGGATGAAAGTAAGGTAGAGACTATTCTTAATTGGTCAAAACCTGCTTCAGTGAATGATGTGAGGAGTTTCCATGGCTTAACTTCTTTTTACAGAAGATTCATCAAGGGTTTCAGCTCTATTATTGCTTCAATCACTGAATGCTTGAAATGGATAAATTCAAATGAACTGGTGAGGCTAATGATGCCTTTGAACTATTGAAAAGAAAGGTAACGCTCCTTTCTTAGTGCTACCTAATTTTGATTAGGTATTTGAGGTTGAATATGATACCTCTAATATGGGAATTGGTGCTATTTTAAGTCAAGATGGAAAGTCATTGCCTTTTTTAGCAAGAAGCGGAATGATGCAAAAGGAGATACTCTACCTATGCAAGAAGGAGATGTTCTATGCTATTTATCAAGCTTTATCTCATTGGAGTCGATATCTTCTTTTTTTTTATAAGTAAATGTAATTATATTTAGTATGAAGTTTGCACAAAGTAGTTTTGTCTACACAAGCCGTAGACTATAGCCTGAGATCTCTTAGAGCAATCTAGGAGAATGCACCCCACCTTAGAAAGGAGGAATGGACTCATTCCACCAGACTCATCTCCAAGAGAATATAAGCAAAAAAGTAGCCATGACTACACATGTCGTAGACTATGATGCCTTACGATATTCAATAAATATCAAAATGTAATTCCTAAATAACCTGTGAATACATCACATTGTTGAAACATAGAAACTCATCCTAGAAAGCATTAACGAATAACAAAATTGAATCTGATAAAGATATCTTTTTCTCTACTTGTTAAATGCTTCATTTCCAGATCCTGCTCCATACATGATCTTGAGTCGCTAAGTATCTCGAGCAATAGGTGAGTATTGTGTGTGTTGTGGCCCTCAAAGATTCTGCTATACCTTTCTCTCTAAATCAACCAAATAGCACATCTGAAGGTAATTTTTGCTAGTTGTGTAAGAAGCCCTTTTCTTGAGAAGATTTGCTGCAGCTATTCTAGTTCCTGATGCAAGTTTCGCCTTGGTAGCCTATGGAGTTCAAATCTCTTCAAAATCTCCTCCCATATCCAATTAGTGTAGTCCCAAGCAAAATAAAGATGATCAATATCTTTTTTATAAGTAATTGTAATTGTATTTAGTATTAAGTTTGCATAAAATAGCTTTTTTTTCCAAGCCGTAGACTATACCTTGAGATTGTTAGAGATCGAGCGGCACTAAGGGGGGGGGGGGGGGTGAATTAGTGCAGCGGATTAAAATCGTACTCTTGAAACCGATTTTGCAAAAACACACATTCGTAGGAAAATCTCGATTTGGCGAAAGAGAACTTGAAAGTAATTGCTTGCGTAAAGGAAATAACTATGAACTAAATAACTTGCAGCAAAGTAAAGAAATGCTTCAAGAATGTAAACACTCACACATTCATGGACACAAAGATGTATAGTGGTTCGGTCAAATGACCTACATCCACTCTTGAAGCCTTTACGATGAGGCTCCGCTCTTCCTTTACTAGAAATTCCTTTGAAGGGGAAGGATCAAACACCCCATTTATAACCCTTTACAAGATGTTCACACTTGTACAAGATCTCTCAAGAAAAGGAAGAAGGTGAACACTAGCAAAACAAGACTTTACAACACACTTCAAAAGCTCAAGACTTAGAATTTTTGCTCAAAAGGGTTCCCTTTCAGCTGAGAAAGGGGGGGTATTTATAGATCCAAAGTGGATTCAAAATTGGGCTCCAAATTTCAAATAAATTTGGAGTTCCAATGTTTCTGGTGGTCAGAGGCGGTGCCACCGCCTGCCAGAGGCGGTGCCACCGCCTGTACGTCTGTTGACTGACGTACAGGGGCGGTACCACCGCCCCAGGCAGGCGGTTCTACCGCCTGCTACAGTAGCCGGGGCGGTGCTACCGCCCCAGGCAGGCGGTTCCACCGCCTGCTACAGTAGCCTGCTACAGTAGCATGCACGTAGCTGGTTCGGTTTGGGCCAAAATTTTGGCCCAAACTCATCCTAATCAAGGCCCAATGGGCCCCCACTTTGGGTTATCTAATCCTAACCCAAAATATGTGCTAACTACGAATTTTAAAGACGTTTCCTAAGCTATTACAAAGTCCGTAAGTCAAGTCTTCTTCCGTCGAGCTTCCGACGAACTTCCGGCGGTCTTCCGACGATCCCTCGGAAACCATCCTGCGGACTCTCGGCAAGCTCTCGGACTCCATGATGATTTTGGCGAGTTCCCCCGAGCTTCTTTGGCAAGCTTCGATCTTTCTTGTCAAGCTCCGCGAACTTCCGACGAACCTCCCGGCGAGCTTCCGAAAACCCTTCGGCAAGCTCCCTACTTGTTCTCGGCCAGTTCCGGCAGCACTCCCAATGAATCTTCAGGCTTCCATCAAACTCTCGAACTCCCAACGATCCATCGCACTTGACTTCGGCCCTTGATTTTGCTTTACGTCTTCATCCCTTTCGTAGTTACTCCTGCACAAACAAACTCGATATCCATGGCGCAACTCCGCACTTCTTGGCCCGATGCCCGACTTACGAAGCCCCCTGCCGATAGTAGACCTGTGTAACTCAACACGCAGTTAGACAACAAATCACACTCAATTAGTTTCATCATCAAAATCCGAGATTCAACAATCTCCCCCTTTTTGATGATGACAACTAATTGATGACTGACGGAGTTAACCATAACTCCCCGAAGTTTAACACAAACTCCCCCTATCAATATGCCATTGATAGAACACTTGGATTATCCAAGATCCAAGCAACATTCATCACAATGTTTATGAGAATAGTCAAACCATCATGTAAATATATAAAATATTCAATACAAAGCATGAAGTCATCAATCTACTTCTCCCCCTATGTCATCAACAAAAAGGAGAAGTAACATCATAGCTAGTTTTTAAGAATATGCAAACTTTACAACATACTAGCTATTTTCATCAACATTCAACATTCAACATTCAATCATGGCAAATTTTTCAAGGATGTCCAAGCATAGCAATCCATCACTTGCTTCTTACAATTCATCATAGCAAGTTTGTAGTTTGCTTTGTAGCATGCTAGCAACATTTAAAATTTCCATGATAGGATGTTCCTTAATTTCAATGATCGAGCTAGAAATTTTTTCATTGAAGTTGCAAGCTAGCAATAAATCTTCTCCCCTTTGTTTTTGTCAAAAGAATAGTAGGATCAAATACAAAGATTTTCTTTTACATCCTCTTTTCATATCATATATCAACTTCCATCAATAAAAAATCTTCATCAATATTCAAAGCATGACATATAGGAGAAGTCATATAGGAGAAAAATTTTTGATTCATCACAATTCAAAAGTTCAAGGCAATAGATTCAAAGAATTCATGAAAGATATCAATAAGGATTAATTCGTGAATACCAAAGATATGATTCATGGTTCATTAAAATTTTTCTTAACTAGATTAAGATAAAGATTCATGAGATAAAAAGAGCAATTTCAAACATTCTCATCAAGAACACATTTTAAAATATTCCAAGTATCAAATATTGAAATATCAAAATTTAGATTGTTTTCCTTTAACAGCTTTTCACATCATTTAAATTTGTATCAATCAATCATTCAATCATATCATGTAATGATAGATATCAATATGAAAAATCAATAAGGATCAAAAGATATCATTCATGATTCATAACCATTCATTTTAGCAAGATCAAGATCATGATTTTCAAACAAATTCTAAACATATAGTTCCGAGAAATCAAAATCATGATTCAGAAATACTTTCTTTATCGTCAATTTTCAATTCATGATAAAGGATATACAATCAAGAATCATGATATATATATAAAAAAGATAGCAGAGATCAAGTCATGATTCAATGATTCATCAAAAAGAAAATTAATTTTCAATCATCACACAAGGAAGTCATCTCATTAAAGATCAATTCATGAATAAACAAAATTTATATATATTTGTCATGAAGAAAATCTCGATTTACATGTAGGAGTTTTCAAATCATCACGATCATGATTTCATAAATAGAATCTCAAATATATAGTTCCAAGAAATCAAAATCAAGTCATGATTAATGATGTTAACATGCTTTCTTTCCTTTTATCGTTAAAGATGGAAATAAAGGGAAAGGGAAGAATATCAATTTTGTTTTACATCAATGTTCAAATCATCACAAAAGGCATACAAGGTAAGGAAATCATATCATTTTTATATCATAAAAGATGTGATGTCAGGGCTCATGATTCATTTGATAGTAAGAGCAACAACTTGATTTATACATGATAGATCTAAATTCATCATGAATCATAAAATAATTTCAAGTATCACTTATCGATATATCAAGACTTGAATTGTTTTCCTCTTTAGTAAATGAAAAAGGAAGCAATCATAGAGGAAGGTATTTCAATTTGCAAAAATATCTCAAGTCAAGAATTCAATGTCATGATTTCAAGAGATCAAGAGAGGAGTCATAAAATTATTCAAACTCATTTTGTCAAATCGAAACTCCTAATCAAATCAAATACATTTTGAGATTCATAACATGAATGAGTGATTATCAACTTTTTAGAGATTGCAAAATGATAAATAGATTTTTGATAAACACTTATTATCAAATCATCAATTTCGTAATTCATTTAGAAGATTCTCCTCTATGGTAAATAAAAGGAAATATAGGAGAACAAAATGAATTAAGGGAGAAAGAACATGATTGAAGCATGATTCAATTTTAAAACGTGTCTTATGACATAAATACAAATCAAGCATTAGTCAAAACTAGAATCATCCTCAAAATCTCATTCAATAAATTCATACATGATAAGCATGGTGATGGAAATCATCAATTTAGCAACCATACACCCCGAGATGCGAATTGGTTCGCAAAAGAATAAGGATTGCGGTTTTATTGTGCCACGAGCAAGAGGATCGATAGGATGATCTTGGATACAGGTTAAACCACCACCACAGATCGATAGAACGGGATCACCACCAAACTTGGATACAGTACCACCACCAAGCAAGGATACAGATTCCCAAGAGGCTCACCACACTGAATCCACCAAGTGATACAGATGCCTTAATGCAAGAAACTTGCAAAAGAGATTAACTCTCAATATTCATTCAACCACCCTTACAAATGAGAATATGTCTCATTATATAGAAACTAGATTCAAAAACAACTTGAGAACTACCCAAACAAACAAGACTAACAACACTAACAACACTAACAATACTAACAAGTCTAACAAACTAACAAGTCTAACAAACTTAGTTTACTAACAATAACCAGTAAATATCTACTGCGAAAGAATATTAAATCACTTAGTAATCTCGGATGCTCCCGTATCACCAATAAGCTGAATATGTCACAAATTAATTCCACATAAGCATAGTGACAAGTGGCGCATGAGGAGAATTCAGCATGTTGCAATTTGGTGTAGCGCCATTCAGCAAAGTGTTGAACCGAAATGCATCAGCCTCCCTTTGCTGGAAAAGATTTGTCCTCAAATCTTCAGGTTCTTTGTCTTCCTCAAATGGAGATAGGTCTTGAACATTGAATGTTGCTGAGACATGGGACTCACCAGGAAGATCGATCTTATAGGCGTTGTCATTGACTCTTTCTAATACCTTGAAGGGACCTTCAGCTCTAGGCATCAACTTGGACTTGCGTTTGGAGGGAAACCTCTCCTTTCGGAAATGAATCCAAACTAAATCTCCAGGGCGAAAGATAACAGCTCGCCTATTCTTGTTTGCCTTCCTTTCATAAATCTCATTTTGCTTCGCAATTTGAGATTTAATCTTCTCATGTAACTCCTTTATTACCTTGGCTCGCTGGTTAGCTTCTTTGTGCACCAAATCCTTGCTAGGCAAAGGTAGCAAATCGATGGGAGTAAGTGGATTGATGCCATACACAGCTTCAAATGGTGAACATCTTGTAGTGCGACTTGGAACTCTATTGTATGCAAACTGCTCATGAGCAAGCTTCAAGTCCCAATCCTTCTGATTTTTGGACACTAAAGTTCTCAATATAGCTCCCATGGTACGGTTGACAACTTCGGTTTGTCCATCTGTTTGAGGATGACAAGAAGTGCTGAACAGAAGCTTCGTACCAAGCTTACTCCATAATGTCTTCCAAAATCCACTTAGGAACTTGCTGTCCCTATCCATAACAATGGAGCGAGGAACTCCATGAAGTCGAATGATCTCACGGAAGTACAAATCAGCAATGTGAATAGCATCGTCGGTCTTATGGCAAGGCACAAAATGAGCCATCTTTGAAAACCGATCGACAACCACCATAATAGCATCTTGTTGTCTTTGAGTCCTTGGTAAACCAAGAACGAAATCCATGCTTACAGGTTCCCAAGGAACCTCAGGAATTGGCAATGGCGTGTATAATCCTTGTGGAAGAACATGACTCTTGGCTTTGTGACAAGTGACACACCGCCTAAGGATTCTTTGAACATCTCTTGCCATCTTTGGCCAGTGAAAGTGCTCTTGTAATAGAGTCAAAGTCTTGTTAATGCCAAAGTGGCCAGCAATTTCACCTCCATGGACTTCTCTAATCAACAACTCCCTCGTTGAACTCTGAGGAATGCACAACTTGTTGTCCTTGAAGAGAAAACCTTCTTGGACATGGAAATGATCCACAGCACCTTTTGACATGCTGCAAATATAGAATTAAAGTCCACATCATCCGCATAGAGTTCTTTTATTACCTCGGCCGATAAGCTTGGAATCCATCAAGGAGAGCAAAGAATGTCTCCGCGATAGTGCATCGGCGACAACATTGGATTTTCCTGCTTTATGCTTGATCATGAAGGAGTAGGATTGAAGATATTCAACCCATTTGGCATGCCTCTTATTCAGCTTGTGTTGGCCATTGATGAACTTCAAAGCTTCATGATCCGAATGCAAGACAAACTCCTAGGCAATAAATAGTGGCTCCAATGTTCTAATGCACGAATGATTGCATAGAATTCTTTATCATAAGTGGAGTAATTCAGCCTGGAACCATTAAGCTTTTCGCTGAAATAAGCAAGTGGTCGGCCATGTTGAAGTAATACTCCTCCAATCCCAACACCGGAAGCATCACACTCTACTTCAAAGAGCTTTTCAAAATCAGGAAGTGCAAGCACCGAGGCCTCACACAACTTCAGTTTAATGGTTTCAAAGCTTTGCGCGCTTCAAAGAGTCCACTCAAATGTTTCTCCTTTCAAGCAATCAAGTGGAGCAATAATGGTGCTGAAATTTTTAATGAAGCGCCTATAGAAAGAAGCCAAACCATGAAAACTCCTTACATCATGAACAGATTGGGAGTTGGCCAGATTGGATTGCTTCAACCTTGCTTTCCCATTTTGATGCCTTCACTTGAGATGACATATCCCAGGAATACAACTCTAGAAGTAAAGAAATGGCACTTCTTGAGATTGCCAAATAGTTGCTGAATGCGCAACTCTTCAAATAGCTTCTTCAAGTGCTGCAAGTGTTCTTCTTCTTCTCGGCTATAGACAAGGATGTCATCAAAGTAGACAACAATGAATTTCCCAATAAAAGGCCTTAGAACATGATTCATTAGCCTCATGAATGTGCTAGGAGCATTAGACAAACCGAATGGCATAACAAGCCACTCATAGAGACCTCCTTTGGTCTTGAATGCCGATTTCCATTCATCTCCTTCCTTCATGCGAATCTGATGGTAACCACTCCGGAGATCTACCTTAGAAAAAATAGTGGCACCATGCAATTCATCTAGCATATCATCAAGCCGAGGAATAGGATAACGGTACTTTACCGTTATCTTGTTGATGGCACGACTATCCATGCACATTCTCCATGAGCCATCTTTCTTTGGAACTAGAATGGCTGGAATGGAGCAAGGACTCAAGCTTTCTTGGACATAGCCTCTAGACACCAACTCATCAACTTGTCGCTGAAGCTCTCTAGTCTCCTCCGGTTACACCTATAAGCTGGTTTGTTGGGCAATGGTGCTCCGGGCATTAAGTCAATTTGATGCTGAATCTCTCTCTTTGGAGGCAAGCCGGATGGCAATTCTTTAGGGAAGACATCAGCAAATTCATTCAGCAATGGTTTCACCAAAGGGTGAATTAAATCTTCATGGACCGCATTTGCTTCAAGCAAGAGCAATGCAAACAGTTGCCTCTTCTTCAAACAAGTCTCTCAAGTTCGGCTTTGCTCAAAAAGCGGCCAGCAACTCCATTCTTCTTATGTTGACCACAATCAGCAAGACTTGGAGATAATGGGGTAAGAGTGATCTTCTTCTGCCCCAAAAGGATGGAATAGGTGTTCTTGAAGCCATCATGCATAGCCCGATCATATTGCCATGGTCTTCCAAACAACAAGTGACATGCATCCATAGGGATCACATCACAAGTAATTTCATCTTGATAATGCTTCCCAATTGAAAATGAGATTAAGGCTTGTTTAGTTACCTTAACATCACTTTCCTTGTTCAGCCATTGAAGTTTGTAAGGTTGAGGATGGGTGATTGTTGGCAAACTCACTTCTCAATCATAATTGCTGAAGCAACGTTAGTGCAACTTCCACTATCAACAATAACATGGCATACCTTTCCCTTGATCGCATAATCGTGTTTGGAAAAGGTTCTCCTTTGTTCCTCCATAGCCACCAAGTTGGCATTCAGTGCCTTGCGTAATCACCAGTGAGTTCGCCATCATCGGATGTTCCACATGCTCTTCTCCTTCTTCGAATCCCAAATCGGCTCATCCTCTTCAAAATTTGGTTCTTCAACCTCTTTGAGGGAGATAGTGCGCCGATTAGGACATTCGGAAGCAATATGCCCAAAACTTTGGTATCTGAAGCATCGTCTCCTTGGAGGTTGTCACGGGCTGGGAATCAACTTTGGTTTTATCCTTCCTTGCTGTAGTCTTCTCAGCTTGAAAAGAAGTGCTCCTTTGCTGGAAGAAGCCCTCTTCTCAAATGGCTTGTAGGACGACCTCTTGGAAGAGTCTTGCTGCTTCTCCACCTTGTTTGCTAGCTTGCATACATCATTTAAGCTCCAATAGGGTTGTAAATCCACCAAATCAGCAATTGGTTTCTTTAAACCACCCAGATATCGTGCAATGGTTTGCTCATGGGATTCAGTAACATCACACTTAATCATGAGTTGTTCAAACTCACGAGTGTACTCTTCAACATTCAAGTCATTCTGTTTTAGAGTATGGAGTTTTAAGAACATATCTTGCCTGTAATTTTCGGGCACGAATCTCCTTCTCATCTCCCTTTTCATCTTCTCCCACGTTCGGATCTTTTATCTAGCACGCCGAGCTTTAAGATTCTCCCACCATAGGCTCGCGTAATGGCGCAACTTCAAAGCTGCAACCTTCACTTTCTTTTCCTCCGAATAGTCTTTAAATTCAAAGACTCTCCATGGTGTGTAGCCAATCAATGAAGTCATCAGGTGAAAGTTTACCTTCAAATTCCGGAATCTCCACTTTGACATCGGATTTATTCTTGTGATGATTGAATCTGTGATGCCTCCTCCTTGAGACTCCTCACCACTTGAGTTCTCACGGAAAGGATTCTCCTCATCATCACCAGAACTAGCATGAGACGATGTTGCTCCTCTTTGAAAAAGCTGCTCCATTTGACGTCTCAAATCAGCAATCTCTCGCTCCATTCGCATAGAGCGAGCTTGTTCAAATGTCAAACCACGCTGGAACTCGACGGCCATGTGTATAGTGAAGATGGGGGTTTCGGGTATGTAAGTGTTTAGGGGGGGAATGAAGATGGTGTATAGAAGAAATGCACAAAAGGAACCGCGTTTCCCACAGACGGCGCCAAATGATGCGAATTGGTTCGCAAAAGAATAAGGATTGCGGTTTTATTGTGCCAAGCAAGAGGATCGATAGGATGATCTTGGATACAGGTTAAACCACCACCAAAGATCGATAGAACGGGATCACCACCAAACTTGGATACAGATACCACCACCAAGCAAGGATACAGATTCCCAAGAGGCTCACCACACTCGGAATCCACCAAGTGATACAGATGCCTTAATGCAAGAAACTTGCAAAAGAGATTAACTCTCAATATTCATTCAACCACCTTACAAATGAGAATATGTCTCATTATATAGAAACTAGATTCAAAAACAACTTGAGAACTACCCAAACAAACAAGACTAACAAGACTAACAACACTAACAATACTAACAAGTCTAACAAACTAACAAGTCTAACAAACTTAGTTTACTAACAATAACCAGTAAATATCTACTCCGAAAGAATATTAAATCACTTAGTAATCTCGGATGCTCCCGTATCACCAATAAGCTGAATATGTCACAAATTAATTCCACATAAGCATAGTGACAAGTGGCGCATGAGGAGAATTCAGCATGTTGCAATTTGGTGTAGCGCCATTCAGCAAAGTGTTGAACCGAAATGCATCACACCCCGATAGCTAAAGAGCTATGATACATATGGAATACAAATTGACACCCTCCAACGAATTGAAAACAAGGCGGATCGTTCAAGAATGAAGTAAGGAAAACTATTCTAATCACTTATCAATAGAAAATTGATGAAATAACTAGAATAGCACTTTGAATTCCCTTAAGACGCCACAAACTAACAAGTCTGATAAGTCAAAGGAAAAGCAAAGATTTGGTTTGAACGCCACAAGCAGAAAAGCCTGATAAGTTCTAAAGTTCATGCAAGAACTTAAAAACAAAACACTCACCGGTGTTGAAGAATTGTTATACTTCCCAAATTGTCTGTCTTACATTTTGATTCAGCCTCATTTATATAGTATGAGGCTTAGTACAAAGGGAATGAATGCATTAAATAACATTCATATTCCGAATTCATGATTTTTGATAATCATGGCTGAATGGACTTTTATTCTTTAAGATGAGGTCTTCAAATTTGTCCTTCTCTCTTCATGATCATGTTGACCATTTTAGGCTCTTCTTCCAACCATAGAATCTTGACTGAGTCTTGACTAGCTTGATCCTTCCAAATGTTTTCCAATAAACAGGTTAAGGCTTCTTTCATCCTCTTAGCTTTAGCTTTCGTCATTGGTCCTCCATGAATAGTTAAAGGGTCTTTAATCGAATTATGATCAACTTGCTGGTTTATATCATTCCCCCTTTCCTGGAAAGGATTCGTCCTCGAATCATAGCCTCCATCACCTACATCAAACAAAGATAGATCAGAAACATTGAATGTTGCATTAACGTTGCCATACTCACCTGGTAGTTCCAGCTTATATGCATTGTCATTGATTTTTTGAAGGACTTGAAATGGACCATCTCCTCTTGGCATTAGTTTAGACTTCCTATGATTGGGAAATCTTTCCTTTCTTAAGTGTACCCAAACCCAGTCACCAGATTTGAATACTACTTGTTTTCGGCCTTTGTTGTGTTGTTTCTTATATTGTAGAGTTTTCTTTTCAATTTGTGTTCGGACTTTTTCATGCAATGCTTTTACAAATTCAGCTTTTTGCTTACCATCCAAATTAGCTTTTTCCAATGGTAAAGGTAGCAAATCCATAGGAGTTAATGGATTGAACCCATACACAACTTCAAATGGGGAATGATTTGTTGTTGCATGCACACTTCTATTATAAGCAAACTCCACATGTGGCAAACACTCCTCCCAATTTTTTAAATTTTTTTGAATTATGGCCCTCAAAAGTGTTGATAAAGTTCGATTTACTACCTCCGTTTGCCCATCTGTTTGTGGATGACAAGTGGTTGAATACAACAATCTTGTACCCAACTTACTCCAAAGTGTTCTCCAAAAGTGACTAAGAAACTTCACATCTCTATCACTCACAATTGTCCTTGGGATGCCATGTAACCTCACAATTTCTTTGAAAAATAGTCCCGCAACATGTGTTGCATCATCTGTTTTATGGCAAGGAATGAAATGTGCCATCTTGCTAAACCTATCAACAACAACAAAAATAGAATCTCTCCCTCCTTTTGACCTAGGTAAACCTAAGACAAAGTCCATGGATATATCAACCCAAGGTTCACTAGCTATAGGAAGGGGTGTATATAACCCATGAGGCATTACTTTAGATTTAGCTTGTTTACAAGTGATGCATTTCTCACACAATTTTTCAATATCCCTTTTCATGCGTGGCGAAAAGAAATGATCACTTAACACATCTAAAGTTTTTCTAACTCCAAAATGTCCCATTAAACCTCCACTATGTGCTTCTTTCACAAGAAATTCTCTCATTGAACATTGAGAAACACACAGCTTATTTTCTTTAAAAAGAAAACCATCATGTCTAAAGAACTTATCAAAACCCCCTTTTTCATATGCCCCATAAACATTAGCAAAATTATAGTCAGAATTGTATAAATCTTTAATATATTCAAAACCTAATAATTTTGCATCAAGTTTAGAAATTAGAGCATACCTTCTAGAAAGAGCATCGGTGACCATATTTTCTTTACCTTGTTTGTACTTGATGATGTATGGAAAGGATTCAATAAACTCCACCCATTTTGCATGCCTACGACTTAGCTTTCCTTGTCCTTTGAGATATTTCAAAGACTCATGATCGGTATGTATAATGAATTCCTTGTGCCAAAGATAGTGCTGCCATGTCTCTAACACTCTTACCAGAGCATAAAATTCTTTATCATATGTCGAGTAGTTAAGACTTGCTCCATTTAGCTTCTCACTGAAGAATGCAATGGGTCGACCCTCTTGCATTAAGACTCCTCCAATACCTACTCCACTCGCATCACACTCAATCTCAAAAGTTTTAGCAAAGTTAGGTAAAGCAAGCAAAGGTGCTGAACTGAGTTTGTCTTTAAGCAAGTTAAAAGCATCATCTTGTTGTTTACCCCATCTGAATTCAATATTCTTTTGATGCATTCAGTTAATGGAGCAGCAATGATAGAAAAATCTATAATAAATCTTCTATAAAAGCTAGCAAGGACATGAAAACTTCTAACAACACTAACACTAGTGGGTTTTGGCCTCACTTTAATTACTTTTACTTTATCTTGATCAACAAGTATTCCTTTATCGTTTACAACATATCCAAGAAAAGTAATTTCATTAGTGTAAAAAGTGCATTTCTGTAGATTAGCATATAACTTTTGTTTTCTAAGCACATCAAAAATAGCTTTTAAATGTGTTACATGTTCATCTAAACTTTTGCTATACACAAGTATATCATCAAAATAAACCACTATAAACTTTCCAATATAAGCACGCAAAATATGGTTCATCAATCTCATAAAAGTGCTAGGTGCGTTAGTTAAGCCAAAAGGCATCACTAACCATTCATATAAACCATGTTTAGTTTTAAAAGCAGTTTTCCATTCATCACCCTCATGCATTCTTATTTGATGATATCCAGATTTCAAATCAATTTTTGAAAATAGACAAGAACCATGCAATTCATCTAACATGTCATCTAGCCTAGGAATAGGATGTCGATACTTTACCGTGATTTTGTTGATGGCTCTGCAATCAACACATATTCTCCAAGATCCATCCTTTTTAGGTGCCAAAAGAACAGGAACTGCACATGGACTCATGCTTTCTCGCACATACCCCTTTTCCATAAGCTCACTGACTTGCTTTTGGATTTCCTTGGTCTCTTCTGGGTTGCATCTATATGCTGGCCTATTTGGTATGCTTGCACCTGGAATGAAATCAATTTGATGCTCAATTCCTCTAATTGGTGGCAAACCATTGGGAACTTCTTCAGGAAAGATATCCTCTTTTTTCTGCAAAAAATTAACAATAACACTAGGCAAACTTTTGTCAATTTTGTTAGAAGAAATCAAAATGTCCTTGTACATAAGTACAAGTAAGGGCTACCTCATGATTAAGGCCTTTTTTACATCACTCATTTTGGCATAAACACTCATTTTTCTTTCACTCAAGCCTTCCTTGTTTTTATCACTCATCTCATCTTTTTCTTTTTTCTCTCTTACTTGCTCCCTCCCAAATGTTTTGGTTAATGAAGACTCAAGCTCCTCATTGTTAGGGGAAAACAACCTTTTACCGTGACCCCGGGGGGTCGTCTCGGTACGGTTCGGGCCCGTCGATGGCTCCTGCTCGCGCCCGTCGAGCTCTCCGAAAGGCGGCTGCGCGCTCCTCGGCCGTCGGGGACGAGACCTCCCGGAGTGTTCAAGGAAAGAAAGGGTCTCCCCTAGAGGTCTTGAGAGAGATCAGAATCAGAGAGTCAGTCCGAGAGAGGGAGTCCTTGGAAAGTCCTGGAAAAGTCTCCGAGAAGTCCTCCCCAAAAGGTCCCCTTCTCCTGTCCTACCTGTTCGGGTTAAATAGGTCGGACGGAGGGCATGCTTCCGACTGTCTGCAGGTGGCGTACGAGCCTGACCTCGCAGGTCGGTGCCGTGGTCAGCTTGGCGGGTAGTTGGGGCGATGCTGAGGAGAAGCGACGTCGGGCTGTCGCATCGTGGGCGGTTGGAGCGCAGGAGGGGCGATGACGTCATCCGGTTGTACGACAGAAGACCAGGTGTCTCGTCATACTTAATATCCTTATCACTACCCCCCCCCCCTCAAAAAGCCACTCCTGCGGGACAATTTGGAGGGTGTTGCTCGGAAGAACCTGATTGCCGACTGAGACACCTGGTCTTTACAGGATACGGGGTCGAGGCGCCGCTCAAGACCCGAAAAACCGAAGATCGAGGAAGCTCGAGGTCCAGTGACCGAACCACCGTTCGGGATAAAGGGGGTCGAGGAACCTCAAGACCCAGAAAGCCATAGTCACCGAACCGTCGTTCGGGAAATAGGGCCGAGCCACCGCTCAAGGCCTAGGATGCCGATGATCGAGCCGTCGCTCAAGATCATGTACCGAACTGCCGTTCGGGATAATGGGGTCGAGGAGACGCCCGAGTTCCGTTTGCCAAGCCGACGTCCGGTAATCAGGGGTTGAGACTCGCGCTTGGGCCAGTTGAACCAGTGAGCACCGCCGAGGTAAGGGCTTACGACGCCCAAGTCCTCGCACCGACCCGTCGTTGGGTACTAGGGGTCGAGGTCACGCACACGACTTGAAAAACCATGAGAGCCGAACTGCCGTTCGGGATGTGTGTGTGGCCGAGCTGCCGCTCAGGGCCTAGGAAACCAGAGTAGCCGAACTGCCGTTCGGGATGTGTGTGGCCGAGCTGCCGCTCAGGGCCTGTAAAATCAGAATAGCCGAACTTTCATCCGGGATAAAGGGGGTCGAGGAGACGCCCGATTCTCCTTGCCAAGCCGACGTCCGGAAGTCAGGGGTTGAGACGCGTCAGGTCCTCCCTGCTTACCGACCCGTCATTTTTGTACAAGGGGTCGAGGTCACGCACACGACCTGAGAAACCATAATAGCCGAACCGTCGTTCGGGATAAAAGGGGTCGAGGAGACGCCCGATTCTCCTTGTCAAGCCGACGTCCGGAAGTCAGGGGTTGAGACGCCGCCGTCGGTCCTCTCGCCATCGACCCGCCATTTTTTGTACAAGGGGTCGAGGTCACGCATACACGACACGAGAAACCATAATAGCCAACCGCCGATCGGGATAAAGGGGGTCGAGGAGACGCCCGATTCTCCTTGTCAAGCCGACGTCCGGAAGTCAGGGGTTGAGACGCGTCAGGTCCTCCCTGCTTACCGACCCGTCGCTTTGGTACAAGGGGTCGAGGTCACGCACACGCACCTGAGAAACCATAATAGCCGACCGCTGCTCGTACGTGTGGCCGAGCTGCCGCTCAAGGCCCAGAATACCAGCTGGTCGAAAACGCCAAGACCTGAAACTGCATAGCCAATCGCCGCTCGGGATGGGGCCGAGGCGCCGCTGGCGCCTGTAAGATCGCGGGTCGCAGCCGCTCAAGTCCTAGAAAACCAGAATCGCCAAACCGCTGCTCTGTGCGGCCGAGCCGCCAAGGCCCAAATGCCGTGGTCGAGCTGCCGCCAAGACCGAAGACCAGAATAGCTCAATCGCTGCCGATGGGGCCGAGCCGCCAAGGCCTGTACCAGCGGTCGAGCTGCTCAAGACGAAAACAACCGCCAGCGCCGCTTCAAAAACGCTGATAGTGCTTGAATCGGGATGCGCGTGGGGTAAGTTCACCTGTACACTCCTTATTAATATGCCGCGCGCTTCAAGAGGTGATGCCATTTCTTGTCGCCTCTGAGGAGAAAGGTCGAGGCTTTTCTATAAATAGAGCCCTGTCTATCACTTTATGAGATCTTTTGTCCTGCTGCCTTTCCTTGAGTTTTCCTCCTTTGTTTTGACCTCTTCCACATTTCTTCCATTCTAGGTTAGTGCGATGGGTCTTCCTTCCACTTCCTCTTCCTCTACTTCTTCCTCCTCCTCATGATACAACCCGGCCTCTCCTTCGTCTCCTTCTTTGGCCCTTGGCGCGGAAGCGCACAGCTAGAGGCTAATATCCACCAAGACTCCATCTTGACGAGCGTATGGTGATTCTGGCGGCGCCGGCATCCCGGAGGAGTTCACCCTCCTGGCCGCTGGAGCGGGACAGCGGTCTTTTGACCCGGTTCCCAAGGGCTTTGCCCTGCGCGCCGATGCCCTAGAGGCTGCGCTTTGCACAATCATCGTATCTGCATCTCCCGTGGCGTATTTCGCTGATAACTCCCAACTCGCGGTATTTGGTGGCTTTAATGCCATTACGAACATCGCCCGACAACCTTCTTTGCGAAGGGTATACTGCCGCACAACCAGGGTTGGGTTAGGCGACCAATAACAAAGGTGGAAGAGGCGCTTCTTTTTGTCCATGCCAAATGGACTGGGTTTTGGGGTTCTTCACCATCGATAACATTGAGTGCAAGCGCGCCATGAGCAGCGAGGTAATCCTCCTTGCAAGCCATCCGATGTTTCAGCAGTGGCTGGTGGAGGGACGTCCGCTCGAGCCGTTGTCTCGCCTTTAGATTGCTGCCATACTTATCTTCTGACATATCTGTCGCATGGTGAATGGTCCTTCCACGATGGCTCGGGACCATCTCCGCGCTCTCGTTCTAAGCGCTGGCTCACCATGAGGGGCGTAGCCAATCAATGAAGTCATCAGTGAAAGTTTACCTTCAAATTCCGAATCTCCACTTTGACATCGGATTTATTCTTGTGATGATTGAATCTGTGATCCTCCCTTGAGACTCTCACCACTTGAGTTCTCACGAAAGGATTCTCCTCATCATCACCAGAACTAGCATGAGACGATGTTGCTCCTCTTGAAAAGCTGCTCCATTTGACGCTCAAATCAGCAATCTCGCTCCATTCGCATAGAACGAGCTTGTTCAAATGTCAAACCACGGAACTCGCCCATGTGTATAGTGAAGATGGGGTTTCGGTGTAAGTGTTTAGGGGAATGAAGATGGTGTATAGAAGAAATGCACAAAAGGAACGTTTCCCAGGGCGCAAATGATGTGGTTCGCAAAAGAATAAGGATTGCGGTTTTATTGTGCCACGAGCAAGAGGATCGATAGGATGATCTTGGATACAGGTTAAACCACCACCAAAGATCGATAGAACGGGATCACCACCAAACTTGGATACAGATACCACCACCAAGCAAGGATACAGATTCCCAAGAGGCTCACCACACTCGGAATCCACCAAGTGATACAGATGCCTTAATGCAAGAAACTTGCAAAAGAGATTAACTCTCAATATTCATTCAACCACCCTTACAAATGAGAATATGTCTCATTATATAGAAACTAGATTCAAAAACAACTTGAGAACTACCCAAACAAACAAGACTAACAAGACTAACAACACTAACAATACTAACAAGTCTAACAAACTAACAAGTCTAACAAACTTAGTTTACTAACAATAACCAGTAAATATCTACTCCGAAAGAATATTAAATCACTTAGTAATCTCGGATGCTCCCGTATCACCAATAAGCCGAATATGTCCCAAATTAATACCCCATAAGCATAGTGACAAGTGGCGCATGAGAAGAGTTCAGCATGTTGCATTTTGGTGTAACGCCCTTCAGCAAAGTGTTGAACCGAATGCATCACGCTCGAGCCGAAGACCATCCACGCAGCATCCAGTCTCGGATTTGCTCAACGCCGCCTCAGTGGTGTCAACTCCGAGATGAAATCGGCCAAGGCCTGGGCCTTGATGGCTGTTCTCGGCTTGTAGCAGAGGTCGAACTCGGATAGCTCCGCCGACCACTTTAGGAGGCGCCCTGCTACGTCAAACTTAGAAAGAACTTGACGCAGGGGTTGGTCGGTCAATACCTCAATCGTATGGGCTTGAAGTAGCGAGCTTCCAGCCGCTAGAATGAGTGCCATGCCAGCCTTTCAATGGGAGGATTGTTCGCCCACGCAGCATGGCTGGTGTAGATTACATCGGGGCTTCTTTCACAAGCACCGAGCTCAGCTGAGGCCGCCAGAGGGTAAGTTTTCAGCGCAGATACCGAGGTAAGTCGCAGTTTCGATAGTGCACCTGCAAAGGCTTCCTCGCACTTGCCGTCCATTGAAGTTCTTCGGTCCTTGAGGACTCGGAAGGAGCACTTATCACACAGAGCCGCTATCCTTCCGCTGAGGCATTGAAGCTCCTTAACTGCTCGGAGATCTCATGTCGGTGAGAGCTCGGATCTTCTGGGTTGGCATCAATTCCTCTCTCGTATAATGAACCCGAGGAACTTGCCCGATGTCACAAGACGACTTGGATTACGCATCCCATACCTTCTCGTGTGGCGAAGGTTTCCGCAAGTCGCCAAGATGTGCAGCTGTTCGCTTTTCACAATCATATCCAACGACCTCCATGTTTCGCCCTATTTGCCGGGCAAACACCTTGTTCACCATCCTTTGGTAGGTGGCGCCTGCGTTCTTTAGCCCGAATGGCATAACTTTGTAGAAGTAGGCTCCTTGGGGTGTGTGGAAGGCT